>JAQHUG010000011.1:2636285-2646423 GCA_028555095.1 Dicrostonyx torquatus
GCCTGGCCTCACCATACATCCATGCCATCTCTACCCTGAAGCACTCTGTTCTTGTTTGTAAAGGTGTGTGTGTGTGTGTGTGAACATGTACTTATACATACCTACACACAGGAACATGCATGCCGTAAGTGTGGTGGTCAGAGAACCACTCGCAGGAGTTGGTTCTCTCATTCCACCCTGTGGATTTTAGAGATCAGATTCAGGTCGGAATCTGGGCAGGCAACATCCTCAGTGTCTGTACCATTTCACCAGCTTCCTAAAAAGCTCTGGGCAAACTGGCTTGGGACACACCAACATCATCTAGGGAACACTCTGAACTGGCCTTGGGCCAAGCAAATCCTTAAAATCTACTCTCTGGGTCTTCCAAAAAGGGGTTAGGTTGGAAACTCAGGAGTAAGACTGCTGGACTTCAAGTCATTCTACCAGTCTTTGAAGTTCTGACATCTGGACAAAGAATTTAAGCCCTCTGGGCCTTGGTTTGATCCATCCTGAAAGTGGGCAATGCCAATTATTCCTGCCTTCTAATAAGGTTTTTGTGTGAACCAAGTTAATTAATATTTATACGGTGCCTAGAACAGCACACGGCACATTGTAGAAGCTGTACAATATAACTACTGTGGTGATTATTATTAATTCACTATCATTCCATGGCAGACCCACAGTGCCGCGGGTCTCTCAGAGACACTCGGGTTCGAGCTAATACAGCCTTTACAGGAGGCGCCTTGCACATACCGGATTGGCTAAACTACTGTAGGGATCTTATGCCCACTTCACATGCATGGCTAACTCCCAGTCTTCTCGGCAGTTTTAAATAAATGGCTAAGGTCCACCAGGTCCTGCTAGACACATATCAACTGAAGAAAAAATAGTGCATTATTTACTGATAACCTATTATACTCCACTTACTGGAAATTCGAAAAAACCGAAGCCACCGTTCCCTGCAAGAGTTTGTAATCTAATGGAGAGAGAGAAGCATTCTGGTTCCCACACAAGAGCTCAGCAATTCCTTCAGAAATTTGCATTGGCTCCATTCATGCTTTTCCCCAAGTGTCAGTCAAGGCCTGGTCTGGGCAAATTAACGAAGGGGGCAGAGTCTGTCTTTGGCCCTTTTCCTCTCCGCCTAAGACATTCCTTTCCCTTCCTCCAGGATGTCCGTTCCTCCTCCAGGCAACTCCGCCTCCAGTGGTAGGATTAAGAACCCGTATTTATAATCTCCGCGGCGAGGGTTTTCAGTAACCACTTCAGGGGTACTTTTGTCAAGAGCCCTGGAACCTGACACATCATGAGAACCGAAAGAACAGACGCCGCTGAGAAGCATTTCAGGGTTCAAGCTAGATGGGAAGAGCGGTCTTAATTAGGAACCAGTATTTTGTGTTTGGAATCGTTTTTACCTCTTGACCCATCCGCACAGCCCATGCTTTCGGATACAACCTGTTTCCTTTAGGGCTCTGGTGCAGCCCGAAGAAGAAACTACACAGCTGTCTGTCTTTCCTTGCCTTCTCCCAGCCTGTACTGTTAGGAAGGATTGGAACGCCCCTCACTCTATTTCGTCCATCCCGAGAGGATGCCGCAAGCTCCTTTTCCACCAAACTCGCTCTGAAGTTCTATTTTCTCTTTCTTCCGTCAAATGAAAACGCGCAGGCCTTGGGTGGGAAAGGGCGTGTTTTAAAAGAGAAGACGTGGTTTCCTCGCGGGGCTTCCTGCTCATGGGCTATAGTGTGGCATTGCTGTTTGTGTTTTTGTCCCACAGAAGAAGAGTAGCTTCCAACAGGCTAGCCTCTCTTTAGCTGGGCGGCGATGGTGCACGCCTTTAATCCCAGCACCCGGGAGGCAGAGGCAGGCGGATCTCTGTGAGTTCGAGGCCAGCCTGGTCTACAGAGCTTGCTAAGACCGCAAGGGCTGTTACACAGAGAAACCCTGTCTGGCTGGAGGGGGAGAAAATTTCTCTCTCTCATGCAGAAGTAGTTCATTCCTTTAGAAACTAACACTTTTCTCTAAGAGGAATGTACTATCTCCTCAGAAAGTCATCAGTGTTTCTTCCCATTTGGTCTGAAGAGGCCACACTCTCTCTACTGTCTAGATAATTCGTTAGAGGTGAACAGAGGCCCATACACCACCACCGCCGTCACTGCCATCACCGCCACCACCGCCGCCACTGTCAAGTTGCATTCTTCTTGGCTCCCAGATACTTTTCTTTCACAAATGCTTTTTTTTATTTTAACTTTTGATAACGGTATGAAGCAATATTTATTTTCCACTGGAATCCAGAGCTGCACAGTAATGAAATGATGCCACGTGTATACAAATTATCGCAGACAAGAAAATTACTCCATTTTTGAAATTCAACCATTTCTCAGTATGAAGTTACAAAACACGTTTCCCATTAACCTACATGGCTGTTTTCTGTAGGATCTGAATAAAAGACTCAAACAGCAGCTGAACCTTCTTTCTCAGAAGTGGTAGGGAACCGATTTTGTCAGACATTCCCTAAATAACTTACTATCGAATCTTGTGGAACGTGCACCCTTTGGATATAGTGAGAGTCCACGGGGAACGTCGTCACTAGGTAGCAAAGTGTGTGGCCATGGGGAGAAGTATCTAGAACAATCTTTAAGATGACTTTAGCGGTCTCTAAGTCAAGCGAAGCTCCATCTATAGACTATTCGTGCTCATTCATTTATCTGTCCTACACAGGGCAAGAAATAAGAAAAACACTCTTGGCTCTTCTGTGTTTCACGTCAGGAATTTCTGGCATTGCTGAGAGGGCAACAGAACCCTCTGACAGTCCATGAAGGACTGTGGGTTGTGACTTGTTACCCTGTGCCTACGGCTGCAGAACATCCAGAGTACAAAGGATACTTTGTAGGCTTTGATATTGCATTGTATTTTAAGGGCCCCCAGAGCTTTTTTTTAAAGGTTGTCTAAGCCATTCTTCCATCTCATGATTAAATATTTTATATCATCTTTGGGCTGGAGAGATGACTCGGTGGTTAAGAGTGTGTACTGCTCTTGCAGAGGCCCCCAAGTTTGGCTTCCAGCACCCATTTAGAGGTTCATAACTGCCTTATAACTCCAGCTTCAGGGGATCTGATGCCCTCTCCTGGAGTCTGCAGGTACCAGCACTCATTTGTATATATACCTATGGGTAGACACGCAGATATAGACACATAATTAAAACTATATCAATCTTGTTTTAGAATCCGTATTTAAAATCTGCATACAAATAAACGATTGTTCAATCACAGGTGCTTAATACCGTAATCTGTAACCAGATTGCCGTCTCTTGCCATGACCAATGTCCTCAATCACATGACAGATGAAAGCCAAAATGAACCAGTAAAAAGGAAAGAAAGAAATTTTGCTGTCCCAGTCCAATCTTCTGACCATGATCTAAAAAGGCACACCTGATTTTTGGCCCCACCGAAATTCTTACGCGTGTAGCTTCATGACATTTTCCTTTTCCTTATCTCTCTGGTTTTAAAACCGCTCAGCTCATAATGAACACACTGGTCCACTAATTCCTCGAATGACTTGTTTCAAGTCTGCACAAGTAGAGGAATGTGCTCAAAATGAGTAGAAAATGGGTTGATTTTAGTGGTAAACAGACTTGTGTGTAATTATAAAAACTTTGGCTGGGTGGTGGTAGCACAAGCCTCCAACCCCAGCATTCGAGGTGCAGGCAGGGGGATCTCTGCGAGTTCGAGGCCAGCTGGCCTACAGTGAGTTCCAGGACAGCCAAGGCTACACAGAGAAACCCTGTCTCAGCTGGGGGGAAAACCCTTTGGACACTGCAAGAGAAAAGTTTTTCTTGACATTAACAGAGGCGTTTCAGAAAGTCCTACAATATTCGAATACCTCACGTAATTAGAAGCTGCGGTTCTGCCGTCAAGATTTAGACAACCAGACAGCAGCGTGAGATGAGCTCTTCGGGGCACAACTCCACTTTCTTCCTCTTTGCCTCGTTCATGTTTGTGTACCAGAGAGGAGTTATGTTTAACTTATGACTAAAGTTTCCCTTTTCTGTTTGTTCTCCAAGGAAGACCTAGTTTCCCTTGCACATTTTTCACGAGCATCAAATAGTGGGTGATCTTTCAAGCTTGAACGGCGACAGTTCAACCGCCGAGGAGGGATTTCTTGTTTCGCACTGTCTGGGTAATGATTTACAGCTATTTTTGGTAATTCACAAAGTGACAGCTCCTTGATTTTTTTTTTCTATGTGCAGAAAAATTTGCTGCCCCAGCATCCTCAGACCCTGGGAGGTCCATTTCAGTCCCTGGCAGATGGGAACAAAGGAATGCTCCGGATGGAGCAGACCTGTCAATATTATCCTGTGACACGCACTAATGTTTGATGAGGTTATCCCCACATGTCTGTGACCTCCTGAGACCTAGAATTTGTGGGACAGAATAACCTAAGAGTTGGGTTATTATATATAGGGTTTGGACATTCCAAGACCAAACTTGGTAAACTGGACTCTTGGCAATGGTTGAGGTCCTGTAAAGAAAATTAACAGCACCTTTCAATATCATCTTCCTATAACCCCCTGGATGCTAAAAAGTTAGAAAAGATACACACAAGGAATAAATATAATTACCTTTTAAAATGGTATCAGAAAATACAGACGGTGTCGCTGGCTACTGAGAGACATAAGCTGGGGGCAGGAGGGGAAAAACAATCAAACAGGAAAGGAAAGAAAAATTATATTATTAGGCAAGAAGGAAGAAAGTAGATTTTTTTTCTTGAATGCAGAAAAGAAGAAAGTGTAGCTCTAATACACTTCCCACTTATGTCTTTCCTTAAAAATCTTTAATGTGTCCACATTATCTACAGGATAAATTCCAGACTCTTGGAGCTGATGTTTGAGGAATGCCATGAGCATTCTAGACCACGCCCGTGTCTCTGATGCACACTCTGGTCCATTTACCGCCTGTTCTTTGGACATCCCTTTGCAATCCTCATCATCACATTTCCCACCCATGATGAAAACTCCCATGTTGCCTTCGAGCTTCAGCCTCAAAGATCACCCTTGCTCACAGAGCTCCCTTAATACCTTGGTTTATGTGTTTTTTCATGTCCCGGGAAGTTTCTTCTTCCCAGCTTGTTAGAAATGCCGTCCATCTGCCAAGGCCAGGTCAAACCCCATGCCTTTCACAATGGCCTCCACATCTGTCAGCCTAAGATCAATTCTAAACCTTTTGAATTCCAACATTGTTTTTCATTCTTTTGCATTTATTTGCTGTCTTGTTTAATGTTGCATTTTCCTACATGTATCTCTTTGCTCCAATGGTCCTTTATAAAATTTATTTTTAATTATGTGTATATGTGTGTGTGCACACACACATGCATGTGCACGCATATACACGAGTGCAGATGCCTGCAAAATCCAAACATGTTGGATTCCTCTAGAGCTGGAGTTACAGGCAGCTTTGAGCTTCCTGATATGGTTGCTGGGAAATGAACTTGCCTTGGGGCCACTTGAAAAGCAGGATATGCTCCTAACCACCACACTCTCTCTCCAACCACCCAAATCCTCTTGTTGTTTTGCCTGTATGTGTACCCCATTGCAGTACCTGTTGCCCAGGTGTTAGATCTCTGGGACTGGTGTTATAGATGGTTGTGAGTCACCACGTAGGCACTGGGGATCAAACTTCTAGAAGAGAAGCCAGTGCTCTGAACCACTTAGCCATCCCTCCAGCAACCACCAACTCCTCATCCTCTCTTAAAGAAAAGAAGTACTATGGCTCGGATAATGGTCCTGCAGAAAAGAGGTACTTGGGCTCTTCCAGAGGACCCCAGTTCAGTTCCCAGTACCCAGGTCAAGGAGCTCACAATAGCCTGTAACTTCAGCCCTAGGACTCCAGCATCCTCTCCCAGCCTCTGAAGGCACCTGAACACATGTGACTGACATATTCGCATACACACATTAGTAAAAATAAATAGACAGGTGACACTTTGTGTGCCAAACTCAGTGCCCCATCATGACTATCCCTTCTAGATCATCAATAAGCATTCATTGACTGGTTGACAAAATTTGTTACCTTCATGCTGAATTTTTGTTTGTTTTTATTTTATTTATTTGTTTGTGTGTTTATTTTTTTCAAGACAAGGTTTCTCTGTGGCTTTTGCAGCCTGTCCTGGAACTAGCTCTTGTAGACCAGGCTGGCCTCGAACTCACAGAGTTCGCCTCTACCTTCTGAGTGCTGGGATTAAAGGCGTGTGCCACCACCGCCCGGTTTATGCTGAATCATTTTAAGAACTGTTTTTCAAGAGAAACCTGTAGCTTTGTATTTATGAAGCCTGTTCAGAGTTGTGTTACAAAGTTCCACCTCTAGAGTCACGGTATCAGTATCCACAGATACATTTTGGTACTGGACACCATGGTAACGTTTACTAGGTGATACATGATGATCCAAAGTAGCTTCTAACATTATCAGTGAAATGAGGGCTTTCTAGGTGATACGTGATGATCCAAGGTATTTTCTAACGTTATCAGTGAAATAAGGGCCAAAAATATTTCCTTAAGAATTCTACAGAAGCATTCTTCTCTGAGAAACATGGTATTTTAGATGACCCTCAAAAATTCCGTTGTGGGGGTCAAGAGAAAAGCCCAGTAATTATGACAAAGTGTATTCAATGTCTTAGCAATATTTCTTTGGCTCTTCGATTAATTTTACTTCTAGGAAATAAATTTAGGAGAAGTAGAGAGATACACAAATGTATACAAGTTTATACAAGTTGATCTACAGGGATATTCACTGTAGTACTGAAGATACCATGAGTTTAAGCCTTTTTGATAAAGAAGTAGGGGATTGCTCAATTAAACTTACATAAGAGGATGTCTGATATACAAGAATGTTAAAGAAAGCATACAGATTTCCTTTTCCTTTTTTGGATAGCAGCCTGAGGATTGAACCCGGAGGTCTTGCACATGCTAGGCACATACTCTACCACAAAGCCCCATGTTCCTAGCATGTTATGTAGAAAAGTCCTTAATTGCATTTTAAGGCACTAGAAACATTTATATATATTCAAATGTTTATATTAATATTTTTGAAAAGATTACAAATTTCTAAATTTTCTGCAGTAAAGCTACATTATTTTATGCTAAGAATTTTTTCTTTAAACTAAGGATATTAAAATGGACTTAAATACTTAGCCACTACCACAGAATTTCTCATTACGGCCATAGGTTCTGTTGTCAAGAAAAAGCTTCCTTTTTTCTTTTTCTCTCTCTCTCTCTTTCTCTCTCTCTCTCTCTCTCTCTCTCTCTCTTTCTTTTCCTTTCTTTCGTTAATCACAAGCCAGACTAAAAGTATATTTCCTCACACTAGCTAACTTCTTCAAAAGAAATGAATTAATGTCTTCCGGCTAAAGCAATCGGTGCAGAGAGAGACAGAAGGGAGGATTTCTGGGTTAGCCAGGCGGCGTGCGCTCACAGCTCTGCCCTATCATTGTTTGTAGGTGCACGGGAAATGCGTGTGCAAACACAACACAGCAGGCAGCCACTGTCAGCGCTGTGCACCCTTGTACAACGACCGGCCCTGGGAGGCAGCGGATGGCAAAACGGGGGCTCCTAACGAGTGCAGAAGTAAGTATCAGCCTCCACTATTCAAAAGCCTTCTTTGTAGACTACACTTATCTGTGAATTCCTTGTTATCTCTTGAAACACAGTATAAAGTGGTGGACGACAGAAGCTGTACACAAACATAGCCAGATCACTGCCCAGCATGACTGCAGCCATTGGAAACAGTTAGTTTGCAGCCAATAGGCCTGAGTGGCCAAGAATGTGCTGTCTATTCGCTTGGATCCTTGTGGGACCTAAAAGCTGTCCTTGAGAACTTGACACGATACAAACACGAGTAGACACAAGAGCAACTAAGGGCTACAGTGTCCGACAGCTCTCGTAGCTGTGATACTGAACCATAAACATGAAAACAGCTTCTTCTAAATTTAGCTCACAAAACAACCCAAGAGAGAAGATGGTGTCAATCCTGTTTTAGAAATCGAGAAACTGAGGCTCAGTAAGATTCAATGTCTTGCCAGAGTTAGGAAATGAAGGAAGGAGGATTTGATCCCACGTCTTTAGGGGTCCTATTAGGTACATTCCCCACTGATGGATTAGACCCAAAACTAAACCAGGAAGCCAAGAATGGGATTGTTTACTAGGACTGATTTTGGGGTTGCATCTGGAGAAGAGAAGATAGGCCATGGGAAGATGAACCATTTTTCTCTTTCCAGACTACAGTGTGCAGAATCTGGTCCAATGATATCGGGCTATCATTCAAGCGGTCAGATGTTCTGAGAAACACATGTGCTCACTGAAATGTTTCCAGTCCCAGGATTTTTAAATCGTGTGTCTACTCATATTTGTACCACGTCAGGTTCTCAGGGACAGTATTTGGGTACCCCAAAATGTCCAAGCAGTTAGCACATTCTTGTCTCCACTCGGTCCTATTGCCAGATTTGAAACTGTTTACACTTTGAATAAAGTTCCGAGAAATCTCTCCCCATACACAATCTGGAATCGGAATGGATTTGTTTCTAAGAACTATGAAGGATTTCCTCTAAGCATAAATATCAAATTGCCTTATGCCTCTTAAAGATAGGAGTCTGGGAAAAACACCAGGACAAGTCGAGGAAACAAAGGGAAAAAAATAGCACTAGCATTTTCAAATACAGTTGACTTCCAGGGTGGGGTGGAGGGGGATGTCTGGATTCTTATTCTAAATCACTTATCAAGAGAATCTAAAGAATTTCTCCTAAATTCCTAGAGTGCCATTCTAGTCCTTTCCATGGGAACCCACTGTATATCTAAATACACAGAGACCCAGAGACGTGTCACTTGGAGCTAGACACTGATAAGCTCAGAGATGCCACTGAGAAATTATTACATAAGGGGCACGGAGGCCTCCTTTTTAAACTGAAGTTTCAATAGCAGACTTCCTTAGAGTCAGCCAAGGACAACAGCTGAGACGTGTTACTCCACAAATGTAAACTTAAACCAAGTCCTGATGGCTCAGGCCCCCGATCTCAGTTACTTGGAAGGCTGAAGCAGGAGAATCCCAAGATCAAAGCCTGCCAGGGCCATAAAGTGACTTCAAGAACAGCCTGGGCAGCTAAGTGAGACTCTGTCTCAAAATAAAATGTGAAAAGGTGGGCCAGCAAATAGACTCAAGTTGTAAAGGTGCTTGCCACCAAGCCTGACGACCTGAGTTCAATCCCCAGGCTCCACACAGTGGAAGGAAGGAAGTACCCGAGTTCCGGTTGGAACCCATGTGGTGGAAGGGGAGAATTGACCCCTGCACGTTGCCCTCTGATGCCCAAATGTGTGCAGTGGTGTGCACACACACATACTCACAAAGCACCCAGCACATGTGAAGCCCTTGACCTTAGTACCACAAGAGAGAGATACTTAGGCTCTGTTCACTGTCCACCTGGCGTTTCTTTCCAGGCTCATGGGCGAGCATGAATTATGGCTTGTGTCTGCAACACACCCTGTATTTTTCAAATAATGCCAAGAGTCTTAGGCTTTCTCCCCAGAGGCAAGAGATCCACTGATCCTGAGAAAGTAGCAGGAATGGACAAGGTCAAGAGGCACCATCAAAGAGGAAAACTGGTGACTGCTTACATACCTTTCCAAAATAGATGCCAACCTCAGAGTAACCAGAATGTCTTTGCCTGAATGGATTTATCTTCACTCTGATAAAATGTTTTAGCTTCTTTTCCTGCTGCTGTGTTTGGTTACTCTGACAAGAGCCACATAAGGGGCTTATTCTGGCATACTGTTCAAGGGGACAAGCAGGAAAGTCCATCATGGCAAGAAAGTCAAGTACAGGGACTTGAAGCAGGTGGTCACATTACACCGCATCCACAATCAGAAAACAGGCAATGGGAAATGCATGCCGAGTGTTCAACTGCTTTCTCCAAACTCCCTGCCTGGTCCACAGCTACGATGGACCCTCCCACACCAATGGACACACTGAAGATAATTTCCAGGCATGTTGAGGCCAATTTTCCAAGTGATGTAGATTCTGTCCAGCTAAGAATCCACACGATGACCTTCATGCACATACGAACCCTTTAAAAGACCAATATATAATGAAAAGTGAAAAGCCAGATAAGAAGTGTAAAATAAAAG
>JAQHUG010000011.1:2648094-2661057 GCA_028555095.1 Dicrostonyx torquatus
CAGGAGGGTCATGAATTCAAGTCCAGCCTGGGATAAAAATACATATTTTGAATTTCTGGGAATTGGTGAAATCTCCACATGCAGCTTATTGGGGTTCTTTTGGCAAGCTTTGTCTCTTAAGCAGTAGAGGGTGGGGGACAGCGTGGCTCACCCTTTCCGGCCGACTCCAGATCTGGACCTGCCTCAGAGAACTGCACTAAGAATACCAAGTTGCCCAGATCCTTGCTTGTATTCAAACTCTCATCTTAACAGGCTTAAAACACATGCAGAGTAGGCAAGTTCACGGCCACTTCCTGGCTGTGTCTGATCCTATGCCAGTGATCAAAAGCTCTTTGGTCTCCAGTTTCTTAGATGCAAAATTCTCCTTTGTAGTGTTGAAATGAGAACTAAGATATAATAAACTCATAAAGTGCTTAACACTTTATCCATGCCATAGAAATGCAATCTTTGCACCTGGGGCTGGAGAGACAGCTCAGTGGTTAAGAGCACTGGCTGCTCTTTCAGAGGACCTGGGTTTGGTTCCCAGCATTGACATGGTGACTCACAACTATCACTGACTCCAATTCCAGAGGATACTGCATACATGTGACACACGCACACACACGCACACACACACACGCGCACACACACACGCGCGCGCAACCAGGCAAAGCACTCTTATACCTAAGATAAAAATAAATAACCCTTTTTAAAAGAATCTAGTTACATCTTCAAAGTCCACTGTACTATTGGGAATAAAACAAAAAAAATTCTTATTATATGTGCTGACTAAAAGAACTGCATACAAAATTGCTTCAATTGGGGAACGTTCACTCCAACACCATTTGTATTATGCATGTTGAAAAAGGCAGGACTGTGTATGTGCCTCAGAGAACTAATACAAACGTCTAAACTCAAAATGCACTACCCGGCAAATAAAAGAGGAAAGAAAAAAAAAGACTTCGGTACCAGGCGATGGTGGCGCACGCCTTTAATCCCAGCACTCGGGAGGCAGAGGCAGGCGGATCGTTGTGAGTTCGAGACCAGCCTGGTCTACAAGAGCTATTTCCAGGACAGGCTCCAAAACTACAGAGAAACCCTGTCTTGAAAAAAAAAAAAGAAAGAAAGAAAAGAAAAGAAACAAACAAACAAAACAAAACAAAAAAGACTTCATTGTTGAAGAACCCAGGTAGCTCTCACAGGAAAACAGGCAACATTTTCAAATATGTATAACAGTTTCCTCAGATATGACGTTGTTCAGTGTACCTAATATGTTCACTTATTTGTCCATCCATCTGCTCATTCGGTGACTATCTAATGAGGGCCTTTTGTCTGCTGAAGGCCTAGGACACATCAGAGAACAAAACAGAAATTCTTGCCTTTGAGGAGCATGTATTCTAGTCGAGGAGACAAGCAAGAGATACGATTGATAAATATGTAATGTGCAAGAAGGGAATAAGTGCTGGCATTACCAACGTAGGGAGAATAAACCATGGTTAGGAGGATGGAGAGTGCCACACAGTAGATCAGGAAGAGGATGACAAAGTACTATAGTGGACAGGATGAGAAGGGAGGGTGGGTCTCATGATTAGGTAGGGAAGATGAGCCAAGATTTGAAGACAGTGAGAAATGTCCTAGGCAGAGGGAATCCATAGAGTAAGTATTCCAAGACAGGAACATGCCTACTGTGTCCAAAGACTCATGGAGGTCGGCGTGGCTGCATTAGAACAGGAGTTGGGAAGTTGTGGACAATGAGACTATGGAAGTGGCTTGGGCAGGGGTGATTTGTGTGTGCCTATGGCCAACTGTGTAGGCGCATCAGCTTTGGCTCGGACTAAAATGACTAGCCGTGCAGTGTTGGAGTAGAGAAGGTGGCTTCATTGTCAAAGAGTGGTTGGGTCTTGTCTTACACAAGGGTAGCTCCCATGGTACTTGTATTTCTCGTTCGACTTCAGTGAAGGTTAACTAACGATCTCTAAAATGTCCCCCCTTGGGACTGCCAGCAGTCTCCACAGGGAAACGTCAGATGCACAAACACTTAGGCACCAGCAAAGACCAACACATTCGGAAAGTCTGCTGATGGCACTCCTGAATCTGAATCTTAACCAACTTTCCAGGTCAGGGGTCATGCCGATGCAAAGGAAAATTTGGAAAACATTGATAGAAATGTGCTACCCCCATAATTTCATATTGGGTAAGGCAATCTCAGTCTCTGACGTTTCACTAACATTTGGGCACCATTATGGAATAGCAAACAGTCATTTTCATCAGAGAGGAGAAGACCAAAGGGAACTGTGAAAGAAACCCAGAAAGGTTCTTGGTCTTGGCTGGCTTTTAGAGAGCCTTGACTGCCATCTTAAACATGTTGATGTTCATTGAGCAGGGTGTTGTGGTGCACACCTCTAATCCCAGCACTTGGGAGGCAGAGACAGAGGCAGGAGGATCTCTGTGAATTCGAGGGCATCGTGGTCTACTCAGTGAGTTCCAGGACAGCCAGAGCTGTATAGTGAGACCCTATCTCAAAAAACAAAACAAAAACAAAAGTTGATGTTCCCATTTCTAGGACACAAGAGGAAGCCATTGCAAAAAAATTTAATTAGTAAAATACTATATATTTACAATATATTTTAGTGATATTTAATTGATTCATTTTTAAGCACTATATATTATTCATGACTTTATTGTTCAAAAATTTCTCTGTGTTTGTGTGTATGAGTGTAGGCACATGTGTGTTTGTGTGTGCATATATGACTGTGAGCACATGTACACATATGGGGGTCCGAGGACAACTTTCAGGAGTTGGTTTTTGTTTTTCACCTTGTTGAGGCAGGGCTCTCTTGCTTCCGGCTGTGGTGCTCTAGACTTCCGGCTAGTTGACCCACAAGTTTCCAACACATTCACGGTCCCGTCTCTACTTCTCTTGGCACCATAGGAATGCTGGGAGGGGAGGGAGGGGGAGCCCTCTTGCTTCCGGCTGCGGTGCTCTAGACTTCCGGCTAGTTGGCCCACAAGCTTCCAATAGTTTCACTGCTCCCGTCTCTACCTCTCTTCTCACCTTGCGAATGCTGGGATTGCAAATGCGCTCCACTATATCTATGTCGTTTCAGAGATTTCACCTTATTTTCAATTCTGTGTGTGTATGTCTGTGTGTGGCTATGTGCACACAAATGCAAGTGCCCTCAGAGACCAGAAGAGGGCGTCAGATTCCTCGCAGCTGGAGTGAGGGGTGGTTGTGAACCACCCAAGATGGGTGCTGAGAACCAAACTCAAGTCTTCTGTTGGTGCAGCAAACGATCTTTTTGTTTGTTTGTTTGTTTGTTTGTTTGTTTTGAGACATGGTTTCTCTGAAGCTTTGGAGCCTGTCCTGGAACTAACTTCGTAGACCTGGTTGGCCTCGAACTCACAGAGATCCATCTGTCTCTGCTTCCCAAGTGCTGGAATTAAAGGCGTGCGCCACCACCACCCAGCGGGACCAAGCAATCTTCATTGCTGAGCTATTTCTCCAGTCTCTACTCCTTCCTGACCCTGTTTTCTGTTTTGTTTGTTTTGTTTTGTTTTAATTATAAATTCCAGGAATTCAAATTCAAGTTGTCAGGCTTACATGGCAAGTGCTTTTGCCCTTTAAACCATCTCTCTGGCCCTTACCATTTAAAAAAAAAATTGTTTGGCTTTTATAAAGTAAAAAGACAAAAAATCCTGAAGAATTAAAGCAGGTGGAACTCATTTTTTAATGAGAAAAAGAAAAGCGGAAGGGTTTATTAGCAGAATTGAAGCCCAAATGAATATCTTCAATTTTCGTTTTATTTTTATTTCTGCTACCGTTCTGTGACAAGCTATATGCTTGCCAAATATAAAAAGGCTGGTTTAAAACAACAAAAACAAAACCAAAACTCTAGCTTGTTAAGGCCTAAAATACTCACAGATCCAGAGTTTTCTAAGAAGGGTATAGAAGAAGAAACTATAAAACAAAAAAAGGATTCTTTGTAACCAGTCAGAAGAACCAAGATACGCCAATGAAAACTCTATTAATATGTGAATACATTCTCAGAACAAAACTAAAAAAAAAAATCCACAAATTGCATTTGTCTGATTGAGTCCTACAACCTCTTAAGATGTCTTGAGATTCATTTTCTTTCTGGGCTACTGAAAGGACCAAAGTATGAAACTACTCTCATAAGCCATATTGCAAACCATGACTAGATAGCAAGTATGCACATAGTTCTTAGTGTACCACGGAGGAGAATTATGAAAATGATTGACACTAGTCTGGCGTTTGAGGATGGTTTCCAGGAGGTGGGTGGGGTAGTAGGGAGACCCCGTCTTTTTTTTCTCCTCTTCTTTACATCGTCCCTCACTGAATAGTCCAGGGCGCATTAGGGCACAGCCATCCATGTCCACATTCTCCCAGAATACATGTCTAGTTATTCATTTCCCCTTCCTGAGCCTGCAGTGCGTCTCCGAACACAGCAATCCGATTCTTCTACCCAAATCTTCTCCGTATCACTGTCCGGTTGGCATTATGCTCAATGCCATCCTTACTCATCTTCACACCAGTGTCTACGTGTCAACTGTCTCCCTGTGTGTCCTCTTCAGCTACGAACTCTGATGACACACAAGATCTGCTGTGTGTGTATGAGGTGCCCTTATAGAGAATCACTACAGTCAGGAGCCCTCTCTCCATCAGAAAACGGGTTGATTTAAAAAAAAAAAAATCCAGACTATTTCCTTGTATGGCTCCATCGGCAGCATGTACGATTTTACTTGGATTAACAATTTGACTGTTTTTGTTCTACTGAGTTTACCAAGGCAGCAGGGGAACCTGCCCTCAGTGTGTGGTCCAGTGGCCTGGTCTCATTGGCACCATCTAGCTGCTTAGAAATGCCAAGCCTCTGATCCGAACCCAGATGAAACCAAAGCCTCACTTTAACAAATCCCCATGTGGCTGTATTTTATTAGAGGTCAAGAGGGCTGCAGAGTGCTTTCCAATAAAGATTAAACGTACTGGAGCACTCCTCTAGAGTTAGATTGCTTAAACGCGTTAGCCAGAATATCTACTCAAACCAGCGTGCAAATCAACTCAAATTTTTTTTTATCTTTATTTGTGTGCATATAAACTTAGAATTCTAAGATAAATTTTTAAGAAGTTGACTAAGAAAGAAAAACAGAAATCTAAACAGAAATATCTGATCCCCAGTAGAACTCTAATTCCATGAAATGTTAGGAGAAATTACACGAAGAGATGTTTTCCTATGACCGTCAACTTAGGAAATGAGTTGGCTAAAGTTTTCTTTACCAAGACACCTCCAGGCCCATTTTGCTGCTCTCCTCTATAAATCTTTCGTAAAGTGGCCGTATCTATGTGAAGACTTCACTTAAAGACACTTATTGTCCCCCACTCCAGACACTGTGTCAAGCACCAGGTCTGTAAGATGTCAGGGTCTTCCTGCAAAGGCCTCACGTGCTTAACGGGAAGAAACTTACAGGGACAGATCATCACTTCAGTGCCCTGAAGTGGTGGTGGGAGTGCACAGTCTGTGCACTCTCCAGCGGGCTGAATGTGAACTCCCTGGACTCTGGCAGAGGTGCCTTGATAGAAGTACCATCAGGATCTCTGTGTCACTGTGTGCCCCAGGGAGAGGGTGGGACTAGAATGAGAAAAGTTTGAGGATGACTGTCTCAGGAAATCCCCTGCAATATGGACTTTTCCCCTCATGTGAAATCATCGTCCTCCTTCCTAACGTCAAGGAATGCCTCTGTGGCCTTGAATGAGTTACCTAAGGAACGGACATGAACTGATGACGTCAGTCATAGTAGCAGCTCCCATACATTTAGCAGGACATCATCCTGTAACCCTAGCTCGTTGGCAAATAGAATGACATTAACACTGGGAATGGCTTCTCGGGTCCCTAACTTCTTGCACAATAGCCAAGGACTATTAGAACTATTAGGGTTGTAGCTGCCCTTGTGCCTCTCACTCTCCCGTTGGGCTCATCTCCTGATGGTCCCTACGTGCACAGATCCATCAAACCTGAATAAACACGGCCCTGCCCCAACTCTGCTGTCAACCTGTTCGTTCCTGTGAGCAATTAAATCATCCCTTCTCACTTCCTCTTTATTTCAGCCTGACCCAGAGGCTGCGGAGGAGCCACCACCACACATTTCCAGGCCAACGGCTCACTTCTGAGGATTCCCAGGATGTTGTTTGTTTGTTTAAGACAAGAGGAGATCACTGAAAGGGAATTTATTTACACAAGGAAGGAAGAGAAGTGTTTTTGAAGGACAGTGAGTGCATTTAAGGTCTATAAACCCAAGGGAAAATGGGAGTCTCCCAGCTGAATTCAGGGCTAAGAACAGAAACAGGCTCAGAGGGAGTGGTTGCTAAGGGCTGAAGAGGAAGGGAGGGGTCTCCCTCTCTCTGTGGACTGGGCTGCTCTAAGGAACGGTGTACTTCTGCAGGAGCATGGTTTCTCTCAAAGAGACCCTTTTGAAACCTCTGCTCTCTTACGTAACTATAACCCCATGTTGGTTTGGTTATGGCCGGGATGTTGAAAGTGGGAGAATAAGCCCCGCGGCACCCAGTGGTGCATTGTCTTTTGTAGTTGGTTGTTTTACTCTTTTGGTTTACTCTTTGCGGAGGTGGGGGTGCCACCCATCTCCCAAATAAATACACAGAGACTTATGCTTTCTTATGAATGTTCGGCCTTAGCTTGGCTTGCTTCTTGCCAGCTTTTCTTAGCTTAAATTATCCCATCTGTCTTTTGCCTCTGTGATTTTATTTTTCTCTATTCTATATACCTTTCTGTACTTCTCACTCCATGGCTTGATGTGTAGCAGGGTGAGAGGCCTTGGTATCCTCTCTCCTTTTCTCGTTCCTCCATCTTTTCTTCCCAGATTTCTCCTCCTATTTATTCTCTCTGCCTGCCAGCTCCACCTATCCTCTCTCCTGCCTCACTATTGGCTGTTCAGCTCTTTATTAGACCAATCAGGTGTTTAAGGCAGGCAAAGTAACCCAGCTTCACAGAGTTAAACAAATGCAACATAAAGGAAGGCAACACATCTTTGCATCATTAAACAAATGTTCCACCGCATAAACAAATGTAACACATCTTAAGCTACTATTCCTCCACAGTCTTTCAGTGGGGTAGAGATAAAATCTTAATTTGTAGCATTTTTCCAAGTTCTATGGCTTTAATATTCCACCTTAGCCTATTTCAAGCTGCCAGATTTGAGGATGGGGGATACTGAAGACTGATTAGGGACTCACATACTAGGCAAGTACTGTACCATTTAGCTACATCTGAAGCCCCTAATGCTTTCCATTAGGAAACCAAACAAATAATGTTTCTCTCCTCTGCACAGAGTCTAGCCACTTTCACAGTCCACTTTTCCAAGTGTAAGGATTGTCCTCTGTGCTCATTGGATGGGGATCAGAATCACCTGGCAGCTCATGCTGACCATGAAGACTAAGATCTCCTGACTCAGAAACCCCACCAGGAAGTGATCTGCAAACCCACACTTCCCTACAAGCATCCTTGGGGATGCCCATGTAGCCTTTCTGTCTCCCTGCTGGCCTCTGAGGACCACTGGCTACGCCAGTCCTGTTTCTGGGGTGAGCCGTCTTCACTGCCACCCTGGGATGAAAGACTCTGAACCTGCAATGCTGTCTTCTCACTGAGTTAGCCATACCTCGGGCAGAAAATCCTAAAGCACTGACTGCTGAAGTTCCGGCTAGGCGTGCTCTTCTTTTGATGCATTGATACACACCAGCACCGGGAAGCATTCACGTTAGTTGTCTTCTCCCACGGAAGGTGTGTAGCATAGAACCGCTTTTCTCCAAGATAAGCTGTTAAAAAAAAAAAGAAAGAAAAAAGAAAAGAAAAAAAAACTCTAAGATGTTTTCTATGGACCCATTTCAAAATATTTATCTGGAAACTCCAATCACAGAACTTCTTATTCATAGTATATAGATTTCAGGTGTGTGTGTGTCTGTGTGTGTCTGTGTGTGTGCGTGTTGTGTGATTCTTTAAAGCAGATTTCTGTAATGAGTCTAGAATTACAATAAAACTAGTTTGCCACCACACCAACATTTAGTTTTGTCCTCTAATGACCTATTTTGGAACAGTACAGCACTGAAATACTGTAGGTATATTATTGCTTCGGCATTGAAAGAATCCTTGAATCCAGTTCCTCCCAAATTTTCTCCTTTCCCATCCCCTTCTTTTCAGCACTCCAGGATTTATTAAGTGTCGTGTGGGTGTGAAACCGAGAGGGCATGGACGGCTGACAGCCACCCTGTGACGCCTCTGTACAATTTTTCTCACTTTCACAGAGCAAGTTTGAAACAGATGTTTGAACACATGCCCTGCAGAACAGAACTAGCTCTTCTTAGGACACGCCCAGTCAGCTCCTTTGTAATGAATTCTTCTTTAGTGCCAAGAAGCACCCTTTTAACCGCTGTGTAGTCTTCCTGGATATGTAAAGAAAAAAGCAGCATCTGGAAAGAGAGATACCAAAGCCACCACCTCCCGAGAGGTCGGCACCCCTCCCTCCATCCCGAGTGGCCAGAATAAGTCAGCCAATTGCCTTTTAGGAGCAGAAGAATAAAAATAAACCTGCCCTCCCTGCTCTGAACCGCAAATCAAGTGTTTACTAAGATCCTATCTGGCTCCTTAGTTACGGTTACACACACGAGTGAGTCGTCTGCCAAACCGCTTTGCCCCCTTGCATCTTCCCACTCTTTTCTTTCTAACTGAGGCAAAAAGAACTCAAGGTGCAGGAGAAATACAAGTGCCTGGGATGTGGGGCGGTTTTCTGTCCTGCGCCGTCTACCCGTGTAGCCAGTTGACGAGGTAAAAGCCCACACAGTTCTCTTCACTTATATGGCTATCTGTTATTCCATTTCCCCTCTAGAACATCGAGGTCCCTCCTTCTCATTCATTTACAGGTAAAAATGTTGCGCTCACGACATCCAGGCTGCCTCACCAGGAAATACAGTTAGGAACCGGAGACATCTTCAGGTCTCTACTCTTGTGTCGGGGCACTGCTTCTCGGGTGCCACTGAAGTCCCATCAGACAGTAGCCCACCCTGAGGGACTCTTCCTTTCCAAGTACAATTTTGGCAAAGCCATCGAAGTTCATGCTATGGCAGTGAACGACACAGGCATCTCTGCTGAATTCTGAAAGCGAGTGGGGATGATTCCAAGGTAGCATCAAAATGAAGTAACTGGTTTTGAAGCGTGAACTCTAAATAGAGCCAGCAGTGTGGCAGCTTTTTAGTTTTAATCCAAAAAGTAAAAATTCCAGAGGGGTAAGAAGATGAAATAAATAGAAAAAGTCAATATAACCCAATATAATGACGATAGTAAGATAAGATAATTCTTTAAATAGACTAAGTAACATATATTAACATTCACCTTCTCCCTATATGAACCATTATACTGATAAATAAGAGTCAGTAAAGGCTGGGCATGGTGGCACACACCTAATTCCAGCACTGGGAGGCGGAGCAGGAAGATCTTAAGTTCAAGGCTTGCCTGGGCTACATGGGAAAGCCTGTCTCAAAAAAAAAAAAAAAGCTGGCAATATAGCTCAATAGTAGAGCATCCCAACACATACTCACTTGCTCACTCGTGTTCTCTCTCTCTCTCTCTCTCTCTCTCTCTCTCTCTCTCTCTCTTTCTCTCTCTTCCTCTCTCTCTCTCTCTCTCTCTCTCTCTCTCACACACACACACACACACACACACACACAAAACTTGGGAAGTGATAAATATCAATAAATTCTCCACAGTACCTCTCAAACAGAAAGGAAAGTTCACTGAATAAATAAATCAGATATACCATTTTACATTTGATAAAGATGATAAACATTAAATGAGCACTAAACCAAAAGTTTCTATTAATGCCCAAAAAGTATAGGGGGATGCAGAGTGCTGATCTTAAAACAAGTTATTGCCCTAGAACAAAGAGGTATAATTAGAGATAATTGCAAGCAGGAAAAGAAAAGGAATTTCAGGTTGACTCATGTGGGAAGAATTGGCCTCAGTGAAAGGCATGATTTTGGATGGAGAATGTCTCCTGCAGAGTTATAATATTTTTATTACAGATAATAAATAATAAAACTGGACGAGATGAAGCATTAAATATAAGAAATAACTGTGCCCACGTGACTTGGCATAGCTGCCTGGGCTTTGGCCATTTATACTTTCTGCAGGCTTGCTTGGGGTCCTGTTCGCTTTATATTTCTGTTTGCAGTATCTCAGTATTACATGCAGCAGTGCTAAGAAACTGCAAAACCTGTAAGAGAAGTAGGGTGCTCCTGTTGGGGGTTCACCAAAGCAGACAACCATTCCATGCTTACAGAGAAGCTCATGCCTGCCTTCCTTCCTTCATGTGTGTGTGTGTGTGTGTGTGTGTGTGTGTGTGTGTGTGTGTGTGTGTGCCCACAGAGGCCAGAAGAACACACCAGATCCCCAGGAGCTCGAGTTCCAGGTGGTTGTGAGCTGCCACGTTGGTGCTAGGAACCAAACTTTGGTCCTCTGGAAGAACAGCCAGTGCTCTTAACTGCTGAGCCATCTCTCCAGCTCCTTGTTTGGGATTTTTTTTTAATGAATAAATGTGTTATCTAGTATTTCTTTTTTTTTTTTTTTTTTTTTTTTTTTTTTCTTTCTTTCTTTTTTTTTTTTTTTTTTTTTTTTTTTTTCAAGACAGGGTTTCTCTGTAGCTTTGGAGCCTGTCCTGGAACTAGCTCTTGTAGACCAGGCTGGTCTCAAACTCACAAAGATCCGCCTGCCTCTGCCTCCCGAGTGCTGGGATTAAAGGCGTGCGCCACCACTGCCCGGCTATCTAGTATTTCTTAATGACTGATGATTTTTGGTCTTTAGGAGTCTCTCACTGCCTCAGTGTCGCTTCTTTAGTACAGTGTAAGGCCTACAATGTAAGAACCGCATCTTTCTATATTTGTATCCTGTAGAGCCTATGCCTTTGCTCGATATAAAAGTGTTAGAAGAGAAAAAAAATACAAAAAAAAAAAATACCATGCCAGGTGATAGCCCAGACTGATCATGTCGGCTCAGAGAAGAGATTCCAAACATATTCAGTCAGCAGGGAATAGGGCTTTCTTCTCAAAAGGAAAAAAGTGCCTTAGAGATGACCCCTTTCCTGGCAAGACACCGGGCAAGATGGTGACCGAGTAGAAGAGGAGCGCAGGTTGAACAGGTGCTGTTTCTCTTAAAAGTGTGACCCGGGCAATAATAACAATTGTGGTGTGTGACAAAAAAAAAAAAACTCTTCAAAGTCAAGAAAAGCACATAAAACCCTAATCTGGAAGTTTTCCAGTAGATTAAAGTCTGTGTATTCAGAAGCGCTGTCTTCAGTTTAAAAAGTCACAGAGATTATAAGATTTTTTTTTAAACCACATAAGATTTCTTAGATATGTCCAGGAATAAATAGAAACTGGCATGGTTCCAACTGGTAAACAGGAAAGGAACGATACAAAAAAACAAACAAAGGTCGGACCCTTCAGCTGCTGTCATGGATTAAAAATAAAGGCCATGACGTTAGTATTTATTTATTGTACATCTAAAATTTCACCAAGGGCAGATAGGAAATATTCTAGAGCACCTTCCACTTACTGTCTGAGACAGCTAATGAAAACATAACCTATGTGTGATGGGTTGTCCTATGCCATGCGGCATAAATTAAAGGCATGTGTTAATCTGGATTACTTATTAAATTTATTCAAGCACGATTTGGTTTGAAAACAGTACGTCCGAAGTGCATATTGAGTATTAATGATGTAGCTATCACCTAACAGACTGTATTTATCATTTCAAGGATCAACAGGAAAATATTCCATAGGCGCTATCTTGCCTTTCACACGGTCAAATTCATTTCCCTTATTTTTAGCTTCATGGCTGCTCATCCACTAGCAAAACGGGCTGTTCCTGTAGCTCTTCACTACTACCCGAGATGACAGCAGAAGGGAAGGAGTAAGCAGTGACCCTCGGAAAGACAGAAGGGCTCCTTTTATCTACCGTGTAACTTCACACTTCATACATCTGTAACAGCTTACACTACCCCCTTTCTGCTTGAAACTGCATCTCAAACCATGCCTCTTGAGTTCCCGTGAACTTCGGCGGCAGCTGCCGCCTGCTTCTGAAATTCCCCATCAGATGCTGGGTCGGGCCTTGGCCTTTCCAGGGGAGAACAATGCTGGGAGCCTGGGAGGCACTGCCAAGGGAGTTGCCGCGGGGCAGTGGTGAAAGGTCCCAAGCAGCCACTTCTTTCCCAGATGAGGGCCTTGAACTTTGAGTGCCGTTTTTAGAAATGCTAAATCAGGAACAAATACTTTCAGGGTATTTTGCTCTCGGTGTATCTTTTGCCAGCAGAAAAGCCAAAGCTAGGGAGCGACCAGGTGATGCTAGGGAGCCCAGAGCTGCTGTTTCTAGGGTGAGCTTGGTGTCACGGATCAGTCTCAGGGTGGGAGACACACAAACGGGACTTCAGTTCTGTTGAAGGTGGGGATGAGGGTGAAAGGGCACCCGCGGCTCCCTTGGACTTTCCTGCCAAGGCCTTAGCTCTCCATCACATAAAAGGGGCCGCAGGGTTGCCAGCCGTTGCTACTGCCATTCGTATTCTTCCACATGTATGCCTCTGAGTGGCTTCGACTCCTGTCCTACATTACATTACAGGCTTCCTCACCATAAGCAGCGGGACCATAAATCACACCCTAATTTACTACTGAGTGATAGGTTGATGTTTTTATCCCAGGAAAGGACCGTGGAACCAAAGAAAGCACAGGGCAATCAAGAAAGGTATGCTGCTATCTGCTACCACATTCCTCCCAAGGGCGAGAGAGAGAGAGAGAGAGAGAGAGAGAGAGAGAGAGAGAGAGAGAGAGAGAGAGAGAGAGAGGGAGGGAGAGAGAGGGAGGGAATGAGAGAGGGAGAGAGAGAGGGAGAGAGAGAGAAAGGGAGGGAGAGAGAG
>JAQHUG010000011.1:2687696-2709882 GCA_028555095.1 Dicrostonyx torquatus
TTCTGTCCCTGCCTATGTAAAAGCATGAGCCAGGGATGTCTGAAACTCTGGAAGTCGCATCCCCTCCTTTAACAGAGTGTCATGCGTGCATCTCCTTTGTGCTTTCAGGTCTGGAGTACCTTGTGGCTGGACACGAAGACGTAAGAACAGGCAAATTGGTTGTGAATATGAAAAGCTTTGTCCAGCGCTGGAAACCGGCTCTTGGGAGAAGGGTCCTGCATATCTTAAAGAAAGATTGCAAATAGCACTGGACACATGAGGCACGCAGAGACACCATGTAATGGGAAAGAGACCTTGAAATGAAACTGGAATATTTTTTGAAGTGCCAAAATGTAGGAAAAGGTTCCAATGCATAGGCCTTGTCTGATCTATCAGTTCTAGATCTGCGCTCAAACACAGTTTTGTTTCAGAAAGAGAAATGAAACCCCGAGCTGATCGCTGCTTTCTGTGGAACTGGTTCTGAGAGTCATAGCAATGGAGAATATTTTAATAGCGACATGATGGTTAGCACACATCCATCAGGGGCTGTCTCCCTGGCAAAGTCTGCTCTCAGCTTTAGATGTGTCATGTCCATTGTATTTGATGCTATTTAAGGAAATAATGAAATTTTAGGGACCCGCCACCAACTCGACCGTCAGGAAAAGTGTCTTAAAAAGAGCCCTGTCTGTGTGCTGTGTGTGGACCTCGGTGGGCGGGATGTGAAAGGAACTTCTCCGCGTATGTATATAGTATTATTTCCTTGTCTGTGTGCTGTGTGTGGACCTCGGTGGGCGGGATGTGAAAGGAACTTCTCCGCGTGTGTATATAGTATTTCCTTGCGTAAAGCACTTTACCTACCGCCGGTGTAGAAAGTTTGGAGCCGGCTCCTGATGGGAAGACAAGAGAAGGGCTGTGTGAAGACCTACCGAGACAGAAGCACTGCCACCGTGGGTGGATAAAGACCCAGGAGCCTTGGATAAAGAAAACGATGCTGTTTAGCTCTAGACATTGGGAGAAACACCGCAAAGACGCAGCCTAAAAGGAAAAAGTGTTGTGTGAAGTCTCGGTTCGGGGTGAGAGGTTAGATTGCAAGATACTTGTCGTACTGAAACTTCTAAAAAATAAAAAAAAAAGAGAGAGGGAGAGAGAGACTTTAAAAGAAGAGAAAGAAACCACAAATGTAGAAATATGTTTGCATAAAGGGGAAGTAGACTTTACCTGTCAAAAAAGCTCATTTATTTGTGATGCACTTGGACACCCTTTGAAAATGATTGTAAACACGGAATTTGTTCTGTTTTTGTGTTTAGTATTTAAACATGGACATTGGACCAGTTTTCTCCTTTCTTTTATTAACAGTACATGGTCGTGACATTTACCCATTTCATAACACAATGTATGTGATAGTTCACCCGATTACTGTTTTTCATTATCCTTCATTTTCTTTACCCAGGCATAGCCACGCTGCATACAGTTTCTACTGTACTTGAATTTACAAACCAGGAGCCACAGTGCCGAGACTTTAGGTTCATATCCAGAGCATATTTTTCCCTGAGGTCCTGTGGACTCACAAAAATATATATATATTGCTTTGTGAATTTGTTTTTATATTTCATGTATGTAATAAAGGAATATGACCTCCTGACCTTTATCTCCTAGCCAATTCTTCAATAGTGCTAAAGATTAACTTCTCTCAAGATTAACTTAAATCTAGTTCCTTAAATTAAGAAAATAAATTACAGGGAATGACTCAGTGGGCAAATTAAAAGCATTTGCCATGCAAACCTTATGACCCGAGTTCGAGCCCCAGAACTCACACAATAATTAAGAAATGAACTGACTCTGTCAGGTTGTCCTCTGACTTCTACATAGACACCAGAATACACACATACCAACACACCACACACATAGTAAATAAATTCATGTTAAAAAAAAAAAAGTTAATCCTAGCATTCAGGAGGTAGGGGCAGGTGGATCTCTGAGTTTGAGGCCTTCCTGGTCTACAGAGCGAGTTCCAGAACAGTCAGGGCTACAAAGAGAAACCCTGTCTCCAAAAAGAAGAAGAAAAGAAAGAAGGAAGGAGGGAAGGAGGAAAGAAGGGAGAGAGAGAGCATGCCTCAACAAGGTGGACAGAGAGAACCAGCACCCCAAAGGTTGTCCTCTGACCCGCACACACTGGCTCACACGCTAATGTTGCGAGGTATTTACTGCGTAAAGAGAGAGCTTGGAATGGGAAGCATTGAGGGGGAAACTTCAGGACAATGCAAGATCATCCCCCAACCTAAAGACACACTTACTGGATTACATGGTAGCTTCAACCTTCAAAAACAGATAGCAATGTCTGTCCTTCCGGGGAAAACAGGTCCCCCTCTTACTTGGCAGGCTCTCACTGTGCTATTTCTGCAGTTATCTTTCCCGACAATTAAAATTCAGTCAGTGGTAGTTTTAAAATATGATCAAGTAAAAGCGTAACCAAAAGATTAATTTTCTATAATCTGCCTAATTGTTGGGCGGTAATGTTTTCCATCTCCGTCATCTTGGCATGTTCCCTGGCCTGTGGCCTGCCTGTTAAAGACTTGGTCATCACCCCTGGTGGTACTTTCAGGAAGTGGCGCCTGGTGAAAGGAAGGGAGGTGCCCCTGGAGATACAGTCCTTTCCTTCCTGGACCTCTTTGCTTTCTGGCTCCCTTGAGGGGAGGTGCTCTGCTCTTCTGCACCCCCACCATGATGCTTTGCCCAGCACAGGGCTAAGAGCAACACGGCCAAGTGACCATGGATTGAAACGTCCATTACCGTGAGCCAAAATCGGTCCTCCTTCATCTAAGATGTTCACCTCAGGGTTTTGCCACAACAGAAAGCTGATTAACACAAGTCCTCTGGGACTGGAACCTTCCTCCAAATAGCTGCTCCTTAAAGCACATTTCTTGCAACATGAAAAAGAAATCCATATTATAATAATTTCTTAATATCTGATTCTGAAATCATTTGCAGTCTTTCCGCTGTTGCTTTCGACATCTGGGGGCACCTTTTGTTTTCCAAAGTGGGGAGTGGTGAAAGTTGGGGTGAGGTGGGTCTTAGAGAAAGAAAAAGGGGAGAACTCTTGTTTTGCTCCTTACTACATTCCACCCTGTGGCACGAATTCTAATTGGTCTTAATAATAAAAACCCGGGGTCAGATATAGGTGTAAATGCTGAAAAATCAGAGACAAAGGCACGAGCCACAGCCACTTCTTGTTTCGCCACCTCCTCAGCCTAAAAGGGACAAGCTCCTGTCTCCACCCACCTTATAGTCCCCTCTCTGCCCAGCCATATCACTTCCTGTTTTCTCCTCCCTAGTGCTGGGATTAAAGGCACGTGCTGGGATTAAAGGTGTGTGCGACCACTGCCTGGCCTCTATGGCTAACTAGTGGCTAGCTCTGCACTCTGATCTCCAGGCAAGCTTTATTTGCTAGATCACAAACAAAACACCACTCCACCCCACCGCCCCATCCCTGCCAGGGCTGCTCTCTGTAAGTATGAGAATTCTCTGTATTCTGAGCATTTCACAAAATAACCACCTGGGTATTGAGTCAACAGAGTCAAATCAAACTTCCATGTACGGCAGCATTTGAACCGAAACACATCCCTCAAGAGCTCCAGGGGGAATGCCTACGCCCCTGGAGCTTTCTTCCATGTACCACTGGGGCTTAATTAGTCAGCCGCTCGTTGAGCAACCGGCACATACCTATCCTGATGGCCCCGAGGTCAACACAGCCTGTGCCCCCTCTTACATCATTTTCCCTGTAGAGGAATGTTACTGATGTTTGGTATCTGATGCAATGGAAAGTCTCAATAATAGGATAATCTTTTAATAGCGTCCACGTAATGAGGTCAGATCTGTGGGGATGTGACCATGAGTCAAGCAGCAACATGCATCCGGCTGTAGTAAGCACACAGCAGCCCTAGTATGGGTAAACAGCTCTTTGGGACACTTTAAGTCCTTGCAAAACAAATTCCTTTTCTAAACGATCAGAGACGGCCCTCTGAAGGGGGGGGGGGCCTTGAAAATGTCTTGCTGTCCATCTGCCACTGCCCTGGAATGCCTGAGAACAAGGGTGAGCACCCTGTTGGCCTCTTGTCAGAGGCCCCAGGAGTGAACTGCTTTTGTGCTCATTGTGTAGATGATAAGCCGTCCCCGAACGTAACCTTAGCAAAGAGTCAGCCATACTCACAACTTATTTCCCACAGTTTGGAAGGAAAATATTTATGAGCAGCTTCAATTTTTGCAAGGGAGATTGGTATGATAAGGATGGAACAGAGGCAAAGGAGTGCGCCTCACATGACTGACGGCTTGTTCCCAGCCGTTCTGGAGAAGGATGTGTCTGGGTGGACTTTCTCAAGCATGATGCTCCGGTCCCTGCATTGCGGCAAAGACATAAAAATATTTCCGTACTATTCAAACATTAACGGATATGCTTGAAACCCATAATCTTTTCTATTGATAAATGCTTAGGTCTGTAGCATTCATAAATGCTGAATAACTAAAAATGCAGAGAAAAAAGAATTTGCACTGGATCAAACTCTAATTTCTAAAATGTGAGACCGCTCATTCCAGGAAGGGGTAGGGATACCCTTCCACAGTAGAATACTTGCTTAGAATGCCTCGGGGGGGGCCTGGGTTTGAGAAGCCATAGTGTGTTCCTCTGAACAGGAGGAAATAGAAGCCAGATGAGGGATGTTGCTTGCTGGAAAGAAAAGCATCGGCCAGGCGGTGGTGGCGCACGCCTTTAATCCCAGCACTCAGGAGGCAGAGGCAGGCAGATCTCTGTGAGTTCGAGACCAGCCTGGTCTACAAGCGCTAGTTCCAGGACAGGCTCCAAAGCTACAGAGAAATCCTGTCTCGAAAAACCAAAAAAAAAAGAAAGAAAGAAAAGAAAAGAAAAGAAAAGAAAAGCATCTTCCAGCAGGGATCCACAGCCCGGGTATAAGGATCTGCTCCGAACTCCTGGGTGCAACCCACCGGGAGTAGTAAAGAGAACTTGGTGACCATGCCCAGTGTGGTGGGCCCACACCTTTAATCCCAGCATTTTCAAGGCAGAGGCAGGAGTACCTCTCTGAGTTTGAAGCCAGCTAGGGCTACAAAGAGAGATCCTGTCTCCCAAACACCAAGGCAAACAACGACAACAACAAAGAACTGGTGGGTGAAAAAGTAACCATAATAACAAATCACAATTACGAATCCAGAAGCGAGGACAGGCAAAGGCACCTGCCACCCGGCGATGTAAGCCTGGCAGCTGAGTTTGATCCCCAGAATCCACACAAAGACGTAAAGAGAGAACTGATTCCATGGAGTCGCCCTCTGACCTCCCCACGTGTGCCACGGTACACATACCCATCTGGCCACATACACAATACCGAAATAATTACGTTTTATATAAGGAATTGTAAGTGCTTCTCGGGCATTACTCTCATGTATCCTCTGAAACACTCCTGCTGTGCGCCATATCACTATGTCCACTTCCCAGAGGAGGAAACAGAGGCACAGAGAAACTGAACTGTTCAAGGGCACTCTGCTCATAAGCAGGAAGCCTGGATTTGAGCCTATGCATTCTAACTCACCAAGTTCGTGCCTCAAGCATTATTACAAGGATTTGGCTATCAGAAAGGCATCCACGGGAACTGACGCCAACTGTGACATTTTCCTGTCCGTCGTTTCTCTTGGCTCCTGGTTGAGCGAAGAGCATTGACGCTCTACACCCCCCTTGTTCTCCCTCGCCACACTTCAGACGCCGACGTATTCCATTATATTCTGTGGTTACATGATTCTCTACTGTCTTTGTTACAACGGTGCCTGTCGCCATCTCTGTTAAGACAAAATGGTAAGAGCCCGTCTTTCCCCTTGGCTGGGCTTTGTGAGGTCCATCTGGACAGAAAAGCAGCTTCTGCATTCATCAGTAATGACCCTGACCAAGTTGCTGTGAAACCCAACGGCATTTCAAATCAATTCTCTCAGCTGTGGCTTGCGCTGTGTGGGCAAATTCTGCTTGCGATCAGAGTGAGACCAGAAAACAGGGAGAAATATAGAATGCTGGCACTCTGCCAGCCGAGGACAGTTAGGAAGAGGCAGGACACAAAGGGGGAAGGAGAAAGGAAAGCAGCAACTGGAGACGGAACGAGATGGCTTGCTCTACTAAGTGCAGGCCAAGTATGGTACATTCAGCCAACTACTTAAAGAAGAAGCTGGTTGGTTACACATGGTTACACACCCTAATTTTTGCTTTTTGAATATTTGTCACCATTTCTACCTAATATCTGTTAGTTGTGTTTGAGGAACTAATATACTTAGAGGAGATAAAACACTAAAGAAACATTAGAAAATGATAATGAAAATAATCACGACTGGGTTGCAGAGATGGCTCAGGGGTTAAGATCATTTACTGCTCTTTCAGCGGAGCCAAGTTTGGTTTCCAGAACCCACGTGTTGCCTCACAATTATCTGTAACTCCAGTTTCAGGGGATCTGGCCCCCTTCCGGTCTCCTAAGACCCCAGGCATGCGTGTGGTGCACACACACGCAGGTACACTCGTTACACTCGTACAAACACTCGTACTCATAAAATAAATCTTTCAAAAGGAAAACAAGAAAGGCAATTTTATTTTACTCTATGTTGAGATGGGATTCTAAATTTAGCATTCACAGAGCACTCGGTCAACAAAATAATTATAGTCAGTACCCATTGCCTAAAAGCCTGCTTACACGGTAATCATAACAGCGGTTATCTCCTTTGAAATCACCATAGACCAGATGCCACGCTAACTTTACATAGACTGGCTTCTCTGGCCACATATAATAATAGCTGTGTAAGGTCAATAATATTTTTAAGCTGAAACGAAGGGTCAGAGAGGTCCAATAATTAAATTGTCCAAACGGCAGAATGAATAACTGGCAAGGCTGGACTTTGACCCCTGATATATGTGCCTTCAGAATTCACACACTTTGCCTCCAATGCTCTGCTAGTAGCTTGTGTGAAATTCAAGCAGATGTAACTTTTTAATACAGCGTCCCCGAATCAGCCCTCTGGGGCCTTTGCAAAGGTCTGGGTACAGAATAAGACTATTTGTTTATCAATATTGTTGCTGTTTTGATTATGTAGCTGAGGGTGGCCTTGAACTTCCCATCTTCCTGCTTCTACCCCTCAAGTGCTAGGTCGGAAGGCATGGACCACCACGCCCAACCAGGGAGGACAATTTTAATCAGCATCATTATCAACGGCGACTCAGATATGGGCAGCATCTTGACAAGACTGAGAAGCATTGCCATCAGATTCTTCTCTGGAACAGAATTTGCAGAGTCATAGAATGATTCACTGGGTTTGTCCCCGCAAATATATCTTCCTAGCTGGCCCTTGTCACAGATGTCACTGTATGAATAGCAGAGTCAGTGGCCTTGCAGTGGCACTGTGGACTGGGCTGCTAATAATCGAAGCGGAGAGAAAGGAGAACTCAAAGGCTATTGCTCCAAGTACACACTTCATGTGGCCTTACTTTTTTAACCTGTAGTGAACCTGACTGAAGAACCTGCATGTCTGTCTGTGATACTGTAACTCCCCAGTTCACGTCAGCTGTCTACCGCGGCCTGCCGGTTTGTATTGCTCAGGGTCCTATTAAGGTGCCAGCAAAAGCTTTTCTTCAGATCCTGAACTAATCTGACAGTAACCTGTCGAGTATGCTAGTCTTGAACATGAGGTTGACAGACAAAGATAAAGCGAATCATTCCCCTGAATCACTTTGCCATTTTCCTGCTTTCTGAATTCTCCCTCAGAAAATGCTTTATGGGCCCAAGGAGCATAAGTCCACAGAAAAGCTTTTTTTTTTAAATTTAATAGCTATTTTCTACAAACAATGCATTTTATCATAGCTGGGGTGTTAATATATATTCTTTTTTAATTTCTTTATTGTTTTGATTGAGCTATATATTTTTCTCTGCTCCCCTACGGAAAAGCTTTTAATGGGCACTTCTAATCAGGGATCTCGGGTACGGGGGGGGGGGCAGGCCAGTGCAGGAGATATTTCTGGTCAGATGTGCCTTTCAATGCCTCCTAAATCAGGTTGCCTGGACGGCTTCCCAATTTCCCTTCAGGCAGTGCCAGTCACTCACAGAACTCAGGTGCACCCCACTGTAGGCTCAAGCGAGGGGAAAGGTGAACGGAAAAAGGCAACCTGGGGACTGTCTCCAAAACACGGGCCCAAGACACAGACAATCAGAACAGACTCTGCCCCTGCAGCTCTCCTTGTTGAGGGTAAGCAGGAAAGCACAGGCTAGCCGACTCTGCGCTAGTGAGAAATCAAGGAAAAGTAGAGGAGTCTCATCATGACAAGCCGCGTCCCTCCCCGGAGAAGAGTCCTGTCAGGCCCGCGGATGATTCGTCTGGAGACACTTGCCTGGCAGTGACCTTCCGTGACCTGTGGAGCTCTTGATAACAGCTGAGAACACAGACGTGGATGTTTCCATCAGCGTGTTCTCTGTCTTTGGGAAATATCAGACTAAACCATTTAAGTAAAAACTGTAGCGACTATGTTCCTAAGCAGCACGGGTGAAGGGCCCCTAATTTGCACCCCTCCAGATGGGACAGGTTTTACCAAAGTAGTCTCAGGGAAGTCCAGTCCATTAAGAAAGCCTTGTCCCTCCCCCAACTTTTCTCTTAGCCCAAGTCTTACCCTGTTGAAATTGTGTTACCCTGTTTTCCTACCTGAGAAGCGGCTCTCAAAGCTTCATTGTCCGTAGCTGGCTTTTCAGTGTTCAGTATCTTTTTTAAAATTTAATTTTCTTTCTCAAACAGAAATTTAAATAGCACATGTAAGAATAAAGCATTAAGTGTCCTAAACTTTAAATATGGTTTAGAATCTATTTTGGGACAACAGATAAGAAAGAACATATATAATATATATATATATATATTAGTTAGCAGATGGAATAATGGGTTTTACTGTACCACTCTATACATATGATCACTGTACTCGCTCATGCTTGCCCCCCAACTATCCTTCCGCGTCCCCATATTTTCCCCTTCCTAACCCTTAAGAAGTCAGTCAAATAAACCCCATAGCAATGATATTGGGGATAAAGATGGGAGTAGGAGAAAATTTGCTATTTTCAGAGTTCCAGACACCATCATCTTAATAACATAAATTTAGTCTTCCCAGAACAACCTTTGCCGTAGGGATTATTTCAAAGATGTGGAATTAAGGGAAGTAAAATAGCTTGCCCAAGGCCACACGATAATTACCTAGCAAACCAATTTTTCAAAATCAGAGACAGTCAAACGGTAAGATCCTTCAACCACACAATGCTGGTTTAAAGCTTCAAGCTCCCTTCTCAGTCTGATTTGTTGGGTTGCAAATTTGCATTAATTTAACACGTGTTCCCCATCACCATGGAAAAGCCCTACTCTGATGGAGCTTAGACACCAGAGGAGCCAGCCATACTATTCTATTGTTTCTCGTATTGTCAGTGTATTTATCCAGCACTTGGTATCTGCAATGATTCAAAAGAAATTTCCAGCCAGGTATGGTGGTGTGCATGTCTTTAATCCCAGCACTCAACAGGTTCTCTGTTAGGTCAGCAGAAGCCTGTTCTACATAGTGAGTTCCAGATCAGCCCGGTCCATAGAGTATGATCCTGTCTCATAAAACAAAATGAATTTCCATCATCAAAGAGCAAGTGCGATGCACGATGCCCGGTCATCCTGACTGTACTAACTCCAGCCCCTAAGTGGCTGATGGATTTCCAGGACGGAAAGCGACTGCAGTTGGGAAAGTAGAACAGCAGTTGCTGAGTCCTCCTAATGCCGGGGAGGAGGCAGCAGAATTCCTCCTCCCGCCATTGGAAAGGTCCTGCTCTGGCCATCCTCATGAGTACTCCTGTTGGCTTTAATTATTTACAACAGCTCTGCCTGAAGCCCCTGTAGGAAGTCAAGGTTCCCCTCCCTAGCCTATACTAGGAAACACTGGCCGGCTTTGCTTCCCATGAGCCAGCCAGGGGCTCTTGTCGTCCAATCATGGTAGCGCGGGAGGACTCATTTGCCTCTGTGAGAAGTAACAGTGACCGTAATAGAAAAGAAATTCTAGGCATTCTTTCAGGTCAATTGGGAAGTTCCAGCACATTCCAGCTGAGAAAGAATTCAAGTCCTTCGACTCACGTCAAAACTCCAGTACCTTCCGTACGTGCTTCGTGCATTGAATAGACCAAAGCTCAGTAATTAACTCCAGCACCCTCCCCCTGCCTTATTTATTGTGCTCTGCAAGCTGATTCTATAGGGAGGTCAACCTGGGATTAAGTGAATTAGCCTCAGGCTTTGGGCAAAAACAGAGGCTAGCAGTGTGCATTCCCTATTTCAGAGTCTTGAAGCCAACTCTTGTGTCCTCGAGAGTCTTCACAGAATAGCTCATCAGTCGGGCTTCAGAACTACATCCGTGACTTCCTGTGGCTGTGGCATGGCGACATCTTCGCTCCAGTCAGGGTTCAGAAAGCCCAATATTCTCCCACCTTTTTCCAGGTCCAAATGTATTTTTTGAAACCATCTTTTTTTTTTTTTTGAATTCTTTTCTCAAAAATCTCAAACTCACTTTTGATTCTACGTAAGACAACTAACCTCTCTCTTTTTAACCTCCTGGTTCTTCTTTTCCTGTTTCCTCCTCTAAAGGAAGGGGGAGAATAAAAAATAAAATAAAAACAAAAGACGTTGCTCCATTGTTTTCTTATAGCAAAGGAAAAGGAGGAGGAAGAGAAAGCCCTAAGCAGTTGCAAGTTGTACGAATTTGGGCTACCGTCCACGAGTCAAAGACGCTTTCCCTCAATGGGACAGCAGAAGAAATAACTGCGCTCTACAGAGAGATATCATTCCTCGCTGTGCACAGGCTCAGCATCTTTTGCCTTCTGTCCAGAGTCTGCGACTCCTCACTCCAGTAACGAATAAAAAGAAGAGGCAGACAGAGGAGCACAAGGCCGACTCTCGCTAGCAGGGAACTGACTGGGAGCATGCGCAGATGAGCAATGGCGCTTTTACACCGGTAGGGGCGCTGCCAGAGAACTACAAATACAAATACGCCTGAAAAGCCCCAGGGGCAAGATGGCTGGAGGCTGGTCTGTCCCCAACTTCTCAGCCTTTGAATTCCACCAGGCTGAGGGGCAAGAACTTCGTGCTCTGGTTTGATGATGTCCATGAAAACTCGGAGGCCCAGACTCGCCGAAAGTCAAATGCTGTGGAAAACAGTTTCCTATGAATCAGCATCGCAACCACCCGATGCACACTGGGGACACAGATGCAACGGCCCAACCCCCCGCCCCGTTTGAAGCACGAAGGAAGCTTGCTTAAGTATCTAAGCCACTGTGTGGTAGATAGACAAAGCAGTCGCACAGGCTGGGTCTGACCCCCACAGCCTTTGCTCTTCATCTCTATTCAAAGCATCCCCTCCTTATCCGCGCACATTCTCAGACTGCAGGGACAGCCAACTCCAGTTCCTTTTGAACCTTTTCATTCCTTCTGGTCCTCAGGATCATTTCCTGGAATGAGTCAGGGACCAAGACACGGGATAATGAACCGGGTATTTCTTCCTACAGTGAGTCATCATTACTAACAAAAGCGGCATTCTTTTCTCTCTCTTTTTTTAAACATTTATTTTGGGGTGTGTATGTGTGCGCATGAGTGTATATGTGGGTGGGCATGCACATGCCACCGTGCCTGTTTGGGTCAGAGGGTAACTTGCAGGAACTGAATCTCTTTCCATTATACGGGTTCTGGAATCACACGAAGGTCGTTAGTCTTGGCCGCGAGCACCTTTACCCACCGAGCGATCCCTGTGCCTAAGTCCATGCTTTTGTACTGTGAAGTCTCAGAAGTAATGAGTTTCCTTTAGTCTCGGAAGAGAGAAAAAGTTGCTGGCAGGCCAGTGAGAGATAGTTCAGCAGAGACGTGTGCTACTAATCCAGCTACCTGGGTTTGGTTCCTGGAGTCCCCGTGGTAGAAGGAGAGAGCTGACCCTGGCAAGGTGCCCTCTGTCCTCTACTCCCAGGCCACGGTGTGTGCCTACCCCACGCAATCAATCAATAAAAATGTGACTTTAAAAACTGGGGGGGAGGGCTGGAAAGCACACCCAACAGCAGCCTCCGACTTCACGAGAAATACCCTCTTCCCAGGTACAAGCCTTCTACTGAGATGGATGGATTCCATCCATGCTCCTCAGTATAGGTCTCCCACGCAGGGCTACAGGCTTGGGTAAGCACCTTTCCTGTAGCAAAGCAGCTTCTGGAGAGGCTGAGAGCTGGACATTGCAGCCAACAGCAGTCCAAGAAGCTGAGATAAGCAGGGCCTTTGCGCTGGAGGATTCTGGCACCATAGCAACGATAAACATGATAATGGAGGCGGGCGGCCTTCTAAAACAAAAATGGTCGTAAAGTTGCTAAGTAGACAGTGAGAAAGAGGCAGCCACGTGAACAGCTAGGAGCAAAGAGTCTTACAAAAGGGAGCAGCAAGTGAAACGTCCCCTCCATCAAGGGTCTGAGGTACTTGCCACAAGACCCGTGAGGCCAACGGGGTTAGAACACAGGGGCCCTGGAGGAGGCTGGGATTTATTCCAGGTAATGGTGAGGAGAAAGAGGCAGGCATGACCCGATTTACTCTTTCAAAAGATTCCTCTGCTGATATGTGGAGAAGAGGCCGAAAGCAGGACGAAAGCAGGATGAAAGCGGAAGCGGGAAAGATTAACAAAGGGGTATTGAAGTGTTCCAAGTAAGAGATGGCCTACAGGGAAGGAAGGCAGCGGAAAGCGGCTGTGTTCTAAACAGTTCCCAGGAAACTATGCAGGGCTCGGTAGCAGACTAAATACAAAAGGAGACAGAAAAGGGAATCAGGAATGCCTCCTAATAGTTTGAGTTTGAACAAGCAGAAGGATGATCATATCATTTACTTAGAAGGGAGAAGGCAGATTTAGGTATAAAAATAGCGATGTCTTGGGGGTTTTGGGGGGGGGTTGTTTTTATTTTTTGAGACAGGGTTTTTCTGTGGCTTTGGAGCCTGCGCTGGAACTAGCTCTTGTAGACCAGGCTGGTCTCGAACTCACAGAGATCCTCCTGCCTCTGCCTCCCGAGTGCTGGGATTAAAGGCGTGCGCCACCACCGCCCGGCGCGATGTCTTGATTTTTAAAAATTATTTATTACTGTTGTTTACGCTTTGGCTTGGAGTGCTTCTTAGGCGTGGAATGGAGACGCCAAGACTACGCCGAACATACAAGTCTGAAGCACAAACAAAGCCAGGCCAAAGCCCAAGCCCTGCGTTCGGAAGCCCCACACAGACAGATGCTGTGCTGGCTCGCTGTTGCCACACAGCCATTCCCACACTCAGTGGCATACGGTAACACGAGTCTGTGTGTGCCCGGGTGTGACACTGACATTCTAGCTGGACATCTCTGTGTCTGCCTGCAGGTCTGTGGGTAGACAAGCACCTCTCTAGCCTTATAGGCCCATCTCTTATCCTCCTGCTTTCCTACGGGCCTGCTAGGCCATGGCTATGGCACTGTACCGAGGGAACAGGAGGAAGTATGATCTAAGCTCATGATGTGTCTTTAGCTCTGCCAATATATCATTACCTAAAGCAAGGTGCTCGGTCCCAAGTCCCAAGTCCGGGGCAGGAGAAGTATGCCTAGCCAGTGACAGACCTGGATAGAAGTGGGAGAGGCGATGAAACCGGGGTCAATAATGTAGCCTGCCACAGAGATCACCCAGGATAAGAATGTAGGTAAAGAGTAACTGGGCCTTGAACAAAAATCTCAAGCATTCAGCACCTGTCAATCAACTGGAACAAGGAAAAACCCTAGCAAGCGTTTAGAAAGCGCACCAAGAAAGCCAGCAACTCAGCAACGCCTGTCATGCAAGCACTCCAGAGGCTGAGGCAGGAGGATCAAAGGTTTGGGCCAGTTTGGAATACATAGCAAAAATTCTATCTCAAAAAAAAAAAAAAACAAGAAAAAAATAATAAAAAGCGAGAGCAACAAATCCAACTGGAGAATAATCAAGGGAACATGAGAGAAAAGGGAGAGAGGAATATTTCCAAAGGGGAATGTCGGGACGGAGAGATGGCCCAGTGGTTAAAATCACCGGCGGACCTGGGTTCCATTCCCAGTACCCACATGGCAGCTTTCAAACCCCTTTAACTGCAGATCCATGGGATACAAAGCCCTCTTCTGCCCACCACAGGCACTGCACACAGACAAAACATTTATAAATATCCATTCCTTTATGCTAAACTCCGGTGCGTTAGATTCTGGCATCTTGCTTCCCGCTTCCTTGCCTGCCTGGCCTCAGTTGTTTGAGGATGATGCTCTAATCTTGATCTGCCTTGTCCTCAGACTCAGCATCCGCTCATGTAGTAGGAGTAGAAGTGCCATGTCCCTTCTGTTGCCACATAGGAACCCATCTCCGCTCCTGGGCAACAGTCAAATGGGAACCGAGGTCTAACCTTTTGGAGCAGCCTCACAGGGTCAAGTGCTCCCAGCCTTGTCCCCCCAGCCTTGTCCCCCGCAGCTCGTCTCTTCTCCCCAGTCTTGTCCATCTTTGTACAGTACATATCCAAGGATTCAGAACATGCCCACAGCCCTCACACGCTGGCAGAGGCTTTCTTCTTCCTCCCGTGGGCCCCCTAACCTCTGGCATATCTGAGGGCCCTCCCACTTAGTTCAAATGCTCATTCTACTTCATATCTCTCTCAGTCCCTTTAGCGACTCCAGCACAGGATTGAGGAGGCACAAGACGTTATGAAGAAGCAAGCAGTAACCCTGACAACCAGTCATTGTGTCCACAATATGGTTCATTCCACACCATTTTCAAGAGGTCCAAAAGGAAAATATGCCGATATGTGTCTCATATAATGAAATATCACTAGAACTATTACATAGTAACTTAATTTGAAGATCCCCTCCCCCCACATTCTCATGCCTGGGCTTGTGCTAGAAGGTTGAAGAAAGAGGTGGTGTTTCTAGAACATCAGGACTACTCATGGTGAGTTACAGTTAAAGTTGAGAAGTCATTATTGGATCTGGGCTAGACTTTTCTTTGACGTCCTAGAACCATGCTTCTCCCCCTCCCCCAAACATACACCTTTGGCTGCGATGTGCACTACTTTCCTGCCATCTGACGACCAGATATTCCCTAGTTGACTGGAAAACGGAGAAAGTCTGGGGAGACAGAGCATCAGCGTCCAAACCCAACACACACACACACGCACGCCCAGGATTCTGCTTTAACTGCAATTTGCAGTGTGAACAAAGGATTGGATTTGGTAACGTGGGACGTTATCAATCCTTCTGTGTGCTGGTCACTCGGTGAAGCTTTGCTTCCCTGGGCTCCAACAGGCTCTCTTTTTCCGAGGCTGGAAGCCTTTCCCCCATAAACACACTGCATCTCTTCTCAGGACCTTTCCCTCTGAAGCAGCTACGCTTCCCCCCAGCGCCGCTTCTCCAAGCTGCCTTTGCGGGACATTAGGCATCTTCAGAAACAACTTCGCCCCCTTTAACCATTTCACTGTAGACGTCATTTGGAGCATGATAACCAGACGTTGTTGCTGTTGCCTGGCAGGGACCAGAGTCTCTCGTCTAATGTGCCACGCTGTTCTCCCCAGCCATGGCTACGCTGAGCTGCAGGGCTTGCATGCACTAATGTCTTTGCTGACGTCACAGTTGATCACCAACCTCCTCGAATTCCTGCTTAGGGTTACTCCGCAATACCTTTGTCACGGCGTGACACATCATAGCGTCTCATGGCTCTTTTCTAGAGAATTGCTTTTTAACTTACTGTTCCTGAGTTTTGAAGACAAGATCTCATGTAGTCCGGTCTGGCTTCAGATTCACTGTGTATCTTGAATGCTTGATCGTCTTCTACTCTCCAAGTGCTGAGATTTAGGGTCACAAACCATCAAGAGAACCCTTCTAGATTAAACTCAGTTAGGGCTCTACAAAAGCTACAGTAAGGGAGAAGGAGATGGCTCAGAGGGTAAGATCCACATATGTACCGTGGCATGTGCACACACACACACACACACACACACACACAATATAAATAAATGGAACTTTCAAATGATAGTAAAGTAACCAGACAAAGTAACACACACAGTCATATTCAAAGCGTCGCTTACACACAATCCTTTGTGTCCCATCGTGTCCCCGCAGCAGGAAATGGGCCCGCTAACAATCAATCCCTCAGTCTTACATCCTTGAGAATGTCGTTACAGCCTTTGCTCCGTGACACCTATTCCTCCTCTCCTCTCTAGATGAAACAAGAGTACATGAAGAAAAATAGACAAGTAGGTCCCTCAGTTCCCCGCCACAGGCCTGCAACTCACTGGGTTACGCTGATGGAACAGAGCCCATGGTGGCTTGGATGAAAATGGTCCCCATAAGCTTGTGTCTGAATACTTGGTCCCTAGCTGGTGGAACTGTTTGGGAAGGTTTAGGTGTAGCCTTGTTGGAGGAAATGTGTCTCTGTGGAGTAGAATTTTAGGTTTCAGAAAACTCGTGCCAGGCCAGGTGGTGGCGGCGCACGCCTTTAATCCCAGCGTTTGGGAGGCAGAGGCAGGTGGGTCTCTTGAGTTCGAGGCCAGCCTGGTCTACAGAGAAAAGGAAGACAGAGCCCATGACCTGAGCCCCTGGAAGAGTACGACACCGAGTAAGTACTGAGCTCCTGTGTCCAGGAGGTTTTGGCACTCAGCTTCGATCACCAGTCCTGACAGATCTCCCTGATGAGTTATTACAGCGTCTGCTCTCCACGGCTCTCACTGCCCTCCAGGAGCTGTGGTGAACATTGGGCAACTGTGGGCAGATGAATGGAGCAAGCCTGGGCCTCAGATACGGTCCAGCTGATTCTTTCATCCTCCTCTGGTCTCCAAAGAGTGCACAGCGCCTGTATGATACGGTCATTATTTTGTACTTCCCGTCTTTGCTTCATGACCTCATGTCTGCCGCTTTGACCGTAAAAACAAACTCAATGCCAAGACGCAGTCTACCGTCACCAGGAAACCGAACTGCTTGTGCCAGACCCACCTTTGGGCTTTTGGACTGCTTGATGTGTTTGTTTAAAGACGGGGGGGGGGTGGAATACCACGTGGCACCGTGCTCATGTGCTCCCTCTTTAGTCAGATCTTAAAACCCAGGAACCCGGGCCGGTCTGTTTCCCTTATTATAGCTGACTTGCTCAATCCTCCACTCCCAATCCCAGTCCCAGTGAATATACATCTCCTCCTTTCCCTTCAGGCCTCTGCCCAAGGTCTCGGGAGCCCAGAGCGTGATACAGTACTCAAGAAGCGAGGAGCACAGGCTTCTCTTCTTTATGAGTCTATTCGCAGCAGGGAAAATGAAGAGAAAGGGCGCTAATTATCGTCACTTGCACATAACGTGTGACACAAAAAGAGCCCTGTCAAATAATCCTCCCTTAATAAATTCCCTTCGCCATTGTAAACTGAGACCCGACCTTCAAGCATTAATACCCAGACAATACAACATTTGTGTGCTATTTAATTAGCTTATTACTCTTGTTAGTGTACATTCCTGAGGTTGCTCTACTCTCTGCTCGGCCTGACATAAAACCTACACGGGATTAAAAACTGTCTTTAACCAATGCATTCATATTTTTGCTCCATTAAAAAATATTTTAACTCCTAGCCAAGATCTCAGTGTTTAGAGGTTACATCACTTAAAAAAATAATGAATTTATTATGTCCTGGAAAAGTATAACAACACTAAATCTTTGTGTAAACTTTTGGCGTAGTAGATGGTTTCGGTTAAAAAGAAGAAGAAAAAGAAGGAGGAGGAGGAGGAGGAGGGGAATATAAAAGATCCAACTGAGACCTCTGTCATTTTTATAGCATCTAATCCTCATTATCAAATGATTGTAATCAAATTGGGAAGATCATCTGGCACCAAAGACTGCCCTGGAGATGCTAATTCAATAACTCAGAGAGGCTATTCCCTGTCATCCACAGGCTCAGATGGGAGAGAGAATGAGAGAAACAGTGGCTTTCCTAAATCCTTAGCTTCCAGCCAAAGGCAGCTCAGAGCTCTCGGCTTTGTAGTCAAGCTGTCTGGGGTTGATGGAATCCAAGAAGGGAGCTCTTTACTTACCAAGAAGGAGAGTTTGGTGTATCTAACTTGAAATCCTACACAATGACCTAGCCGCTGTCTGGCCCATTTTACTCATCATAAGATGAAGACGACAAAGAATTCTGAAACTTGCTTATATAAAGCAAGGGGATACAATGTTTGTTAAAGGCGAACCTGTCCACACTGCCCACATCGGAGTGGGGCATCACATCAGAGTGCGGTGTCTACCCCTGTTGCTGATTCCATTCTAGTCCTGAAGGTTGCCTGGTATGAGGTATGTCACCAAGAGCCGGCATTATGCTCCCAAGGCCGAGTTATTCAAAGATACAACTTATGTTATGGAGCAGACATGATGTATTATTATACCAGGTGCTAGAGAAACAGAAGTGAAAAACATAGGCGGAGCCCCCATCCCCACCGGGTCTGCCTTATACTGTAGGGAGACAGACAAGTTAAAAAAAAACAAAAACAAAAACAAACAAAAAACTTCAGCTGTCAAACAGTGTTGCCTGCAGGGAGCAAAAGGGAAAGGACTCAGGGAAGGAGAAGAAAGTGAACAGAATGAATACTAAGTAGCGAGCAGAAGCAGATACTCCCGGCAGAAGCAGGATGCTCCGAACTTCCCAGCAAACTACTTAAGATGCCATCTGGGCTACTGCAGAGTTAGCAAAGAGGAAAAAGTGACAGAAAGGAGGCAGAACAGGGAGGCAAAGAGGGAAAGAACCCACGAAAGATACTGCGGACTCTGTAGATGTTTTGGATTTGGCTGTATGTGAGATGGGAGTTTTCTTGCAGAGACAGACGTGCTCTGATTGACATTTCCGGAGAATTACTCTAGTTAGCGGGTGAGTTGGCTGTCAGTAGTTTAATAAGGCCCCACATACCAACAATGAGAGGCTGGGCAGTAGAGAGAAGAGCATGGGTTTTAGAATCAGGCAGGAGTGTGTCCAACTCTCAGACTCAGCTAACACTGTGAACTGTGCCAGTTATTTTGACCTGGGAATTGCAATTTCTTTAAACACATAGAATAATGGAACCTGCTATATAAAGTCAGTGTTTCCAAGGCACCTGAGATTTAATAGTTCGTAATAAAATCAGAAAGATGCTAATGCAGTTATGTAACTAATGATTATATTAAATTGCTTTATCATTATTAAAAATAACATGGGGGCTGGAGAGATGGCTCGGGAGTTAAGAGCACTGATTTGCTCTTCTAGAGGACCCAGATTAGATTTGTTAGATTCCCAGCACCCGTGTGGCAACTCACAACTGTCTGTGACCCCAAGGTCTGACGCCCTCACACAGACAGACATACACACAGGTAAAACACCAAATAAAATTATTTTTTAAAAATAACATAGTTAGGCCTTGATTGTGCAGTATATCTTCTATGTTTCTGGAAAATGACAGTCACAAATTAGTATCAAAAAATAAAAAATAAGAATGTGCTCTTTTTCTTTAAAAAAAAAAAAACGCCTTGGGTTGGAGAGACAGCTCGGTGGTTAAGAACATTTGCTACTCTTACAGAAGACTGGGGTTCAATTCCTAGTCTTGACAGCTCAAAACCATCTGTAACTTCAGCTCCAGGGGATCCCACACCTCTGGCCTGTGTGAATGCCGCACACACAATTAAAACAATAAAAAATAAAATAAAATAGTTGCCAGGCATGGTGGTACAAACCTTTAATTCCAGCCCTCAGGAGACAAAGACAGGCAGCTCACACTCTGTTAGTTCAAGGATCTCTGTGAATTCTAAGCCATTCTATGAATTCTATGTAGTGGGTTCCAGGACAGCCAAAGCTACCTAGTGAGATCCTACTCCACCTCCCCACCCCACCATAAAAATTAATTTTTAAAATTTTGTGACAATTAAAAGCATACATAAAATTAAAGCAACAAGCCTCACTATTTCCAGCTTTAATAGTTAGCATTTATTCTTGGAGCTGGGGAGATGGCTCAGCAGTTAAGAATACTAATTGGCCTTTCAGAGAACCCAGACTTAATTCCCAGCCCTCACATGGTGGTCCACAACCATCTAAACTTTAGTTTCAGGGGATGTGATGCCCTCTTTGGCCTCTGTGGGCACCAGGTATGCATGTGGCACAGCTACATATCTACAGGCAAAACATTTACCCACAGAAAAAATAAAAATAATTTTTACTAATTACCATCTATCCAATCTTAGGGTTTTTTTCCTTTGGAACATTCTAAAGCAAATATCAAACTTATTATCAAGTGTAAATAGTTGAGGTTTTGATTAATATAACTCTTTCTTCCATAATGTCTGTTTTAATCTGAAAGTTTTCCTCCATGCCCCGCCCCCACCCACCAGTCTCCTTGGTTGCAGAAGAAAGCAGTAAGAAAGATGTACTTCGTGAATGGCAGTCCGTAATGTCCTATGTGACCAGGACATCACGTATACACAGGACATTGTCCATGGGCTTTGGGAGAGGAAAGGAATGTTTCCCATTTCCAACAGGGGAGGCTAATACTGTCACCTCTGCAGAGACAATGTCACACTGTAAGGAGATGTCCAAGAGCAAAGTCGACTGGTTAATGTGAGTATAAAGGGCCATTGTGGAAATGGACCGTAGGACCAAAGGCCTTTCTGCTGCCCCAGAATTCTCTATGGTCTATCATGAAGTATGAAGTTGGATGGATGATTTACCATGAGATAGTGGCCAATAGAATTTCCTGTTTTCTGTAAGGGAAAAGGAGAAAAGAAACCAACATTGTTCCCTGCTGTCAGAAACGACAGGGACAGGACAAATGGAGGTGGCTTTCAGCACGGAAGGGCTCCACCTCCCTGAGCATCAGTGTCTTGTGGAGTTGGTCTAGCTAAACTCAACTCTGACCTCCTAAGCAGAGCTGGTTAGCTTACATAAACTCTTCCGGATAATTCTCAGAACAATTGTCAAAGGAATTATAAAGCTACAGATAAATTTTGAATGAGCAGAAACAATTTTTTGAGACAACAGGGAAAAAAAATTAAAAGGTCAAAGCAGTCCCTTTTGATTCCTTGGTAGGAGGAGGTTTAACCAAAGCATCCCTTGTGAAAATAACTCCCAAAGAGCTAAGCTTTCAATATCGCGTCTAAGAAATGACTTCTGGGAGCAACTCGAAAAAAGTCAAACTTAGATATTGGTTCCCATAATCCTTTATTTAACTATCAAGTACACAAATTCCTTTGTAGACCTTAATAAAAGACCAAAATTAGAACTGAATTATTTGTATTCATTGCAAATAATTTTGGACTTGTGGATCCTTTCTGAGATGCTCACGTGAGTCAACATGGGTTGGGAGCTAGGGGAAAAAAAAGCTTGGCCTCCCACTCACAGCTAATTCTGGCCCTGGTCATCAGGGAAACATAAGAGGCGGCCAAGTACGGACTGGCAGTGCCAAACAGCTTGTTTTGTTTTGTTGTGCTCACTCAGTAGTCAACCTTCCTCGGGCATTCATCGGAGTGCGACCTCGCACCAGCCCACTGTGTGCTAAGTATAATAATTATTCATCAAAATGTAAAGCCAGGAGCCTGGCGCAAAGGCATTCCCCTCTAATTAAGATGGAGAACTCGGAAAGACCAATCCCAGGAGGAGGTCAATAGTCTATCAGACACACTGCAAGACGGTAGAGGGAAGAGAAAGAGTAGGCGGAAGCAGGCAGGACAAAGGGCAGCTTTGCTTTGCTGTGTTTTCATCATAGGCCACAAATGTCTGATAAAGAGGGAAGAAATTAAGGAGCTGGGGATTCCGCTGTATTTTAGAGCACGCGCCTAGGATATGCAAGGCTCTAGGTTGGATCTTCAATACCGTGAAAGAAAAAGAGGAAGGGAGGAAGGGGGAGAGAGGGAAGGGGAAAGGAAGAAAGGAAGGAAGGGAAAGGGGAAAAAAGGAAGGGAGGGAGGGGGAAAGGAGGTGCTATAAAGATGACGAAGATTCACATAGGATTGAGGGGTACAACTTCAAGTCTCTTCCACACTGGACCACACATGGGAAAGAGCAAAGAAGTCAAGAGTAGTGGACAACACATACCATTTGGGGGGAGCAGAGAGGGGGAACTAGACCAAACTCACTTTTTTTGGTAGTGGGG
>JAQHUG010000011.1:2711452-2722689 GCA_028555095.1 Dicrostonyx torquatus
CTTCCAAGTGCTGGGATTAAAGGCATGCACCACCACCACCCAGAGAGACCAATATTCTAATGTACAGTAGGTGACTATAGTTTATAACACTGTATCTATTATTTTCTCCTGAACTGGAAATTGAATGGTGCTTTTTGTTTTTGAGACAGAGTCTCTCTAAGTTGCTGGTTGCTGGCCTCAAACTTGTAATCCTCCTACTCAAGAAGTTGAGGTTACAAGAGTGTGACACCAGTCCAGTCTATAATTTACATCTTATAAAGAACCAGAAGATTGGAGGGAGGAAAGAGAAGGGAGAAATGATGTCTTTAAAAAAAGAGCCAGAAGAGAGGAGTTCAAAGGTTCCCACCATAGAGAAATAATAATGAAGAAAATGGCAAGTTTAGCATTGCTCATTACACATTCTATACATGTCTATACAGGTGTTATCATACATGTATGATTCTCAGAAATGTCCTCAGAAAAGGAAAGCTGGCCAGGGAGATGGCTTGGGAGGAAAAAGTTAGTTGGATACAACTGACAGTCAGAATTCACTCATCCGAATCCACAGAAAAGGTCAAATGCAGCCATACACATATGTAATGGGGAGATGGAAGGAAACTCAATGAGAAACTTGAGGGCCATCTGGCCTAGAATACACATCCTGGCCACAAGACAGACAACATGGTAGAAGGAGAGAGAGAACCAGCTCCTATCCCCAAAGTTGTCTCCAGACACACACAAATGAATAAGTAATAAATACTTTTAAAAAGAAAATCATATGCATTACTGTTGATTGATGTTTCTGTCTCACCAGGTACCACAGCTGCTTAGTCCCAAAAAAATCACACAGAGATCTACATTAATTATAAACTGATTGGCCTAGTACCTCAGGCCAATTAACTTATTAACTCTTCTAACTTATATTAGCCCATAATTCTTGTCTGTGTTAGCCACATGGCTTGATACCTTTTTCGGTGAGGCAGTCACATCTGCTTGCTCTGTGTCTGGGTGACAACTGCAAACTGAAACTTCCCTCTTGGTCCCACCTCTACTTCCTGCCTGGCTACTGGCCAGTCAGCGGTTATTTAAAATCCAAGTGACAGGGTACAGACCATTGTCCCACAGCACATTCCTCTGCTGACTTATTTATGGAATGCCTATTTGGGGCATTCCCCATATTACACCAGGCACGAAAGTAAGGCACTGAGCAAACAAAGGTAAACAAATGTTTTTGAGTGTTATGGTGCATACTGTAATGTCAGCACTTAGGAGCCACGGGTGGAGGGACCTCAGCAAGTTCCTGGCCAGTCAGGGTTACAGAGCGCTTCGAAGAGGCAAACCAACAAAAACTCACCAAGCATTTGTTTGACACTTGTTATTTACTGTTTGTGCCCAATGCTCACACACACAGTGGTGGAGAACCTTCAGCCTATAGACCAGTGGTCCTCAACCTTCCTAACACTGCAACCCTTTAATCCAGTTCCTCATGTTGTGGTGACCCCAACTGTAGACAAAGACTGAGTTTTGTTTTCGGGCCGCTCAGATCCAAATAATCACACCGAAACTATATTAATTATAATACCTCTTGGCCAATGGCTTAGGCATATTCCTAGCTAGCTCTTGCATCTCAAATTAACCCATTTCTATTACTTTATATTTTACCACAAGGATCGTGGTTTGTTACCTCTTGCTTCTTGGGCAGCTACATGGCATCTCTCTGACTCTGCCTTCTTTTCTCCTCTATCTCTGCTTGAATTTCCCGCCTTTCAATATTCTGCCCTGCCATAGGCTAGAGCAGCTTCTTTATTAACCAATAGTAATAAAACATTCACAGCATACAGAGGGAAGTCCCACATCACCCAACCATAAGATTACTTTCATTGCTACCACATAAGTGCAATTTTACTACTGTTATAAATCATAATGTAAATATCTGATATGCGACCTCTGTGAAAGGGCTGTTCGACCCCACGGGTAGCGACTCAGAGAACCACTGCCACACACTGAGAAGCACTAATTTAGCCAGCAGTTCTCTATATGCGCATTATGAACAAAAACATGCATGCCAGGGAAAGCTGTTTGCAGGACCGTGATAAAATGTGAAATTTGCCCTGATGCTGACTTGATCACAAGAAGCCATGTTCACAAGATTATTTTTGATGCTGACTTGATCACAAGAAGCCAGGTTCACGAGATTATTTTTTTTCCTTTTTAAAACAACCTCATATATTCCCAATCAGAATACGAAGATGGTTGACACGTGTCAATTTGTCATTCAACAGCTGGACATTTGTTCCTTATATACAAAAGGTGTGAAGACGGCTGGACTCTCAAAAGTTCTTGGGAGGGCATATGGAGGAATACCTAAAATAGGGCTGCGAGCCGCTGATTTAAAAATGAAGAGGTTTTGATTTAAATCGCACACAATTTACCGTTGTCAAAAAATAATGGTTAACAATTTACCAACTATTCTGGGAGCCTGCCAGGGTTCGCGTGAGGTTTCAGTATGAGCTGTGTGCTACCACGGAGGACAAGAGGGGCTGCTGGGTTTTACATCGCTGTGTGAGACAAGTTCTTTTAGGAGAGGATCAGGGAATTAAAAGGCATTGGCAATCCAGTGGAACTATCTGACTCTGACAGCAGAGCACTTCTCAAGGTCAGATTTTCCCCACCAGGCCCCCAGCTGAGAAGGTTGCAGGGCTTGACTTGCCACACCTGGAGCTCTGCAGGGGGTGTGACGGGTGGAGGGGACATTACCGGGCATTTGCATTTAAAGAATTAATAAAAATTCCTCATTTGCCTGAAAGCCCATGAAGTTCATAACCTTGACGCTTTATAACCCCCCACAACGGTTTGTTCGTCTCCAGCGTGGCCAAACAAGCCAGTAAGACTGTATTTCAAAGAATGCCATTAGTAATGTACCACTGGACCACATAACTGGAATGATGCGGTTCCCTTGGCCACAGAATGTCACAAAAGGTAGACACATAAAACAGAACAATGAAAAACATTCCGTGGGCTGTATTAACCTTCTGGTCACCCTTACTAATGACAGCTATGCCGTTGTGAATGTTTCTGAGTTCACCAAGTCGAGGACACACAGGTCAAAACTGCCTTTCATGGTTTGACTTAAGGAACTTTTCATTAATCTTGCCTAGAAACCGAAGTCAAGGTATCATTTCCCAAGGATGGTGCCAAGGCTTGCTTTCTACATCTCCGTTAGGGTTCTTCTGGGATCCATCCCTGCCATAGTACCTGAGCCCAGATGGCCTTGGGGTCCTGCACCCTCCCTGGGGTAACAGAATTGATGAGTACTATTTCCAGGATCCCAAGATCCTGGGCAAACATCCTTTCAGGAAAGCGATCTGCTCCACTGCCATCAGCCTGTAGGTGAGGGGCAGAGGGACAATGGCATCCCACTATGCGAAGAAAGCATTCAAGAGCATTTCCTGCACCAGGACCCAGTTGACACTGGAGTTGACACTCAAGGAGACAGAGCGTAGGACAACAGTCAGGAATCCTCCAACCTGCTTGTCTGTGTAACTTTTAAAAAATTAAGTCCTTGGAAGGTCAAGGGAATCCAGCCAGTGAGGCTACTTGGGGGCTTTCACAGAGACTCAGGCGCCCTCTGGAGGCGATGCTGAGATTACCGGCCTTAAGTTGTTGGGGATATTTGGGGGTTGGGGATGGGGGCTAGGAATCAAACACCCAAGAAGAATAAAATGAAGATAATGGCCAAATCTTCCTGGAATACAGAGAAACAACATAACTGCACAAGAAAAAAAAAGAGCATAGAGCCCAAATCCTAGCACTTGGGGGGGGGGGGTGATGAGGGGCAGAGACTGGAATTACGCATTCAAGGCCAGTCTTACTGTAAGAGACTCTGACAAAATAAATAAGAACGAAAGGATGAGGGGGTGGGTGAGCAAACAGATAAGAAATGAGGGGGCAGAGAAAGAAAAAGCAGTCTAAGACAGAACAGCCTTGATCCATTCATGACAAAGAATTACCTTGAAATCTTTTTTTTTTTTTTTAATGGAACGCTTCACGAATTTGCGTGTCATCCTTGAGCAGGGGCCATGCCAATCTTCTCTGTATCGTTCCAATTTTTAAGGCTAAAATACCATCACCTGCCAGACAGAGGATCGGGTGATACAAGGCAAGGCCACTGTGGAATTTTCCACAAAAGAACAATGTAATGAGTGCACACAAAAACATCTAAATAGCAGCAAGTGGAGGTGTGGCTATACAACTGGATGCTGCTGTTAAGAGCTTGAAGCTGGGGGCTAGAGAGATGGCTCAGTGGTTAAGAGCACTGACTGTTCTTCCAGAGGACCAGGGTTCAATTCCCAGCACCCACATGGCAGCTCACTGGATCTGACTCCGGTTCCACAGGATCCAACACCCTCAAGCAGACATCTATGAAGGCAAAAGCACCAGTTATTATAAAATAAGTAAATTTTATTTTTATAAAATAAATAAATTTTAAAAATTAATTAATTAATCTTTAAAGAAAAAGAGTTTGAAGCTGCTCTTAGGTGGCTTCCCAGTCACTTTGTGATGCAGGGGATCAAATGATGGCAGTGAATTGGCAGAAAGTTCGCTGGGCCTCTTCCCCACTTTCTGGATTTGCCCAACAGTTTCCAGGGAGATGAGAGCATGGATCAAGAGATGCTCTGTATTTGGGGTGTTTTTTTCTTAGCTAAGCACATCTGGTCAGAAGTTAGACAACCTTCTTTGAATATAACTGGAAGCTTTGAATACACATCGGTGATTGGATTTTCCATGAGTCGTGAACTGGTCACTTCCCCGTCTCCTGAATGTGGTCACTCCCATTGTTCTTATCTGCACTTCCACGCCCTTGTGGGTCAGTTCCTTTTTTTCCTAAAACATCAGGCTTTTCATAAAAGAAATGCCATCTTATTCTTTCCTCACACCACCGAGAAAGCAGCATTTGGAGATTAACCTACCTTGATAAATGCTACTCTGCAAGCTTCTCTAAAAATTTGGGTTCCGTTGTTGGTATTTCTGTTACTTGACTTCACAGTCTCAGAGCGATGAAAGGAACGAAGAGGAATGTGTCAAAATCGTCTCTGGAGAACAGCACTGACACACATCTGTAAGAAAGGCACTGCAAAAATCAATGTCACCAATGTCATCAACTTGGTTTGTAAGAGCCAGCCATGATAAGCTAAATAGAAACAGATGACCCAAAGAAAGTTCTTTACTTCCAACCATTATCACCTGCCAGAGTGGGACTCAGCCATTGATAGGTTTACTGGAGACCTGAGTCTCAGTAGTTTACCCTGAAGCAATACCTGGTTGCAGGGAGAACCACAAACTGAGATGACCCAAGCACCACCCAAGAAAAGACCATCCAAAGGAAATGCCTAACCTTCCAACCATTGTAGATTGGATCACCTGCCGGCACACTCACCAGGATACCCCTACACAAATGTCAGCCAATTAGCTGAATAAGGTCCTGAACCTTAGAAACCCCTTACCCCAACTTTTACTACTATAAAACCCAACTCTGAGCTCAGGACTCCCAATTATTCCAATACGTTGGATATGCAGAGAGACCGAGTTTGCAAACTTGCGTAAAATAAAGGCTCTTTGTTTTACATATGTGACTCATTTTCCTTGTTGGCTTTGGGGGGGGTTTACAGATCTGGGCATAACAGGTTGACCTGTTCCGTTATTTAATTCTTACGAGAATAAAAAAAAAATCTTTCCATTGGGTAAATTCAAAGTACTTCAAAGTACTCCCTGTTGCTTCATTTACAAGGTAGGTTAGGGACCTTTATAGAAAGCTGAATTCCATACCGCAATTGAACAAAGGTAAAATGGGACTGGGTGTGGCGGTTTACACCTGTAATTCTCAGGACGGGAAGAATGCCAGGAGTTCAAAGTCGGCCTGTGTTACTGAGCAAGCTCTATAATGAGACCCAGTCTCAAACGAAACAAACAAGAAAGAAAACCACACAATATAATATTCAATAAACAGTGCTACAGATCCACAAAAGTAAAACCAAAAAAAAAAGCCTCATATCATATATACACACAAAAATTAATTCCAAAAAGGTTAAAAGAGCTTAAGCCAGGCAGTGGTGGCACACACCTTTGATTCCAGCACTCAGGAGGCAGGCAGAGGCAGGAGGTTCTCTGTGAGTTCAAGGTCAGCCTGGTCTGTGGCGGGAGCTCAAGGACAGCTGGGACTACACAGAGAAACCCTGTCTTGAAAAACAAAAAACAAACAAACAAAAAAGAAACAAAGAAAGAAAGAAGGAAGGAGAAGGGAAGGGAAGGAGGGGGAAGAAATGGGAAGGAAGGAAAGAAAAAAGAGTAAAAAGTATAATAAATAACTTATAATAAAAATAATTTAGAAAATGACCAATAAATAAAGCCATGTTTGGAGAATATAAACTCAGGCAATGATGAGATGCAATCACGTTGACAGACATTTACAAGTCTGATATTACCTTGTGGTACTGAAGGTAGAGAAAATAGGAACTGTAGTATAATGAATTTTGTATAATAGAGCAACCTGGAAATGTCTAACACTTTCTAAAGCTACATCCCACCCCTTGTCCATAGAAAAGTTCTCATACAAAGAAGCATATCTGATACAAAATCCAGACATCACCAACAGAGAAATGAAGAAATGGTGGTATATCTACACAGAATACTACATAGCAGCTTAAACAAGTCTACCCGGAGCTACGGCTATCGGCAAGAACAATTATTTTGCAAAAAGAACACAGATTTATCAAGGAAAGTGAGAAGGAACTCATACAATCTAATTTTTAAGAGATAAACCGCTTATATTAAGAAAAAGCTAAGCTTTGTGACAAACGACTGTAATCCCAGCACTTGAGAGGCTGAGGGGAAAGGATCGTGAGTTTAGGGCCAGTCTTGGCTCCATACTGAGTTCAAAGTCAGCCTGGGACTCGTCTCAAAACACCAAAGGAAAAGTTTTTGAAAAAAAGTTAAAGAAATACAATTTATAGACTATAGGTATAATATGCCACTTCTACGAAGCTTGATATCCCAGCAAATAATCCCATATTTATGCAGGATGCACAGCTCGTGAGAATGTGAGATGGGCTCGTACACCGCCACCCTGCAGACCTGACAAAGCGGCTGCATTGTCAAGGAAATAGAAAACCCCTCCCTATCACCCGGCCCCCTTGAGATGATCAAAAAACATCTCTTCCATTCCGCTTGGGAAGCTCACGCCACAGAGAACTTTTGGCGTATAGGAATTCATCGTCCGTGTGGAGGGACTCTCGTTCCCAGTTCTCAGCGACGCTGCGCTAGTAACTGTGATTTGGCCGCAACTACCCTGTAATGTCCTTTTAATGCTTTTAAAACTATAAAATGTTTTAGTATAGAGGAAGAGGGTAGGAAATAATATCACAAGGATTTATACCCACTACTGACTTCCACCAGTCAGTTTCTTGCCATAGTCTTTATATACTGTTGTTGCCTTTTCTTTTCCAGTTGTGAGTACTAAAGATTAGCAGCACCGTGTGTGTGCGTGTGCGTGTGAGTGTGTGTGTGTGTGTGTGTGAAAGCACATGTGTGGGGGGGTCACAGGTCAATTTGCAGGAGTTGATTCTCTCCTTCTACCATGAGAGTCTAGGAGATCGAACTCGGATAGTCAGGCTTGGCAGCAAGCACCGTGTGTGTGTGTGTGTGTGAAAGCACATGTGTGGGGGGGTCACAGGTCAATTTGCAGGAGTTGATTCTCTCCTTCTACCATGAGAGTCTAGGAGATCGAACTCGGATAGTCAGGCTTGGCAGCAAGCACCTTTACCCAAAGAGTCATCTCGATGATCCCACTTCTAGTTGTCTTACTATTTTAGAACAATTAAAATAACAAAAAGAAAGGCACCGTCTGATATGCAGTATTAAAATAATAAGCATTCTACGGGGCCTGCTAATATTTATTTAGTTTGAAATATCAACTTGTTTTTTAAAAAAATTTCAGAGCTTATTGTACAAAAGAGAGAGCCTTTGCCCATCCACCCCTAAACTTTAAACATTAGACTCCTGCGTGATCTCTCTGTGGACTTTCGGAAGTAATACAACTGTCTTAGGGTTACAATTGCCTTGACGGAATAGCATGACCCAGAGCAACTCAGGGAGGGAAGGGTTTATTTTGCTGACGATTCTACTTCATTCTTCAACATCAAAGGAAGTCAGGGTAGGAACTCAAACAGGGCAGGAACCTGGGGGCAGGAGCTGAGGCAGAAGCTGTGGAGGGGAGCTGCTTACTGCCTTGCTCTCCATGGCTTTTTAAACCTGCTTTCTTATAGAACTCAGGACCACCAGTCCAGGCAGTACCCTCAATGGGCTGGACCCTTCCAAATCAATCACTAATTGATAAAATGCTCTACAGGCTTGCCCACAGTGGGATCTTATGAGGGAACTTTATCCAGCACAATAAAAAGAAAATTCTAAATCGTCTTCCTTAACATAGACATCATGACTCATAGAATTTGCTGTTACACTGATGGGTGAAAATTATACCAGAATTTATCACTAAACTAACTTTATTGTATTTAAGGAAGCAATTTTATGACAATTGTTCATAATTAATTGATGACATTTACTAAGATTTGACATAATTCACGTTTCCTGTGGTCTTGTATTGTGTTTTTATATATTTTTAATTTATTCATTTTAATGTATATGGGTATTTTTTCTGCAAAACCTGTCCTGCAGCTCATCTGCACCTGAGGCCCACAGAGCCTGGCAGAGGCCGTCAGATCTCCTGGAACTGGAGTTACAGGCAATGAGCTGCGGTGGGGGTGTTGGGACTCAAACCCGTGTCCTCTGGAAGAGCAGCCAGTGCTCTTAACCACTGAGCCACTTCTCCAGCCCCATATGTCTTATACTAAACCATTACATATACGTCTTGAGGAAATGATTATAATTCTAAAAATGATCAACAAAGGAGCAGTTTTTTATACATAATTTCTCAGTTAAGATTTTAGAAGCAGCAAATTTAAAAAAATAAAACAAAAGAGAAGAAACAAAGTTTTAAACTATAAAGTACTAACTCTGGGGACTGGAGAGATGGCTCAGTGGTTAAAAGCACTGACTGCTCTTTCAGAGGACCTGGGTTCAATTCCCAGCACCCACATGGCAGCTCACAGCTGTCTATAATTCCAGTTCCAGGGGACCTAACACCCATGGCAAAACACCAATTCACATAAAATAATAAATAATAAATAAATAAACTCTGGGAGTTTTAGGAGCCCGTCTGTTCATGGGACTTTGAGCATTTGAAAGCACGAATAAACCACAGAATAAAAGTACCGCGCAATTACTCCGGCGCGAAAGAGGCATCAGACGGAGGGCAGAGAGCTTGCTCAAGGCATCTCAGCTAAAAATTGTCATGTGCTTTATGCCTGCACAAGAAACCCTTTCTTGATGGGCATAACACACAGCCAGTGGTAATACACCCACGACGCAGGATTCTTCCGACAAGCGCTTTGAAAGGTTAGTGCCAGCTACCGGAAGGTAGGCGAGAGGGTGAAGGCTGAGTTTAGTTGGCTTAGTGTTAAATTGAGCCATCAAGTAATAATTACATTTCCTCCACTCAGCTGCGCTACACAGAACCAAAAAGGCAAGGATGCTTAACAGAGGTATCCACAAGGAGAAGCTTCGAGCTCCGAGTCAGCTATGACGTCAGAGCACCAGAGGCTGGCTAGGCCCCCTACCTCGAGACTGTCCCGTCTCCCACGGAAACTTAGGAACCTAAGGAAGCCGACTGCGGGCTCAAAATGCCCCAAATGCACTTTCTCCCAGGTGAAGAGAAAGCACCTAGATTTCCGACTTGCCTTTTTCATAACCTGCTACACAGTACAAGCAGCTCACAGGGAGCCTCTTCCTTCACAAGTGGCCAGGAGTATTCTCAGTGGAGAGGGATTCCCGGAGAAAAAGCAAACATTTGAGGCTGAGACCTCATTAGCATCTCCAAAGGGCTGTGAAAAGCCTCTATTCTCCTTCTCCTGCCAAGTGACTTTTGTTCTGCTGGACGCTGGCACCGTTCCTGTGTTGTCAGGGGTGGACATTATTGTCCCAGCTGTCTCAGGAGGCGCGGCCTTGAATATCTTTAGAAAACAGCACACAGTTGAGGAACAGGGCATTCGCTGCACCTGAAGGACTCTTTAAAGAAAGGCAACAGCAGCTACAGGAAATTTCCAAATGGGCAGCACAAGCATGACTCCCCAACTTTAGAACTGTGGAACAAAAGATGGAACCGGGTAGACAAATGAACAATCAAATAAATATCTACGTATGTATGGGTTTACACACATTCAGAGAGAAGGACACTAAACAGGGTATGAAGGTTGAGGACTCATGAGCTTTCAAGCTACACACGAGTATGACTTATTTTATTTTTTAACTGTGTGTATGTTTGTGTAAGCGTGTGTTACGTGTGTTTAGGTACCATGGAAGGTTGTCTTTGAAGAACAAGGGCAGGCTTGCACGACTGTGACAGAGATCCTATGGCCTGTGGGACAAAGTAGTTCCATGTGGCCCCCTAGAAAAAGGTTTCTGCCGGCCATGGTGGCGCACACCTTTAATCCCACACTAGAGAGGCACAGAAAAGAAAGATCTCTGTGAGTTTAAGGCCACCTTGATCTTCAAAGCAAATTCCAAGCCAGCCAGGGATACATCGTGAGACTGTCTTTTTTTTTTTTCTTAAATGTTTTCTGACCCTTGGGGTAGGAGTTTTCAAAAGAAAGCTCTCTTCTCGATAGACAGAGCTCGTCCCCTACCATGTTGTAGCTTGTGTGCCTGGACAGAGGGGAGCGGAGAGATCTCAAAGGCGCCAGCCATCGCCTCTCATCTCCTACTGGCCAGAACTCAGCTGCAGAGCCACCTACATGGGGGGTTGCTACTTACCTAACCAGGTCCATTACCTTCTAGACAAAACCCTGATTGGCCCAAGTATGTATGCATACATGCATACTCCATACATACACATCATACATACACATACATGCATGTACACATATATACATTCACCATACACACATACAAACATACATCATATGTACAACAATACATCATGCATGCATACAAACACACATACACATGCCATATATGTATATATACATCATACATGCATACACATGTCACACACACATACATACATACATACATACTGTAATGGTCTGTCCTGTTGCTTTAAGAGACAAGCCTCACCCACTCCCTCTCCCCCTTCCTGTCTACCACCG
>JAQHUG010000011.1:2783151-2799779 GCA_028555095.1 Dicrostonyx torquatus
AGGGAGTCAAACCAATGTGGCCCAAGATGAAGGATGCACCTGAAAACATAGTGAGTTTCTGCCCCTATCTGTGTCCTGCAAACACTGGGCAACCAGAGGGGAGCTGGAAAGGGATGTAAGCACTTCTTTAAGGCTTCTTCCAACTCGGGACTCCAGGATCCTACGAAACAAACCAGTTATACAGTGGCTACCAGGTCTCAGTATGAATGAGAAAGTTTTATCTGAGTTTAGCAGTTGAACTCAGCAGTGCTTCCCACTGACCCTCTCCCAGGGGCACATCTTCTGCTCTGTGTGATGCTAAACACATTGTATGGAGGCCAAATCTCAATGCTTCGTCTAGCCAGGTGGCTATGTTTGTTTCTCCAGTTTGTAGCTTTGTTTGAAAGCTGTATTCTTACAAACAGGAGAGGAAAAAAATGTAAACAGCCACAGTGGTGATTTTTTTTTTTTTTTGGTTTTTCGAGACAGGGTTTCTCTGTGGCTTTGGAGCCTGTCCTGGAACTAGCTCTTGTAAACCAGGTTGGTCTCGAACTCACAGAGATCCACCTGTCTCTGCCTCCCGAGTGCTGGGATTAAAGGCGTGCGCCACGACCGCCCGGCTTTGAGCAGGTTTTTAACTTAAGGAATTGACTCGGGTCGCTGCCGGGCGATTCGAAATTGGGGAGAGTGGTGGAAAATCGGAGCGTTTCTGTGAGCACGCACCTGCGGACTCTTTCGCATTGAACACGCATGCGGTTCACAGCGGGTTTAGCCGTCCCGGCCTCGAAGGCTCCGGCAAGTGGAAAGTCCTCCCAGAGAGGAAGGTTTGCTGTCCATGAAGAGGCACGTGCCTCGCGTGGCACGCGGGCACAGCCTCTTCCTTTGCGGAGGCGTGGCCTCACGTAGGCGTGGCCTAGCGCAGAGGTGTGGCGGTGGGCGTGGCAGCGCATCTCCGCTGACGCTGACGTAGCACGGACCCCTGCCCTCCCCTTCCCCCGTCCCACGACAAGACGGGAATAGGGGGCCCGGGTCGCGCTGCCAGCGCTCCGATGCCGGGGGCGTGGCAATGGGCGTGGCCCATCATAGAGGCGTGGCAAATGGGCGTGGTCTCGTGTCTCCGCTTACGTAACACGGACCCTGCCTCCCGCAGTTGCGGCCGGACTTGGGGGCCCGGGGCGCGCTGTGAGCACTAAGATGGCTGCTCCGGTTCGAGCCGGTTAGTGGCGAGGGGCGCGCGGCGGCGGCGGCGGTTGGCTGAGCGAGGCTCCCCTGCAGAAGCGGACGTCGGATGGGAGCCCGGGGGCGGGAGGCACCTGACAGAGTTTTCCCGCCCGCAGGCAGCCTGGGAGGGGATCCTGCTGGAGGAGAAGGGACCGTGGACGGACGAAGGGAGCGAGCCCAGGGGCGCGCGGTGGCGAGGGCGGCGAACTTCGAATCGGTGCCTCTGGGAAGTCTCGGTGCGTCTTGCGGTCCTGCAGCCGGAGCCAGCCGGCCACCTCCCGGGTACCGGAGATGCTGCAGGTGGACCGGAGCGTGGCCACGGCCCGAGGGGTCGCGGGGCGGATGCGGGGAGGATGCGGGCCGGGCGCTGCGGTGCAAGCGTCGGGGACATCTAACCACATCCCCGTCGCCAGCTCCGATCGCCGGGAGGTGACAGTCTCCTTCCCTGCGCTGGTCAGTACCTGCCGCCACCCATCGACCCTGGATCTGGTCGGAGTTTGGAATACCAGGTTTCTAAAAACATTTCCGCCGCCTTTGAGGAGAAGGGACGGTGTAGGAGTGATGTCCCCCGTGAGGAGGGGAAACGGCTGTACAGAGTTAGAGGACAGGTCGCGCCGCGCCGCCACCTTAAGAAAAAAAGTGAAAAATAGTCATTGTCTCAAGTGGAATATTATGCCGATGTAAATTCTACTGATAGCTGGATAATTTCCTCAAGATGCCCCACCCTTTTAAACCGTAATTTATAACACTTGCAAATAGCCGAGCTGTGAAATTAGCATGGAAGTAAGATCTTCGGTCTGGGCTCTTCATTCCTTTTTATCTGCTGAGACCAGTTAGGTCCCTCTGTGGGACCGGAGTAGGGATGGAGAAAGCTTTGAGTTGGCAATTTAAATGTGAGGTTTCTTCAAAACTAGTATTTAGTGTAAACAAAAGAAGAATTGACTGTATTTGTAATCATATGCGTAGCCGAACGAGAGTTGAACGCATCTTTTAAGATTTCACAATCTCAATGAGATTCAATACCTAGTTGCCCTAAAAGTGTCTTTTTTTTTTTTTTTTTTTTTTTTTTTTTTTTTTTTGAGCACCTAATTTTTTTTTAATTTAGCATCTTGGGTAATTTGAAAAAGATTTTAAACATTTGACAATTCGGGGTTTCTCCTCTGAGTTCCAGATTTCCGAAGTTTTGTTTGCATGTTTGTTTGTTTGCTGTTATTTTGAGACAGGATCTCACTGGGTAGCCTCGGCTGGCCTGGAACTCACAGAGATTAGTCGGCACTCCCAGCCTTATGCAATGGTGTTGGATTTTTCGTTCTAGTATTTATTACTATCCCAAATTGAATTTGAGACATTCTAATATTGAGTAAATAGTTCAATGGGTACAGTACAGAAAGTGTGGATGTTTTGTCTACTTTTCTTGAGCTTTATTCCTGCTCTCTCTCTCCTCTCTTTCTCCCCGCCCCCACCTCCACAGGGTTTCTCTACCTAGCCCTGGCTGTCCTGGAACTCACACTGTAAACCAGGTTGAACTGAAAGATCCACCAGCCTCTGCTGGGATCAAAGGCCAGTGCCACCATTGCCCAGCTCTTGACAGCATTTTCAGACGCTGTGAAAACTTAAGACTTCATTCTTAATGTGATTTTTGTCAGTCATAGGAACGAAAGCTTTTTTTGTGTGTGTGTGTCGTCTAAAGATGTATTTGTTAGATCACATCATGAGCACAGTAAAAAATGCGTTTTATACAAAACGTGTCTTAATTTAGTTTATTAGCCCCATAGTTGAATGCAGTGTTTCCTTTTGGTTTTTAATGTTTCCACTATTGTCGCTGAAGTTTGCCGCAGGAAGTTGATGTCTGTCTCTTGGTGGGACACTGATAATATTGGCCCCAAATTAATTTCTTGTAAGTTGGAACAGGAGAAGGGAATTCCACTATCCTGGAATTTGCTTTGTGCTAGCTTTATCAAAAAAAGAAAAAAAGAAAACCCTTCAGCTAGGATATAAGGACAGCCTAGGGAAAGGCTAATTCTTTACTGCTTAATGAGGAGGATCAGAGTAATTATAGATCCTGGATTTCTATAGGAAGAAAGACTAGCCAGAGCCTTTTGGAGGAAAGGGAAGGAGATACAGCATGATTGGCATAGAGAGGTGCCAATGCACACAATAGGAATAATAGGGGAGCAGGGAGAGTTAGAGCGCCTATTGTGTTCACTTCACTTAATAATTTGTCCCTTCAAAAATATTGAGCCCCCTTCTGTCCACCAAACACTATGCCTTGACCCTGGACGTTTCACAAACATCCCTTTAAGACGGTGAGCTTCTGCAGTGGTTGTGCGGAGTAAATAGAAAACTGAAAATTATTTACAAGAAATCGTCAGGGTTTACCTAATTAACTATAAACTATGGATAAAGTTATTTCACGTAACTGTTGCCGTCTATAATGCCTGAAGCCTACCTCCCACTGAAATGGCCATTTCCTCCTATTTTTCTGCTGTTGGAAAATGCTAATCTCCCCGCTTGTAACTGTATTTACCACCAGTAAAAAGAAACTCCCGCCTGCAGCATGGCTCAGCATACCAGGATCCAAGTTCATCATCATTCCCCAGAACCCACAGTGGAAGGGGGAAGTGGGAGGGAAAACAGACCTCTGACCTTCACCTGCTGTGTCACGTGTGATCCCCATCCCACATCATTCAAACATGTGAACCCGCACAGCAATAATGTAAAAATTTAAAAGACAGAACTTACTATAAAAATCACCTTTGTCAGAAGAGAGATAAAGTATGTTTCTTGCTTTAACATGTCCCTGAGGGGGAAGTCTCCAGATTTCTTCATCTCCCCCACCCCTTGAGTCAGGGTCTCCCAGGCAGCCCAGCCTGCTCTCAGACTTGATATCCTGCCTCAGCCTTGAAAAATAGGCATGCACACAACGCCTGACTTTCAGGATTGCTCTAATACAGTTCTTTCCTGTTTAACGCACAGTGGCACCTGCTTCGTTATGGTGGTTCCTGGGTCTGAACCCAGTGCCTTCTGTACGCTAGGCAAGCACTCTGCGTCCATGGTATATCCCTACCCGTGTATTTTCTTACTTGAAGTAAAAAGTGTATGTGTATATAAAATTGTGTGCCTGCTTCCTGTAAAACACTAGTTCACATTCCAGTTATAAAGATCTTTAAAAAATGGAAGTTGGCACGGCCATCTCAATATAAAAACACTTAAACACATATATGGGAACTATCTAGACGGAGAGCAGAAAAGTGAGTGCTGTGATTGAATAATATACCATGTAAAGGTAAATTCATTCTTGGTCTTTCAAGACTTTAATTTTATAATAATTATAAAAAGTATTTCTAAGCCGGGTGTTGGTGGCGCACGCCTTTAATCACAGCACTCGGGAGGCAGAGGCAGGTGGATCTTTGTGAGTTCGAGACCAGCCTAGTCTACAAGAGCTAGTTCCAGCGCAGGCTCCAAAGCCACAGAGAAACCCTGTCTCGAAAAACCAATAAAAAAAAAAGTATTTCTATAACATATAATCACATACAATATAAATGCAATTTAATGTAACCATTTGATTTTATGAGCTAAGGAGGAATTAATGCAGTGTAATTTAGGGACTCTTGACATTTTACTCCCAATAGATTCATTCTTTCTAGGACTACACAGTAGCTGTTGTCCTTGTCCCTTATCGACTTGCCCTTTAGTTGCCTATTTCGTGTTCCTAGTTTTTCTTCATGCTGGTTTCTTGATTTTCATTTTAACGTTTTCCAAAGAACCTGAAGACAGAGCCAACAGTTGAAATAATTAGGAGATTTAGATTGTATTATCCATAGTATTGACCTTTGGTCCCTGACCTTGGTCCCTGACCTTGAGGAAGCTTCCAGTCTTTGTAATCATATTCCACCACACCCTGCTTTCTTTCCAAGTGTCCTAGAGAAACTGATATAAGGAGGGGTCAGCTGGAAAGGTCATTATGTTGAAGATAACTAGAATTATTAAAATTGTCTTTAGATTTATTTATTTTATGTGTGTGAGTGTATTGCCTGCATGTATGTATTTGTTCCATGTGTAGCCCTGGTGCCCATGGCAGTCAGTGGGTCCCTGTAGCTGGAGTTATGGGCTGGGGTGAGCCACCATGTAGGTGTAGGATACTGAACCTGGGTTCTCTGCAAAAGTAACCTGTGCTCTTAACCACGGAACCATCTCTCTGACTCCCAGAAAACTGGAATGTATAGTGAAATATATACTTTTTAATTTTTTAAAGATTATATTTTTATTTTCTGTGCGTGTTGCCTGCAGGTATGCGTATATATTATGTATGCATATATATTATGTATGCACCTGGTGCCCACAGAGGCCAGAAAGAGAACATTGAATCCCCTGGAGCTGGAGCTGGGGTGCTGGGAGCCAAACTTGGGTCTTCTACAAGAGCAGTAAGTGCTCTTAACTGCTGAGCATCTCTCCAGCCCCAGTGAAATAGTAGTTTTGTTGTTGTTTGGGCAGTTGGTTTATTTATTTATTTATATTAATTTATTTATATTTATTTATTTGATACATGGTTTCTCTATGTAGCTCTGGCTATCCTGGAACTCTCTCTATAGACCAGGCTGACCTGGAACTCAGAGATCTATCTGCCTTTGTCTCCCAAATGTTGAGATTAAAGGAGCATGCTACCAGTGCCTGGCAGAATATTAGTTGGTTTGTTTTGGCTTTTAATTATTTTTATTAATTTTAATTATGTGTGCGCGCGCCTCCAGACGCGCGCATGTGAGAGCTGAGAGCAAATGCTCTTGGAAGCCATAAGCCCTGGATTCTCAGGCGGTGGCATTGCCAGTTGTGAGCTGCCCGTTGTGGGTGCTGGGAACCAAACCCAGGTCCTCTGGAATAGCAGCCAGTGCCCTTAACTGCTGAGCTATCTAGATCCTCAGCCCCCTGAAACGCTAATTTTTGAAGAAAATGTAGCTACTGTAATGGTTAATCTTCATGGTCTGCTTAAGTGGCTTTGGTCACCTAGGGGAGACAACAATGTACATCTTTAGTCTTTGAGGGAATTTCCAGAGTCCTGTCACCTTAGAGGTAACACCCTCTCCCAGCCCCCAGCATTCCTCTTCCCTGAGATGTGAGCCCAGGCTGAGAGCTCTTTCTGCCGCCTTCCCACAGTGATGGTCTTTGCGCTTAAACTGAGTGCCAGGAGAAAGGAAACCTCCTTCCTGAACTGCTTTGGCACAGGTGTGTCACGATAGCAAGAAAAACTGGGTCTCTGTTTAGGGCTGTCCTGGAACTTGCTATGTAGACCAGGCTGGCCTCGAACTCACAGAGATCCGCCTGCTTCTGCCTACTGGGTGCTGGGATTGAAGGTGTGCGCAGCCACACCTGGCCCTTTATTTCAAATTTCTTTTGAGAATTCTCTTCATCAACTCTTCCTACATCTTTTTAATTTGGTTTATTTTCTTGTTTAGCTTTTTAGTTCTTGGCATGTTCTAGATAGAAATCCTCTCTGTGAGGTACGTAGCTGGTGAAGGTTGTCTGCCATCTGTGGCCGCCTCTCAACACAGTCAACAGTTTCGTTTGCTGTACAAATGCATTTTAATTTCGTGAGTCCCATTTGTGCGTAGTTGGCCTTATTTCCTAAGTGACCAGAGTCCTATTTAGAAAAGAGATCTCTGTACCCGAGTCTTGAAGTGTTTCCCCTACTTTTTCTTGCAGTGTTCTCAAAGTTTTTGGGTCTTTTTTTTTTTTTTTAGGTTTTTGTACAAGCCGAGACATAAGGGATCTAGCTTCATCCTTGGATGGATGGATGTCCAGTTTTCCTAGCACATTTGTTAAAGATCTGTCTTCAGTGAGTGTTTTTGACATCTTTGTCAAAAATCATGCGGTGCTTTGTACTGGGACTGTAGGAAAGGCGCCTCCCGCGCAAGGCTCCAGCCTGTAAAGATGTAAATTCATCTGCAATAGACTGAACTAAAAACGCCCGTGCTAGAGCGCTCTGCTCAGAAAAACCATGTAGGGAAGCACTAAGGTGCACAGAGCAAGTGCAGCTGGAGTGAAATGCATGTAGCATGTAGTATGTCCTCAGGCAGCAGAGCTTACCAGCACATCCATATGGTGTGGGCTTTGCAGACCTTTCTTGCCCTATCTTTCCTACCATGATGAACTGCACCCACAAACCGTGAGTCGAACCCCTCCTTCTCTAATGTATTTATTGCTTTTATCACAGCTATGAGTAACTGATGCAAACACCTCTCTTATTCTTTTACCAATAACATTCTTAAGGACATGGGTAGTTACAGGCTCACAACATCTCATAGCAAGAAGGTGCAGTTTAGTTTTGTATGAAATCTGTTTTGGATGTCTGAAAGCATGTAGTGGTTCTGGGGGCAAATTAGGCTCAGGTTAATGAGACGAGCAGAGATGTAATTCTGGACATGGTGGCCCTATCTGTAATCCCAGCCCTTGGGGGCCACAGATTAAGATAGAGAAGTGTGGGTGTGGTTGTCACACTTGTAATCTCGGCACTCTGAGCAAGAAGCTTACCCCAAACTACAGACCGGTAAATGGCAGTAAATTCTAGAATCAGATGAGACTGAGCATATTTAGGTTGGTATGTCCATAGAAGCCCCTTAAAACAAAGTAGAATTACTGTATCACGAAAAGATGAAGAAACTGATGAGGACTGACTGTGGGGGGGAGTGGCAACTTTGTCCAAAGTATTTGATTTTTCAGGGTACCCCGGAACTACATGCAGTGACTTCCTGTTTTCAGCCGTTGGTGTAAATGTTATAAAGGAATTGATTTGCAATCAAGAGGCCTGGAGTGGTGGCGCACATTTTTAATCCAGCATTTAGGAGGTGGGAGCAAGAGGATCTCTGTGAGTTCAAAGCCTACATACTGAGCTCCAGGACTGCGGAGCCACATAATGGATCCTATCTCAAAAACAAAACAGATTCGCAATTCAAGTTATTTGTGCTCGCTCTAAGAATTTGCTGGTTTAAAACAATATTGCTATATACTCTTGGGGTTTTTTTTTTTTTTTTTTTTTTGGTTTTTCAAGACAGGGTTTCTCTGTGGTTTTGGAGCCTGCGCTGGAACTAGCTCTTGTAGACCAGGCTGGTCTCGAACTCACAGAGATCCACCTGCCTCTGCCTCCCGAGTGCTGGGATTAAAGGCGTGCGCCGCCACCGCCCGGCACTCTTGGGGTTTTATTAAGCCCCTGGGTTTTAGTTTTGTGTGTGTGTGTTTGTGTATGTGTGTGTTTGTGTATGTGTGTGTTTGTGTGTGTATGCACGCATGTTCTTGCACGCATGTACAAAGGTCGAAGAACAACTTTCTTCCTGAAGTTGGCTTTCTTCTACCAGTCCACGTTAAAGAATATTTGATAGCCCTCCCCTCGTTCCCCTCCAGTGGGTGACAAAGTAAGAATGTGTGCAGCGAAATACAGAGGTTGACACTGGCTCCTGGAGCAGTGGCACAACCAAAGTTCCGTAGGAAGTTAGAGGGAAACATCACTCTTGCCTGGAATGGTGATGAATTCTAGAAGTTAACTGGAAATGGCTCTTTTGACTGGCATACACATGACCAAAAAAATTTTGAATACGAGACTGACAAATATATATTACTTTTCTTGCTGCATTCATAATCTGCTTTATGAAAATAGTCACAGCTAGCATTTTTTAAAATTATTTTTTATGTGTATGGTTATTTTGCCTGAATGTAATTATATAGGCTGTAAGCATGCCTGCTGCCCTCAGAGAGCAGAAGGGGGCGTCAGATCCCCTGGAACCGAGGTTACGGGTTGTGAGCTATCATGTGGACACTGGGAACCAAACCTGGGTCCTCTGGAAGAGAGTCTGTCTTTCCTATTGAGCTATCTCTTCTATCTTATAACTAGCACTTTTAAAAAAAGATTTATTTATTCTGCATACACACACCAGAAGAGGAAACCAGATCTCATTACAGATGGTTGTGAGCCACCATGTGGGTGCTGGGAATTGAACCCGGGTCCTCTGGAAGAGCAGCCAGTGCTCTTAACCTCTGAGCCTTCTCTCCAGGCCCATGACTAGCACTTTTTAAGAAATGAACTTGCATAGAAAATTTTCAGGCTTCATTATTCTTACAAGACTTATTTATAAAATTTTGTTTTTGAGTTTGTTTGTTAGGTCTGAACCCTGTTCATTGAGTCATGAAACAGCACGTTAATGCAGTGAGCAAATTAAAAATTCATTGTCTTTAAACCCTGGAAAGTAACCAAAAGCTTTTATAACATTTGTAAGTACATATGTGGTTTTAAACAGCCATTTAATAGCCACTTATGTCATGTGTGACATATTTTAAAAATGTGCAGGAGGATAGTTCAGATGATTTAAGTCCCTACAAGCATTTTTCACTGAGAGCATCATAAGTATTTAATGCTATTATATACACACAAGTAATATTTTCCCAGAATCTGGGAGTGATGCCAGTTTTCTGTTTTGTCATCGCTCTCTCAAATGACTACTCCCAAACCATACATCTGATGCTCTGGAGCCAAGTAGAGTTAATGCCTCCTCTCGGAGTAGTTGATTCTCAAAAGAAGGGCTTTGAACCCCAGAGAGGAAAATAAGAAGGGTCAAGAAATGCCCCCATCCTCCTCTCTCTTCAGCTCTTAGATCTTTGTAGATGGGACCTTTGGGGCTGGTGACCTAGCTGTCTCTCAGCTGTGGCTGCAGGCAGGAGAGCAGGCTGGATTCTCTGGACGCAGCTACCTTCTTGGCCCTGCATCCATCTCTGCTCTCCCCTTGGCTCTTTACCAATTACTGCCTTCTTTCATAGTTGGCAGCATAAATAGGTCCCCTGCTCTGCAATCTTCTTTTTGTAATTTTTGTTTGCTGGCTTTTTTGTTTTGTTTGTTTGTTTGTTTTTTGTTCTTCAAGACAGGGTTTCTCTGTAGTTTTGGAGCCTGTCCTGGAGCTCGCTCTGTAGACCAGGCTGGCCTTGAACTCACAGAGATCCGCCTGCCTCTGCCTCCTGAGTGCTGGATTAAACGCATGCGCCACCACTCTCTGGTGCTCCAATTTTCAAGATCTGTGATTCCACCTTCTATTTCACACGTTGTTAGAGTTTAAAAAGATACAATCCCTTTTAAAGTGCAAGTACCCATGGCAGAGGTTAGAGCTTGTAGCCTTTTGCTTGTTTGTTTGAAGACAAGCACTCACTGCATAGCACTGGCTGGTCTGGAATTCACTATGCAGACCAAACTGTCTTTGAATTCAGAGACCTGCCTGTCTCTGCTAGGATTCAAGGCGTGGGCCACCATACCCAGCTTCTTCATAGCATCCCGACATTCATGAATTAAATCCTGAGATGACTAAGAAGGAACCACTGAAAAAAGTGGTCGACTTGAAGGGAATTACACTTTATAGCATTTTATTATTAATGATTTTTGTTTGAACCCAGAGTTTAAGGTATTTTAAATTACTATTAGCAGTTAATATGTACTGAGAGCTATGTTATTAATTGCCAGGAAATGTTCCATATTTATGACATCATTGATATTCCTGCCAGTTGTCTTTTACCATAAGACAACTCGGGTATGTAGATTTGTCAGGCAGTAAATGGTGGACACCTCAGAGAAGAGAGCAGGAAGGACAGCGGACGGACACACACACACACACACACACACACACACACACACACACACACACACACATACACACACCAAAATGGTAGCTAGCTACCCCAGGGATTCAGTCTGCTCTCCTGCCTGGAGCCACAGCTGACAGAGCTACGTCTTGAGCCCCAGTGATTTGTCTGGTCACTTCGAAAGTTTGGACTCCAAAAAATGCTTTTAAAAACCACCTTCCTGTCCCACATTTATTTATTTTGCGTATAGGCATGTGTGTATGTTATGGTTCCCATATAAAGGTCAGAGGTCAGTCTGTGGGAGTACAGTCTTTCTTCCTACCATGTAGGTCCCTGAGATAGAACTCAAGTCTTCAGGCTTGGTGGCAAGCACCTTTACCCACTGAGCCATCTTGCCAGCCCTATTAAAATTTTAAAACCTCATTACTTATGTGTACGAGCATTTTGCCTGCATGTGCAGATGTGTACCACATGCGTCCCTGGTGCCCTTGGCGGCCGGAAGAGGACATTGGATCCCCTGAGCCTAGAGAATGCAGGTGACTGCCAGACACTCTGTAGGTACAGGGAATTGAACCTGGGTCTTAAGAAAAGCCAGTGCTCGCAATGTCTCTTCATTTTTTATAATTACATTCTTTGCGTGTGTTCGTGCATGTGGAGGTCAGAGGGCATTCCACAGGAATTGGGTAGCAGATCTTCTCTGTATCTTTTTATTCAGTCCATTCTTGAGTAACAGTAGGTATGAGCGAACCTGAGGTTCTTCTGACTGCTAAGTGGGATCATACCGTGTTTCGTAAGCACCGATTCTGCCTCTGCTTCCTTCTGCCTCTGCCCCACTGCAGCCCTCGGTGCCTCCGAGTCTTCCCACCTGCTTGCCGACAGAGCACAGGCTGCTCTCAGCCTCCTGAGCATGTCATTCGCCTTCCCAGAATTCTTTGCTGACTTTACATTGCCCATAGATGGTCTGGGGAATGAGGCAGGCTGAGAATCCACCGAGAACCAGGCGGTCTGTGTGTGTGTGTTCATCCATCCCTATGCCCCCGCCCACTCCACATGAAAAGGGGATCTGAAGTGTGGGGTCTAGACTCTGGTTATCTGTGGGAAGTAAATGTTTATTTTTTTTTTAAAGATTGTATTCTATGTGTATGTGTGTTTTGCCTGTATGTCTGTGCACCTCCTGTGTGCAATGCCCATGGAAACCAGAAATGGATGTTGGATCCTCTGGGACTCGAGTTACAGGTTTGTGAGCTGCCGTGTGAGTGATGGGAACTGAACCCAGGTCCTCTAGAAGAGCAGCCAGTCCTCTTAACCGCTGTGCTGTCTGTTCAGCCCCTGTGTGTGAAATAACGTTTTGATTCTGATGAGCACAGAAGTGGGGAAACCACTTAGGAGCCTCACTGTAGTCACAAGGCATGGAGAGGTGGCTCAGCAGTCAACAGCGCTAGCTTGCAGAGGACCCAGGTTCAGTTTCTGGATCCACACGGGAGCTTACAGCTCTAGCTGCAGGGATCCAACACCCTCTCCGGACCTCCACGGGCACCAGGCATGCACTTGGTATGCTTCCGTATGTCCAGGCAAAGCACCTGTACACACAGATTAAAAATAGTGACTTCGAGGTTTTCCCTCAGTACATAAAATAGGATAATGATGTTTATTAATTATTGATGTCTTACGAGCAACGGTGGCCTTGAGTTCTGTAACTAGGTACTCGCCTTCATCTTGAAGTTTGTGTTCGGTTTTACTTAAGTCAATGAAAGAATGCGTTGTGGTCAACTGCTTTTAAGATAGGACTTTCTGCTTGTTTTCTCTGTATTGTTGTGTGGCATTGGAGATCAAACCCAGGGACCTCATGCTAGGGAAAGACCCTCCCACTGAGCTGTGTGTGTCTGTAGCCCTTTGTGGTTACAAACCTCTCTGGATCCTACCAATTTTCTTCAATTTTGTTTAAACCCTTCATACGGCTAGCCCCTTTTCTTTCTTTCTTTCTTTCTTTCTTTCTTTCTTTCTTTCTTTCTTTCTTTCTTTCTTTCTATTTATCCATCCATCTATTTGTAGCTATGTAGGTTATTTAAAAAGAAGGTGCTTTTGGAAATGGCTGTTGGTCTGTTAGATAAAAATATTCTAATCGAGTGAAAAGAGGCCACTAATTTTTCATCATTAGATGATGACAGAAAATAAAAAAGGAGGGCTGGAGAGATGGCTCAGCCGTTAAAGGCTAGGCTCACAACCAAAAATATAAGAGTTCGGTTCCCAGCACCCACGGCTGTCTCTCCAGCCACAAAAAAAAAAAAAAGAAAAGAAAAGAAAAAATGAGAGATTTTTTTTTTATGTGGACCCAAAGGAGAAAGCCAAGTGAGACGTGGGCAAGAGTGGAGTGAGAGAGAGGAAACTCAGAGCCCTGGCACTGTGTCGGGCACCTCAGAAATAAGGGCCAGGAGTCAATTTACGCCGTTTGTCTTGGGAAGATATAAGGAAGGCTCTTGGCTGAGATCTTGACCTTGGTCTGCTTAGTTTTCAGGTGCCTCCGGGGTTATGAGAGACTTGTTTGGGTGATGCGCATCTCCGCCCGGCTGCAGAGGCACTAGTCATGGACGAGTGCAGGCACATCGAGCGGCTGCAGCTCACCCGCAGCCATTCCATCTTCAACCCCCAGAAATGGTTCTGTGTGGACTGCCGCACAACCCAGTCACTTTGGGCTTGCCTCAGCTGTTCCCACATCGCCTGCGGAAGATACATCGCGGAGCATGCCCTGAAGCACTTCCAAGAAAGCAGCCATCCCGTGGCGTTCCAGGTGAATGACATGTACGTTTTTTGTTATCTTTGTAACGATTATGTTCTAAATGATACTGCAGCCGGAGACCTGACGTCACTACGAAGTACCTTAAGTGATATCAGAAGTAGAAATTACCCCTGTGCGGTTCAGAGGAGCAGGGTTTTACCGCCTGTGGATACCCGGGATGATTCTTCCTCCTTACACGATGGTGCCCAATCTCTGCCTGGAAATGAAGACCGAATGTGCACTGCCCTTTGGCACAGGACGCTCATGGGTAAAATCTTTCGAACTTGGTTTGAACGGTCAGCCATTGGGAGAAAAAGGCAGGAACAAATTCAAGAGAAAGTGGCAGCCAAGAAAAGTGAAGTGAAGAAAAGACCACAGGAGCCAGAGCAGCAGGTGAAAGCCGAGCTGGAAAGCACACCTCCCCGAAAGAGTTTACGCCTGCAGGGCCTCACTGAGGCGGCCACGACGGAAGCGGTCCCAGCTGCGCAGGCGCCACCCCCAGCTCCAGCATCACCTACCGCGGACGACGGCAAACTTAGAAAAGTAAGAGACTCCTTAATCAGACGAAGGCCAGTAGTAACCCCCGGTGTAACAGGACTGAGGAATTTAGGAAATACATGCTATATGAATTCTGTTCTTCAAGTGTTGAGCCATTTGCTTATTTTCCGACAGTGTTTCTTAAAGCTTGACCTGAACCAATGGCTGGCTGTGGCTGCTAGCGATAAGTCCCCATGTAAGCACGCATCCGTCACAGATGCGGTAGCTCAGCAGATGGATGAAGGCCAAGAGAAAGAGAAAGGCTTCCCGTGCTCCAGACATCCAAGTTTATCCTCCGGCCTCAGCGGCGGATCCTCCAAGAGCCGAAACATGGAGCTCATTCAGCCCCGGGAGCCGAGTTCACCATACAGTTCTCTTTGCCACGAGTTACACACGCTGTTCCAAGTCATGTGGTCTGGAGAGTGGGCCTTGGTATCCCCGTTTGCTATGCTCCACTCCGTGTGGAAACTGATCCCTGCTTTCCGAGGCTACGCCCAACAGGATGCTCAGGAATTCCTTTGTGAGCTTCTGGATAAAATACAGCGCGAACTGGAGACAACGGGAACCAGGTTCCCAGCTCTCATCCCCACGTCCCAAAGGAAACTGATTGAGCAAGTTCTGAACGTCGTAAATAACATTTTTCACGGACAACTTCTTAGTCAGGTACGGATTTCTTCCCAGATTTTTGTCATCATAGGGAATTCTTAAGGCGCTGCTACCACGGGGTATTCTGCATAGAGCGAGCGTGTTAAAAGCTTTTCCGGGTTAAAATCGATTGCTTTTGTGAATGTGTGAGGAAGTCGTCCATGCGCATACAGTTCTCTGTGAATCGTCGGTGTATTTGTGGAATTAAAAGCCTTTTGAGCCTGGCGGTGGTGGCGCACACCTTTAATCCCAGCACTCGGGAGGCAGAGGCAGGTGGAACTCATGAGTTCAAGGCCAGCCTGGTCTACAGAGCAAGTTTCAGGACAGCCAGGGCCCCACACAGAGAAACCCTGTCTTGAAGAGGGGGGTAAAAGCCTTTTGAGGGGGAAGAGATAAAGGAACTGCACTTCCTAGGTTATAGTATAGCATTGTCCGAGCATAGCTGCTCCGTGTGTTAATCCTGGAGGACACAGTCGCTGTGCTGAGGACAGATGGGGTACCGAAGTAGGTAGCTCTGGCAGCTCCTCTTGAAGCTTTAAGGATCAAAATCTTTAAAAAAAAAGTAGGGATATTTTAAGGTAAACAAACATGACCTTGTTTAGATTAATAATTCTAATTAATAATCCTTTATATCCATGACTTCTTTCAGTTTTCTTTGTTGTGAAAAAAAATGAGATTCTGTCTAGTCTTGACTCTCTGACCAGGACTGGTAAACTCTTCCTAGACATGAGCCCCATCTTTCCCATAATACACAGCTCTCCTTTCTGTCTGTTCAGCTGAGGGGAAAAGGGGCTGAAGAGGTGGTTCCGTGGTTACTGCTCTAGAGGGCTGGAGTTTGGTTCCCAGTACCCACGGCTCACAACTGCCTTTAACTCCAGCCTCAGGGCACCCGACGCTTCTGGCTTCCGCGGGCAGCTGCACCCATGTGCACATATTTCACCTGCCACACATGTGCACACACTGAAAAACCAATCCTTTCTTTTTCATTTTTAAAAACTTATGTATTTTATGTATATGGGCGTTTCATATAGACACCAGAAAAAGGCACCAGATCCCATGGCAGTATAGTAGTGTAGTTAGAGATAGTTGAGCCACCATGTGGTTGCTGGGAATTGAATTCATGACCTCTGGAAGAGCAGCCAATACTTTTTAATTAATTAATTTGTTCATTCACTCATTCCTTGGTTTTTCAGGACAGGGTTTCTCTGTGGAGCCTGTCCTGGAATGAGCTCTGTAAACTAGGTTGGCCTCAAACTCACTTAACCACTGAGTTAAGAGAAAGGGGCCTTCTCTTCAGCCCCCTTAAAAATAAATCGTAAACATTTCTCAACCGTTCTTTTCAAAACAGTTTTGTATCTGCCTACTTATACCATAACTTATTTAGCCATCCCTCTGTTGTAGATTTGGGACTACTTCCAATTTTTCATTATATCATGATAAATTAGTATTTTTCCTGTTTTCCATGTCACACAGTCCTAGAATTGCTTTATCCAAAGGGAGTAGATTGGGGGTTGGGCAGTTGGCTCAGTGGTTAAGATCCGTACTATTCTTGCAGAAGACCCAAGTTTGGTTCCCAGCACCCACGTCAGGCAGCTCACAACTGCTGTAACTCCTGCCCTAGGGGCATCCAGTGCCTTAGGCCTCAGAGAGCACCATCACTCCGGTGCATTCAACCACAACACAAGCACTCACCTAGAACACAAGTACACACCTACAACAAACACAAGCACACACCTACAACAAACACAAGCACACACCTAGAACACAAGTACATACCTAGAACACAAGTACATACCTAGAACAAACACAAGCACACACCTACAACAAACACAAGCACACACCTACAACAAACACAAGCACA
>JAQHUG010000011.1:2802190-2824444 GCA_028555095.1 Dicrostonyx torquatus
GACAACTTAGAACTACCTTCTCTCCTTCCATCCTTTGGGGTCCTGAGAATCCAAGTCAGTTCATCAGGCTTGGCAGCAAGTGCCTCATCTTGCCTTCTTGAGGAAAAAAACAATTGTGGTTAACTGTCTGACAGATTATAAAACTTGCTATTCATCACTGGAGCGGTTCACTGGCAATGAACCTTGAGTGAAAGTTCATGTTTGACAGAAAGATTGTCAGCCAGAGTAACGTTTCCCTTTGCAGGTTACGTGTCTCGCATGTGCTAATAAATCGAACAAAATAGAACCGTTCTGGGACCTGTCCCTGGAGTTCCCCGAGAGATACCAGTGCAGCGGGAAAGACGCTGCCACCTCCCAGCCGTGCCTAGTTACCGATATGTTGGGCAAATTTACCGAAACCGAAGTGTTAGAAGGGAAAATCTACATGTGTGACCACTGTAACTGTGAGTATAGATGGGCTTGCTGTGCTTCTTCAGGTTAGCAATGGAGAACCAGGGAGCTGCAAGTCCTTAAAGGGGAGTTATGGAAACTCGTTTTTCAGTTCCACAAAAGAAATCATGTATTTCTCCTTTGCAATGGTCATTATCGATGGCATTAAAATTCTTCTTGGAGGACTGGAGCGATGGATTAATGGCTGATATCCCTGGCATTCTTAGAGGGCCAGGGTTCGATTCCCAGCACCCACATGGCAGCTCAAACCTGACTGCAGCTCGTCTCAAGGGATCTGATGGCCTCTTGCCTCCCTTGGCACATATGTTGTGTTTGGACAGATAGGCATTTTTACCCTGTATGCCCTAAACAAACAGAATAAAAAGCAATTGTTTTACTTTTTCTTTTGCTTTTAAGACAAGGTTTTTCTCTGTGTAGCCCTGGCTGTCCTGGAAATTGCTCTGTAGACCAGGCTGGCCTTGAACTCAGAGATCTGCCTGCCTCTACTTCCCAAGTGTTGGGATTAAAGGCGTGCATCATCAGCGCCTTGGCTCAGCAATAAAGTTTTTAAAAATTATTTCCACGTTTCAAAATATGATACTAGAGCTTGAGATCTTTGTTTGTTTGTTTACAAAAGTGCTGGGGATCTAGGTACTAGGCAGGTACCTTGACACTGTAGCCACATCCCCAGGCTGATGTTAAACTTCCCGGGAAAGAAACACTTTTCAAAATTGAACCAGTTAAAGTCACATTTTGTCCTGAGTGCTGTCATACCGTGAACTCTGCTATAACATAGCCTAAGATTTATAAGCATTGAGAAATGGGCCTTTGTAAGATGTGGTATGACGACTTTCAAAGTAGAATGTCCCAAATATCCTCATCACCAAATCTTAGGGTAGACAGTATTATAAATGTAGACTGTGGTCTTGTACTCACGTGTGTGTGTGTGTGTGTGTGTGTGTGTGTGTGTGTGTGTGTGTGTGTGTGTTTTTCAGCTGACAAATGCAGGCCTGGAAACAGCTGCTTAATACATGAAGGGGGATGTTTACAAGTCAGAGGCCGGGCACCCTGCAGCCTTACCTGTGCAGTCCAGAAGTTAGCAGCAGCTGGATACCTGGGGGAGAAGCTTCTAGTAGCTAGTGGGACCTGCCCTGAGCTGACATGAGAGGCTCTGTTGTCCTTGCCATGGTCAGAGCTGTCATACGAGCCCAAGGACAGAGCTGCTGACCAGAAGCAGAAGCTCTGGAGAAGATGGTCTAGCAGAGAGTCCAGGGCACACAGTCCCTGAGTAGACCTTAGAGAAGCAGAAGGGACAAGAGTCCTGAGTTCTACTTGTTAGAGGAGCATGGCGCTGAGTGAGGCAGCCCTGGATGCACCACCAGGACTGGGGTGGGGCTTAGAGGGTGGAGGAGTGCTCTGGGCACTAAAGCTAAACGAACTGATAATTTTATTGCAAGTCTGGAAAATACATATTTAAGTATGTGTAGGGGAAAATTTTAACGTTTTCCTGTTAACTGGCGTAGTCAAATCTACCTTTAAAGGAGAGCAGTGTACTAAGTTTAACTTTGTGTGTGTGAGTGTTTGGCCTGTGTGTAAGCACACCACGTATGCAGAGCCCACAGAGGTCAGAAGAGGGCAGGGCATCCCCTGGAGCTGTGGCTGCAGGCAGTCAGGAGCCTCCATGTGGGTCCTGGGATACACAGTCTGGATTCTCTGCAGAACAAGCTCATGCCCCTAAGTGCGGAGCCCTCTCTACCCTTTACAGGGCTCTTGAGTCCCGTGCTGCCCATCCCGTCTAACTTGACTACTCCTCTGCTTGTCTGAAATCAAGCACTGCGTGGGGGTCAAAGCCTATGTCATCTCTAGCACATTGCTGCGGCTTATGTCAAAGAGTTTACTTAAGTTGTCCTGGTTTTATGAAACTGAGTTTTCTTTCTTTTTTCCTGGTATTTTAGCAAAGCGTAGAAAGTTTTCGTCAAAACCAGTTGTACTCACAGCAGCCCAGAAACAGCTTATGATATGCCACCTCCCTCAGGTTCTCAGACTACATCTCAAACGGTTCAGGTCAGTAACGTGAGTCCCGGCTGTCTGCCAGTTCCATGCGTGCTTCCAAACTTAGGATATACATATGATGGGTTAGACTTGAATACTTGGTTAACGGAAGACTTCCTGCATAAAAGTGTAGTTCCTCTCTTTGTCTTTGAACAGTAGACATCATCCATATTCAAACTCAGCTGGTTTTGTTTTTGTTTTTTGAGACACAGTTTCTCTGTAGTCCTAGCTGTCCTGGAACTCACTCTGTAGACAAGGCTGGCCTTGGACTCACAGAGATCCTCCTGCCTCTGCCTCCCAAGTGATGGGATTAAAGGCCCACACCACTATCACCCATCTTTGTTACTGTTCTTGTGAGGTAGCCTGGAACTTGCTGTGTAATGTACCCCAGGCTGGCCTCAAATTGAGTACCCATCTCCTGAGTGCCCAGGACTATATCACATATTCCAGCAGGGACTGTGACCTGCTCCATGTGAATTTAATATATTTATTGTTTAATATTCGGGTATACACAGCATCATGCACATCTATATTGTGTTTATCCCTTTTGTACCAAACAATGATAAAATGTTGCAGTAATGGGACACACTGAGAAAGTAACATTATGGGGATTTGTCACTTGGCATCCCTTACTTAGTGTAGAGAGTTCTTAGGAATTAAGAGATACCTGTGTGTTTTTTTTTCCTCATTCCGACCCATCAAAAACTCCCACTTGAGATGTTCCTTTCATTCCACAGATAATTTAAAACTCATAGAGGTATAATTTTCTAAGTTTTATTTCTATATTAAAGACAATTATTTTAAGCCTGTAATCCCACTTAGAAGTTAGAAAAAACACATTTGGGAATGCAGGATCACCCTTGACTACATGAGACTTTGTCGAAAACAAACAAACAACAAAATTCCATATGGTAACAAACTGATGGAAAGGTTGGGAATACAGTGGCAAAATGCTTGCCTAGCAAGTCTCAGGCCCAACGGGATTTTCAGCACAACACGTATGCATTCTTAATGAAGCAATCTTGACGGGACTTTTTTTTTGCAAAGTAAGCCTAAATTCCTGTACAGCCAACTCAGTACTGAAAGGCTCTGTTTAGTCTTCATATTTCATGGTTTCCGGGATCCCGTGTTAAAGCCATCCAGACCTAATATATGGCAAACTTTCTCCCCTTGATTGTTTCCCTTTGGTTTGTTCCCAGATGGTCAGGACGTAATAACCGAGAGAAGATTGGTGTCCACGTTGTCTTTGAGGAGACCTTAAACATGGAGCCCTATTGCTGCAGGGAGACCCTGAAAGCGCTCAGAGCAGAATGCTTTATCTATGCTTTATCTGCTGTAGTGATCCACCACGGGAAAGGATTTGGCTCGGGACACTACACTGCCTACTGCTACAACTCTGAAGGAGGTAAAGCCACGGAAAACCATCCCACCTTGTGTTAGAACTGGAAGCCTGTGCTTAGCAATTTCTAAGTTGACCACTGAGTCACCTGACCACTTGCCATCTTTCTAGACAAAGGCTTTCCCTAGTCAGTGCTGCTGGTTGATTGGGGGCAGGGGCATAGAAAATATTCTATAGGCTTGGAATACTTTTCTGAGACAGACTCTCACTATGTAACTCTGGCTACTCTGGAATTTCCTATGGAAACCAAGCTGGCCTTGAACTCTGCCTCCCGAGTGATGGAATTAAAGACGTGTGCCATACACAAGGCCCAGACTGGCCTCAAACTCAGAGATACCCCTGCCTCTACCTCCCACACCAGGCCCAGTACTGGCCAGTTTTTCTTAAATTCGTAATTCCTATGTTCACTGGTTTATCAAAGAACAAGGTATCTAATAACCTGGGAGATTGCAGATACTCGTTCAACTTTAACATGCAAATCCTTTTCCTAGAAGAGGTGGCTGGACCACTGAAAAATGAACACGCGTGCATACACACACCCTAGCAGTGCAGACAGCGAAAAGCCTGGCTCTTCTACAAAGGAAACTACTAGGGTGTACTGTGCTTTGTAGGAAGTGGCTGAAGCACTAATTCCTTAGTATTTCTACTGGGAAGGGAGCATGCCAAATACATTGTCAGATTCTGTAACTCCAAACTAATAAGATAGGTTATTCCATAAAAGAAACCTAAAAGAATTCTAGAGTATTGTGTGAAGTGTTACTCTTTTGGCATTTTAAGGGGCCCACCACCCAGCTCCCAAATAAATCACACAGAGGCTTATTCTTAGTTATGGACGCCCAGCCTTAGCTTGGCTTGTGTCTTTTTTTTTTTTTTAAATATTTATTATGTATACAATATTCTGTGTGTATGCCCACAGGCCAGAAGAGGGCACCAGATCTCATTACAGATGGTTGTGAGCACCATGTGGTTGCTGGGAACTGAACTCAGGACCTTTGGAAGAGCAGGCAATGCTCTTAACTTCTGAGCCATCTCTCCAGCCCCCCTTGCCTGCTTTTCTTAAATTATCCTGACTACCTTTTGCCTCTGGGCTTTTATCCTTCTATTTCTGTATCTTTCTTCTTTCTCCATGACTGGCTGGATGGCTGGTCCCTGATGTCCTCCTTTCCTTGTTCTCTTGCTGCTCTTCTTCCTTGGTTCTCCTTCTACTTATAGTCTCTGCCTGCCAGCCCCGCCCATCCTTGCTCCTGCCTTGCTATTGGCTGTGCATCTGTTTATTAGGACCATCGGGTGTTTTAGACAGGCACAGTAACAGTTTCAGAGTTAAACAAATGCAGTGTAAACCAGTCACACACCCGAAAATAATATTCCCCAACACTGGAGTAACGCTCTCCCATTATAAGGAAAATGGAGCAGCCATTACCCTTCCTTCAGGAAACTCCATTTCATTACACAGGCTTTTGTAGTAGAAACTTTTGGAACTCTTACAAATATCCACCCTCTTTGCTTCACTCTAGGGTTCTGGGTCCACTGTAACGATTCCAAGCTAAGCATGTGCACTATGGATGAAGTACGCAAGGCCCAAGCTTATATCTTATTTTATACTCAGCGAGTTATTGAGAATGGACATTCTAAACTCCTGCCTCCTGAGCTCGTGCCCAGTAGCCAACATCACAGTGAAGAAACCGACGCCTCTTCTAACGAAGTCCTTAGCTGATCCAGGATGGGCGCTCACTATTTGGATATACTTTTTAAATGGGCTGACTTACATTGCTGAGCCTCATTGTTTTTATTTTTTAATTATGATCAGTGCATGCTACGTTTAGACATTTTGTATTTACAAAGGTTTTGTTTTTGTTTTTACAAACTATAAATATATGTATATCAAATGTAGGCCAACTAAACATTTTTCAATATTTGAGTTTTATACTTTTTAGTGTTTACCTCAGGCTATTATTACCTCTTATATTTTGATGTCTTAATTGCCTCAAATCATGAATTTGTGCAATCTACTAAAGAAGTTCAAGAGGCATCATTTTAGATATATTGTTTATCTTTTGTAACTGTTTTCTATAGATTCTAAATACATGGGAAGGATATGTTCTTCGGAGTCTGACTAAGAAAGCCATTGATACACTCACTTCAGTTCTGTCCCCTTGAAGGCAAGCAGACTGGAAGGGAAACACCAAAGGTTATTCCTGAGGCTACGGGCAGAAGCACAGGCTCAGGATAGACTCAATGCAGTTGCTGGTCTTTCACCATACAGTTTATTGCTTCCATGATTGTTCTTTATCGAGTACAAACTCATAACGAAAACAGCAAATTCATGAACGGTGTACTTAAATGAACTCTGGAACTGTGGGCAGTGGAGCACACTTCCAATAAAGCAAGCACAAGAGCTTGAGCAAACCAATATATGACATCATACAAATGTAGTTTATCTTGAGAATGAGCTGATTTTGTTTAATTACATTAGTAGAGCTCTTAAATGCTTGAGATTTTTAGTTCAAAGGAATAAGAAGTCTTATTAAAGAGGGGGAGAAAAGCTTAGGGCAGAAGAAACTTCAAGACCAGTGAGTGGTTTACTATACCCAGGACCTCATTTTTTCCCAAAGTAACCTATGTCTCAGTCTTTTATTCTTGCTAGGATTATGTGACTACTGGGACCCTCTTTAAAAACACTATGTAAACTTGAATTATATTAAAAGCAAGAAAATTCTTTTGCTGTGTTCTAAAGAAAGCCCTGGTGCTGCCAGCTTCATTTATTCAGAAAGGGGTGCTCCACCAACCTACAAATCAGTCTCTAAGACCTCAAGGTCCCTGTCAGCCACTGCGAGAGCCTTCGTCCTTTTCCTTTTTTGGTAACGTGGGTTTATTTTTTTTCGAGACAGGGTTTCTCTATAGCTTTGGATCCTGTCCTGGAACTAGCCCTTGTAGATCCGCCTGCCTCTGCCTCCTGAGTGCGCTAAGGTGGGTTTATTAAAACCCAGCTTACTTTTAAAGCCAGAAAGCGGTCTCACTAGCAGGTCTGAGAGTAGTGTCACCCGGGGGCAGCTGACGGCTGCAACAAGAATGTCAACAAATCACTTGTTCCAAATACAGCTGAAGATGTTCATTTACCAACACCTATGCAAATTGTTGCCTAAACTGTTAAATGTACCTCATTAAAGATTTATGTGGTAAAGATACCAAGTCTAGCCCTTAATTTTGAGGACTGTTTTTTCTTTAGTGTTTTTTTTTTTTTTTAAAGACAGGGTTTCTCTGTGTAGCCCTGGCTGACCTGGAGCTCGCTTTGTAGACCAGGTTGGCCTTGAATTTACAGAGATCCACCGGCCTCTGCCTGAGTGCTGGGATTAAAGGACTGTTCCTAACTTTTAGGAGTACGAAACACGAAGTGCGGCTGTCTGTACCAGAACAAAGGTGACCTGGGCTTTAGGATGTGTTGGGGTAGCACACCAGAGAACTGTAGTACTTTCCCACTAGATTGTGTTGTGAATCTAAAATTGCTCTTTAGGAGAAAAAGGGGGGGGCATTTTGAAAAAACAAAATCCAAATGATAAACAGAAACTGAGATCTCAACATGGATACCTACATTCTAAGTTGTTTTAACAAAAAAAACCAATAGTTTGGGTTGTAAATAATTTACTGAAGGCACTACTGATAACAGCAAACTAAGACTTGTTGCCAATAAGAGATCCATCACTAAATGTAACAATGACTTTGAGGAATGAAAGCTAGTAAGGAAGGTTCTTCTGCATGCCAGCTTTCCTTTATAACAGCAGTTTTCAACCTTGGGTCGCCTAAGACCATCCGAAAGCAGATTATTTATGTTATGATTTACAATAATAGCAAATTTACAGTTACGAAGTCTTTTTATGTTGGAGTCACCACAACATGAGGAACTGTATTAAAGGGTCACAGCATTAGGAAGGTAGAGAACCACTGCTCTATAAGGTCATACTACTTCCGGCCATTTTGGGGACAGAATGATGCTTCCAACAGCTTTCTAAGTTTGGACCGCACAAAGGAGAATGTGCTGAGAAAGATCCTGGAAAACCCTAAAGCTCTTCATTAGGGGTCAGTTTTGAAAATCGTGACTTCAGATATGACTCAAGCTGCTCAAATCACGTGCCTGTGAATCCAGAGCCACGGAAGGAGCCAGCTGGCGAGCATCCTGCACAATGTGTAAAAACAGACACCGTATTCAAGAGCAGCAATGTGAACCATAGCACTGTACACACAGAGAAAAGCATCTTTCACTTAGAGCTGGGACACAGAAAGAGCAGCTATTCAGGCAGAGTATGATCCAGGTCCATAAATCTTCTTCCTCTTTTTCAGGGACCATGTTAAGCAAATTAAAACCACATAGCATCCCAGAGGCAGTCCAGCATCACTGGGCTAAGGCATATACAAATTAAGGCTTAATCTGGGCAAGTAACAAAAACAAACTATGATGGAACATTTGTCTCAAACCACATCTAAGAATCTAAGCAGTTAAACAGTTGGGCTTCCAAACAAGCTAAATATTATATCCTTACATTCAAAGTAAAACCCCCGACTTTATAAAAGAACCTCATTTCGGGGGAGGAAGGCTTGAGACAGGGTTTCTCTGTAAAGCCCTGGCTGTCCTGGCACTTGTTCTGTAGACCAGGCCTGTGCCTCCTGAGTGCTGGGATTAAAGGTGTGTGCCACCATGGTGTAATTTGTGATGTTAAGATACTTAATTTGTTAAGGGCCATGAATGTTGAGTATTTGGCTTATGAAGAAAAAAAGTCCAATTTCAAGTTAACTTTTCTAACTAGAACAAGATCCAAACTTCTTTTGCTTATGGCTTTAATGTTGTTTTTGATACCTAATTTGTCGACTACATACCCTATAAATATGACCATTGAGTTAAGGGACTTTCATTCATGAAGGTTTTTAAAGTTGGCACAATCTTTCCCCATGATGTGTAAATAAGTACACCTTCCCAATGACAAGAAAGAAGACTAACATGCTTCTACAAAAAAGCAAAGTGTTCCTAAAGAGGTGTACTCCTTTCTGCTCACTCCATACACACGAAGACCTGACAGTCATCTCGCCTGCAGAAATCTGTAGCTATCTACAGCCTGCATAAAGAACAACATCTACACTTTAGCTACTTTCTGCTTAGAATTACAATCATAGACATTAAAATGTAGCTCTCAGATCTGAAAATGTTTTTATTTAGAAAATGGACTTCAGGAAGGTTAAAAAGCAACACCAGAGGGCACAGGTGCAGACCTGGATGTATGCAGTCATTCAAAGCATTCAAGTAGGAATATGGCAATATAAATATCCAAAAAGCATCGCTTAGGTCTTCAAAACAAAATGTGTAAGTAATTCCTAACTAGTGAGCAGTGCAGCGTTTCCTAGACAGGAGAAACAGGTAACATTAAAGTCTTGAAAGCCTTTTCCTTGGTTAATTACATGTAGACAGTCTGCCTTTGATCAAACTCCTTGAAACATGGATAAAGGTATTACACAGGTCCACTGTTAACACAGACAACATGTTGCAAATTATTTGTGGTATAATGTGTCCCAACAAAGCTCAGAAAACAAAGTTGAGTTGGCTTTGGACTACTTTAATAGTCATCTCCTCTGCTGACGACTTCTTTACAAGTTGGACGCAACAGTATGGTGTGTTCAAACTGTGCTGTATACGACCCTTTGATGTCACATAGTGGTGGATATGGATCTACTATGCCCAAGTCACACAGATTCTTCAGAGCCATTAAGTATTTACTTTCACCCAATCGATCCAGCCATCTGCGGCAGAAGGCAAGGGTGCCAAAGTTTTCATTGATGACATTTAACAGATGTTTTGTTCTTGGAAGCCTAAGAGGAGAAAAGCAAAGATTAGTAGCTGGGTCAGTTTCCCCCATTATAAAATTCAAATCTGAGTCAACGCTGCACCTGGACTCTGAGTTCACAACACTGACTATTCCTTTACTGATAACTGAAATATGTAATGGCCCAAAGACACAGCTGAGCACAAACCTGCTAAAGATCACTTAAGTGTGCTAAATTCCTAAATGAGAATTATGGAAGTTGGGAAATTCTCCCATGAAAGCATGAATCCAACCTACAACCAATCTCCATCAAGACTAAAAACAATGCCAACTGGGATAGGACATTCACCAATAGGAAAAACAATAAACTCCTAAACCTAGAATGCTAGGAAAGAAATACTGTATTATCAGAAACTGTCTGAATGTTTGCCACTCTCATTATCACCCCATGGTAATTTTTCTGTTGTATTACAGAAACCTAAAGGACTCAATGATAAGACTCCAAGCTGTAGCATTTATGAATATCTCACCCAGTATGTCTGTCCTACTGGTACCCTGGGAGAGATGTCAGCAGTCATAAATCAAGTCTCACCTTATTGGCACATGTCCCACATCGAAGTTTTTCATGTAGTGTGAACATTCCATGTCGTCATGAACAACACCCTTTCCTGTGCTACCAAAGGTCTCAATGGCATACACCTCTCCTTCCTTCAAAACAGAAGGACCAAAGAGAGAAAAACAATTCAGAACTAATCAGCTTCCGACAAAAGAAGTAACAGGAAATAGGCTTCTCAAAGTCTTACTCAGCCCGGCTGCTCAGCCTTTGTCACTGGATATCCCTTATCAAAACGGACATGGGTGAATTTTGTCTAAAGACAATACTTAGGACAGTCTTAATAATATTCACCCAATGTTGAGTAAATAGTATAGCCCCAGTCTTCACAAGCACGGCACAATTTCTCCTAGGGTCTGTAGATATAGCAAGCTTATTTTTGTTCAATGTTTATGTCGATAGGAATCTTAGTTTAGAAAAAAGTACAACGACTTTCCACAGAAGTCTAAGTGTTGGGCTGGGGGTGGGAGTTTGAAGGGGGACAGCGGTGTGCACCTTCCTAGCATGCCAGTGCCCCTTGTTAGCGGGGAATGACTCACATACCTCCATTCTTGTAGCCTCCCCTCCTTTCACAATGGGCACTGTTTTCCCAGCGTGTATTCTATAAGGTCCAATTGAATGCCCATTTAGATTACGGATGGGTTTCACTGTCATAATAAAGAAATAAAAGTTTAGGCTCTCTCAAGGAAAACCGATTCTTAGCCTTTTGGTACAGAGTTTAAGCATTTACACCAAAGACACTGAGCAAGAGTGGTGGCACACACTTAAGTCCCAGCACTTGGGGGCTGGGGCGATGGCTCAGTGGCTAAAAGCACTGGCTGTTCTTCCAGAGGTCCTGAGTTCAACTCCCAGCAACCACATGGTGGCGCATAATCATTGGGATCTGATGCCCTCTTTGTCACAGACTACTCATATACATAAAATAATAAACATTTAAAAAATTCCCAGCAGTTGAGAAGCAGAGGCAGGTAGATCTCCAAGTTTAAGGTTAGCTACAAACAAACTCAAGGCTCTCACAGAGATAAAGTGTAAAAAAAAAAAAAGTAGTTTTATTAAGTACCAAAGAGACAGCTGGAGAAGAATCAGCGGTTAAAGACTGCATTCTACTTTTTTTTTTGGTTTTTCGAGACAGGGTTTCTCTGTAGCTTTGGAGCCTGCACTGGAACTAGCTCTTGTAGACCAGCCTGGTCTCGAACTCATAGAGATCTGCCTGCCTCTGCCTCCCGAGTGCTGGAATTAAAGGCGTGCGCCACCACTGCCTGGCTGCATTCTACTCTTGAAGAGGACCAAAGTTAATTCCCAGCACCCATGTCAAGTGGTTCAACTACCTCAAATTACAGCACCAGAAGATTTAATGCCTTCTGGCTTCCATGAGCACCAATAACCCACATCGGCACAAACCCAGTTACACATACACATCATTAAAAATCACCAAAGAGAATATTAAGAGGAGAATGGAAGAAAAAAATAAATTATAGGTGATGCCGTATTTAGAAATAAAAACCTTAAGGAAATTATACACACACACACACACACACACACACACACATACATACACGAACAAAAGAAAATGTGAAGGTGGGGACACTATCAAACCAATCTTACAAAAATTTAAATTGTACTGTTTTAAATGTTACAAAAACTCAATTTCCTGCAACCACACAATAAAGTCACAGCCTGGAACATTACTGTAAGATGAAAACAGAAAGCAAGGAATACATAGAATAAACGGTATGGAATGATTAATGGCACTAGAGGCACACTATGTTTCCATGTATACACGGCTCAAATCTCAAGTCTAACTGCTACTTAGCAACATGCAATTAGTAAAGACAGAGAAGCAGATGCCACACCAGCACTTATGCCCATAGCTCACTGGAGCATCGCTGCTCCAATGGGAAAGGTGAGGGCGGCTAAGCTCTGCCTGTTTCCCATTTAACCCCCAGTACAGTGGTGGTGGGAGGTGTAACAGTGGCAGGTGCTACTGAGCATAAGAGCACATGACAAGAGCTTTGAGGCCTTCTGGAAAGCGAGGACTTCTCTCAAGGGATAAAGTTACATGGTCTTCAATTGACAAGTCAATTTTTATGCTTTGTGCATTTCAATGCTAATTATGTTCCACAACTTTAGGAAATCTAGCTCTGTAGTTTCTGAAGCACTGATGATAAGGCACCTTTCTTCAAGAGCAGAATTATATATCAAGATTTTAAAAAGAAAAGAACAATGAAATAATAACATAAGTTCAATGGGGAGGTGAGATTTTAGCATATGCATTGTTATTAGTATAAATGAGGGAGAAGGGAGGAGGTAAAGTCAAAAGACCTCCAGTGTGAAGGACCAGAGAGAAACAAGGACCCCTGTCCAGGCTGCTGAAGAACTGTCCCCACTGAGAATCAGATAAGAAAGACACTACCATTTCTGCAACCCAAGCCCTAGCTACATCTCTGTAATGGAACCTTTATAATAATAAGCTCTATCTACAACCAGGGAGGGACCTTCAGGAAACTCATCTGCAAACCAGTGTTTGTTTAGTAAGGCTCACAAGAAGTATGATATCCAAGAAATCACAGAAGAGGAGGGTCCAGGTTGCCCAGAGCAAGGTCAAGGCCAAACCCCAACCTGGGCTAACTCCTGTGATTGCAACCAGTTGCATGGTCCCAAGGCCTGCGACTAGAATAACTTCTCGCCCTGGGAATAACACCAGGCACAGGAAAGAGGAAGAGGAGCTGGAGACACCTCGGCAGCTCTGTGCAGACAGGAGACTGCAAGAACACCCAGTTGAAGACAGTGAAGGGGACCCATTAGGTCTGCACTGGGAATGCAGGAGGAAGCCAAAGTTGAGAGTAGTGTTGATGATCTATCTGTACACGAGGTAGATCACAAAGCCTACACTCAGGCTAGGCAGGCCTGGCCAACCTGAAGTGAGCCGTCTGTCCCTCCCCACTAGGGGACTGCTACATGCTAGGCGTTTAGCTGCTTAGTGCAGGACCAGACTGCACACAAGACTGGAACGCTGGTCGCCTCAGCCCTGGAAAGGAAGAAGCTGCAGCTGGGATAGTTAATCCCCGCAGAGTGCTATGTCTATGACCTAACAAGCGGATAGTTCTAGATATTAGGTTTAATAGAAGGAACTCTTTATTCAATTTCAGGTTGTATTTTTTTTTTAAAAGATTTGTTGATTATTGGAGTCTCATCATGTGAGCCATGTAGGCCTAAAAAGAAAAAACAGAACAAAACCCAAAAAAAAAACAAAACTTATAATCAGATACATTTATTTTAAAACTTATATAGCCCTATTCTAAGTCTTAGCAAACTATCCCCCAAACCAAGACAAAAAGACAAAACAAAGCAAACAAAAGAACAAGTCACCCCTGGCTTAACAGTATTAAGGCCAACATTGGATACAATGAGACCCCGTCTCTAAAACATAAAGAAAATAAAGTTTGGGTTTTTTTTTAATATTTATTTATTATGTATACAGTGTTCTGCCTGCATGTATACCTGAATGTCAGAAGAGGGCACCAGATCTCCTTACAGATAACTATGAACCACCATGTGGTTGCTCGGGAATTGAATTCAGGACCTCTGAAGAGCTGCCAGTGCTCTTAACTTCTGGGCCATCTCTCCAGATTCCTAAAGGTTCTTTTTAACTATTTTATTTACTTAGACTTAAGAAGATTCAGTTAATTTCTCCTTTTTATTATTGTTATTTAACTATAATATTTTATTCTTTTGAAAATTTCAGACATGCATGTTTTTTGTTTTTTTCAAATTTACTCCCCAGTCTTCCACTTAATTTCTGAGTCCCCTTCCTGCAATTTCATGACTTTTAGAACAGCATTCAAGAGAGAAAGGAGGAGTGTGGCTAGATGACTGGACAGACCTGGAGCTGGGGAATGGACTGACAGTGATGGACGCAGAGCACCACAAAGCACAAGTGACCGGCTCTGACAATTGCACAGCAGCAGCTGAAGACGACAACAGATTAACTAGCCTCCAAATTCTGAATGGGGCTCAAAATAAGCAAGCAGGAGAATCACCAATGAACAAGACTCTGGTTTCCTTACTCATCCATAATGTCCCAAAAAGCCTGGTTCAAATACGGATGTCATCGTAGCTACTAATTAGCTCAGAAAGTCCCCAGAGAGCTCCCACAGTACTGCTTCCACACACACAAGCTGACCCACAGCCTACTTTAAAGGACCATACCTTGATAAGTCTTCCCATCTATTTCTACTTCATAGGACTCCATAACTTCTTGAATGGCTTCACCAACATCACAGAGACGAACATCAATCCCAGCACACTAAAAATAATATGTATTTTAATTTCACAATAAAGGACAACTAGAAAAACTAATTTGCATATTACAAATAATTATATAAGACTTTGTGAAGGATGTTTAATAACACACAACAAATTAGACCCAAATTTTCTTTGCCTATAAGATCTGCAGTAATGGTTTATTTGGAGAAACATAAGGAATATAATGAATTACAATGGGGTGATGGCAGCTGGAGAGATGATTCAGTAGCTAAGAGTACTTGTTCCTCCAGCAGAGGAAACCTCATTTGGTAATCAGCACCCAACATGATAGCTCAACTGTAACTCTAGTTCCAGGGGATCCAACACCCTCTTCTGGCCTCTGAAAGCACTGCACACACGTGGTGTACTTAAATAATGCAGGCAAAATACTCATGCACATAATATTTAAAAGCATTTACATTTGGAAATCTACCAGGAATCTCTGCTAAAGCAAAATTACACTAGCAGAATCTGATCTCATGGTAGGAATCTTAAAACCTCCAGGAAACGCATCAGGTGATAAAGTTAGTTCAATCAATTCTATCTTTTAAACAGCAGCAATGCTCCAACCACAAGGGGGATACATGGTGGTACATTCCTGTAGTTCCACATACTCAGAAGATGGAAGCTTTCGAGAAGGAAGCCTGAGCCCAAGTTAGAGGCAGCCAAGGCAGCATTGTGTCTGTCTGTCTCTCTCTTACACACAATCTATTCCTGAGGGCAGTTCAACAATTCACCAATATAAACACATATTTTGAGGAAAAGGCGCAAATCATTTCAATGGGATTTACATTTAGAATATACTTTTCTATATAAAGACTCAACAAAGTAAGGAAAATAGAAAAACTACCCTCAAAATAACAAAAGCTTCAGAAGAAACCTACAGGAAATACAGTTGCTGAAACCATCTCCTCAAAAGTCAGAAACATGACAAGATGACTACCCTTTGCTGGTTTTGCTTAACATGTGACTGAATGCTCTGTCCAGAACAATTAAGCAAGAAAAAGAAACAACTGCATCCCGACTGTAAAGGAAGGGGGAAAAAACCTCTCAATAGGCGACGACTGCAAGTAATCTCTAAACAGTGGGCTAGAGAGACACCCACCAGCAGTTATGAGCACAGGGCTAAGCACAGATAGTCTTCACAGGACTCAGGTGTGGCTCCCAGTACACACATGGTGGCGCACAACCATCTGTTACTCCAGCTCCAGGGGGTCCAACCCCTTCTGGCCTCTGAGGGTACTGCCTGCATAATCATACATGTAGGCAAAATTCCCATATCCACTCCCCCAAACCTAACATGAGACCCCCAACTGTAAAACTCTCACAGCAGACAGTCAAAAGCTTCACACTACTAGATCTGATGGTTTTATATCAAAGGCACAGGCAACAATGCAAAACAAACAAACAAACAAACAAAAACCTGCACTTCATATGATGGATAGCAAACATACATTATCAATATAATAAAAGGCAACTTTAGATAGAAAATATTGGCAAATCATATGCTGGATACAGGACTAAGATCCATAATACACAGAGAACTTCTGAAATCAGCAATAAAAGAACTTGATGTATATATAAACATGTACATGTGGGTATAATACAACAGAGAGAAGAGAACAGAAACCCTGAATACTCTAGGATAAGAAAGGACTGCAACTGAATACAAATACAAACACAAGCTCTAGCCTTTAAAAGAGGACATAAAGGCAATTGTTCTTAGTGCAAAGTGCACAAAAATGTAACAGCTGAAGTGTAAACTCCAACCTGACGCCCCACGGCGTCCTTTCTGAATAGCTACTCTACTATATAGAACTTCATCGAGTTGCATCATCTTTAGGTCTTCTTAATTTCAGTGTGAAGAGTTTTTTACTTGCAACTTTTAAAAAATAACATTTAAAAAAAGAAAACAAAACTGAAGGCCGTGACTAGGTAATTTGCCAAACTGCACAATAAGCCAGCACATAAGAAGGTGCCCCTCACACTCATTAAGGAACGGCAAGTCAAGATTACAAAAAGACACTATCTCACTCCCATTTGAATGATGGGAAAAATCAAAACAAAACAAAAAAACAAACCCAAAACACCAAAAACAATGAAAACACACACTAGAGAATGAGAGCTAAGACACGAGCACTTGTTGGAACCTGTCCCTGTGCAGATGGCAGAAACAAAGCTGTACAGTTCCTGTGAGAAAGTATAGCAGCATGCTACAAAAACACCTAAAGAAATGTTAAGATGGGAACTTCTATAGGACATGTACTTTAAGACACAAAGTTGTGCTGGGCGGTGATAGCACACGCCTTTAATCCCAGCACCCGGGAGGCAGGTGGATCTCTGTGAGTTCCAGGCTAGCAGGCTAGCTTGGTCTACAGAGTGTGTTCAGAACAGCTGGGGATACACAGAAACCCTGCCTCAAAAAACCAAAAAAAAAAGAAAAAAAATGAGCAAAAGAGACAGACGGAATGTGAGGGGAAGCCGGGTGCTTGCTTCAGACAGAATGTGAGCGGAAGCTGGGTGCTTGCTTCAGACAGAATGTGAGCGGAAGCCGGGTGCTTGGTTCAGACAGAATGTGAGCGGAAGCCGGGTGCTTGCTTCAAGGGCCTGGCACAGAGGCTTTGGGGGCACTGGAAATACTGTACTGTATTATACTGGGACACTTGTCATTCTGTATTTGTCAAAGCCCCAGAACGAGTGACCCCAAATACAAACTGGGCTCTAGATGACTATGAAGAGTCACTGCTGGTGAGGTGACTTTAAGGAATGTACTTTGTTGGAGACTCTGGCGGTGGAAAAGTAATGGTGTGTGCCAACAGAGTTTATATGGGAATTTCCCTATCTTCTGCTCAGTCTTGCTGTGTAAATAGAACTGTTCAAAAATAAAACATATCAACAACAAAAAAGGAACAACAAAAAATAATTTTAAAGGCAAAAATAGATCCAAATTGTTTAATAACCATAACTATTTTAGAGTTCCTAGTACAGGAAGATAAGGCCAGTGAGTTATAAAAATCACTTAAACTACCATGTAAACCTTAAACAACCTATGAGAGTATTGAAAACAACGTTGTTAAACAGCACTGGAGTCCACATACCTTTATTCCAGTATTAGTAGCGTCTTTTACAGCTTTTAATAATATATCATATTTGGGATTAAAAGTAACAGTAAAAGCACAATCAATTATTCTACCTGAAAGAGAAAAAAGGCCATCTTTAAATCGACTTAACTGTTAGTAGATTTACCTTCCTTACAGCACTAACTAACCCTGCCGGTTAAAAGTTAGAAGATGGCATTCAAGTTCCCAGAGATGATTTATAATCAATGACTTCAGAATAAAATTTGTAAATTATAACCTATTATATAGTGCTCAATTCAGTGTTCCCGCAGACAAACCAATAAACAAATAAAATAAAACACGGAGGAAACATGAACAGCAGTATGGACAGAGAAAAATCTATAGTCACAAACCCCTAAACACAGTGTCACTTATCCAATTTAGCAAAACCTTAAATTCTTAAGTAAATATTGGCACACAGCTTTGATCCCAGCACTTGAGAGGCAGAGGCAAGCAGAATTTGAGAGTTCAAGGCCAGCCAGCCTAGTCTACAGAGTGAGTGCCAGGACAAGTTCCAAAGCTACACAGAGAAACCCTACCTCAAAGAAACCCAAAAGACAGGGTTTCACTGTGTAGCTATGGCTGTCCTGGTACTTGCTATGTAATTCAGACAGGCCTTGACCTCACAGGGGCCCACTTGCCTTACCCTGAGATTAAAGATGTGCACCATCAAACCTGTTTTGTTTTGTTTTTAAATGGAGACAGGGTCTTAGAATGTGGTCCTGGCTATTCTACAACTCTATATAGACCAGACAGGCTTTGAGTTCACAGAAATCCACTAGCCTTTGCCTCCTTAGTACTGGGATCAAAGGCACTGTGCCACCATGCCTGGCTTTCAGCTTTCTCTCCCTAAACATGACATTGGGGACTGAATGTCAGACTATTGAGCTATATATCCAGCCCTAGCAAAATATTTTGTATCTGAATAAAACAATGACCTGAATAGAAAAAAATATACAATCGTTTAAAACAAAGTAAACGCCAATTATCTAAATAGTTTCCAGGTTAAGTAGGGTGTTTTTAACCTGCAGCAAATGCAGCAAATTGCAGCTCTGCCTCAATACAGCTGTCCAGAAAGGGAAAGACAACAAAATGTGGAGACTCAGTTTCACCAGCTCCATCTCACACGTACAAAGAAAGGCATTCCTGCTGACCCAGAGCACAGCTGAGTGGAAGAGGGATCACCTCCAGACTCACCACTTATGTGTGTCCCAAAGTCTATCTTACAGATGTCATCATACTGTAGGACTGTTGTGTCACCAGCATTGGGAGTGTAATGTGCAGCACAGTTGTTGAGAGAACACCCAGTGGGAAACGCCAGGCCTGCATTTAGCCCATTCTCTTTTATTAGCTTCCGAGAACAGTCTTCCAACTTCTCACTAGAGAAAAAAGGGATTTGTTTTTAGACTCACACCTTATAGCCTATCCCGAAAGTTCACTAAAACCCTGGTTACTTTCTAAACATATACAACAGCTCTCCAATGAGGTACAATCAGCCCATTGTGAAAGTTAAGGAAATTAACTCCATCACAAGCTCAAGAGAACTTCAGCTACTAGGAATCAAGGTCTCATAACAAACTTAAGGGCTGGATATCAGACACACACACACACACACACACACACACACACATTTTAACTTTTAAGTATATGAGTGTTTTGCCTGCATGTATGCAAGCACAAACAAATATACATAGAAAAACATGCCTAATGCACAAATGTGTGCATGTTTTATAGTGATACAAGAACTCAAGAGACATTTATAGGATGTTTACCTAATAAAGATTTAGTAGCAAAGGACTAACAACAGCCAAACACTGTTAACTAGAGAGCTAGTTATATAAATGTTAGTATAAAATGAATACCTTCCCCCAGTCTCTTAAAAAAAACAGGGTCTTACTAAATAGTCCTGTCTGGCTTGGAAGTAACAATGCAGACCAAGCTGACCTCAAATTCAGAGATCCACCTGTCAGGAGCATTTATCATGAACTATTGTGGGCCATGACACGAATACAGTTTATAGCAATTGATGATTCAGAGGTCAACCCCCTGAGAAATTACTCTCAGATGGAGGAAGCCTGCCCGGCAAAGCTGGAAGGGCCACTGACTGAAAACTTTTGCTTTCATCTGTAATTTGCTTGTGCAACAACCTATGGTATCTCCACATTACCATGCATTTTCATGTAATGTGTATGTGTAATCTCGTGATTACATCTCATTCTTATGGGCATACATATGTCCTCCACATTACAGTGAGAAACTTAGAAGCCTGACACAGCAAGTTGGCCAGATATGCATCTTTCTGGACAGAGCACAAACGGAACTTCTGCAGATTTTACTTATGAAATTGCACGTGTCTGCCCTTGTAGGACCTAAGCCCTTCAGAGGATTTACGATGAATTAGGCTGGTGGTGCAGGTGTCTGTCCTTGTTCCATCTTAGTCCTTCAAGAGACCAACAGCACCTAACTGACTGACCATAGCCAGATATTATTAATCACACTTAAGAAAATTAAAATAATACAGGTATTCTTTGCTTTTTCCTTAGCTCTCTCAATGGCTTACTTTTCTCCCTTTGTAACCTGTAGTGGCCCCTTTAAAAGATGGTCGGGACCCCTCACAGCTGCAGCTGTGGTTAGCTATGAACTAGCTATTAAGTTTTGCTATCTTCAAAGAATGCCTGTGTCACTAAAAATTTTTCTTGCAGTTTTTTTTTTTTTCTAAAAAGTTGCTAATGAATGGATATATAAATGCTTGGGAATTTCTAATGGCAGGAGATACAGATTAAGAAATCAGATGAACAGGAAAAAGAAAAAAGAATGTAATTAGAACAAGAATGAATTGGAACAGAGATTTGTAACAGAGAATTGGGATTAGAATTCAGACAGAATTAGAGCTAAGAAGTTATAGGCAATCGGAGAATTAGGATAGAGGCAGTAGAATAAAAAGAGAACGATGAAACATGAATAGAAAGAACAAGTGAGAGAAGAAGATCCTTTTCCTGTAGCCATCAGACTTTAGTTCCTACACTTACTGTGGCTTCTTTTTGAACCCACAGTGAAAGCTTTTAGGGCCGGTCCTTAAAAGTTTCCAATACCCACCTGTTTCTGCCTCCCGCTTGGAGGACTCAAGGTGTGTCCACCCGCCCAGTCCTCTTACCAGATCTCTATCATTGTCATCCCAGGCTTGATCCAGCTCATAACATATTTTCTAACTTGTCGATGTGCTTCTGCAGCTTCTCGGAAGTCATTCCAAATCTCTTCACTAGCCTGATCTAATGCTTTTTTTTCTTCACTTGTAGTTCTCCAAGCAGCTGTTCGCCTTTGGAATAGGCATAGCATGGTATGAATCATAAAAAAGAAAAAAAACAAACTTCACAAGAATATTAAAAGCTGAAGAATATAAAAAATACAGCAAGCAATATAAAATATCAGTTTCTATATATTTAACAAAATTTTTGAAATATTACATTAAAAGCCACGTGCTTGAAATTAATCCAATTTACAAGAAACCTATTTAAAAGATTCTTACAGAGAAACAAAATCCTCAAATAAAGATTTCATTCAAAGTCAGAGAGTAATTTCCTACTAACAAAAAATGGCAAACCCCCAGAAATATAAGGATTCCATAAACCAAGCTGGTGTGACACCAGAGGACATACATACATACTGGAGCCTTCAAAGGAAGACGACAGCTAACAGTTAAGCAGGACTTTCCTCATCATATCTGCTGGGGAACTGGTTCCAGACACCCCTCTAATCCTTACCATTCTGTGGACAAGAGGACTGCTCAAGTCAAATTACACTCAGGTAGAATTCCTGCTGTAAATCCCTCCACTGTTTAAAACTCCTAGCTCAAGGTAATGCTGTCTCAGTCAGAAGCTGTATTGCTTTAAGGTCTAACAGTCACAAAAACATCTGTACAAGCCTGGTAGGGGCTCACACCTATAATCCCAGCCCGCCGTAGGCTGAGACAGGAGGAATTATCACAAATCCAAGACCAGCCTGGGATACAAGGTGAGATTCAGGGTAACCTAAGGCACACAGTAAGATCCCATATCAGAAAAACTAAACACACAAACTCCCCAAGTCTGCACCTACTGGGTGAGATGCATTCCCAGGGAAGGGGTGCTCCCGAAACTCTTCCTTCATGCAGGTTCAGAGCCCTCACTGCCAATCAATGGCTCTCCCGGACTTTGAGGCCCCATGACCTACCCTGACCATGTGCATCTCTCACTTTGTTTACCACCTTGAGTCTCCAGGCCCTCCCATACCACCCATGCTCTATGGTTTGTAGGCATGCCCTATACTTGACAGAGCACTGGACATAAGGACACAAGGACGGTCAGCCTGGCAAATTCTTTTATCTAGTATCTAACAATTTTTGTTGTTGCAGTTACTATCATTTTTGTTTTAAGAAACATTCTCGAAGCCGGGCGGTGGTGGCGCACGCCTTTAATCCCAGCACTCGGGAGGCAGAGGCAGGTGGATCTTTGTGAGTTCGAGACCAGCCTGGTCTACAAGAGCTAGTTCCAG
>JAQHUG010000011.1:2836719-2848454 GCA_028555095.1 Dicrostonyx torquatus
AAAAATTAATTCAATCTTCACATTATGGAGAAACTACAAAAGAAGATACTTAGATGTATCATTAAAACGCCTAAGAAGAAACTCTTCATGGCCTCAAAGACAGTGCTTTAAGTTATGGAGAGAACACAAAAAGCACCAGCATTTATACAAGGACATAAATTGAATGTTGTCAAAATTAAACTGTACTGCAAATACCATCAGCAAAGTGGAGCAGTCACCACAAAGGAGAAAACCCCTGTAAAGATACATCCAGGCATCCAGGACATCCAGAGCACAATTACAGCTCAGTGACAAAACAGGAATCAAAGACGACCACAAGCACTTCAAAGTATGCACACAAAGCAGTAAGATCATGACAACATGCTCACATCACTGTGGACCTGCCAACTATAGTGACTCAACCACACACTTATTACAGAGGCTGTAATTTAAAAGCTGACAGTTATCGATTTCTTACATGAATACTAACAATGGCGTACTCACTGCTGACATGAATGACACACTTAGGAAAAGTCTCTTTGTTTTAAGAAAGACTATGTCGCTCTGACTGTCCTGAAACTTACTTTGTAGACCAAACTGGCCTTGAACTCCCGGAGATCTGACAGTTTCTTATGAAGCACGGCGTTATGCGGTATGTGCAAATGAGGCAGCTTCCAAAGGCAAACAGCACCAAACGGCCTTTCTAGCATCTCATATGATATATGCACGTGCATGTGACCAGGATCCTACTCCTACAAGTATTTGCCCAGAAAAATGAAATCACATCTACACAAAGACATGTCTACACATGACTGGATGAACATTCACGATAAGACAAAAAGCAAGTCTTCAATGAATAAACAGACAAGCAAAATCTGGAATATTACTTAGCAATAAAAATGCATTAATACTCCCTAAAAAGGAACATAACTGATGACTGTCAAAACTATTAAGTAGGGGCTAGGAATATGTGCCATTAGGTAAGACAGTTTGTTGCACAAGGATAAGGACCTGAGTTCAAATTCCCAGGACCCATTTAAAAGTTGGGCATAGCTATAAGTGCTCATTGTGGGACTGACAGGCAGATCAAGCGTACCCAGCAAACCCAGCTAAGGAAGTGGGCTTCAGGTTCAGTGAGAGACTCCAACTCAAGAAAATGAGGCAGAGTGAGAGAGAAAGACACCCACTGTCCTCCACACCCACACCATACACAGAGATACACACGATAGCAAGTAAAAGTAAGACAACAACAACAGAAGGTTGAATATGAATAACTGCATTCATGATATTTCAGGAAAGACAACACGGTATGGGGAAACAGATTAGAGATGCCAAGGGTAAAGGTTTGGAGCAAAAGAACCAGACACTAATGGATGCCAGGCAAATGTTCTGTGCAGGTGAGAACAGTAATGAAATGAGGCCACAGGCCAGTGAGATGACTAAGTGGGTAGAGGTGCCTGCCACCAACCAGATGTTTTCAGTTCAATCCCCCAAACCCACAGGGTAGAAGAGATAATTTAGCCTGCAAATTGTCTCTGACCTACAACACAGTATTTTAAATATAAATAGCCTACATATTTTATATTTTTGATGTGACCATGGTTACACAATTGCACATTTTTTCTACACCCACCAATCTACATACTTAAAAGAATAAACATTATTCTAGACAACTTGCTGGTTTCTAAACCCAACTTAAAATGGCAGTGATGACCTCCTATGAGAGCATGCCTCTCGGAAAGGATCTCCTCTTCAGACGGAGAAGGAGGACACACAAGAAAAAGCACTGGTACAGAGCACCAGTTCCCACTTCAAGGACGTGAAGTGCAGAGGCTGCTGCTACAGTTTCCAGGGTCTTTAGCCAAGCACAATGCCAGTCTTGTGTGTCAACTGCCCTGCAGCCCTGTCAGCCTACAGAAGGAAAAGCAAAGCTCCTGCTGGAGGCGCTGAACTGAGAGGAACCCTCCCAATAAACATGCTCTGGATGAAAAGCCAGGAATGACAATGGACACCTGCTACACCTGCACTTCAGAGGCTGAGGCAGGAAGATTTTGAGGTCAAAAATCAACCTGGCCCACACAACAAGATCTGTCTCAAATAGAAGAAAAAAAATGACTGAATAAATTACCTCTGGCATAATGCCAGATGGTCACAGGATCAACTTCTTCCACTGGCACTCAACAATTTCAAGTTCACCACACCTAAAACCAAACTCATTATCTTCTCTCTTGTCTGCAACCACTTTTCCTCAATCTCTAAGAAGCTCTATCCGTGACTTCAGCATTTCGATCAGCAGTACAATATCCTGCCACCCAACTCAAACCCCTGGAATGTACCAACGCCCATCCCCCTGCTCCACTAAACTCTTCCTTCCATCCCTGTCTACAACAGCCAGTTTAAATATCCATTACTACATGCATGGCTGATTGCTGAGTGGCCTCAAAAATGATCTTACCTGCTCTGTGTCTCCCCAGGCTCTCTCAAAGAATCCTCTCATTTGCACTGTTCACCATGCTTCAAAACTTTCTCAAAGTAATCCCTACTCAAATGAATGGGCTTTTCCATTTGGACTGTTTGGTTTTTCTTTCCTCTTCTTCTGGAGACAGGGCCTCACTATGTAGCCCTGGCCTCGAACTTGCTATGGTAGCCCAGGCTGGCTCTAAAGAGATCTGCCTGGCTCTGCCTTCTAAGACCCACCAACGCCATGCTCCACTTGGATTGAATCAAGTCCCAAATGCTTCCAGCAAGAGCAAACCTAATTTGTACTGAACTGTAACATGCACACCAGAGTGTCTTTTCACCTCTACGTTTTGTCTCTCAACCACACCAACTAGTTCTTTTTTTAACTTTATTTTTATTTTATGTGCATTGTTATTTTGCCTGCATGCATATATGAGGATGCCAGCCAGATCCCTAGGAACTGGAATCACAGACAGGTGTGAGCTGCCATTTGGGTGCTGGGCATTGAACCCAGGTCCTCTGGAAGAACAGTCAGTGTTCTTAATCACTGAGCCATCTCATTGGCCCCACCAGTCTTTCTTTAAAAGGTTATTTCTGAAATATCTGTTTTTCCCACCACCTTCAAAGCTTATTCTATTTTTTTTAATATGTAACGCTTCACGAATTTGCATGTCATCCTTGCGAAGGCCATGCTAATCTTCTCTGTATCGTTCCAATTTTAGTATATGTGCTGCCGAAGCGAGCACTCAAAGCTTATTCTTAACAACAGAGAGACCAGCCATGGTGTCTGTACCTATATTACCAAATCTTGGGAAACAGAGGCAGGTGGAAGGAGTCTGCCTTATTCTTAGTGGGCAAAGGCACATGCTGCCAAGCCTAACAACCTGAGTTGGAACCCAGGGACTCGGCAGGCTGTACTTGGACCTCTCTCTCTACGCGCATCATGGGCAAGCATGCATACACAAAATAACTAACAGTAATATAAAAAAAATACAAGTAATGTTGACTCTGGCAGTCAATTAGAAAAGAAAGTAACTCAAATTGAGAGAAAACTACCAATCTAATAATGCACAAAAGTCTCCTTTCAATGTCAACAAGAGCTGGGCGGTGGTGGCGCACGCCTTTAATCCCAGCACTCGGGAGGCAGAGGCAGGCGGATCTCTGTGAGTTCGAGACCAACCTCGTCTACGAGAGCTAGTTCCAGGACAGGCTCCAAAGCCACAGAGAAACCCTGTCTCGAAAAAACAAAATCAATGTCAACAAGAGTCAGGCAACTTGACATGTGAAAGGGAACAAGGCACACTTCAATAACACACTGTGCTTCCCACTGTGTTACCTGCGATCTGCAATCCTTTTCTTGTTCAACGCTCAAAACACAGCTATAAACTGAAGCAAGATAGAACAGAGATCCGCTTAAGGAAGAAGAAAAGACAATGGCTTCTTGATGGCAGTGAACCGATCTTTCTAAAGGCAAAACTACCTTATCCTATAGCAAAACTACTATGCTAGTAGTTGAAGCATAGCCGTAGGTTACAGTCCTTAAGGGTGAGCAGCTGATGCTGGCAGTAGACAACCAAAAATCCAAAGAGTGGGAAAGCCCCATTTACTCCCGTGCCAAAACAGGATGGAAAATAGTAACGGCTTTCCTAATCTCCTCTCATCCACTGTTCCACCGACAACATCAACTACTAGAATTCTGGCAACTTCTGTCTTGAAAGAAATCTTATAGTAGCTAAATACCCTTGAATTTAGAAACACGCCAGTATGTATATCTGAGAAGGATAAAAGACAACTTTGGTGTGGACAAGAGAAGGGGCAGACTTTGGACAAGAGGCTGGACTTCAAATGTTGGTACTATTTTACAGAGTAGCCGTGCCATGTAACCAGCACACCCACACACATGAGTAACAACATGTACTTCAGCTGGTTCTGTGAGATTAAAAAGAGAAGGCACATGACAGTATCCTAGATAGCACACAGTAGCCGGTCAGGAAACATTACAATAAACAGCCTCTAATTTTATCACGCTTACCCAGTACTTGGCCTTCTGCTAAGTACACATCTAAAAGTCAAAATCTTGCTATCTGAGCAGATATTCAACACAGCCAAGGAACCCTTTCCTAATAATCACCCTTTCCTTTTTATCTGTCACATTAATTAAATTTTAACAAGTTCAATGCTAGACAATTACTAGATGGCCAAATAAGCATCTTTTCCTTAATTAATGTCCTATTTTTCAGGGTTGGAGAGATGGCTCAGCAGCTGAGAGACTTGATGCTCTTACAGAGGACCCGGGTTTGGTTCCTAGCACACACACCAGGCAGCTCAGAACTACCTGTAACTCCTGTTCCCCGTATCCAACACAGCACTGTGGCTTCTTAAGATACTAGCATGAATGTGGTACACGTACATGCAGACACACAACAGACACATAGAATGAAAATAATCTCTGAAAACGGAATGCCACGTTGTCTGTTTTTTCCAACCAAAGAGCAAATGGACTGTTACCTTCATCATCATCATCTCTCTCTTTCTCATCCAATGCTTGTCTTTCCAACTGTCCTGCTACCTCGTCCACTGAGGCGGCTTCTTTATCAGGTTCTTGTTGCGCTGCTGTTCAAATAAAACATGACAAATCAAATGTAATAAAGGCCTTTTCCACACCTGAGTATATTCTCATGATCCTACATAGCTCACAAATCCTTTCACAAGAAGCGGCACAAGAAACAAAACAAAACAATATTATTGATATAATTTGTTAAACCATGGGGGAAAAACTTCCAGACCTAAGTAGTACTATCCACTCAATCCATTCTAGAAAAGTCTCTATCACACATGCGAGCACCCTACAGGACAAATGGAAACGTAAGTTGGTCTCTATTCTTATGCAGTTTAACCTTAAAGGATGCTTAAGAATTAGATGACAATAGATATTTTAATTACTAAACAGATATTTAGAATAGGCAATGCATGCTGAGGGTCTTAGGAGGAGGATTTATTACACACCAGCTGGGCAAAAATCAAAATAAATAGGAAAAGACAGTCCATTAATAAAATACCAAGTTTTTAAACACCTGAGCACAGCTGAAGTAATTACAATTCAGCTGTAGTAGCAATACGTGTACCTAGATAAATACACTCTAGCACGTTCTGGTTACTGAAGGAGGGTTCCCACTGAGAGAGACAAGTGTCAAACAGTATTAGGAGGCGGCAGCCAGATCTCTGTCAACTGGGGACCGCTTCTGTCTACTGGTAGAGTTCCAGAACAGCCAGGGCTGCACAGTGAAACTCTGTCTCGAAAAAAACTAAAGACAGCCAGGCAGTGGTGCCCAAGACTTTAATCCCAGCACTCGGGAGGAATAGGCAGGCGGATGGTTATGAGTTCGAGGTCAGTCTGGAATACAGAGCGAGTTCCAAGGCTACACCTACCTACCTACACACACACACACACACACACACACACATACACACACACGAGAGAGAGAGAGAGAGAGAGAGAGAGAGAGAGAGAGAGAGAAACCCTAAAAACCAAGAGTACAACTCTTCCGCTCCCATCTGACCACCAAATTTCAGAAATGTGATTAAGTCCTTTTCAACTTCTTTTAATTCAAACCCCATGTTTTCCTCTCATTCCTTATCTGATGAAATCTGAAATACGAACAGGTTAAAACAGTTTTGTACTGAAATGAAGGAGTTTGTGGAATCATAAACTTCTCACGATAAAACACCTTGCTAGCTAACACGGTCCAACCGTAACAGGCAGCTGTTGTCCTCGCCTTATGGGGGGAGGGACTTTAGGTAGTACCAGTTGAGAAAATCCATTCAAACGCACAGAATACCCTCCCTACACTACCTGCAAGTTGCATCAAAATGCCTGCAAGCCCTAAAGCTTGAACACGCAGCGAGAGCAAGCCCGTGAAAATTTGCACCGGCACCCACTGTCAGTGTGACATGAGCTGTCCGTGAGGACACTCGCTCCTAGACACACACCCCAAATCTGCAGTCCACAGCCAAAGCCCCTACTGGAAAGACGGATGAGGTGTGAGGAGGACGCACAGTCCCTGCAACATGCTCGACTACCCCCACCCTCACCCGCGACGAAAATAGGTAGGTCCAGCCACCAGGCCGCAACCGGAGACAGCAGGGATTTCTGAGGCGGCGCCCAAACCGCGTGGAAGATGATGGAGCTGAAGCCTGCGCATGCTTCAGCTCCGAGGCACGGGCTGCGTGGGAGCCGAGTGCGCGCTCCGTGACCCAGGCGCTGCCACTCTCATCCACGCCACACGCACACACGCGCACACACCCCATCCCCGAGAAGCCGCGGCACAGGAAGCCGGCCATGCCACTCCTCCGAGGCCTGGGGATTAACGAAGGCCATGGTTCCGGGTTCCCGGCGCTCGGCCACCCGTGCCGGGCCCGAGCCAAGTCGTTCGGCCATTCCTGGCAGGGACCGCGAAAAAAAAAACATGACTCCTTTACCTGACACGGCCCCTTTGCCCTTCTTCTTCTTCCGCCTCTTTTTCTTGGCAGCTTCCTCGGCCGTGCTGGAGGCTCCCTCCTCCCGGTCGTCTGGATCGAGGTCACCATTCAGGTGGCTCTCGAAGGACGCGGCCTCCTCCGCGCCCGCCATGTTGCCCGAGAGAGAGAGAGCGACGGAGTGAGAGCGAGAGGCGAGGACCCGCTCCGTCTTCACCCACCGCCGCCAGCAACGCCGGAAGTCGCTCTCGATGGTCGGGACGCGGGGGCTGCTGGGACGGCGGAGGACTCCCGCCGCACGCGGCCGCAGCGCCCGCCCCCTCGTCTGGTCCTCAGCCTCGGGCATCCCCGGTGCGCATCTTCCGGGCTTGGGAAAACGTCCTCTTTGCTACCCAGTGCCCCCGAGCTGCTACGGATACAAATTTAACGTTCCCGGTTTTTAAAAAAAACCTACAGGGAGCGACGAGATGGGGGTTACAAAAAAATGTGTTCTTTACACACGTTCCTGATGTCTTGAGGACTATGTTAAATTCACTGTCACAGCTTACGAAGACGCTATCGAGAAGCTTGGGATAATTTTGGTAGCCGGAATTCTGCCTTTCTCGTACTCCAAACCTCGGAAGATTCAAGATAGGATCGTCTCTTGGGGGTGATAATCCCTTTAATCCTAGCACCCAAGAGGCACAAGCAGGAGAATCCCTGTGAGTTTCAGGCCAGTCTGGTCTACATTGCGATTATATAGATTCCAGGATTATGTAGAGAGACCTGGTTTCAAAACAAAAGGGTAAGATTTTTCTCACGCTTCTCTCATTTTCTAACTCCTGACAAGTACAAGTTCTGACCAATGGGAACACGATCCTCTCCACTGACGCCACACTCACTCCAACTTCTTAGTTTTCGGATTTAAAATGCTCCAACAGGATACTTGAATTTTGCCCATATCTTCACCCCTGTTTTTTTTTTTGTTGTTGTTGTTTTGTTTTGTTTGTTTGTTTTTGTTTTTTTAAGAGACCCCTATGTTCAGATTGCAGGGTTTTTTATTTAGACCATTGCGTAAGAAGACGGTGATTGGCTATTTCAATGAACTATGGAGTTCTACTGAATGTCCACCTAGAGAGTTCTGGTGTTTTCATTAGTTTTACACTAGGTATCACGCTTCATTGATGCCAAAATAGTGCTAAAGTTCTTATTGCTAGCGGTTTTACTTTAAACGGGCCTGACCACAGTTAGAAAAAATAGGGTCTGGGAGTGTAGTTCAATGGTAGAGTACAGGTTGGGACACTAAAAGCCTTGCATTAATCTCTTGTTCTGAAAACCAGAAACTCAGCTGGGCAGGTAGTGATGCATGTTTTAATCCCAGCACTTAGATAAGCGGTCAGATCTCTGGGTTCAAGGCTAGCCTGGTCTACAGAGTGAGTTAGGGACAACCAGGGCTAAACAGAGAAACCCTGTCTCCAAAAAACAAACAAACAGACATTTTTATCAAGCAGTCCTGGTCCAATCCTTCCAAAGACTCTTAATCTTTTACATATATTTCTTATTTCTTTTCCCCATTATTTTCTATATTTCAAATTTCTCTCCCTGGTTAAGATGTAGCGATATTAGCCAGGCAATGGTGGCACAGGCCCTTAATCCCATCACTTGGGAGGCAGATGGATCCATGAGTTCGAGGCCAGTCTGTTCTACAGAGTAAGTTCCAGGACAGGCTCCAAAGTAACACAGAGAAAACCTGTCTTGAAACCCACGTCTCCCCCGCAAAAAAAAAAAAAAAAAAAAAAAAACTAGCAATATTAAAAGTAAATAGACCAAACACATCAAGGAAATAAAAAGAAATTAGGCATTACTTATCCAAAATCCTTATAATTTCTTACCAAGAGCCAAACCACCTTACCTACTTCTTCAGTGTCTCCAATTATTTGTTTGGCTTGTTTTTTGGGGGTCATTTTTGGTTTTGGTTGGTTGGGTTATTTTTTGTTTTGTTTCATTTGAGAGGGGGTCAGCCCTGACTGCACTGGAACTTTTTATGTAGACAAGATAGTCTCAGCTCACAGAGATCCTGCTAAGGTCAAAGGCATGCGCTGCCACACCCAGCTTTAAAGTCCTTTCTCATCTTGGAGCATTTCACACCCACAATTCCTTTCGCTTGGGCTGTGCTTTGCCTGGCCGGTACTAACCTAATTCATTCTTTTATCCATTCATTCAATACCTAATATGTGCCCAGAGCTAGCAGTGTATGGGGAAAAAGAACAAAGCAAAACAGAGTCTTTATCTCAAGAAGCCCAGCTAACAAAAACAGATATGAATGAGTCAAAGAACGGTGAGCACAATAGTTGACTGGACTGCGTTGAAGTTTCCCTGTGAGGGAGCAATTAGGGTGAGATCCGAAGGCTCAGTGTGAAAGAAACGCTTTTGGCAAAGGGCAAGTGAGGAAAGCACAAAGGAGGACGAGCCAGGTGAGGGAGAGGAGCCATAACCCCAGCACTCAGAAACTGCAGGAAGGACGGTTGGGACTTCAGAGTCATCTTTGTGAGGTCAATTCAAGGCAAGGCTGTACTATATAAGACCCTGTGTCAAAACAAAAGTAAGAAAGAAAAGAGGCATGTGTTTCTAGTGTATTACAGTGCTCCTTGAATTGTCTTTTGTTGCACTACATTGTATATTCACCTTTCTTTTTTTGAGGCTCAAACTGGCCTCAAAAGCACTACCTAGCCACGAACGACCTTGAACTCTTGACTCCCCGCCTCCTCCTTCCCAAAACAGATTACAGACTCATACCCTCCTGACTAGTTCACATCAGCTTTTTAAAATTACTTTTTGTTTTATGTGTATGGGTGTCTTGCCTGAATGCATGCCTGTGCACCACATGCATGCCTGGTACCTTTGGAAGCTAGAAGAGGGGGTTGGATTCCCTGAACTTGGAAGTATAGGTGATTTTGAGCCACCATGTAGATGCTGGGAATTGAACTCAGGTCTTTTGGAAGAACAGCCAGTGCTTTTAACCATTGGACCATCTCGTCAGACCCCATATCAGCTTGTTTTGTTTTTTTCAGGTAGGGTTACTCTGAGTATCCCTGGTTGTCCTGAGCTCACTTCTGTAGACCAGGATGGCCTCGAACTCACAGAGATCCATCTGCCTCTGCCTCCTGAGTGCTGGGATTAAAGGTGTGCGCCACTTTCACCTAGCTTCCTATCAGGGTTTTTTGGTTTGGTTTGTTTCTTTTTTTTTTTTTTTTAGCCTTGATTTTCCTCATCTATCAAACAGGAATTATGAACTGAAAACTGATCAAAGTTCCGGGAATGAAAAGAGGCGAAGGAGGAAGCAAGTGTGACATGGTGAGGCCTGGTCGGTGAGAGCCAGCCTTGCAGGAGGGGAGTGATGAGAATACAGAGCCCGTAGTCAGTACCCAAGAGCGATGGAAGCCTCCTAAGCACATAAAAGGGGAAAGGCACGGTGAGCCTGGTGGCATTGTCGTCAGCTTGAACAGACTGAGGAAGACCGCCAAGCCTACAGTGTGGAGAGCGGATCTGAGGGCGGTCAAAGGGAAAAGCAGGAAAGCCAGGGTAGGGGCTGTTGCCTCACCAGGGAAGAGGTGGTGGTGCTTTAGACCAAAGGGTATGATGGGAAATGGATAGAGTTGAGAGAGAGATGGGAGATTACATGGGTAGAATTTAGTAATGAATTTTATACATTGAGAGAGAGTGAGATATTTGAGTCCTCTTACATTTGTGAAGGAGCAGCCAGATAAATGGTAATGTAGGTCACAGAGACAGGAAAAGTCTCATTTTGATGGGACAGACCATAAGTTTGCTGTAGACATATACTGAGTCTGGCATCTGGGAGCATCCAAATGAAATGTCAAGAAGGCACATGATGATAAGGGACTGGCATTTAGATGAAATAAGGGGCTGAATAAAAAATAATGGGGATGGAGCTGGAGAGGTGGTTCAGTGGTTTAGAACAGGAACTGCTCTTTCAGAGGACCCAAGTTTAATTTCCGGGGCCCACTTCAGGAGGTCCAGAACTTCCTGGAAGATCTGATGCCCCTGGCCTCCACAGATACCTTTAACTCGCCTGTACATCCCCACAAACAGATACACACACATACCCACAATTAAATATAAAATTTTAAAAATTCAGCCAGGTGGTGGTGGTGCACGCCTTTAATCCCAGCACTCGGAAACCAAAAAAAAAAGAAAAAAAGAAAAAAAATTTAGCCATCAGCTAATACAGGAGAATCAGATCTTTGACAAAGATCACACAGTGAATGAGCCAGGAATCTCTATTCATAGTGTTCATTATGGTAGCTAGTCACCATATGGGAGGCTACTACGTACTTAGAATACTGCTTGCTCAATTAGAGATGGGCCATCAAGTCAAATCTATGCCAGATTACAAAGGCTTAACCTAAAAAAAGCACGTCAGGTATGGTGGTGTGTGCCTTTAATCTCAGCATTCAAGAGACAGAGGCAGGTGGGTCTCTGTGACTTTAAGGGCAGCCAGAGCTATACAGCGAAAACTTGTACCCAATAAATAAGTAAGTGCATAAGCATGCTCATTATTCTCACAGATTGCCTATGGGAATAATTTTTAAACACCGAGTTCAATAAAAGAAGCTATATGATTGTTGCCTGTTCTTTTTTACTTTGAAACTCTGATTAATAGAAATCTAAAAATTACACGAATGAGTCTTACAGTATTTGTGTTGAATGATGTAAATTTAGAGAAAGAACGAAAGGTCTAGATCTAAGCCTGGGGGGCATTTGATGGCTAGGTAGGACATATGGACTATATTAAAGGACACGAAAGTAGAGCAGAGGTT
>JAQHUG010000011.1:2907487-2926829 GCA_028555095.1 Dicrostonyx torquatus
CCTCTCTGGAAATGTCCTCAAAAACATCCAAGTAAGCTCTGAGCTCTTTGTCTAAGATCAGGTGTAAAGGATGCCGAGCGGTGTGTTTTCTGCTAATTCCAAATCCCCAGTCAAGTTAACAATGAAGATTTAATCATTAGATTAATCCAATTAAATTAGTCATCCAATGATTGTTTGTTTGTTTGAGATTTCTCTGTTCTCTGTTTCTCAGTATAGTCCTGACTGCCCTGGAACTCACTATGTAGACCAGGCTGGCCTCAAACTCACAGAGATTCTCCTGCCTCTGCCTCTGCCTCCTGAGTGCTGGGATCAAAGGTGTGCCCCACTACCCCCCGGCCCAGGCTCTATAATCTTACTCTGTATTTCTGCCTGATCTTGTTCCTTAGATGCTACTAGTCCTTTCGCTGTGGGCTCAAGGTCAATAGCGTGTCTGAATGGAGCCTGCTCCCCTTGTTTTCCTCATAATACACATCAGAGCCTTTGTGAGCTCAGGGGCTTGTGACAGCACTTCAGTTTCCAGCTACAGGTCATTTTATACACTTTATTACAAGAAAGAAAGCCAAAAACTGCTAAGCACACGGCACTAATCCATGAGAAGGACAGTTATTGACAATATGAAATCTGAAACTAAAATAGAGCTTGGTTTGAGCTCGTCTGGGACTGCGCATAACAGACAACTCAAGTTCTTTGTCACTCTGTGCCTGTCTGTGGCCACAAAAGTGCCACGGACATTGGTTATGGGATTACAACTAACATTTATCAAGTAAGCAAATTCACAGGGATGGAACAAGCATTGGTTACAGGCCAAATCAAAGGCAACTTTCTCCATCTGAGGAGTTACTTTGTTACATACTGTCTCACACAGCAGAGCTTCCCAAGGGCTTTGCCACAGATATTTTTACAGGAAAACCGAAAAATGCAAATACCCCACGGGGAGCCCACTGGGCTGGCATAATGGAGTCTTTGGGACAGCTGCTTCTACTTAGAGCCAGCCTAGTAGATTTGCCCAGTGTGCCAGGTAAGTACAATACTTTACCAAAGTTTTTTCTTTCATTTATGAAGTTAGAATATCGTCATCACCTCTCTCTTCCTTTTCTTCCATCTTATAGACCCCTCCTTACTCTTTTTCAAAATCATGGCCCCTTTTATTATTAACTGTTGCTACATGATTATATGTATATGCATATGTTTTCTTACATGTAACCTGCTCAGTCTGCTTAACGCTACCCATATGTATGTTTTCAGGACTGACCAGCTGGTACTGGACAGCCCATCGGTGTGCTCTTCCCTGCATAAGACTGTTTCTCTCACTCTGGGCATGCCTTAGTTGCCTGTAGATCTTGGTGTAGGACTGAGGTCCCCCGAGCTTTCCCCCATCCATTCTGACATTTTTATCAGTGTCATCCTTATTTGGCTCATGTTTAGGCAGCTGTGTTGGAGAGACTTTCTGGGTGTAACTTCGCCATTATTAGGAGATATAAATGCATACTTTTTAACATCAAATTTTCTATTACAGGCATCTGTGTCATGTGACTTTGTGGTTTCCCACATGACAGAAAGATCTGGGGTAGCAGAAGTCCCTTTGTAGCCTGATAAATGTACAGTTATCAAAAGCCAAATAGACCTTTTAGCTCCAAACTCTTCCTTTCTCTAACCGGGTAAATTTGGGATTATTGTGATATTGTGAAAACAAGAATACCTTGGTATCCATAGGGGTTGGTTCTAGGACACCTCTGGGTACCAGAATCTGAGGTCGCTCAAGTTCCTCTTATGAAATGCTGTTCTAGTTTCAGAACCTACAGACAACTTCCTCCATATTTTCAATTATCACTGTACCTTTAATTCCTAGTGCAGTGTGAACGCTATTGTACCACCTTGTTTATAGAATGGAGGTGGGGGTGGAGGGGACGCCTGTGTATTCGGTACAGTTGTAACGGGAACATACATGTTGTTAGTATTCAGGCATCTGTGCTGGCCTGACCTTGGGGTTCTGACAGGATACGTCCTCAGCTGCAGCCACTAAGAGCACCTCCTGTGCCCATTCACTACCTTCCCTTTTTAGAAGGCCCTGCTCACCTCCCATCTCTCTTTCTCTCTGTCCCTTTTTCTTTCTCTCTCTGCTTCTCTGCCTGTCTCTCTGTCTCCCCAATCTCTCCCTCTTGTTGCTCCTGTCCCCAGAAGCCGCTCTCCCCCTTTCCCCTTCCCTCTTTTTACATCCCCTTTCCCCTAATAAAAAGTCCTCTATGTGAGCTCTGTTGCATGGCATCTTTTTTTTTTCTCACGCCACTTTTTTTTTTAATTACAACACATGTAATTTAAAAATACATTTAAAAATTATTGGCAGGCTGGGCGGTGGTGGCGCATGCCTTTAATCCCAGCACTCGGGAGGCAGAGGCAGGCGGATCTCTGTGAGTTCAAGACCAGCCTGGTCTACAAGAGCTAGTTCCAGTGCAGGCTCCAAAGCCAGAGAAACCCTGTCTCGAAAAACCAAAAAAAAAAAAAAAATTATTGGCAGAATTGTGATTCACTGAATCATTTTGCGTTCTGCTTTTCCTTGCTGTGACGAATACCCAAGAAAAGCCATTTAGACGAAGAGAGATTTGTTTATGTTTTCAGCTTGCTTTTAGAAGTTTCTGCTCAGCGGATGACCCCGTTGCTTTGACCCTAAGGTGATGAGGTAGAACAGCTCACCATGGGCATGGCGGAGGGGAGATGCCCACTCTATGGCACACAAGAGCTGGGGGAGTGGAGAGGGAGCTGATGAATGGATTGAAGAGATGATGCACCCTTCCAAGTTTCTCGTCCAATGGCCTATCTCCTCTACCTTCATGACCTCTCAATAATACCATCAAATTATGAATCTGTCAATGGATTCATCTATTGAGTAGATCAGGCCTTCATCATCCAAATTACTCCCCAAAGCCCCTCTCTCTGGATATTTGTACTGGGGATCAAGTCTTCAATGAATGAGCTTTTTTTTTTTTTAAAGGCGCAGGTTGGGCGGGGGTGTCTTTTCAGGACAGGATTTCTCTGTGCAGTCCTGTCTGTCCTGGAACCTGCTCTGTAGACCAAGCTGGCCTTGAATTCAGAGATTCACCTCCCTCTGCCTCCCAAGTGCTGGGATTAGAGGCATGTGACACCACCACCTGGCACAAATGAATGAAGGGCACACTTCATACCTATGAAACCTTCCATTCAAACTCCATGGATATCAAAGGTTGCATTATAAGGATATTATTTGAGTAGGATTATATATTTTAAATATGTGGCTTATTCCCTGGCACAAGGTAAAGACAAACTCCTCTGGGTTGTATTTGTTGATGACCTCGGTATCTTCCTTGCTTGCAACACCCATGCTATGTTCCTCAGAGAAGACAAGAGGTCCCCACGTCAGGGGTGGCGGTGGTGTCAATGGAGAGGAGAATTTCTATGTGAGGAAACAATATCCCAGCTACGGCACCTAGTAGAAAGTCTCCATCTCAGCCTCCAGGCATCTCCGTCCTCCTGAAGATGTCTAGTGGAATACGTCCTGTTCTCATTTCAGGCCTGGAGTCCCTGCATGTCTGCCGACTGCCCACGTTTGCAAAGAAAGCGGCCCGGAAACCCAAGGTTTCGTTTGCGATACCTGCTCTGACTCAGAGTGCAAAGGAAGCGGATTGGTACAAGGAGTATCTCCGGTACAGAAACACCTTCCTGACCCTGAAGGAGTTCTTCAAGCCTTCCCCGAACCACTACATCCACAGGACCTCAACCGTCAGCCCGTGTTCCCGGTAACCAGCCTCCTTATTTTCGCCGCCTGACATCTGGCTCATGCTTGAGAGCCTTAGACCAGGGGTTCTCCGTCTTCCTGATGCTGCAACCTTTGAATACAGTCCCTCGCGTCGTGGTGACCCCCAGCCGTCAAGTGATTTCGTTGCTACTCCATAACCCTAATTTCGCTACTGTTATGAAGTGTAATGATAATACCTGATATGCAGGATATCTGGGATGTAACACCCCCACCCCCCCTAATTTTGCTACTGTTATGAAGTGTAATGTAAATACCTGATATGCAGGCTATCTGGGATGTAACACCCCCCCCCCTCAGGGGTCATAACCCACAGGTTGAGAACCACTGCATTAGGTCAGCCTTACTTTCAGCTCTTTCATGTTGGCCCAGTAGGGCCCTCTAGGTGGTTTAACGTCATGCGCAGGCTGGGTTAGGGACTGACACCGGCAGGCTGCTTTAACGGCCTTTCTCACAGATGTGGAAAGGTCTCGTCGATGCAGTTTAGGAGAGAAAGGGTTTATTCTCATACACAGTTTTAGGAGATCCACCTCCACCATGGCAGGGAAGGCACAGCAGCGGGTGTGGGCCAGTCTTCGGTGGGGGCTTTTCCACATCTCGGTGCATTAGAGAGCAAAGAAAATGTGATCAGAAGCAGGGCCAGCCTATAACCCTCGATGCCCTACCCCGAACAATATCCCAGCTACAGCCCTGCATCCTCCAAACATGTTACCGGCTGCAGACCGGGAGCCTAACACAGAACAAGACGGTGGGGGAACGTTTCATATCTAAATCATAACACGTACTTATTAATGACGATCCTAAAGCTGGGATCCTCTTACACGCGTAGGTTCAAACCCCCGAGCTCTCTCTTCTCTGCCCTCTAATATGGCTTCTCATTTAGCAGCGGAATTTGCATGACTCTAAAGTCTTACTTCGTCTTCACCTGTTTGGACAAACACATGTTTAGAAGCTAGTTGTGCGGCTCACCCGTCTTGCCTGCGGTCGGCACGTGTGGCGCGCATGCCCGTTTACCCTTCCTCCTTTTCCAGCTCTCCCTGGGAACTGTGGCCCTGTTTTGTTCATCAGCACAGAAGGAACCTTGTTCTCCAGGCCTCTGTGTCTCTGGGCAGGCGGAGGTTGCTAAGGCCGGGGCTTTGAGAGGGTTCTAGGTTGGCTCTGCTCCTGATGCCGTTTTTTTTTTTTTTTTGCTTCCTGATTCTTCATGATGAGAACACGCCACCACCAAAGCTAAACAGGGGCACTCGCCGCCAGGGAGAGAAGTCTGTGGTGTCAGCTCCAACTGGATCTAGATAGCATGGGAAGTGGGGGCACTGCCACAAGGACAGCTTGGTCCCTTAACTGGGTGGTAACCTCGGAAGCTAGGGAAGGTTCGGCCTCCTTGCGCATGCGCTGCAAACCACCTCAGCGCACACCTGGTAAGACCCCAGCCTAAAACTGTTCCAATAACATTTAAAAAGAAAACAGCTAGAGAGAAATACATTATTTTTCTCCTTCCATTTTCTCTCTCCAACACTCATCTCACTAAACATATAGATACAATCTGCTCAGTGCATTTTGTGTTACTTGTATATAGATGACTTCAGGGATGACCACTTGGTATTGGATAAGCAATTAGGGCAATCATCCCTGGGGCAGACGATGGCCCCCACTCTCGGCATTTCTTAGTTTCCTGTAGTTCTTTGTCTAGGGCTTGGAGCCCCATGAAATTCTCCCCTTCTATGTTAGCAGGTCTTCTGCTGTCACACTTCTTCAGGCCTTGTCGGAGCAGCTATGTTGCTAAGGTATCATGGGTGTAGCCTCCCTGTGGTTTCTAGGAGACACAATCTCACAGCCCCTTTCCTAGGGCCTCCCTCTTCCAGTCCTTCTGCCCCCTCTTCAGCGATGTCCTCTGAGCCTCAGCTGCAGTTGTGTTAGATAGAGACAGATCAACTGGGGCTCGGTACCCATGGTCACTTGTTCTTTGTATTTCAACTGTGGTTTTCTGTAATGGTTTCATTTTGGGTTTTGTTGTTGTTTTTTGAGATAGGGTTTCTCTGTGTAACAGCCCTGGCTGTCTAGGAACTTGTTCTGTAGACCAGGCTGGCCTCGAACTCACAGAGATCTGCCTGCCTCTGCCTCCCTAGTGCTGAGATTAAAGGTGTGCACCACCACAGCCTGGCTTTATAGCCTGATCTTATGGAGACATTTTCTCAATCGAGGTTCTCTCCGTTCAGATAACTCTAGCTTGTGCCAAAGTGACACAAAATCAGTCAGCACAGTGGGCAAAGTTGGACTGAGGCCAACTTGAATGCATAGTAACTTTCTTGGAAGGTGTCGGCATGTTAAGAACCTATTAAGAAATATCCAGGAGTCAGTGGGCAGCCAGACCTGTTCAAAGGGCTGTCTTAAGGTCTTGGTTTACCCTGTAGGGCTTAGGTTGCATGCTCGGGTCACCCAGCAGGAAAATGTAGCAGTAATGATCATGATGGCTAGTGTAAGGAGCTGGAAGAAGAGCTTGGGAGCTAAGAGTATGCACTGCTCTCACAGAAGGCTCATATCTGGTTCCCAGCATCCACACCGCACAGTTCACAACCACCTGTAACTCCACTTCCAGGGGGATCTGACTCCTTTGTCTTCTGCAGGCTCTACACTCAAGTGTACCCCCCCAACCCTCACCCACATGCATATATATTGCTAAAACTAAGTCTCTTTTTTACAAGATGGCTGTAGTCATGTCAAGTTGGGTCCCTATAGCAGGGTCAGTAGTCTGTATTCATGTAGTGCCTTGAGCTGTATGCAAAAGCAAGCAAGATTAACCAAATCTTAAGCTTGCAGTGGTGAAGCAAGCAAGCACCGTGCAAGGCAGCTCCATGATGCTCACTGAGACATCAAAATTCCCCCAGGGAAGTAAAAACACAATTCACATTTAAAGGTCAGCTGGTTTTCATGGCTGGGTAGCATAGGTGTCAGTGAGACCCTGAAGACATTGATACTCAGTGGGGGCCTTCATTTATGTTTACAAAATGTAACAGAAGTTGTAGGTCCACACTTAGACTTTAAATCCTGAAGGAAAAGGGAATCAAGCTTCCACTCACCCATGAATCCGCTATGCTAGAGAAAGCCCATCTTCAGTGGGATCACTGCTCTTCATGGTTATCTTGCTGTGGTTCAGTTTCCCGCTAGATCCTGTATGTGATGTGTGATGGACAGACTATTCAAACTCAAATATGTGAGCCTCTGGGGTCACCCTCTTTGAACTCCGCACAGTCTATTCATAGACAGAATAACTAACTCAGAGGTAGGCTATAGGAATGGCATCTTCAGGAATCACTGAGATGGTGGACTAGGGTGGGAAACAGGCATACAAGTTCAGGTTCCAACTCCATTATTTATGTTTGTGGAGTTTGGGTCAAATCCATGGCCTTTCAGAACCTCGTTTTTCCTAGTGTAAGTGTCTGCCTTCTGTTTCTAGCTACAAGAGAGGAAAAGCAAGTGTCTCGCAGACCAGCCTTGAGGGCGTTCTTCCTGCACGTGTTAAACTGCAGTCCGCACTGATCTCGCGCTACTGGCCACTAAGTGTAATGTTTGGCCTGCGGAGCTGAAAGGCTTGCGTTGGTTTGTTTCGCATCTTGACAGATGCTGTCCGAAATGCTTCACCGACAACACCTACCTGTGACATAGTGAACTTGGGGCTCACTTCCTGCCCTTTCAGCTCTTTAACCTGACTCCTAACCATTCTGTTTTCAGGCTTCCTCTTCCCACTAAAAGGAAGGATTTGTGGTTTTCTTCCCAGCTGGCTTGTCCTGTGGTCCTGAGGAAGACAATGTGTGGGGAGGATGGGGACATATGCAGATGTAGCTCTCACATCATCCCCGAGGTGACAGACCTAGAGTATGACCACCTCATCGGCAGCCAGCTCTCCCGTATGGATCAGACCATCGTCGTCTGTGTGTGCTCAGCTAAGAGAGAGGACAAGACGATAGAAGAAGTGACCGACCTGTACAAGGAGATGAACAAGTCCAGAAACATGCCGTGCATTCAGGTGAGCGTTCCACGGTCAGCGCGTGGGGAGTGTTTGCTCGTGTGTGTCCTCGTAAGACATCCCCTCAGACACATGGAGGATCAGAGAAGGACTTTTGGCCCCCCGTCTTCTGGCGTTATAATACATTTGTAGATCAAAGGTTGCGAATCTTAGTGGCATCGCTCTGGTTTGGATATGCTTTTTCTCCCAACAAGAGTGCTGGAAACTTGAAGAGAAAGGGCCTGGTTGAGGCGATTGCATCCTAGGGGCACAGTCCCTGGAAAAGGCAAGAGCTTTTCTTCTGGAGTTTTCTAGGGCTCACGGGACCATATTAGTTCTTGTGAAAACGAGTCGTTGTAAAATTAGACCCCCCCCATGCATTTGGTTCCTTCTGCAGGCAGACATTTCCCCTATATTTCTCTACCATGTTGTAAGGCAGCCAGGGAGAGACCCCTCCTCAGAGAGCTCCCACACTCATGAGCCAAATAAACAACTTTAAAAAACAGACATACTTTACCTGGTGTCAGGTCTTTTGTTATGGCAAGACAGAAAGGGTTAAAACAGGTAGTATTATGGATTTGGAATATGTACAGTACCTATGTATTACCACTCAAATGAAGATATAGAATATTTCCAGGCCTGAAAAAATTCTTCTCTTTCCCGTCTCTTCCCCATAAATAATCCATTAAATTAGCCAAGCCCAGGTAATCATATTCTTATTCCTTTGTATGCATAAATTAGTTTTGTCTTTTCTAGAAGATCACTGTACACTTTTAAAAACACAAGGTAGAACTTCCTCTGCCAGAAGATAGGAACAGTAAAAACTATCCATCTGCCAACATCCTCCCATTCTGTCTGTGACAGACATCACTAAACCATCTATCTATCTGCTAATATCCTCCCATTCTGTCTGTGGCAGACATCACTAAACCATCTATCTATCTGCTAATATCCTCCCATTCTGTCTGTGGCAGACATCACTAATTCATCCATCCATCTGCCAATATCCTCCCATTCTGTCTGTGGCAGACATCACTAAACCATCCATCCATCTGCCAATATCCTCCCATTCTGTCTGTGGCAGACACCATTAATTTATTCATCTGCCAATATCTTCCCATTCTGGGGCTGGAGAGATGGCTCAGTGGTTAAGAGCATTGCCTGCTCTTCCAAAGGTCTTGAGTTCAATTCCCAGCAACCACATAGTGGCTCACAACCATCTATAATGAGGTCTGGTGCCCTCTTCTGGCCTGCAGGCATACATATAGACAAGAGTGTTGTATACATAATAAATAAATAAATATAAAAAAAATCTTCCCATTCTGTATCTGTGGCAGACATCACAAATCCATCCATCCATCTGCCAATAGCTTCCCAATCTGTCTGTGGCAGACATCACTAATCCATCTATCTGCCAATATCCTCCCATTCTGTCTGTGACAGACATCACTAATCCATCTTTCTTCTCAGCATAGCCCAGTCTGGATGCTGTACTCTTTTCTGCTCCAAGCAGTTACTATCAACTGATCTTAGTAGCCATGCACGAAACCTCATTAACTCTTACCGGCTGTATCACTGTACCTTTCTCCTCCCATAAGTGACCCTTTTTTTCCATCCTACTGCCTCTGTTCATTTGAGGTCTTTGTCATCTCCTGTGTCATCTCTGACTGGTTTTGCTGTTTCTAGTCTTTCCTACTTCTTACAGGGACTTATCCTCTGAGGCGCGGTTCTCAACCTTCCCAACGCTTCAGCCCTTTAATTCTGCTCCTCGTGTTGCTTTGAGCCCCAACTATAACATTTTTTTTCCTACTTCATAACCGTGATCTTGCTACTGTTATGGACCGTAATGCAAATATCCGACATGCAGCCCCCAGGTTGGGACCCGCTGCTAAAGAACCTTCCCTTTGGATGCAGTTCAGGCTCCTCCTGCTTGACTCCCACGCCTACCCCAGACCTGTTCTTAGGGGATGACTCAGACACACAGCCCTTGCTCTTGAGCGGGTTGAGTCTGCCATAGCCAAAGACCTGGACCCTGTCAAAACACTCACTGCTTCCGTTGAGTTGTCTTTGGGATGCTGCCCTCCGTGTTTCCGGTCCAGTGGCCTTGTCTGGAACCCAGTAGGAAAAAAATCATCTCTCTGACTGAGAAACTAGAAGGCTTTACTTCCCACGAGGATTTCCTGTTTGCCACCCCCACCCCCTCCGTGACAAATGATTGGCAGTCATCTGGGCTTCTCCTTCGCCTTTGCTCACGCATTCAGGGCAAAGCTCAAGATTGCACAGTAACAAACAGGTAGAAATGTACAGACTGCCAGGTGTGGCGGCTCAGGCCTTCGATCCACAGCGAGCGGCCAGGTATTTCTACTGGAACGGGGCAGGCAGAGTCTAGAATTTTGGGTTTGAGGACATGGATGCTGTTGGATGGAGAAAAGGTCTTTAGGTCATGTTTTAGTTTGGTAGAGTAGCGCAGGTAGATCTGTGAGTTCAAGGCCAACTGGTCGACGTAGTGAGTGTGAGGCTAGCTGGGGCAACATAGTAAGATCCTGTCTCAAGAACAAAACAAAACCTAAAAACTTAAAAATCAAAATAAATAAATAAATAATAAAACCTAAAAATCAAAAACAACCAACCAAACAGAGCAAGCAACAATAAAACCCGAGGCCAACCTCTCTTCCTCTCTTTTCTTTTCCTGTAGAGTCACGTGGATTCCTTTCGGTTGCTCAGATACGATGTCACATCTGCGTCTAAGTTTACGGAACCTGGTTGTCCACTCCTAGTTCGAAGACACAATCTCACCCCGGGATTTTTTTTGGTATGTGTGTGACATACATAACTCAGAGCCATCCGTTGACTATGTGGCTTGCCTGACTCAAAGATCACTCAGGACCAATAGCAGACTAGAGAGAAAGCAGAAAGAGCTTTGCTGGAATCCTTATAATAGCGCTGAGCACAGCCCTAATTGATTGCTTGATTATTCTGACTGCTACTTTAATGAAGTTAGAAATTAGACCCTCTTAAAATTGAGGAGATTGATAAGGAGATTATTCAAGTGACTAAAGTCAGTTCTCACCTTTAAGAAGTTTATGTAAGTTGGGCCGTGGTGGCACACACCTTTAATCCCAGCACTAGGGAAGCAGAGGCAGAAGAATCTCTATGAGTTCAAGGTCAGCCTGGTCTACAGAGTGAGTTCCAGGAATAGGCTCCAAAGCTACACAGAGAAACCCTGTCTCGAAAAACCAAAAAACAACAACAAAAAGAAGCTTATGTAAGGGGGTTGGAAAGATGGTAGAGAAGTTAAGAGTATTGGCTGCTGCTCTTCCCAAGGTCCTGAGTTCAATTCCTAGCAATCACATGGTGGCTCACAACCATCAATAATGAGATCTGGTGCCCTCTTCTGGTGTGGAGGTATACATGCAGGCAGAACACTGAATACACCATAAATAAATATTTTTTTTAAAAATAAAGCCTATGTAATAAGACAGCTAAGGAAATACAGATATAAAAATTTATATAAGGATATATAAAATCGAGTAGAATAATTGCATGAGTAAGACAGCCTTGTGAGGTAAAGTATGAACTTTGAAAGCAGACCGAGTTCCAACCTGTGTGACCTCAGGCAGATTACTCTGCATCTCGTACAAAAGGGAGTGGTTGATAAACACATTTTTATAGCTTTATCTAAGGAAATGCTAAATATTACTTTTCTCGTGTGATGAAAGACATGAAATAATTATCTTGTGTTTTTTTAGAAAAGGATAATGAATTCATAAGATTACTAGAAACATCCAGCAAAGCAATTAAGCTTGGTCAGCTCCCGGCACAACATGGGCATCTAATAAACGTTAACCCGCAGTTGGGTTGTCTGTCACCGCGGATTAGGTTTGACTTGTCTAGCAAACAATCATCCGAACAAGGCACCGGGGTGCACACCTTCTATCCTAGCGCTATGGAGGAGGCAGAGACAGTTGGGTCTTGGTGAGTTCGAGGTCAGCTTCCTCTACAGAGCAAGTTCCAGGATAGTCAAGGCAACACAGAAAAACCCTGTCTTGAAAAATTAAAAAAAGAGAGAAAAAAGGAAAAATAAAACGAAAAGGAGCTTCTTCATTAAAAAAAAAATCCTCTCTAGATGATTTTCATGAGAAGCCACAGCCTGGATTGTCTTCCACCCGTCTGCATTTCAGACAGACTCACAAGTTCATCTCCAGTCAATAGATGCAGACAAGTGAACTACAACTTTATGATATAAAGCCGTGTTTTAGAAACACTAAGGAGCCAGGCATGGTGGCCCACACCTTTAACCCGAGCACTTAGGAGACAGAAGCAGGCAGATCTCTGGGAGTTTGAGGCTAGCCTGGTCTACATAATGAGACCCTGTCTCAAAGATGAAGGAGGAAGAGGAAAGGGAGGAGGAGAAGAAGAAAAGGAGGAGGCAGATGAGGAAGACTGCCCTTGTATGATTTACCATCCTCAGTGCTATGACAACAGAAACTTAGGGAGGTTTTGCTGTGGCTCAGTCTGGGGATGCAGCCCATCATGGTGACCAGGACAAGGCAGGGAGATCTTGAGGCAGCTGGTGGGTTAGGAAGCAGAGAGAGATAAATGCTGCTTATTTATAGGGTGGCGCCACCCATATTCAAGGTGGGTCTTGCCCCTTGAGTAAAAGCTCTTCAGAAATGCCCTCACAGACACGCCTATGGGCTCATGGACAATGCTAAATCCAGTCAATTCCACCAAAAAGATGAACCATCATGGCGATCAATATTCATGAGTTTTACGCTATATCCAGACACCATGCTAAGTAATTTCTGTGTGTTTTATTATCTAAATAGTCAAAGTAACTGGGCATGGTGGTGTGTGTCTTTAATCCAAGCTCTCAGGATTACTCCAAATTAAAGGTCACTTTGTGTTATGTCAGCAAGACCCTGCCTTTCCCCTGCTGAAGGAAGGAAGGAAGGGAGGGAGGGAGGGAGGGACGGAGGGAGGAAGGAAGGAAGGAAGGAAGGAAGGAAGGAAGGAAGGAAGGAAAGAAGGAGGAGGGGAAGGGAGGGAAGGAGGGAAGGAGGAAGGAAGAGAGAGGAAGGACATCCTTCCAGTAACTCGGGTAGACGCAACCCTGACGCTGATCCTGATGGAAAGGGGTAGAAAGGGAGACTCAGATTAAGCAATTCATTCAAGATCCAGGAACTAGCAAGTGACAGAATCAGAATTCAAATCCACATCCTCTCCCACACACAGAGAACATTGTTAATGACTCTGCAAGAGCTTCCATGAGGTAATATTCCAGCCCTGCTCCTTGGACGGCACAAAGTGACAGAAAAATGCACGTGCCGTGTGTGGACTGGAAGAAGGGGTGACCTGAATCCCACACTTAGCAAGAAGGCTCAGAGCCTCTTAGCTTTGTGTGGAAGGCAAGCTAATTGCTGTGAGTGCCAAGTGGCAGTCAGACAGGAGAAAGGGACTCAGGGGTACGAGACAGGCCAGACGTTTATCCTGCCATCACCGAAGGTGGATGGAAAACAGAGAAAGTTCACCTACTGATTTCACTATAAGGAAGTCAATCATTTTTTTCCTCAAATTGAATCCCCAAATTTATTTTTAGTTTTTAAAATGCAGACTGCTGTCAAAGTAAACAGTGAGTCACTCTGTGTGGTAGGACAGTCACTTGACACACAAGGCTGTCACCGATGATGGCCTAGCTCCTGTCTGCCTGTTAAGATTCTGGGAGTTGCTGGGCGGTGGTGGCGCATGCCTTTAATCCCAGCACTCGGGAGGCAGAGGCAGGTGGATGTTTGTGAGTTCGAGACCAGCCTGGTCTACAAGAGCTAGTTCCAGTGCAGGCTCCAAAGCCACAGAGAAACCCTGTCTCGTAAAACTAAAAAAAAAAAAAAAAAGATTCTGGGAGTCTAGGTGGAGGGGATCAGTTGATCTGCAGCCCGGGTTTCCTGTGACTTTATCTTTGGGGAGAAGAAACAAAAGGAATCAGTACTATGGAAATGTATATCTTGGTTAGGATTTACCTGTGACATCTCGAGCCAAGGCTTCCCCAGTGAAGTTGGCACGGTTCCCAGCAGAGGAAATGAACACTCACCCCTAATCCTCGGAAACAACCAGGCTCCTGTTTAAATCCTGGCTGTGATACTGAGAAGGCTTAGGCCTCAGCCTGCTGAACTCTCTGTCCACTGGGTGACAGTGTTGATCCACTGGAAAGAAATGGATGGGCCTTGTTCCTGAGCCCCAAACCTCCAGGCCCCTAAAAGGGAAGACTGCAGGCAGATGGTGTTTGGAGAGCAGCTGGATGGACACAAGCACGGCTTTGGTTCCTGGAACGAGGCTGAGTGGATTTATGTTTTATCTTTCCGTGGAAAGTGTGGGGGACGGATCCTCTGTTGTCTTTGGGGACAAATATGCTCTCTCTACGGTAAACGACCCACCATTTTTCTAATAGTTTAACGAGGGCCGGAAGCTCGCAAAGAGCACTGTGGAAGCCGAGCCGACAATCCGTGGCAGCTGTCACTCTTGGTCAGGGAGGATTTATTCTTCAGGCATGCACGCGTCTGCTAGGCCATTCCTCACCCAGGGCTCTGAGGAGGAACGTGACTATCGTTAGGGAATGTGGTCAAACCGTCAGATCGCAGTTATCATCGTTCTGTCTCTTCTGGATTGATCCCTGTCTTTGAGGGGGAAGGACACCCCAGTGGGACATACTGGGAGGCTCCTGACTCAGGCGACTGTGGAAACTGGTGGAAGTGTGCTCTGAAGGATTCCGACGAGGAGGGGATCGCATTGCCAGACAGGCCCCATGTCGAGGGAATGAGGTGACTTGCTTCAGGGAGCTTTTGAAAAGGCCTGTAGGGGGTGCTGTTGGCTCTCTCCCCCTGCTCCCTCCTCCCCAAGGTGGAGTGGAAAGAATCATAAGTCATTACACAGCGATGCGTTACCGTGCTTGGTGAGTGACAGCATTTACGCTGGTGCTGCAGCTCTCTAATCAGGTTGAAAGGCTAGAATAGAATGCGCAAGAAAATAATAAAAGTTTGCATCCCCAAACTATTTTAGTCCATAAAACATACTCTTTAACGTCATTTGGTCCAATCTATCGTGCTAACCTAACATGTTTATAATTTAATACATTTAGTAAAGTTTTTTTTGTTTGTTTGGTTTTTTTGTTTTGTTTTGGTTTTTGTTTTTCAAGACAGGGTTTCTCTGCACACTAGCCCTGGCTGTCCTGGAAGTCACTATGTAGACAAGGCTGTCCTTGAACTCACAGAGATCCACCAGCCTCTGCCTCCCAAGTGCTGGGATTAAAGGTGTGCGCCACTAATGCCTACCATATATTTTTTTAATAGCTAAAGGTTTTGATAGTGAAATTCCACTGAAACCGCAGGTTTGGTATTGCCTTCCACTGATGGCTTGCCGGGGGTTTCTGCTGGAGTCCTGAGATGAGAATCAGTTCTGTGGGGAGAGTCAGAGGCACACACCAGCTCAGCTCCATTCCCACTGAGTAACACTTCACACACTGAATAACGCAGAGCCCAGGACCACAGAGGGCAGAATACCATGTCTGCAGCCCAAGTCACTTTCCTCTGTTCTTCGGATGTCTAAGGCCTCTTGTCTGCTACTCTTGCCAGCATGAGCCTCCATGGGGCAACTGCACCCACAAGCATTTGATTCCCTTCAGTGTGCACTAAAGACATTTTGTTCAGGCTTCGGTAGTCTTACCCAGCAGGGACCAACCACCCTCTCTGTAGAGAGGACAGGAGGATTTCTGAAAGGCGTCCTTCGGCAGCAAAGGTTGAGTACTTTGAGGGACTCACCCATGGGCAATGGACTCTTCCAGCTCATGGTTTCTTCATGTGTACATTGAGCTGGGGTTGCATCAGATGATCTCAAGGCATCCCTCGGTTCAACAGTCAAATCTGAAAAATGCATGTTCCATGTGGCCCTATCAGGGCCAGTTGAATTCCTGCCTGATGGTTGAGCACATCAACAAAAGATATATCTTTCAGGCAAATGATGGGGGAAGTGACCTTTACAATGCCTTTCAGAAAGTCAGAGCAGGGCATGATGACTTGGGCCTGTAATCCCAGCACTTGGGAAACTGAGCTGACAAGATTGCTATGAGCTGCAGGCCAGTCTGGGCCAAAGAGAGTCAGCTGATATTTAAAAAAAAAAAAAAAAAAGGAACGATCAGGAAGAGCAGATGGAAGGAAGGGAGGAAAAAGAAAGAACGAAAGAAAGAGAGAAAAGAATGAGTTGCTGTGGCCAGGCTTAAGATACAGGGCTTCAGGGAGAAGCTCAAACAAAAGATCTGGACACAAGTGACTTAAAAGATAAATTTAGAGACTGGTTAGGGGTTAGAGAAGCTACAGAATGAAACATGAGGTTTCTTGGAACACTGGTGGATGCAACATTCCAACTATTCAGGGTGAAGAAGGGAAGGTTGACTTGGCCCAGGAGTTTGAGACTAGCCTGGGCAACACAGACTCAATGAAGAAAGAGGAGGATAAGGAAAGAAGAAGGAAGGAAGGAAAAAGAGGAGGAGGAGAAGAATGAGGAGGAGGAGGGGGAGGAAGGAGCAGAAGCTGCTGCCAAAATTAATTATCTCAAGGTTGGTTAGTGGTGGGTAAAATGAAGCACATACAAATGTATTTTAACAGATACAATCTGTTGGTGATAACAGTTATGACACCAAGAATGTAAGTCAACAGTCTTTGGAGCCATTAAGACAACCCTTCCTGTATCACCAGAACGCTCCTTGCCATTCTCAGGAAACAGTCTGAGGAACGCGGTTTCTTAAGATAAGTTATTTACATCCGAGCTAACGTAGTACACACTTTATGCTAGCTCAAATGTAAATAACCAATCTTTTTTCCCCCAAATCAAGTATGCACTAGCATGGACTGTTTACCTGCAAGCAATGGCTTCAGCAATAGGTTGCATGTCCTGTTGCACTGAAGAACTCCAGGGTTTTAGAATTTCATTTCACCACAACCCAGTGAAACAAGTCGGGGGCGGGAGGAAAGACGGAATACAAATGGGGAATATGGTCCTTTTGATCCAGACCTTGGATCCAGCTCCGGTGAATGTCAAAATACCTAAGAGGACATTCTAGGTGAGCTCTTTCCTGGATTCCGGCATTGTTCAGTGTTGGGCACTGGTCCATGCTCACTCTGATGCACAGATCCACTGACTTCCCTTTACGTGGGTGACGTCCAGTTTCTATCTCAGTTCAGATGAGGACAGACTCCTCATCTGTGCTCGGGACCATACACCTAAGTGCTAGTGGACCTCTCTCCACTCGGAGGGGTTGTAAGCAAGCACTTTAGAGATAACGCATCCAAAGCCTAAGTATACCTGGACTATAAAATAAGGACAGTTGTAAAAGATGAGATGAGGCCGAGCCTTGCAAAGCCTGTCCATCAAGAGAAGGAAGATGAGAAAAGGGAGAAAAAGCATGGGTTTGTCTGAGAGCAGTAAGGGGGCACGGAAGGGTTTTAAACATAAAGCGACCTAAGCACATACCTGTGCGTTAGGAAGAGCACTATCAGTGTGATGCAGCTATGGGTCAGAGAAACACAAAGCTGTAGCAGAGTTGTTAGATGAGGAAAGACGGCTGCACCAGGTATGTAGAAAGGCTGTACTTGGGCCAGAATGTTGACGGCCAATGTAATGCCTTACTGGAAGCCACTGGGATTGGTCAGAGCCCTAGGGAAATTCCAGAGAAGAGAGTCCAGGCTATTTGGTCACCTGCTCTAAGCAAATTGTCTTCTCTCACATTATCCCTTCTCTCACAAAGTCAGTGCGGTGAGTGGCTTGTTCATCAGTAAAGGGATGCAATCAGTCATGACAGACAAACATCTCCTAGACTCCTGGAGCAGATACCCAAAGCACGGAAAACAGCATGCAGGAAAACAGGTCAGGGAGTGAGCAATCCCTTCATTAAAAAACGAAACCAAGGGAGGACAAGAGACCGTGATAAAGGCAGCCGAAGATGACCCCGGATGCTGCTTCCAAGGTTTTGGATCTTGTTTCCTTTTGCAATGAGTTTCCTGGACTGGGAAGATGTCCCAGGCAGCAAAGTGCTTGCTCTGCAAGCCTGAGAACCCCAGTTCCGTCACCAGAATTTACATATAAAAAGCAGGGTACGGGGTGTGCCATCTCCATAAGTCTGTGCTCTTCGGGAGCCTATAAAGAGATAAGATTTGATTGGCCCTAGTGTAAGTACAGACCAGAGTGCAAAATGCTACAAAAAGCCACATGTAGCCAGATGTGCACATCCACATTCCATAGCTCCGAATGGTTCTGGAAGCTTGATTCTACTTCTATACAGTAATATAGAAGTCTGGGTGATACTGGAAAAAGTACTGAAAGGGAATCAGGTTTCATTCTTTTGAGAAAATTTTTTTTTTCTACTGTTTCTTGCTTGGTATTATAGGGAGTGTCTAGGAACTCGAGGAAACGAGACTAAGGATGGAAAGAAACTTTGCAAATGTAACAGGGCTTAAAAGCTAAATGGTAACTCACTCTCAACAGCTTACCCAGTGAGAGCCATGAAAGACGAGTTCTAGCACTGGGGTGCAGCTCAGCAGCATAAACGTGGGGTGCATGTTTAGCCAGCCTAAGATGCTGGGATCAGTCGTCAGCATTCGCTGAGCCCCACCAGAGCAGGACACAGGCACAGGTGCTGAAAGCTATCTTATGTGTTGGCATATGTGTTGGGCGTGTTTGTGCATTGCATGTATGTGTATACCCCTGAAATGGAAGCCAGAGGACAGCCTCGGGTGTGATTCCTTAGGCACTGTCCCTGCCTCCCCCTCGAATGCTTCTGCCGGCCAGGAACACACTACCTAGTCTAGAATGGCTTCCTCCCTCTCCCTCCTCAGCTCTAGAATTATAAGCACACACCACCATGCCTGGTTTTTTGGGCTCTGACTCCATAGCAAGTACAAAACTCCTAGAAACAGCTGCATTGAACCAATCTGGTTTGACCCCCAGGAATAAAGATGTGGGTCCTTCTTGATGAAGAGGACTGTCCAGCAAAGCTGTACCTAGAAATTCCTCTGATCAGATTGGAAAAAGAAAAGGGAGCAGAAAAGAGGGCAAGAGGAAGTCAGAGAGGCCTTTACTTGGGCATTATTTTCTGAGACCCCTCCCATCAACTAGTGTATCTTTTTCCCCCACTGAATAAAAGAGTATTTTATTTTGGGGTATTAAAGAGGTTACAATAGTTGTCTCATTAGTCTGAAATTCATGCAAACTCAACAGTCAAGAGAGCTGCAAGGCCATGTAGTTTCTGACAACTCCTAAGTAGCCATTAAGAGACTTACAGACCCAAGCAGTGGCTCAGGCCCAGGGTCTTAGTTAGCACTTGCAAAGCTGATTCAACAGGACTGCTAAGTCCCAGACCATCCTGGGCTACAGCGTGACCTCCAGGCCAGCCAGAGAGGGTGTGTATCTATGTATATGACATAATAATAAATGTGCATAGGAAAGAACAAAAAATGCCAAAAGTATTGACATAAAAGAAATCTCCCCTTTTGTTCCCATTGCTGTTG
>JAQHUG010000011.1:2935193-2974170 GCA_028555095.1 Dicrostonyx torquatus
TCTATGGCTAATTTTCGTTAGCTAATAGCTAGCTCAGCTCTCTGATTCAAAGCAAACTTTATTGGCAGTCTCAGGAGCATCAGAATGAGATCAAAATATCACACAACATTCCCCCTTTTAAATAGGCTTCAGCCCCTTGCCTCCTTCCTGCCTCACGGAACACTTTCTTTCTGGTTTGTGGAATTCTTTTCTTCGTTCCTCTTCTATCTAACTGTCCTGTATAAAAAGGACCTTACTTTTAATATTGTTTTATTTTTGTCTAGCACTTATCATAACTGACTTTGCAAGTGTGCACCTTCCCATGTAGTATTCAGCAGGCGAGAGAAATTGTTTGTAGCTTCATCCTCAGCATCAAAAACAGTGCCCGGTGTGCAGCACCGTCATTATGACTTTGGTTAATTTAAAAGTGCATGAATAAAAATGATAGTTTATGAGATTGAGCTCTGTGGTAGGTAAGTCTTTCAAAAACTGGGGCCCACAGAGAAAACAGTATGAGGGCACCTTGTTTGTTAAAATGTTATTAGATCATCTGTGTATTTTGTCTTTGTGCTGGTGACTGTACCCATGACCTCAGACCTGTCAAATGCATACTCTACTACAAACTATACCCTCCACCCACATTCGGGGTTTTGACGCTAGCTGAAGCTTACCAAACACCACATAAAGACAAGAATGTGGGGCCAAGCTTGCTGGTGCACCCCTGTAATCCCAGCATTAAGGAGGCAGAAACAGAGGCTTGCTTCAAGCTCTAGGCTAGCCAGAGTCACACGGAGACTACATTCAAAGAGAAAATGGTGGGAAGAATAAGAGTAAATGACAGCGCATGCAAGAGATGTAAAACTCTGGTCAGACCCTGGAATCACTGATCTGAAGGGTTTTTTTTTTTTATTGTTTCCCTGGTCTAACATTTCTCTGCATGATATCAAGATATTTTGGCAGGAATCAGGCATGATAGCACTGTTGCCCCTTTATTACTAGGCTCTAGGCAGTAGCTTAACACACACTGGATGGAAAAGCATTCTTCAAAATAGAATGGAAGACTAAGACCCAAACCAAATAAGAAGGAAGTGTTGTCAATTCATCACTTTTTAGGAATCACCATTCTTTTTTTTTTTTTTTTTTTTTTTTAGACAGGGTCTCACTGTGTGTAGCTGTCCTGGAACTCTCTCTGTACACCAGGCTGGTCTCGAACAATACATTTTCTCTTTATAAAGCATTTTAGGTTCAAGGGGGAGAAGTACTGGCTAAACATCATCCTTGTCACTACTGAGAAGCAATGTTTGGTGTTTTCGATCTTATAAAATATTCATATATATGTTCTCCATTATAACTTTGATATTGGTTATAATAATAATATTAATAATAATATAATAACCTATTTTAGCCACCTGTATAGTTTCTCCTTCTAAATTCAAGCAACATACATTCTTTGTGGTCAATAGGCAGGTATGGGTGTTGAAGAATAAGGCTAAAGACAAAGTATTTCAGGTCCAGGAACCACACAGAACTCCATTTCATCCTGTACTGGTCATGTAGATAGACCTAGGAAATAGATTGTTTTGTTGCAGAAATGATAAACCAGAAAATTCTATTCCCATAGAGGAAACCTTGTGTTAAAACACCCCTTCATGATGAAAAGATCATATAATCTAACGGGAAAGGAATAACGTGGAGCCATAGAATTGATAACTTCTAAGGTTTTCAGGTGCTTAGTGCTTGAAGACATGAGTCATTCTTTGTTTTCAACACCATAAATTCTGTGCTAGAACAAGCTTTTAAAGTTTATTTACTTTCTTCTCTTGCTACCATTAAGAGGAATCATATCCTCCCAGTTTCTAAAAGCTGAAAAAGAAAAATCTCATTATTTTCTGTGTCTCAAGTTTGAAGATTCTCTTACACCATAGTGTGGAATGACAAGTTTGGCTTGACATTGAAAAGCCTTAACTCTTCATTAATAGTTAGAGAAGTGGCTGGAGAGATAGCGCAGTGGTTAAGAGCACTTAAGGCTCTTGAAGAGGACTCAGATTCAGTTCCCAGCACCTACATGGAGGCTCAAAACCGCTTGTAACTGCAGTCCCAGGGTATCTAACACCCTCTTTGACATCTATAACCTCTTACACATATGTGGTGCACATAAATACACTCAGGCACATCTCCATAGAATCCAGGTAATCAATGTTTGGAACAGAAGATTTTTTTAGAGGTCTAGTTTAATTTCCAAATTATTAATAAGCCTTTTTCTTAAAGACGAGTGGCTCAATATGGTTACACAATTTGCAGAGTTCTTGTTGTTTTATTTGTAATTTGAATCTACTGACTTCCAAACGCCAGGGCTCTGTAGTGATTCAGTGCTTAGCTGTAAAATAAAACAAACATGTTATAATGCTTAAGGACACATATTCGTGTCTTTGAACTTAGCATACTGGTTGACAATTCTGAATGTATGATTGACACAGCTATGGGGCCTGTGTTCCTAGCTTTAAACCTCAAACTCAGACTCTAGGAATATGCATGCTGTTTTCTGTGTATAAACATGAATACTTTTAGGTTGAAGTTTTTCTTTCAAATTAATAGGGCCATTCCTGGGATTAAATTCTGAAAATGTTTTATTAACTTTTTCCAGATGTACATTCGAGGAAAATTACTCTTTGCCAACTTTATTTTCAACGGTTACAGCACATCTGCTAATGACCTTCAAAAGCAAATTGCGAAGACTAGAAAGGATTACCACATGGGCTATTTCCTACCCAGCGACTTCAGGATACGGTAGAGTAACTACACATATCTTAGGTCATCTCACACTTTTTAAAAACGAATCTGTTATTATTTTGTGTGTATGGATGTTTTGCCTGCATCTGTGTCTGTGTGCCCTGTGCATTCCTGAACCTGGAAGAGGGCATCAGATGCCCCTGGAACTGGAGTTCTAGAAGACTGTGAGCTGCCATACAGGCGCTGGGAACAAAGCTGGATCCTCTGAATCAGTTAGTGCCTTAACCACTGAGCCGTGTCTCCGGACCCGGTGAGATCTAGTTTGTTTGTTTGTCTTTTTGTTTCTCAAGATAGGGTTTTTCTGTGCAGTGCTGGCTACCCCGGAACTAGCTCTTGTAGACCAGGCTGGTCTCGAACTCACAGAGATCCGCCTGCCTCTGCCTCCCGAGTGTTGGGATTAAAGGCGTGCGCCACCACCACCCACTTTCATTACACACTTTTAGCCAGCAAACCTCAGACAAGACCATGTTTCAAACCTTGCTTTTTTGAGTACTTTTTCTCCTTGATCAAACATTTTCTGGAGAAAGGTAGTTGATATTTTTAAAAGTTCCAAGAAAGACTACTTTCTCATTATCTAGCATTTTATTTACAGAGCCATTCTGAGGCTCCCGGGGAATATTCCAAGGCAAGGTCTGAACCGCTGGATACTAACTCCCTCTTGATGCTGGCAGGCCTTTTCTGTAAGGAGGGTAACAGATACAACCTGCTGTATCCAGAGGGAATGGTGAAAATGGAAATTTTCAGCTCAGCCAGGCACCGTGGTGGTGTACACCTGTAATCCTAGTTAGAAGGCTAAGGTAGGAGGGGGGTGGCTAGAACTTTAACACCAGAACAAACAACAAACAAACAAACACAACCAACCACCCACACGAAACACAAACACCCTGAGCAAACAAACAACAAAAACTGCAACAACAACAGAAACCTGGATAATCTAAAACTAGGTGACCGCTGTCACTCTGATCAATTATCACCAGGTATTTCACGAGCAAAGGTTAGGCTAATGACTCCAAGGATTGCCCAGACAGTACCGTCTTTTCTATTCTGTGTCAAGCGCTGGGGAGTCCTGTAAAGGAAGAGAAGCAGCAACAGGAGGAGAGAGCAAGGACTTCCTCCTTCCGGTCATCAGCTGGTGTTGCAAGCAGCAGGGGAAAAAAGAGACACACAACGATATACAAGGCATTCAGATTTTATTAGAGGGGTTTTAGGCCTGGAACAGTTATACAGCATTTGCAAACTTTTAAAAACAGTTGACAACAAATGGATGCGCTAGAACACAGACAGTGACTGATAAAGAACCGTGTCCGAAAGGAGACACCTGCACACAGCCACAGCAGCATCACTTACAGTACCCGAGGGAGAAGCAATGCCCACCAGCATGGGTGCCCAACGACATGTAGTCAACGTGTAGATTATTCAGCCCTAAAGAAGGAAATTCTGTCCCATGCTAAATGAGATGAACTGGGGTCATAACAGGAAACACAATGGTGCCTGCCAAGGGCTGTGGGAAGGAGCAGAAGGAAGGGGAACCCTTATCTAAGTGATAGAAGAGTTTAAGATTTGCACAAGGAGAAGTTCTGGAAATGCTTCATTGAAGGCACAGACATTTCCTGAATTGAACATAAAAAAAGCAATGGTAAAATTTGTGGTGTTTTATCCTAATTAAAAAACCCCACCCCCCTCAAGATTTTATAACCTCAAGTCTTCAGTTAGGGTAGGGACTCTACAACAAAACAGTCAGGTTTGGTGGCACATACAGTACCAGAGCCTGGGAGGTGAAAGCAGGACAGTCAGGAGTTTAAGGCTAGCCTTAGCTATATAGAAAGTTTGAACCTAGCCTAGGATATGATACCCGATTTAAAAACAAAACAACAACCCCCCAAACTCATTATAAATAGTGCATACTTTCCTGTTTTCAGTGTCCATAACTAATGATGTAAACTAGCGCAATGTCCCCCAGATACTGACAAAACACACTGCACATCAACCGAATTCATCCACATACATGTTAGGCAATGCCGAGACATACAGCTGCTTGTGCTCTCAGAGAAGCAAATCACCCATAAGGGAAACACCGAGAGAGAAGCACAGAGTCGAATCTTTGGAATGAAAAAGTCCATGATATGAACATGGTGTAGAACTGAGTTATTCACGTGAGCCTCAACAGGCACCAGGAGCATTTTAAACTGTGACCTGGTGACCTACATTTGCTGGTGTGATAAAGATTGGTGGGACGGCCCAGTTTCAAGATCCTTACATATGGAGAGCTTACCAGTCTACACTAAATAGCAAAAGCATACATTTTTAATGCCTACCATAATTTTTGAGTTTGGGCGAGCATTCCTTCATGCCTCTTCAGAATTCTCGTCTTCCAAATCAAAACAAACAATCATGCAGCCGACTACAGCTATGCTATGGGGCCACATCATACATTTACTAGATCAGAATGGTTTAAAACTCTGGAGCAGTAAGGAAGAAAAACCAAGTTCTTAACATATTCTTCTGTAAAATCCTGATGTAAAAATCTGAGGGCTTACCCCACTTCTAATGTCCCACCCTACCTTGCTATCATGAACCACAGACAACTTCTAAAGTGGGCTCTGATGTGCGGCAGAGTCAGTGACTGGGAGAAGATACTAGCTTCTGAAGCAAGGGTGTACAATCACTTACATGAGAACCGAAAGTTAGAGACTGACGCCCTCCAGTAAGTGTGACTAAGCACACAGTTGGAGGAGACTGATACAACATCACTGAAAGCAGCGGAGAAAACACATTTTATTCCTTTTGGGAGAAGGCTGCTTTGTGGCTCAGTTGCTGCTTCTTAAAACAGACATTTTAACCTATTTTATCTGATGACACAGTTCCCCTCACTGGCAATTAACAACCACCGCACAGAATTTCTATTATGGGAAGCATTGTAATATTCATTAGTCTGGGAAGACTTTCTGTTGTCACCTGACATTGTCACTTTGATTTCAGATCGAGTAACCAGCCAATGCTTGCTAAACAATATGTACACAGAAAAAAGGTGCATCTTGGTGCGTACAGGATGTGTGGTCAGCCTCAGTTCTCTTCCGTCTTCACACTCTGGATGGTCCAGGAATGATGCGCGGGTTTAGGTTGGTTCTAGGATAGGCCCAGGGGCCTGGTTTGATCTGGGATCCCTGGGACCATACCTAGAACAAACCCAAACAAAACCAAACTCCTTGGGAGTGCTTTCAGCTTGAGTGGGCTTCTGGGCTTCTCACCCATGTGGGCCTTCAGGGCTGTATCAGGGCTACACAGCAACCTTTAAGGGACAGGAGTGACATTCTTGGAGCCCTCCAGACATTGTCACATGGCTAGTACCGTGCCTAAGTAAGCACGGGTTAAGTCACAGTATTGAACAGAAGGTACAGACTAGTAGCAACACGAGCAGAACATAGACTACAGACGGAGTCCATTTAGTCATTTAACTGGGAAGGAAAAGAGGGCTATGGCGCTGTTGAGGCCATTGTAAAGGAGTGAACTTACACATGACATTCTAGTTTCAGAAATACTCAACAATAAGCTTATTCGTATGTAGTCAATCTTTAGGGAATGTTATAAAACTGAAAAGTCTAAAGCCTAAAACAATACCATTATCTATTTTAAGAAACTCTTAAGAAATAAGAACAAATATATCTAGAACCACATCTACAGTCTCATTTTTAAGCTTGCACAATCCAGAAGTATACACATCCCAAACACCATGTCTACTTCTGTAACACACGTGTTGATTGACTTTCAGTACACTGGGGCAAAACCAATGTCACTGCTGACAGACTGACATGGATACTAATGTATGCACTTCAAAGACACCATGTGAATCTTAACCCATCACACAATTATTGCCTTATAACCTTGGCTGGCATGGAACTCACTATATAGACTAGGCTGGCCTCGAACTCAGAGATACACCTGCCTCTGTCTCTGGAGTGCTAGGATTAAAGATGTGCACCACCACACCTGCAGTTATCAAACATTTAAAGATGTCAGTTCTTCTTGATTCTGCTAAATTTTGAATAAGTGAGCCCTCATATGAACTCCTTCTCTTCGGTCTACAGCAACTGGACTGAGTAGAACTGTGCTCCTCAAACAGCTCACTGAAAGAGAAGTGCCAATCACGTCTAGCATTACTCTGCCTTCTACAATGGCGTCAACACAAGAAACTGGTATGGACCATTCTTTTTTACAATTACTGTATCATAATTCCCTTCCTTAAGATGGATAACAAAAGGCCACCTGCATGAAGCAAGACTATAAAACAGACTGACGATTCACTCACACTGTGCATGGTGAAGACATGAGTCCCATGGTTACCAAAGCACAGTACATCAATGGCATGATGAAATGGATGCTAGGAGAGCTGCTTCTCTGCAGACTCCAATTTCACTTGAAAATGTTACATTCTTTTTTCATTTGAGAGAGGAGAGTCATACTGTTTATTTTTATATGTTAAAGGCTATTTTAGGCATGCTAGCTACTAAAAGACAATGGAAATTCTGTGACTCAGTTATTGGCCTTAGCTCCAGCACTGATAAGTCATGGGAAGCTTTCAATGTACACTTCCTTCAGCTGAATGAAAGAAAGCAAAGGTGTTGCTTAAAAACCTAGTATTTAAAAAAAATAAAGTCTTTGTGGCCTAGAGTCTACAAGCCCATTACTTTTCAGATATCATCAATAATTAATGTTTTCTTGTTTTCCAGGCTTACTATACTTCATTTTGGAAATGAAGATGCATTTCTCTTTAAAAAGCAGTCAAAGAAATTCGTAACAGCATGTGGTATCCAATTCAAACAGAAAATATAAACGACAATGCTAACCCCAATGGATTGGTTTTAATTGCCACAAAAGAATTACCACATAGGACCAACTGTAGAGAAGGCAAAATGTTGAGAAAAAAAATGGATATTTCTGTGTAGTAGCAAGTCTATTTTGAGAGCAGATATTTAACCGAGTAATTTAACTAGATCGAAGGCTGCAATCTAATAGGTCATAAAATCTGCTTCAGAGAGGGCGATGAACCTAAGCAGCAGGTCTTTTTCATCTGCCTCTATTTGCAGAGCCATCTAGTCTTCAGAGCAGGTCGGAAGAGACGTGGCTGTGGAGAAGATCCGCTAATTCCAGCACACTTAAGTAATCGGAAACATAAATGAGGGACTGGGAGTAACTACCAAAACCAAACCAAACAGACCTTAAAAAGGGACAGTTCTCAGTGTTCGGTGTATCCGAGTATAATAGCCAATGTTAATAAGTTCTCAGTGTTCAGTGTATCTGGGTATAATAGCCAATGTTAATAACCATCACTCTGAGCCGGATGTGGTAGTGCATGTCTTAATCCTAGCTCTTGGCAGGCAGAGACAGGCAGATCTCAAGGCCAGCCTTGTCTACATAGTGAGTTCCAGGATAGCCAAGACTACATAGAGAGACCCTGTCTCAAAAACCAATAATAATGATAATAATAAAAACCATTTTGTGTATTTGTGTATACATGGTTGTGTGTACATGTATATACGAGGGTGTGTGTACACATATTTGTGTGTGTGCTTGCACGTGTGTGCACGCGTGTTAAGCAAGCCAGGGGTTGATGTTGAGTGTTTCCCTAGACCATTGACTCCAACCCCCTGGGCTGGGGTTACAGATGCACCCTGGGAATCTGAATGAAGGTTCTCGATGTCGAGCTTGTGCAGCCAGCACTTTACCCGCTGAGCCGTCTTCCCAGCTCAGTAATAGTTGTTTTTAATATAGGAAGAGCAAGGTGTATTTCATATATTGTTAGAGAGCTGGGGTGTCTGAATGATTCACTCCCTGTCGTTAGCCAACTCTTACTACGGGAACTACTGTGCAGGGTTCACAATAATGACATGAACTTTAAACCTGTGGACTAAATGAAGACTAATTAACAAAAACAAATGACTAACATTTTCTTTTTCTGAAATACAGACAATGGTATACAAAGATGATAGGCAATTTTTCTTTTACAGTTGAATTCATTAGCACATAATGTCCTAGAACATTAGCACATAAGCACCAAATTAATATTTCAAATATGGCAATCGTATTTTCAACCAAGTATTTTTAGCAAGTTCTAAGTAAGACACGAAATGCACACACAGGAGTGATAAGCAGCCAGACACGCATGACACAGTCCATGAACATGACTGACAGAAAAGCTCTCGGCCTTTTCACGTCTACTTACTCATAGTTTAGACACTGTTCTAGCAAGCTTGGCAATCTGGTTTCTCAGTCCACAGCAGATTGTAAGCAGCAAATTAAGGGCCTACTGCAGAAGGCAGGCACACAACACAGCGGCAAAAGTGACAGTTGATTATAGGGGAAGAGAGAGAAACTGTGGAAAAAACAGACACAACTCAAAAAGCAAGCAATATGAAATTAGGCAGCAAAGGAATGCTGGACATTTTATTATGTCTCTGTTGTCCCTGAGAGTGGATTTTGTTTATTTTCCACTAGAGGAACTGGTATTCTCAAAGAAAAGGTTAAACTATTTCCTGTACATGCTAGAATTAAGGGAGAGAAGTACAACGTAAGTCCCATTAGTAGACTGTTAAATTCGGGGATTAAATGGATTTGCTTCCATTCCCTGAAAGATGAAGGGACTCAAGTTAGTCACCCGCTGATGAGGACACTGGATGGTCACCATACCAGGCATTTTGCTGTCTCTTACCGCCTTTGCTTTTTAAATCTAAGCATAGAGAGCACAGACATGTCTCCATAAACAGATCTGAGAAACAAAATCAATCCTTATGCTCTGTCTGGTTTTGTTCAAGCACTGTTACTCACGTTAGTTCAACCAGGCTCAGCTATGTTACACTTCGGCCTCCAGGGTCTGGTTCTTATATCCTTGTTCTATTTAACATAAGAACAATATACTACGATAAACCAACCAGTGGCTCCCCATATTATTTCTGTTCATTTAGCAGCATGAAACATGATTCCTGTTTTACATGGGAAGAAAACAGTGGGGTGAAAATGAGATCTAAGCCATTTCTAATCAACACTCAGTCAAGTGACAGCTTTTTAAATGCACCAGAAGTTGACTTCTCCTATGCTTAATATTCAAGCCCTGTGACTCTTATTATATGAATCAGGATATTACTATTTTAGTAAACTGAGATATATATATTTGTAACCAGATCTTACTCTTCAGCCTGAAAAGCATTATTTCTTTTTCAATTTATAAGAAATCAGAAATATCATTTAGCAATTCTGAGAACTTGAGTTTTCCTGGGAAAACTTTACCAACATTATCCTTACGCACTCACGTCCCATGAATGAAAAGCTTGGGATTCAGACTTCAGCTGCTTTCTGTAGTAAAGCCTGCCCCTGCTCTCTCTCTCTCTCTCTCTCTCTCTCTCTCTCTGTCCCGATACAGGTTCTCACTGTGCATTCAGTGATCCGCCTGAATCCTGGAGTGCCTGCATTACAAGCATTAGTCAGGCCATGCTCTGAAATCTAGATTCTTAAACATTCTCATCAACTTGCTTTACATGTGTATCTTTTTCCTGATGAAATGGATTCGGACACTGGGACTACAATTAGCTTTAACAAGGACCTTAGATAACACACGTGGCTTGCAAAGGATAAAGAAAAAAAAGCAGAGGATTGGAAATGAAACAACAGTCTGGCCCCAGATCTGCCAGACATCAGAGAAAAAGGCTTTGGGGCATGGCAATGGACCCCGGATCACTTACTGTCCTGACGTTCCATCTGTAGACACACAGGATAAACATTCTGTTTTCACGAGTGACCCAAGTGGCATGCAGTTCCCTCTAAGTTCTAGGTCAGTTCTGGTAAAACAAACCTCGACAACCTCTGTACTAGAAGCTGCCAGAATACGATTCCCAACAAGAGTAATCATGCTGTAAAATTTGGAAAACACAATTATAAGTTATCTTCCAAAAAAATTTTTTTTTCAGAAGGCTCTTCTGTTCATCAAAAGACAGCTATTTAAATCCAGTCAAGAAAAAGTGAGGCAGCCTTAGGAAAACACACGTAAGGATACCCCATCAGCCTGTCCACACACAAAATGAACTCGTGGCAAGAAGTACCTAAAAAGGATCTTAGACTTTATTGGGCATAAACAGTACCTCGGTCTTATTTCAAAGCATCCAAGAATCACAGAGAACATGGCTTAAAGTGTGCACTAAAAAATAGTACTTCTAGTTCATTATGACTCTGGTGCCCACTAAAACAACCAAGGAACACCAAATCAAAATATTATAAGAGAAAATTATTCAAGAAAGTTTCACAGAGAAAAAAAAGAGCTTTATGTTGGAAATACTTTAAATGATGAAAGAAATATGAAAACCACTATCTAAAAAGAACATCACTTAACATTACAATGTCCTTCATCATGACTTTAGAAAGCAGTTTATATGAAACTAGGTAACAGCTTGTGAACAAAACAGATGAAAGACTGGGAATTCTGGTTAAACTTCATATGTCAGAATCTGAAAGCATCAGCCCAGGGAGCAGAACGCTGATAAAATAGTGTGAACTGGAGTGACTGACACAACGCTGATAAAATAGTGTGAACAGGCTTCTGTTAAACTGGAGTGACTGACTCTAAACAGACTAAAAGAGTTAAAATGATTAGACTCCAATTTTCCCTGTGTTATAAATTTAAAGAACTCTTAACAAAATTTCCCTAATAACTTCATTATCTAGGGAAAAATGGAGTTGGAAACAATCATTTAAGTAAGAAAGTGAGACTGCTCTTTAGGAATACAGAAGTCAGTTACAACACAGGAGGCTCCCTTTTTCTTGAGATTTAGCTATTTCCTTGTCCAACTGAAGGTACTGCTCCTGACAGGTTAGTAGCGCTAATTATCAGAAAAATGCAAAATCACTAGCAGTCCAAAGCCTATTCATATAAAGTAGAAGATTTTCCTCAGGGTAAACACAGTTACTAAAGCTACAAAAGTGGGACAAACCTAAGTAAATTTCCTCACTAAAAGCAGACAGTAAGTTACAGGAATTCACACCCTTTCCTCCTAGAACAGCAGCATAAATTTAGTTTTCTTACAGTCCTCCCAAATCATGTCTGCGAACTCGATAAGTACACAGCAAGGACAGGCTCCAGTGACAGAATGTTCCCAAAAATATCACTGAGAACACAATCAAAGCGCAAAGCAGACAAGACTGGTATGTGGACAGCATCGCTGTGAAATGGATTCACCACGAAATACAAAGGGACAAAGACGCTTTCCAAGAAAGCCGATGTGTTTCCTGAGTCTCAGTAAGATAGGCCAGGCTGGACAACAGCGCCGTGACCTACGGATGCAGAGGCACAGTTGTCTCCAAGTAAACGGTAGAAGGGGCTTTCTGCGGGGTTGGGGAGGAGGCCTTTGATGTGAGGACGCCTCTCTGACATCGTGTCTTTGAGCTGCAACAGGAACCAACAACAATAACAACAAAACCTATGAGGGTGTTTCTTAAAATGGCACAATATTTCCCTTTTTAAGGTGTATGACACCTTAAAATGAACACACATATGAAAACACGAAACATGCCACAGCCCAGACACATTTGACACTGCTTTAAAGTTCCAGACCCCAGAACACATCAACTGTAGGAATTAAATATTTTTATTCAGAACCTGTATCTTTGTTTTAGGAGTGGTATAAACAAAATAAAATACGAACAACATATTCACATGATCGCTGCAGTTACACACTGCAAGGACACAGCCGAAAGAGCTCGTTCAAATGCTCTGCAAGAGAATCATCCTAGTTACCTTATGGCAGCAAATTTTGGCAAAAAAGTGATAAATCCATTTCTTATTAAAAGTACTTAAAGAATTGCCTAGATTATCAGTCGTGCCATAAATAAAACAGCAGTCTATTCAAAAATGCCCTTACCTCCCTCTCCTATCCCTAAAAGACCTTCCTAAATAAGTGTCTGCTAATTTCAGGTCAGGTTTCAAAGCAGTGCTCACCCTGTAAATCAACGGCCTAGCGAGTAAACACACACTCATTTCCTTCCAGTCTTGAAGCTAAAACACTTGTAAGAGGGCCGACCAGAAATCACTTCATCTCAGTCTTTATTTCTCTCCCACCTCACTTTCACTTCCTTCAACTGTTGGTTCTTCCTCCTCATCGCCGAAAGTCTGTTCCTGCATGGTGGTGAATGACAGAGATCTGGCAGCCACCTCTGCAGCCAGGCCAGCGGTGAAGGTGAACTCTGGTGACAGCTGTAGTCGGGCCAGCCTCTGCTTCATGGAGAGCTGGAGTGAGTCCCTGGGAGCTGGAGGGGCAGCGGCCCCAGCAGCAGCAGCAGCCTGGGGAGACTCAGCTTCGCTCTCACACTGGGAGAACATTCTTTCTTCAGCTCCTCGGAGGAAGGCTTCATTTCCACACGTGTCTTTATTTTCATCCTCTGGAGGGCTGTCACACACAAACTCAGTCCTGTTTCCTTCAGGGTCATGTGGAGAGGGCTCACTACCTTCCTCTTCAGTACCATTCCTATTGATTGTTCCTGTCTCTGAGTGCATGGGTGTTTCTGAATTACTTACAGATTCCACTGGGTCTACAGGAGACAAGGATTTCAACACAGCTTCAAAGAACAAAAAGAAAAGAAAAGAAAAGAAAAAAACAACAAAAATAACTAAGGACCCAATGACTTTCAACTCCCAGTAACTTTTAAAAAAGGAACAACAAATAAATAAATGTTCAATAAAACTTTATAGTAAAATAAATGTAACGTTATAGAACGGGGAATGTAATGACATAAAATGAGACAAAGGCAGTGGTCCTCCAAGCATGGCCCTGGAATCAGCAGGACCATCTATCCTGGAGGAAGCTGCTGGAAACCGACCCTAAGGTCTGGACACTGGGGCTGGGGCGGGCAGGTTTACGAGCTTCCCGCTTCATTCTGATGCACACTCAAGCTTGGGGACACTGTCATTAAAGGGGTACACAGTGTGGTTTTTGCCACACAGATCAAAAGCCTAACGTGACCCAGACAACAGCAGCTCCGTCACACGCATGTCCACAAGGTAAACAGCACGGGAAAGTGTAACAGAGAATTCAATTCACTTGTCAACCGCCTAACAGAACCTGAATGGAAGGGTTCTACATTTCGTTGTGCTACGGAGAACACAGATGAAATAAATCTGCATTCAAGATCAACTACCAAAGTTAATACATAAATATCATGTAGATCCATACAGTAGACGTTGTCCTTGCAAGAAAAATGAAGGTTTAGTTAGCCCCTCTTGGTGTTAGTAGGCAGTGGGTTGCTTGCTAGGCAGTCTCTCCTCCCAGCACGAGGGTTAGTACAATACAATAGATTATGAAGCATGGCGGAGGGAAAGGTGCATCCTGAAGGTCTGGCGTATACTTAAAAAGCACTTGTGCAAAACGTGTCCATTTCCAAGAAACATCCCTAGCTGCAGGTACTCCACTAGGGAAGCAGCAGCAACAGACACATGGCCACAGCGGGTTCCAGGGTAGCCTTCCCTTTCTAACTCCATTCGGACTTTACCCCTGTAGGCAGAGATGAAAACAACTCTGGAAGACAAACTGAAACTTTTCACGGGAAGGCATTTCCTGGCATCAGTAGAGTTTTACTTATCTCCACCGACTATACAGCATTACTGCCTTTTCAAATGCAAATGGAATCAGAAGCTTGTTTCTCAAAATGAGAAACAAGCTCTCATTTGCCCTCAATGTCAATCAATAGGTAATTTTACAGCTAAATACTATGAAGAAAACACTGTGCAGTCACAAAAGATATAAGCGTATAGATAATGCTATCTCTGGCACTTCTGCACACTCTTGTTCGTAAGTCGGCTAGGTCTTCACAAGTGTACCATGTTTCAAGCCATGATGGCTGCTAACTGAATGAGGGAGGCAGTTATATATATATATATATATATATGAGTATATGGAGGGAAGGGTTGGCTGAGGACAGCATTCGAATGGAAGCCTCCAGGGGAGCAGTCGTGTTTTGTCTGTTCATCTATGTGCTACACACAGCAGTAAATAGCGTCGGGGTCTGGCAGGTACTTGGTAACTACTTGCTGGATCAAAGTTTGCTGACTGAATACTGCTGGAGAATAAAAACTAGAAAAAAAAAAGGGACCAAAATTTAGAGACTGAAAACCCTGAACACAGAAACTGGTCATGTCTAAAAAAATAATACCACCAATCTCTAATTCATGAGTAAGCTGATTCTGGAAGTCTCTGTGCTTCTGGAATGATCACCACCACCCGGCTCTTATGGTCAAGCCTTCCTCTACACCCCGCTACATGTCTCTCTGGGGTGAAAGTCTACGGTGGCAGCAGGGGGGGGGGCAGGGGAGTGGTCAGAGGAAGCACTCAGAGAGGACAGCTTGGTGGAGAAGACCAACTTGGTCAGAGACCAGCACCCATTTTTCTTCGCGAGTGTAAACAGCAAGTCTGTGGGACTATGTAATTAGATAACTGTAAGCTGAGAAGGGCACCTGTATTAGAAACACTGGGAAATACAAGTGGACACGATGGATTCTTATGCTGGAAAGGCGAATATAATAAGAAAGGTGGAACTATTGTAGTTTTGAGACAGAATTAATGAGCTGTTTGAGTTTGAACACAGTCTGGAATATGGTAAAGGATAGCTTAGGGGATAAAGGCACTGAAATTGGGGTCAGCTAAGGGGCTCTTCTAATGGACAAGCATAATCTAGTGGATATTTGGGTTCTGAAGGGAGCCAATGGGACACAAAGAAGATTGAAACCAACAAGTATAGACTGGGCTGGAGCGAAAGGTGAGGGGTCACAAGAGAAGACTGGAGAACCCCAGTGAGCTTTGCAGACTAGATGACCTAGATGACCTGCACTTCCAGTGAGGAAGGGAATGGCAGGCGACTGGATCTGAGGGTCCACAAAGATACTCTAAAACGGACGGAAGGCCCGTTCTACCTTCTGCTAAGTCCACAGGGATTAATTCAACTGAGGATAAACTCAGTTGACATTGCCAATAGCAAGTTTCTCTTCATTCCTTCATTTGCCTCCCATGAAGCATGACTGAAGAAAAAAGTGAGAGCAACATGAAGACGGTTAAGGCCAGCCAACAACATCCAAACTTGACATGGGGAGTCAGCACACACAAAGACCTCCTCTGCTTCCAACTACTGAAGAAACTTAGCCAAAGTGGCCAAGGGGCCTTATCTTTATGCATTTTCAGCATTAAACAGTTATTAATGGTGGGTCTTATTGAAATACTTTAAATAGAGAACAGAGCTTAGAATCTCAAATTTATTACTTTCTTTTATCCGTCCCTCCTACCCCCAAAGGGTCTTGCTATGTTGCCTAGGCAGCACAAACTTGCAGCACCAGCTGGCCTCAAACTCAAGATCCTCCTTGCTGGGATTACAGTGCCATCATGGCTAGCTCAGTATATTCAATTTGATGCCCACTATGAAAGAAATCTATCAAATAACTAAGTAACTGACAAAAAAGTGTAACTTCATAGTCTCAGTGTAAGCATATGACATTCTTTTTTTTTTAAATATTTATTTGTTATGTATACACTATTCTGCCTGTATATATGTCTGCCGGCCAGAAGAGGGCACCAGACCCCATTACAGATGGTTGTGAGCCACCATGTGGTTGCTGGGAATTGAACTCAGGACCTTTGGAAGAGCAGGCAGTGCTCTTAACCACTGAGCCATCTCTCCAGCCCCAGCATACGACATTCTTTCATGGATGAGATCGACTTTGCTTCTAGAGGGAGCACTGCACTGACTGGTTGATGCGCAGCTCTACAGTTAAGACAGCAGTCATGGTTCAGAAAGAAAGGACTCTGAAGTCAGTCGGAGCTTACCGTGGTCACTAAACAGAAGCTGCTTCCACTTTTGCCTTTCCGCCTCTGACGCCTTGAATCCGAGCACAGACTTCAGCTCCTGCAGCACCCTCCTGGACTCTTCCTGCTCGCGCTTCTGCCTCTCTTTGTCCTCCGGAGACAGGTGGTATAAGTCATCCTTCCGGAACTCACTTTCTAGGTCTAGGTCATCCACATAAGCTTCTAGCTCCTGAAAATGGACCAAAGACAAAGGACTTCAGGCAGACAGGACTCACTACTTGCAGCTACGCATTTTGGAGGACTTTCTCTCGGGACAATCATCATGGCATTTGGAGAGGAAGGAAGGCAACAAACTTATCCACTGATAAATTAAAATCTTCCAAAAGCCTAACAGTGGATGCTACAAAGGGTTCTAGATGAGAAAGTTAGACTGTCAATGGCTATTTTCTACTCTGAGTCGACAAACCACATTCAAGGCACGAAGAGCTGATATTCTGATGTAAGTTTATATGACACTGTAGTCCTAACCTCATTAGAAGCAGAAACACAACAATTTATCTGATAGTACCCATGTCATCTGAAATAAAGTAGGCAAACTGTTTGTGGACCTCGTCTTCAGGGGAAACCTATGGTGCTCACCCTTACCTGCTCCTCAGGGATGGGGTCTCTGTCCTCAATGTGCAGAGTAGGCCGTATCAAGGGTGCTGCAGTGCAATGTGGGTTTTCACACGCTATTTCAGGCTTGCCTTTAAGAAGAGGGTGGGGAACAGAATAAGAATGAGCAACAGGCCCTCAGAAACGAATGAACACCTAATGATGGGACAACCTTGGCACTAACACCTTGCTAGTTTCCTAGTCCAACTTTCTATTTTCCCTGATTTTCTTGTTTTGAGGTAAGGGTCTTCCTAGGAGCCCAGGTTAGTCTTAAACTAATGATCTTGTAGCTTAGGTTCATGAGTGTTAGATTTTTGATGTGTACTTCCATATCTGGCTACCAAATTATTCTGGTTAAAATATCTTATTTGTGAAAATTAAAGACACCAAAGTTAATAGTAACAGCAGTATATTTACCATATGGCTTTAAGTTAAGCTCTGAAGAATGGCCATAGTATCTGTCACATGCTAGAGGACACACAAATGCCAACTCCCATGAAATATTTTGTTCACAGTGTTGGGAGGGCTTTGAAACAGATCATTATTCTTTCTCATAAAAAAATAAAGAACACAGGGAGTGGTGGTGCACACCTTTATCTCAGCACTTGGGAGGCAGAGGCAGGTGGATCCCCATGTTTGAGCTAGCCAGGTCTACAGAGTGAGTTCCAGGACAGCCAGGGCTACAGAGAAACCTTGTCTCAAAAACAAACAAACAAAAAATAATAAAAGAAAACAAAGATCAATCTTGTGTTATTTTTATTTTCCCATTTTCCATTATTTTCACTCAGGATTGGAAATTATTTACACAAGTCATGGGCTCACCCAAGCTGAGTTGACCTTTAATTTACTGAATTTCACTTTGATATATAATCACATAATTACATATTCATATATAATTATACTTTTCATCATTATCTATACTTAAAAAGAAGTGGCATACTCCAGAGGTGAAGACAGAAGGATTAGGAGTTTAGGAGTTCAAGGTCATCTCAGGACAGCCTGGGCTACAAGAGACCCTGCTTGAAACCACATCCAGTCAAAGCTGTTCTTTTTGTTTTTTTGAGACAAGGTCTCTCGATGTAGTCCTGGCTGTCCTGTAGCTCACCATGTATACCAGGCTGACCTCAAGCTTCTGCCTCCTAAGTGCTGAGAGTAAAGTTGTGTGCCAACCAACACACCTGGCTTAAACCAGTTGTTTTTTGTTTTGTTTTTGGGTTTTTTGTTGTTGTTGTTGTTGGAAAAAGCATTTCTCTGTGTAGCATTGGAGCCTGTGCTGGTACTTGTTCTGTAACCCAGGCTGGCCTCAAAAACAAGAGATCCACCTGCTTCTGCCAACCGAGTGCTGGGATTAAAGGCGTGCGCCCCCACCGCCCAGCCAGTTCCTTTAGTACTCAGCCTGTAAGAGTTTCTGGAAGTTCTGGTAGCAGAAACACTGTAGACATTTCTCTGTTTGTTTCAGTTTCTATAAAATGTGACATGATGCCCTGAACATTCAAATCATTGTGTATTTTATATTAAAATAGGAACCAAGACTTTGGATTCATTGTGTGTGTGTGTGTGTGTGTGTGTGTGTGTGTGTGTGTTGTCATCAGACAGGCCCCAGAGGAGAACCCCAGCAGAATGGAGTAGGCACACCTGACAAGCATAAGCTGAAAAGAATGCACCTTTTTTCTCTGTATTCCTCCGCAGCAGTTTATCCACTTGAGAAATGGCTTCTTCCCAGCAACTGTTGCTAGCCTGAACGTGGGGCTCAATCAGCTTTAGCTTCTGCTCTAGTATCGGATAGGCCTCTGACAGCAGCTCTTGTGTTTCTTTAGTACAAACAAGCTTTTCAAGCTCATCTTCAAGAATTATTACTCTGTGTAACACAGAAAAACAAACAGTTTTAAAATATGAAGTGGAAATTTAAGTTATCATTTAAGAGGACTATTTTAAGAAATCAAGCCCATAGGATAAAACAGTTCTAGAGACAGATGGTGGTAAAAGTTGTCCAACAGTATGTGTGTGTGTGTGTGGTGTGTATGTATATGTGAGTATGTGTGTGTGTGTGTATGTGTGTGTGTATGTGTGTGTGTGGTGTGTGTGTGTGGTGTGTGTGTGTATGTGTGTGTGTATGTGTGTGTGTGTATGTGTGTGTGTGTGTGTGTGTGTGTGTGTATTTGCTACCTCTGGACTGCATGCTCATAAATGATTGAGTGGGGCTGGAGATGCAGCTCAGTGACAGAGCACTTGGTCAGCAACCGAAACAACCCTTTCCCCCAAGAAACGAATGAAAATTTATACGGAGTATTGCGTGATACAGTCCACAAGTATTTCTTACACACATTCGAGAGAATTTCTGATCTAAAAAAATAAACTAAGTCCATCTCCTACGTTTAAGAATTAACAATCAGAAAATGATATATATATACACATACATATGCTGAAATTATATATATTTAAACTCTATATATTAATATTTTAAATATCTTTAGAATTACTTGTAGACTGATCTTACATGTATGACTATTCTGCACCACATGTGCAGCTGAGGACGGCAGAGTCAGAGGAGGATGCTGGATCTCCTGGGACTGGAGCTGTGGATGAAAAGGTCTCTACAGCTTCTATCACGGGGCTGGAGGGATGGCTCGGCGGCTAACAGTACTAGCGGCTTACACTCATTTGTAACTCCAGCTCTAGAGTATGCAACACCCTCTCCTGGCCTCTGTTGGTACATGCATACAAGTACACAGACATGTGAATAAATAATAAATCCATTGTTTTGAGATAGGGTGTTTCTGTAGCGTGCGCTCTCTCTCTCTCTCTGTGTATTCATTCTTTTGGTTCTAGAGAACCCTTTCTAACACACTTGGATAATCCCACACAGGTGGAAATGGCTTTCCTGTTCATGTTGCCATCTTAGGGTTGTATAGATAGGTCACTGGATGCTCCTACCTCAGCTTCTTCCCTTTTCCTAGCCTATCTTTCCTGTGTCTCCTATCAAAATCTCAAAGGCCTTGGACTGAGGCAAAGCTCATCTTCTCAGGTATATTTCTGAGCTTACACATCTATCTTCGTATATTTTGTCTTCCTTCCTCCTACTTAAGCTAGCCTTTCTAGTCTATGCAGTAGTCCAGGCCTTTGGGCTCACTTTAGCTCACATGTGATTTATGCATTTTCCCTTCAACTTCTTGGCTGATAAGTCTACCAACTGCAATCATATCACTTCGGTAAATACCAATTCCTTCCTGACTGCCAGCACAACCTGACCACCCATTCGCTCCAGCCCTACAATATGAAAATTTCACATTTGTTGGAGAAATTCAGTGGGAATGACTACATTCAGATGTACTCTCATCAATTCTTTCTTTTCTTTTGCTTCTTTTTTTTTGAAACAGGGTCTCTCTATGTAGCTTTGGCTGTCCTGCGACTCTCTCTGTAGACCAGGCTGGCCTGGAATTCACAGAGATCCACCTGCCTCTGCCTTTGCCTTCTGAGTGCTGGGATTAAAGGCACCCATCACCAGGCCTGGCTCATTAAATTTTTAAAATGTGAAAATTCCCATTTAGAAACAGATGAGAAAAGTATTTGGAGCTGATAAAAGTACACCAAAGCAGACTATAAACATCTAGAAACTATTGCTGCATGGCAATATTATGTAAAGTAGAAGATAAACAAATACAAAATATGGACACTACCCTTTACTGAGGCCCAAAAGTTTATTCTGCGCTATAGAAATACTTCCAAACGTGCTGTGACGTACTGAGAAAGGAGCGAAGTGTTACAATGGTGCCCCTCATGCAGACTTCTCCAGATTGTGGCTTCCAGTTTAAAGTCCTACCACTTTATCTCTCAAGACAAGGAGCATCTGCTTTCTACAAATGATTCTCTTAAACCACGGTGCTTCTAAATCGTTGTCCCCCTGAAACCTCACACCCACAAACCTCCTTTCATGCTTCGTTTTCTTTCTTCTTTCTAATGAGGACACAAGAAACAGCCAAGATGGAATGAAAACGTTTGCTTTTCCCGGCAGTGTTTCCTTACGAGGTTCCTAAACTTACTCATTCAGTAACGCTTTCAGATGGAGCTGTAAGCTGCGCACTGCCGTGTGAACGTTATTCAGTTCTCTTGACTTTGGCTGAGTTGTGGATAAACGCTGCGGTACTGACTGATGCTGAGTTTCAAAGTACCGGAAGAACTCATAGCTGCGCTTCAGCTCTTCCAAGCAGGCAGAATGAGCATGAGGTAGACCTTGAGTCACGTCAGACAGAACGCGATGAGGCAGGAGTGCCTCAGTGATTAAGGGCCCGGAGGGCGAATTGGCTGTAGAAAGCAACAGGGCTAAGCGCCTGAAGAACTCCGAACTCTGTGCCACCCAGAGCTGGAATAAAACCTGAGAGGGAGAGAGACAGAAGGGGGTGGGGGAAGGAAAGCACACTGTGGTTACCCAATAAAGAATTTCAGTTCAACTTTAAGATACAAAATATTGTCAATATTCAAACTACAAACTTACCTTCCAACTTTTAACTTTTTACATTATCCTAAATAACCCCCCCCCCACTATTATCCTAAATAACAACTAAACTGAACTTGAATGAGTTCTAGGATTAGCCAAGGACGCTATCTGGAATTATGTAGTCACAGCATGTGAGGATTTAGGATTCTAATACAGAAGCCAACACCTATATGCAATTTAGCACAGTTCTACCCTAGATAGAAATGATCTAAGAATGAAAGGAAGGCTGGAGAGATGGCTCAGTGCTCTTCCAGAGGATCTGGGTTCAATTCCCGCCACCCATATGACATCTCACAAATGCTCATAACTGTAGCTGCAGAGGAACGGGACACCTCTGACTTCATGTGGCACCAGAGAGATAATTAAAACAATAAAGTGAAGCTGGCTATGGTGGCGCACGCCTATAATCCCAGCACTCGGGAGGCAGGGGCGGGCAGATCTGAGTTTGAGTTTGAGGTCAGCCTGGTCTACATGGTGAATCTCAGAAGTCAGGGATATATACGGATAGACCCTGCCTCCAAAATTTATTAGAAATGAATTTTCTTTTTCAAAACCTTTCAGGCTGGTGAGACGGCTCAGCAGGTAAAGGCACTGGATACAAAGCCTGGCCATTTGTCTCCATCTCCACTACTCACGTGATACAAGGACAGGACTCCTGCCAGCTGCCCTCTGACCTCCACAGGAACGCTGTGGTACGGGTGCATCCATACACATACATTAGAATTGGAGGTTGAAGAGCTGACTGAGGAGCTCAACAGTTACCAGCATTTGTTGCTTTTGTAGAGCACCCAGGTTGGGTTCCGTTCCCAGCACCCAGAGAGCAGGCAGCCTACAACCATCTGTTATTCCAGTTCCAGGCAATCCTGGGACAGAAGCACTGCACACACGCGGTGCAAGACATACATGCAGGCAAAACATCTATGCGGATTGGAAAATCAGGAATCGGGCCAGCTGGGGTGGTTCACATGTTTAATCTCACTCAGAAGGCAGAGGCAAAGAGATCTCTGCAAGTTCCAGAACAGTGAAGGCTACACAGTAAGGCCCTAGCTCAAGAAAATGAAAAGATTAAAAAAACCAAAAAACAACAACAACAACAACAACAAAAAACCTAGGGCTTAAATTGAGACAACTACTTTGTTCTAAGAATTAGTATGTCTGGCATGAAAACTGCAAACCTACTTTCTAAAAATTAACTTAAAAAATTATGTGTGTACATGTGTGTGAGTATGTGCACTTGAGAGTGTAAGCATCCAACTGATGCTTCTGGCTACAGAGTCCAGAAGAGGGTGTCGGATCCCCTGGAGCTGGAGTCACAGGTGGCTGTGAGCTGCCTGACATAGGTACTGGGAACTGACCTTGGGTCCTCGCAAGAACATTATGTGCTCTCAAAGGCTGAGTCACATCTCCAGTCTCTGTAAACTTACGTTTGAGAAACACGGCCGAAAGCAGACAGCCAAGGTGCTCTCCAGACACAGCTGTAGCCCAGGGACAGCAGCCCCAAAGCAAACACATACAGAAACACTGTCACATGAACAGTAAGTGACAGACAACAGATCAAACTACTTCAGAGAAGTTAGACGCCAATTACCCACAACCGTGGAAATAGAACTTCTTGAGATGATTTTATCAAATGAATTTCACAAGTATGCAAATGGTGATTAGACTCTACTTTTATGTACATATACATGAGAGTACGCACACACATGAAGGGGGAGGAAAGAAAGCAAGAGAGGGCAAAGCCAGGAAGGTCTCTACAAGTGTAACTGGTCCGTGAAGGAAGAGGATTCTATGAGGCAGGAGTTGTATGTGTACAGTCCTATTGCAGCAAGATACACGGCATACCTAAGGAAGAGCAAGGTCAGTGTGGCTGGGGCCAGCTTAAGCACGAGGGAGCATGGTGTATTTTACTATTCTGGATTTTATGAAGAGAAATGGGGAGTTACTGACTGAGCATAACAATAAAATAACTTGCTGGGCAGTGGAGGTACATGCCTTTAATCCCAGCACTTGGGAGATAGAAGCTGGCGAATCTCAGTTCAAGGCTAGCCTGGTCTACAAAGCGAGTTCCAGGACAGTCAGAGCTGTCACACAACGAAACCCTGTCTTGAAAAAACAAATAGGAATACAATGACTTAAGCTTTAACTGATGCTGTAACAGGCTCTTTCTAGCTGTTGAGATTTCAAAAAAGGGAGAGTAGATGTCAGAAGTTAGCAAAATAATCCTAGCTCATGTACCTTGGAGCACAGCACTTAGTGGTAGGAAGGTGAGCAGCAGCTGCACCGTGGGCAGATGGGAAAGGAGGACAGCGCTTGGCGCAAGAGCCCCTGAAAGGGTAGTACCGAGAAGCTGTGCCTGAGAGGAGCACAACTCCAGTGTTTTGGGACAGGCATGAAAAAGAAGCAAGGTGGCATCCAAATGATGCTTTAAAAAAAGATGGACTTATTATGGAATTTCTGTCATGTCACACAGCCACATACCAAAGCTCAGAAATACAATGTTTTGCCTGTTTGCTCTTTGGATAATGTTTATGTTCTTTTTCTCTTTGGTCTTTTGAATAAGTTGTTTTGGCTAGGGGACTATCCAAAGTTTAGGGATGAGTAGCATATTTTGATTTTTAAATACTTCATGGCATCTGGATTCCTTCTCTCTCTCTCTTTCTTTCCTTCCATCCTTCCTTCCTTATTTTTTTCTCTCTCTCTTTCTAAAAAGATTTATTTATCTATTATATATACAGTGTTCTGCCTGCAGGTCAGAAGAGGGTATGAGATCTCATTACAGATGGTTGTGAGTCACCATATAGTGGCTGGGGATTGAACTCAGGACCTTTGGGAGAGCAGACAGTGCTCTTAACTGCTGAGCAATTCTCCAGCCCCCCTGGAATAATTTCTTAAATCCGAAAATATAGTACATAATCACCACCACCATCATCTAGTTAAACACTTAAAGAATCCAAACATGGTGTCACATACTTATGCCCTGGGTACTCAGCAGACAAGAGGATTACTTGAGATCATGAGTTCAAAACCAGCAGAATGACATAGTAAGACCCTGCCTCAAAAAATAAGCAAGCAAACAAACAAAACATTGCAACAAAAACTTAAGAGGAAAAAAGTTGTTTTACTCCTTTTAGAGAGATAAGTACCCTATACTAGGAATTATTTATCTGTCTATGAGACGGTGTCCTACTATGCAGGCTAGCTAGCCTTACACCTCCAGGCCAGATGAGCTCCCAAAAGCTCAGCTTCCCCAAGAAGCTGAGGCTACAGGCTCACACCCCTGCACCCGTCTCAGGACTACTGAGGGCTTTATGCACCTCTTTAAGGAGGTGGCTTTCCACTCCCCGACGGTGCAATAGTAGGAATTACTAAGCTACTCAGAGGGAAGAGCTGTAAATAATAAAGGATAAACTCAAGTGTGTTTTCCTCAAAGGACACAGTGAAAACTACAAAGGAAAACAAAAAGGCATGACTTACTTGTAAATCATCTGTGTGTGTGTGTGTGTGTGTGTGTGTGTGTGTGTGTGTGCGCATGCGTGTATGTGTGTGCAGGAATGAGCTCATTCCTTCCACTATGCCAGTTCTGGGATCAAACTCATGCTACCTCACCATCCAGTAAATCACTCCTTACTTGACCTTTTTTTTTTTTTTTAAAAAAAAAAAATAAAGCTTGAGACTCATTCTGCGAGAGATCTCTTTGAACTTTTATGGTTATAAACATTATAGATCTTAAGACAAGGCCTCTTTCAGAGCTTGATGACCCTGGCACCAACACAATACATTTACTGAGTTTGGTAACTCAGTAATTAGCTCTATGTCAAAATAAATAAATGTAAAAACTTCCAACAAGAAAGACTTATAAGGGTAAACAAATAGGATCCAGTTAAAATCAGTGTAACTTGGGGAAAGCTTGGGCAGGGGACCCCAGAGAACAAGTCACACTTTAGAGCAGGTCACATCCGCTGCAAAGTAACGCTCAGTTAGCATCCACCGGGCTTTAACTCTGCCAGGGACGGGATGGGCAAATGTTTCATATTTTGGAGCTAGGGACTGTGATGGTCCCATTGTAATAAATGCAAAGACAGTGATTTGCTCGAGAGTGTATTAGAAGTCATGGGATGCAATTGTGTGAAATCTTGAGCCTGACCATGCGGGGCCCTCTCTTCTTTTTGCTGCCTGCTCTTCAGCTAGTGCACAGCTCAGGATTTAACAATACAAGTACTCCGGGAGGGGGGCACTGAGCAACCTGGAGTGGGAGGTCAGGATAGGAGAGAAAAGGAGGAGGTAAAAGAACACTGAAGAGATTTGAAAAAGCCATAAGGAATCAAGCTACTTATTTACCTAAATTACATATGACACATATGAGTGTGTGTGTGTGTGTGTGTGTGTGTGTGTGTGTGTGTGTATTTCAAATGAACATGTCTCCTTGGGCTGATGGTAACCCCGAGCCCACCACCCCGCCAAGAGCCATAGACAAACAAAACCCCCGATATCAGGCATGAGACACTGCATTTTGAGTTGTTGGCCAGGGAAGTCCAAGAGCCTTCCAAAGCAATATAGGTTATTATTGTTTCCCTTCGTTGCTTCCCAAAGGTAGTAGGTAAGTCCCTACAGTGGAAGACACCCTGCACTCTGGACACAGAACCCAGAGGATCCTAGCTGATCTGCCCTGCAAACCTCCCCAAACACTAATCCCAATAGTACAGGAAGGTGCCATGCAAGCTCTCACGAGAGGAAAACTACCAATAGTCTTACCTGGGAACCACAGTGACAACCAGAATGATATGATAACCTTAAGCGTGCAATAATGGCACTATATCTTGGTAGTAACCAACAAATCTCTAATTGGACTTAAGGCCCACTCAAAAGAAGGAATTATTATGTCTGGTACTGGAAACTCAGTCAACCACCTAGGGCTAGTGAAGATCTTCGAGAACTTACCACCTTACTAAACCAGCATAATTTCTAACTTCATTCTAAATGTCTACCTTTGACCCATAGGTAAGCATAGCTCTCACCTCTTATTGTCTCTCTTTGCAACAGAAGACCCTTATAGAAACTTAAATGGGTCCAAATACAAAGAACAAGTGATCCTGGGGTGCCAAGCCCCAGTTGATCTGTCTCTATCTAACACAACTCCTGCAGCTGAGGCTCAGAGGACATCGCTGAAGAGGGGGCAGAAGGACTGGAAGAGGGAGGTCCTAGGAAAGGGGCTGTGAGATTGTGTCTCCTAGAAACCACAGGGAGGCTACACCCATGATACCTTAGCAACATGGCTGCTCAGACAAGACCTGAAGAAGTGTGACAGCAGAAGACTTGCTAACATAGAAGGGGGATTTCATGGGGCTCCAAGCCCTAGACAAAGAACTACAGGAAACTAAGAAATGCCGAGAGTAGGAGCCATAGTCTGCCTCAGAGATGAGCTCCCTAATTGATTGTCCAGTACTATGTGGTCAACGGACTGAGCAGATTATATTTATATATTTAGGCACTTACAGACAAACATACACCCACATACACAAGTGCACAGGTGCATACATTACAATAACAAGGGAAAAGAGGCTATAATTTCAATACAGAGCAAGGGGAGGTGTTGGGAAGGAGGAAAGAGAAGGGAGAAAATGATGTAATTAATTATATTTTAATTAAAAAAATAGAAAACAAAAAACTATATCAAAACATTCATAGAAAAGTCAGTGAGACACCTTGATGATTAAATAAAAAATACCTTAAAGAGATAAAGAAATATCTCTGAGTCCTTAAAGAATAACAATGAGGGACAAAGTAAAGGATGGTGATATGGCCTAATATGTGGTTAATAACACTTGCTGCTCTTGCAGAGGACATGGTTTTGATTACCAGTACCACATGTGAGTCACCATGTGGTGCTGGAAACTGATCTAGGGGCTCTGACACCCTCTTCTAACTTTGGTGAACATATATGGCACACACACACACACACACACACATATGGCACACTGTTGTGGGACAATGGTCTTGTACTTTGTAAAGATTTGTCACTTGTATTTCAATAAAACGCTGATTGGCCAGTAGCTAGGCAGGAAGTATAGGTGGGGCAACCAAGCAAGAAGCAGAGGTGGAGCAATGAGAACAGGAGAATTCTGGGAAGAGGAAAGGGTCATTGTACAGTTGTCACCCAGACAGAGAGGAAGCAAGATGAGAATGCATCACTGATAAAAGGTATCAAGCCACATGGCTAACACAGACAAGAATTATGGATTAATGTAAGATGTAAGAAAGAATTAATAAGAAGCCTGAGCTACTAGGCCAACCAGTTTATAATTAATGTAGATTTCTGTGTGTTTCTTTAGGACTGAAATGCTGCAGGACCAGGTGGGACAGAAACCTCTGCTAACAGCACACAGATATACATGCTTGCAAAACATTCATATACATAAAATAAATTGAAAGAGATAGGAAAATTGTAGAATCTGTGAACTTCAAAATAAATAGTTATATAACTAACAAACAAAATGCAATGGCTGTTTTTAAGGCCCATTAAATGGTCAGCTCTGTTTAGACATTTTGCAAGTTTTCTCACTTAATCTAACACCTTAAAAAGCAGTTGTGGTAACCCTTTTTAAACATGAGATAAATTTAAATAATAGTTTATCTGAGGCCAATTTAGAGTCAGGGTTAAAATATGAATTCACCTCTGATCAATTAAAAATCTCTTAAGTTATCCTTTCAAGAAGACTTTATTCCATGATAGAGTAAAAGCACTATTAGTATTTTCTTCTACTCCTCCCCTCTGAAAACAGAGTTCTAGTCACCCTGCCTATATACCTCAATATGCAGAGGAAGCAGACGTTATCCCAAAGTCTTTGTAAGCAAGTTATAGCTGCTGTACAAAGGTGTACCGTGCAGATCTATCATGACATACGAAGCCACTTCTTTATTATATCATAGTTGTCACCTCCAGAAAACACTGCATTTGCTAGACAGGTGCCCAGAGTAAAGCTCATTAGGCAGTGTTCACCGCTACACAGAGCTACTAAGTAACTTGGCACATTTAGAATAATCACTTTAACCAGGGAGAAAATTGTTGCAGTGGCCTCTATAAGATGCTAGGCAGGAGAAGTGGTGTGTGCCTGCAATCCAGCTACTTGGAGGGCTGAGGTTGAACTGCAAGTTCAAGGCTAGCCTGGGCAACAGAGCTAGACCTGTCAGAGGGAGAGACATAAACAGAGAGACAGAGGGAGGGAGAGAGAAAGGGAGACACAGAAAAAGGAGAGACTGATGACAACAGTGGCTAAGGTGAGGATGGGGTAAGAGGGGACGAGGATGGTACTCCATTTTCTGGAAGCAGAAAATATATACAGATTAGAAAACTCAAAAGGTAAAAGACAAACATCTCAGCACAAAATGTATCTTGATAAATGCTGCCAACTACATTTTGAACTGATTTGCATGATTATTAAGGGATGTTTAAAAGAAAAAGAACAAATATCTACATAGAGCTTGCTAAATACCAAAGGCATTTGGACTGACTTCTTAAAAACTCCCTGGAAACTGACTGCACATACGCTTAGGCTGTTGTCTGGTTTTTTTCTAACAGGGTTATGCTGTGTATATAATCCAGGCTGGCCTTCCACTGTGATCCTCCTGCATCAGCCTCCTGAATGCTGCAATGATAGCTGTGCACATGGCTTTTATAACTTGCCTTAAATTCTATTCCCACATTATCTGTTTTCTTTAGTATGCTTCTATGGCCACAGCCAGGCAGTGGTGGTGCACATGTTTAAGATCAGGACTCGGAAGGCAGAGGAAGGCAGATCTCTTGAGTTCAAGGCCAGCCCAGTGTACAGAGTTGCAGGATAGCCAGGGCTCCATGGAAGAAAAACCTTGCTTCAAAAGAGAGAAGATACATATTTCCCTTCCGTGGCCATCTTCAGTATAAGTCACTACTGATGTCACAGGGCTGAACTGTAATTTGCTCTGGTGTATCTGATTACATCCTCAGATCAGTTAATGAGGATGAAATCGCCACAGGATGACGGCTATACAACTTCGTGAAGACTCGCATTCACTAGTCAAGCTTATACTGTCAACGCCTGTACGTGAGGGTCCTCTGGAACTAGAGTAACAAACAGTTGTGAGCTGCCATGCGGAACGTGGGACTTGAACCTGGGTCCTCTGGAAGAGCAGCAGGCTCTTAACCACGAAGTCATCTCTCCAATTCCAACTTAGTATTTCTATTTGTATTTCTTGCAATAGTATTATTAAAAGTTCTATTGCATTGAACGGTTTTGTACTTCTGTGAATTACCTGTCCATTCTTCTTTCCTAGGTTCTGTATGCTCTGTTTTCTTGTTTGCTTGACCGCATTTGCAGTGCTGGGGATGGAACCAAGGCCCTCATGCATGTTAGGCAAGCAACCTACCACTGAGATAAACTCCTACCCTTCTAAGTTTTAGTTACCTTATAACTCTTTATACAGAAAATTTAAATTATCATAACTTTACTTTATTGCACTTCACGTATATAGTGTTTGAAGAATAAAACTTATTTTTATATTGTCAATTATATTCTTTCATTGAGGCTGTTTTATCGAAAAAATCATTTTTTAGGATATGAGGAAAAAATTGCAGGAATTTTATAAAAGGCTCTACACGCCCACCCACTCCCCAAACACACACTGCTTTGCCCAGGTTTGTTGAAATAAGCTAATGTGGGCTTCCTATCAAGTAATTCACTTATTTCTAAACATACTCTATGATATTCTTAAATTAAGAGCACTGACACCAAAATACAAAGGTCTCTTCATTTGATCCGAATGCTCTCTCAGCTCTCAAAGGCAGTGTCCTAACATCTAAAGCACCGGAAACAAAGCATCTAGGAAGGCAGAAGGGAAACAGGACATGCGAACTCCCCAGTCCTCTGTTCTAAATGGGTTACCTTCAAGGCTGGCAAGCTGAAGCCATCTGTCAAGTTACGAGCTTCCTCTTCTGATATCTGTTCTTCACTGAGGCCGAGCCCCAGCTCCTTAAAAGGTACCACACAGATGTAGTTGGTAACATTGTCACTCTCAGAGTTCAGGGGGTAGGTTAAATTAGGTTAAGGCAATCAACAACACCTCTTCATTAACACATAGTCAAAAGTATCCAAAACTATATTTACTAATTTTATTCTGAACCTAGGCTGAAGCGTTTCACCAGTTGTTGTAAAGAAATTAATTATAAGAGCTAATGTGCCGGGCGGTGGTGGCGCACGCCTTTAATCCCAGCACTCGGGAGGCAGAGGCAGGCGGATCTCTGTGAGTTCGAGACCAGCCTGGTCTACAAGAGCTAGTTCCAATGCAGGCTCCAAAGCTACAGAGAAACCCTGTCTCGAAAAACCAAAAAAAAAAAAAAAAAAAAAAGAGCTAATGTATTGAAATAATACTCAGGTATCTTATAGGGTGCTTTGAATAAGCTTTTTTTGCTTAAATAGTTCACAGTAGGCAGGCAGCACTTTAGCTACTGCCCAGCCCGCTGCCCTCTTCTGTCAATTCCACAAACCTCCTGCTATTCTGTATGAAATAAAAGCAAGTTGTTCAGCTCTTCAGAACGGCAAAAATGCTGCTGTTCTTGCTGCCTTCCTTCCAGAGCCGTATTTGTCCTTCATTGTGTCGTGGCGCAGGCCCTCACAGGGAAGTCTTCTTTTTGCCCTTCTAATCCACATCAGCCATCAATAGCTCAGCACGTCCCCACTAGCCTGCTCTGGCTTGTCACGTATACACTGTACCGTTTTGTTATCTTACTCCTGGATGTATCAGTATCAAATTATTTTCCCTCTTTAATTGCTTTTCTACACTATTATACCCGTACATAAAAAGCCTTGTACTTGCATTTATTTCTGCTGAATTTATTCCTGCGTCATGCATTTTGTTTGTCCCTCCAGTTCTTCTGGGATATCTTGTTCTTCCTTGCACCCTCCTCTTCTGGCTTTGAACAAATTGAGCCTTTTCAGTGAGAATCACCTCAGTGTGGCAGGAGAACTCATGCATGACTGAATCTACTGTAAACTCTTAACACTGACAGCTAGCTTGTCTTGTGTGCTGTTCATCTAGATGTGGTCAAAGACGAGACAATCTGTACCACACCCTTAAGTTCAACACTACTTTTGGCAACTTTACGCACAGAGAGCAAAACTCCAACATTCTTTTCAGGTCAATGGCCTTGTGTCTAGCCACACTGTTTGGCCAGGGCACACCTACTGACCCTACCATCACACCACCGGACTGGCACACATGGATTCCTTGAAGTGACATCGTTCATCTACTTTTCAGCTATGCATACGCTTGATGGCCTGGGCAGTGTCACAGATGTTCTTAAAGTGGACACCAAGGTCTATAAGTTCGATCTGTATAGGATTGGAGGGTGCTTTAAGGTCAAAAGAGTAGTAAATCATTTCACAGGTCCTTTATGGGAAGTCCATGCAATTCTTTTACACTTTTTTTTTAAAATCACATTTTTAAATTACAGTTGGGGTGGAGGAATGATATGAAAGTCAGAAGACAACTGCGGGAGTTAGTGATCTCCATCTTCCACGAGGGTCCCACGGAAAAAACTCAGGTCTTTGGGCTTGGTGGGTGCCTTTACTTATTGAGCCATTCCACAGACCCAGACCAACACACTTCTTGAGCCTCTCTGACTACTTCTATCAGCTACCCATTTGAATTACACATATTATGATAATCTTGGGATTCGGTCCTTGATTAAACTTGCAAATATTCTGTTGGATATTTCTCTGTGGCATTAACCTATAGAGTTTGTGCTTTTGAAAAGATTAATTTATTTTCATTTTATGTGTATTGGTGTTGTACCTGCATATATGTTTCTGCACTATGTGCCTGCCATGCCCTTGGAAGTCACACAAGAGTGTCAGATACTTTGGACCCAGTGGCACAGATAGTTGCTAATTGCCATGTGGGTGTTGGGAACAGAATCCTGGTCCTCTGGAAGAGCAGTCAGAGCTCTTAACTGCTGAGCCATCTCTCCAAACCCTGCTCTGTAGTTTTTATTCTTTGCAATACCATGTTTTGATGCCAAGATTAAAATAACAGCATGGAGCTTTCTAACCCCATAGGTTAAATTTTTTTCTTTTAGTTTAAATTCACTTAGAATTCATTTATAAATGAATTATATTACTGACAGCTACTTTTGTTTGTGGTTTTGAGACAAGATCTTTCATGGTGGTTGGGATGTGAACAAGGTCTCATTGCGTATCCCCTGGAACTTGCTATGCAAACCAGGCTGGCCTAGAACTCAAGAATCCACATGCGTTTGCCTTCCGAGTACTGGATTAAAACATGTGTCACCACACTGGGAGTGACAAGGTCTTACTATGTAGTCCAGTCTGGTTTGTAACTTCCTACATAGCTCGGGCAGCTAGCCTTTAATATTTCATTCTCTTCCCTCAACCTCCTGAGCGTAGGGGAATGTGCCTGTGTATTTCTTTACAGTTAGCTTTAGAATAGGAAACACATGAGGTGTAAGGGAAACGGAGGCAACTTGCTTCTTCTTCCTGTCACTTAGCCACATAGTTTACCTGTCCTAAGGCATTGACAGTCCTCAGTTTCCTTATCTGCAGCCTTCAAGACATTTCGTGGACAGCACATACCACAAAAGCCAATCCATGCATAAAGCTGTGGGTGTTTGGATATCTGCAATGATAACCGCACACAAAAACATAAACTTATTTGTCCGTGTATATGTGCAGAATACTTATGTACAAATGGAAGAGTACTATAAACCATGCTCTGGGCACTGGGCTATCCCCCTCCCCACTTAACTATAACTTGGAGATCTTTCTACAGTAGTCTGCCAAGATCCTTATTTCTTGAGATGGGATCTCACTGTGCAGCCAAGGCTGACCTCTGGAATACATGCCCTGCTGGGATTATAGGCATAAATCACAATGCACAGCCTTACTGTTATTTGAAACAGTTGCATATTTTCCATTCTTTCCATCAAACTGGGTACTCTTTTTTTTCTTTCCACAAAAGAAATATTTCAAAATCACATTTCCAGTTTCTTTGAGTTTTTAATTCTTTTTGGGTTAGCTTTGGAGATGTGCGCTCTGATAAGCAGGGAGGAGCTGTTTATTCACATAGTTCCAAAATCACGATCAAGGAGTTGCAGGAGCCACCCTCTTAAAAGTCTAACACCCATGCTAACACTATATCCTAATTATTGATCTTGGTTTTTTTTTTTTTTTTTTCGAGACAGGGTTTCTCTGTGGCTTTGGAGCCTGCGCTGGAACTAGCTCTTGTAGACCAGGCTGGCCTCGAACTCACAAAGATCCACCTGCCTCTGCCTCCCGAGTGCTGGGATTAAAGGTGTGTGCCACCACCGCCCAGCATGATCTTGTATATTTTTATTGCTTATTTTGGTCAGTTATACTGGGTCTTACTTATCTTTCTATTCTTTGAAAATAGGATTGTTGGATTCGTTGTCAGTTTACCTCCCGAGCTTTCTTGTCTAGGAAGCACAGCCTGTCTGCCCCTCTCTGCAGCTTGTTTCATACCCCACCCCCAGCAGACTGCTCACTAGGCACGGCAATCCTCCCATTACTTCAGCTCCTACTACCACAGGACCTTCATACTTTCTGCTCCACCTGAACGGACATTCTCTTTCATCTGTCTCAACATTCACGTCTTAGCGTCAGTGCCAGCTCCTCAGAGAGGCGTTTTACCCCCAGTCAATGTAGCACCCCACTATAGCTCTCTATCTTAGATGCCTGGACTTTCTCCTTTGTAGTAATTATACCTGCAAAGCTTTGTTTGTTTGCTTTTAGAGACAGGGTTTCTCTGTGTAGCCCTGGCTGTCCTGGAACTCACTCTGTAGACCAGGCTGGCCTTGAACTCAGAGACCCTCCTGCCTCTGCCTCCCGAGAGTTGGGATTGAAGGAGCACACCACCACTGCCAGCTATATCTGCAGAGCCTAACTACTATCCGATCCACTCGAAACACTAGGAACAAGAGTCCTTCACCTTGTTCACTACAAGGTCCTCAGTACTGAGAAACCCCCACTGGTGAAGGGTTTCTCTCATTCTCCCTACTCCGAGTTCATGCTCCATGAGGGGGAGACTATCTCTGTGCATACAACAGCGGTGGAGCTAGCAACCAGCGCATTGTCTAGCCCTGTGTTCATGTTCAGGAGATACTCATGGGATGACTGACTACTCTCACATCTCTCTTTTTCCATTTACTTTCTGTTTGTTTGTTTTGGTTTTGGTTTTTTTCAAGCAGGGTTTGTGTGTAGTTCAGGCTGTCTTGGAACTCACTCTGTAGATCAGGCAGATGTTGAACTCAGAGATCCACTGCCTCTGCCTCTGCTGGGACTAGAGGCATAGATCGCCATGCCTTGCTCTTTCCAGAGACTTTTGCTTCTTGCTATCTGTAATGCATTTATAGTCACACAATCAACTCCTATTCATTCTTGGAAGGCCGAGTCCTGTGGAAGTCTTCTTTAATCCTGTAAGTCAAGGTTACTGTCCTAGAATGTTCGAACACGCACTGAGCGTGTTCTGTATTCTGAGTGCTGTTTATCTAGTGATATAACTCAAAAGTCCTCAGAAGTGGTAGTACAAGTTCTTACTCTGTCTCTCTAATACCTGGTAGTATCTGACACATAGCTGACTATATGCAGTGGGAAACAGATGGACACGTTCTTGATGAGGATTAACTATTTTCTCTTCACTTCCAAGGAGGCAACCCAGTGTAGCTCTACAGAGTACATATGTACATATATGTACATATATACATTATATGATTTAAATTATAAGTAAATTAACTTCTGCTTTTTGTTTTCACAAAGTAGAGATAGGAAATATACCCAGGAAGGTTTTTGTAAAGCAAGTGGTGATAGAATATAAGGCATACGTAAGCACAAAACATCATCTTGATCAGTACCCAGCAAACTAAAGGTAAAGAGTAGTTTTTAGCCTTTTATTTACTCATAATTTAACAAATTTATGAAACTTACTTTATTAATTATAAAATACTGCCATTTTAAAGATGACAGTAAAGCAGAGAATAGTAAAAAAAAAAAAAAACAACAACAAAAAACCTAAGTTAAATTCACTAGTCACCCGTGCAGTATATAGCCACATTCTGAACTCAGGACACCCAGCTCTGGAGTCTGCTGCCAGGTTATTACCATGTGACGACACAAATGTGTCACAGTCACTCATTTCCTAGAGTCTTGTCTAGCATAGCCAAGCTCTTTGACCAGTGAGGAGAGAGACTTCAAGATTTTCCCATTGTAATGGTCCATCCAAGAATGTCTTCCTGACTGTGACTGTCATCCCCCTGCAATGCATTTCCAGTTTTGAAATAGAAGTGAAGAGAGAAATTAGATTTGAAACAGGCGATCTCAATTTACAGTTCACACCTCAGGATGCACCTGTAACATCTAATTCAGCGCTTTGGAAACACCGTTAGCCTCATACGGAGACAGGAAAGGATATTTTTTCAGCATGTACAGGGTAGCCAGCCTTGCGGCTTGGAAGTTGGCTCTTACAGTCCTGTAGACGGCTTTCCGAAGGCCGATGAGATGCTGGCTGGGATGCTGTCCAGCTTTAGTAAATGAGCAAGCAGCACTGACCCTGTCAAGCAAACTTGAAAAGTAAAATGTGATACAACTGTACAGGTGTCCTAAAGTTTGTGTTTCCTAAATCCATAATTCTATTAAACTTAGAGAAAAATTCTTTCTTAACATTATTCTAAGTATCTCAAATCAAGTGTAGTCTCCTTTTTCTTGATACATACAAAACCACTAAGATACACAAATAAAACAAAAAAAAAATGACAACTGAAAACTTAAAAGTTCACAGAATCAGAATATTTAGTCAAATATAGAGACCATGAATTTTAATTGACATAGACTAGAGGTGAGGACCATTTCTGTAAGAATTTATGGCTTTCTACATAAAGATACTCTACCTGGTAAAACACACTCCAGGAGAACTACTGTACAGTTTCAGAACCCCACATCTCCAGGTTCTATTGAGGGCTTAATTAACAACACCTTCTCATGCTTAGTAAGCATTTTCAATATGTTCACTGATCACGTCTTTGGTCACATGTACAGAGCACTTAACTACCATACATAAATCCATTCTGTACATCCATAAAAGTAGGGTAGAATTACTTACCCGCCTGCTGCCACTGGCACTTACCTACTCACAATGAAGTAGGGGAGGCAGAAAGGTAACAGGACCAGTGGCCAACAGGGGAATGCAAGCAGAAAGGCAAAGTAAGGATCACAATGTGGCAAGCCAGCTACTCTCAAGCTCTCACATTTCATGGACTTTCCCCAGGCCAACGGGAAGCATTGGCAGCACAGACAAGAAATGCGCTACTTTGTGACAGAGAGTAAGCCGGGCTAAATGCTGCAGTTACTCTGATCAGTAACCTCCTCCAACAGCAAGACAAAATGTCAGCATTTGTAAACCTTCTTCATAAAACTACCAATCTATAGTACAGACTTTGAACTAGAATGTTGACAGTGTGAAATATATGGACAAAGATGGATAGACTTAATTTTAAGTAAGGGAATACAGGAAAAGAAAGGCTAAATTAATTGCTAGAAGGAAACACTGAGGCAGAAACAAACCATGAAGCATTAGTGGTTGGGCTTCGCTGAATCCATTTTACAGACAGAAGTATTTCTAAGGCACCGTGAGGCAAGGTCTATTATCCTTGCCACTTTTCAGCCCAGTGTCCAGTTAGATGGAAACAATGAAATGACTTCTTACAACACTTCTCTTTACCCACCTGCCACCTGGATGGCACAAAGGCATGACCAGGGGCGGGGGGGGGGGAGCCATGCTTAATGGCCCACTTTACCTTTTCATGTTAAGTCCATGGATATGGGTAAAAGTCAGAAAACTGACAAGTCACGGCGCCTTGCATACATGTCTAAGCACTGGTTGGGCACATGGCCACTTACCATTCAGGCCTCTCCAGAAAACGCTGTTATGTCGACAATGAGAAGGAGATACTACTTAATTTAGGTGTGACTTTTTTAATTTTTAAAATTTGACAAACAACTCAAAATTTGCTATTGACTGGCAAGAATTGAACCTAACCTAACGGAAAGACAAAATGGACATGCACAGGATTGTCGCGCTTTGCACCGAGCACAGAAGGCATGAGGTTCTTCCATGTCTTCCACACTCTCAGGACTGTTATGAGGAGCGCAGTGTGAAGACCATGGTGACCCCACGACTGTCCAGATGGAGCCTTTAGGGCCAGATGAAGTATTAGCCTAGAGCACAGTGAATGATGCAAAGGCTACAAAGGGTGTCTCCTTCCTGATTTTTACTATCTCCCAACCTCAAGTAAGTTAAAGCAAATATTGTCCACTGCAGACTTACTTTTCCTAACTATAAATGGCAAGGGAAAATGTTATATAGTGGAAAGGGGACAAGAGAGGTGACGGGCTGGCAATAGGATTGAAATACATTATGTATATGTATGAAAATGTCACAATGAAACTCACTGTATGGTATGTGCTAATTAAAACATTTAACAATTACATAAATTGTTGACTATACTGTAGTCTCCCCCAACTGATGCCTAAGAACGTTTTGTGTAGCCTAGTGTCCTGGAAACGGGCTTCCGAAATTAGATGAGATGGATATGGATAATCGCTTTACAAATACGTCTACTTGTATGGGAAACTGATTAGCACAGCACATGGAACATAGCTGCCCTGTGTGTGCGCTATGTGATGTATGCACTTGTCTATGTAGATAGAGATGCCAGGGTACTCAGGAGGCCAGGGACCTGCTCTTTCATGAACCACTTTATTCTCTTGAGATGGGTTCTATCATGAATTCCAGTAAGCCTCAGCAATGCTCCTGTCCCCGCTCCCCTGCGGCACTGCAGTTACAGCTATATCATGCCGGGTTTGTAACAGAGGTGCTGGAGATGTGAACCCAAGCTCTTATGCATGCGCAAACGTTCTTACCTGCTGAGCCATCGCCCTAGTCCTGCAATTCTCCTTTTAGTAAGGGCCCAGCATATCCTGGAGCATAAGCACTGACAGCTAGACTGCTAAACGTTCAGTTTCTCATGGGAACACGCAGCATCATTAACAGGATACTCTAAGAGTTCTAGTGCTATAGCAGCTGCTAGTGGTTACCCAGGGGAATGTTATTAACATATGTCTGGATTTTAAAGTGAAACCACATCAGACATGGCTGCCATCTGAACTGGGCAATG
>JAQHUG010000011.1:3009258-3023960 GCA_028555095.1 Dicrostonyx torquatus
AAAAAATATGTCCAGGAATCAAAGAAAGTAGGGCAAAAAATAATTCAGCCACCCACTTTTGTCTCCCTTTTACCTCCCCACATCCACTCTGCAGCCATCCCCTCAATTTTATATGAGAAATGACTGTCCAAGTCAGTTTTTCATGACTTGGTCTCTGAGTCCCAGAGCGCATGCTTTTGTTCTCTCTATCGAATTCCCGTACCTAGACCCTTCACTATAGCAAAATACTCCTATTTCCCACTTAGATATCGTAACCACACTGCCATTTTACACGGTAACCGTCCACACTCGGGGCCCTAAAACTGCACATTATAAATACTGTCACTCCACCCCGATCTTTTGCACACAAAATCCTTTTCCTGTAGTACATTTTCTCCTATCCATCTTTCTAATTCATTCACAGTTGAAGATTTATCTGGGGTATGATGTGGTGTAGGGTTTTCTTTTTTTTTGCCTTTCTTTCTTTTCTTTTCTTTTTTAGTGCTAAACACTTAAAACAGACCACGGTTTCCAAATGAACCTTCCACTGACAGCTAGTACATATGTCAACATTTCACATTCTGTACCGTACCTCACTCTCCCATTGTACAGCACGGGGGATTCCCTTTCTTTTTCTTGTCTTAATTTTCTAAAATCTAGTTGGCTGGGGGAAAGCACGGCATACATATTCAGGACACACATTCACATTCTAGGGTGTGGGTTTTGACCTGTCTGATGGCAAAAATGGCATTGAAAACACTAGACTTATTTATTTATTTTTAAATTCAAGATGGCAGAGACACAAAGCATTCACATCCAGTCCAGAGCTCCACTTCAGACCTAGCTACACCTAGCGCAATAGCAAGGACAAAAGAATGGAACCTAGGTGCTGAAATGCTAGAACCCTCACCATAGGCCACAGGTCTCAAACACAACGGATCTCCAACCCAGATAGCAGAGAACTGGCACCTGCTGCTTGCATTCCAAAGGCCACACCTTGATGAGGATCGTGCTGGTGATAACCGAAGGCACTTCTGGCTACAGACCCGCAAAAAAAAAAAAAAAAAAAATCAAAGCTTAAAGGGAGGAGGTTCAGTAGTAGAGAGAGCACCCGGCACGTTTCGGCCCCGCCCCAGCGAGGCGCAGATCGGGCGGTGCAGCCATCGGAAAGGAAAGAGCAGGACTCCTGCCCCTAGGGCCGGTCAGCGGCGCCAGGTCTGGGGATTCCGGTTGAGCCTGGGGCAGAGCTCAGCCGCGACAGGATCCCGCGGGCTACACCTGTCAAGGCGGCTGCAGCCAGTAGGCCCCGAACCAGCGAGGGATTGGTGCCCCAGGCCCGCAGGCGCGCGTCACCCGATCCCTCCCCTCGGAATCGCTCTGCCTCCTCGCTTTTCCTTTAGTCCACCTTAGACAAAGACGGTCCACACTCCCAGCCATTTCCTCCTCACCTCAAAAACCACCTCTTCGTCAAACTCCGGTGTCATCCTTCTCCGCCATACCACCCGCCTCAGCACGATGAGAAATGAAGGAAGGGAGGGCAGACAGCACCCAGGTTTCTGCTCCTGCCCACCTCGGGGGCGCTGGAAACTACAACTCCCGGGATGCTTCGCGGCGCCCGCCCCCTTTCTCTCTTCTGATTGGAGCAGAGGGTGAGCGCGTAGGCTGGAGGGGCGGAGCTGCGGAGCTCCTATTGGAGAGAGATACAGCTTTTGTCTGCCTTTTACATCCCGGGACGACCAGGGGGCGCCTGGAGCGCGGATTTTACTCGGGAGCAGTGGAGGGGCGCGCGCCCGCGAGGCCGGCTCCGCTCGTGCGCGCGCGGCGGTCTTCCCCGGCCGCGCGGCGGAGCGGCGGTCGTGCTCGCGCTCCTGTCGCTGGGCTGTGCGGCGCCCGGAGGACGCCGGAGGGTCGCGGGAGCCGGCATCTGTCCTTTGTGAGGCGCTCAGGCAATTCGTTCTGGGGTGCGGGGCGGAATGTGGGCGCTGCGGGGTTGTTTTCTCTCTCCTGCTCCAACTCTAGGGAGTGTGGACTGAACGGGAGCCATGGACTTGAAGGCGTGAGCGGCGCGGGGCAGTCATGACTTCGGTCGCTGGTAAGTGGCCGGGCTGCCGGGGAAGTTGCTGCGGGCTCCTGCTGTCCCCGGTGTGGTCCTCCCCCCCTTCCCCGGTGACCGGTGCGGGGTCCCCGGGATCCCACCCACCACGGTGAGCCCAGGTGAAGCGACTGCGAGGCGGCGCTTGCTCCTGTGCTCTGGCGATGTCGCCTGTGCGCGGTGCGGGAAGCTTGGAGTCGGACGCGGAGGACTCAGTTACTCTAAACTAGGACAGTTTTCCAGCGAGTTGAACTGATTGCACTACCAGCCTGAGTTGCTTTCCAGCCTAGTCGTTACTGATTGGAACTCTTCGCTAAATTAGTAAGGAGGTTTAAACAGAGCTGGTCGTATCCTGATGTCTTGAGTCCTATTACCTGAAGAGTAAAGTGTACGATTAGATGGCAAAAAAGACAAAAAACAAGCCCTCCCCCCAACCAACCAACAATCCCCCACCAAACAAACGAAAAACCCAACCCCCCTTTTTTTTTTCTCATCTTCACTTTTTCTTAACTTTTTTTGCCCCCTAGTCGTACATCGACAGTGTAAACAAAGCCTCATTTTCTGTCTGCCTCCTTTCCACTCACCCAAATGACAAAGCCTCTGCTTACCTTTGTGTGAATTTAGGCATTTCTGGTCATTGTACTGAGAAACATTCTTAAGGCGCAATTTTTATTTTTCCAAACTTAAGTGCCCGGATGGCGTTATGGTCCCTTTATAAGAACATAGCTTATTATTATTATTTTTAAAACCAGAATTTAATAAGGTATGGGATATTTTTTTAAAGCATCTTCATTCACATTTGAAGAAACTTAGATGAGGAATTCTGTAGTGAAAGAGTTCAAGGCTTCACTTCAGTTACGTCTAGAATAAGCACTTAAGTATCCGATTAAATTTTCCTTGCTTTCTTTGGCGTTTGTTTAAAATTCCTGCAACTTGAAACTGTCAAAGAGCACACCAAATGTTCTGATTTGTATTTCTAAAGCCTTGGAAGAGTCGCACTGCCAGGCATAATGAGAGCACATTAAACAAGCAAGAAACTAGTAGCAATAAGAAAGCAAGGGGCTGAAGTGTTCACGGTAGAAAATGTAGATTCTTTTCTCTTTGATGTTATGTGTATTCATTCACGTGATCGTCGGGCACTATTAGTCATTTACAAAGGTTTCTCCCTCTTTTTTTTTTTTTTTTTTTTTTTAAAGAGGCGTTCCTCTTCCACAGTAGATTATTTTCAGCCTAACTTTCTGTGCCTCTCCTTCACTTAACTTTGGTAAATTTCTGAATCAGTATAATTAAATTAAGATAAAAATTGGAAAATAATTGAAATTTCTAGAGCTCAGTCTGGAAGTTTATGACTGTTTCATTTCGAATTACGCTAGAACAAGGCAAGCTATTTTTATACTTATCAACTTTACAATTAAGGAAATCCACAGCATTTTTGTGGTATTTGAAAGAGACACTTCCTGTGTCTAGCTGAGTTAGTTGATTTTTTTTTTAAAAGCATGGGCTGCTGAGAAGCATTAACTACTTTTTTGCTCACCCGTCTGATGACATTTATTATAACTTTTTCTTATGTCTAGGGGATGTTGAGGAGGAGTGAGGTTTTTTTTTTTTTTCCCACCCGTTTTGATAAAGTTACCTATACATTGCCCTCACAAGGCATACGTATGTGGGTCAGAACAATGCAATTTATTAAAACTTTGCGGAAAGTTACTCTTGGAGTAGAGAGTGTTTTTTGTCTATTCCGGTGTTTTTGGGAAGGATTGCCTCATTTAAAATTAGGGGTTGTGGCCGGGTGGTAGTGGTGCGCACCTTTAATCCCAGCACTCAGGGGGCAGAGGCAGGTGGACCTCTGTGAGTTCGAGGCCAGCCTGGTCTACAAGAGCTAGTTCCAGGACAGGCTCCAAAGCCACAGAGAAACCCTGCCTCGAGAATAAATAAATAAATAAATAAAAATAAATTAGGGGAAGCCAGGCGGTGGTGGCGCATGCCTTTAATCCCAGCACTCGGGAGGCAGAGGCAGGTGGATCTCTGTGAGTTCGAGGCCAGCCTGGTCTACAAGAGCTAGTTCCAGGACAGGCTCCAAAGCCACAGAGAAACCCTGCCTCGAGAATAAATAAATAAATAAAAATAAATTAGGGGAAGCCAGGCGGTGGTGGCGCATGCCTTTAATCCCAGCACTCGGGAGGCAGAGGCAGGAGGATCTCTGTGAGTTCGAGACCAGCCTGGTCTACAAGAGCTAGTTCCAGGACAGGCCCCAAAGCTACAGAGAAACCCTGTCTCGAAAAATCAAAAAATAAATTAGGGGTTGTTATAGAGCAGCGGGGTTTTTCCTGCAGCTGTTGAGGAGTGAATCCATAGAAGAGATTTTGGAAGTGTTCTAAGTAGTATATGAAAAAGGGAGATAATTATAAGTATCACCTACCTATCTGTCATCTACCATCGTGTGTATATCCAGTTCACTATTTCATTAAGGCCTGTGCCTTTTTGCTTTGGGGCTGGCGGAAGAGCCGAGAGAGCCAAGGCCACCTGTGTGTAACAGATGACGACTCTGTTTATAACAGTAAAATGGTACCGGGGTTTGACTTTTCTACCTTAGATTTCCCCGGAGCCAAGCAGCTGTGTAAATAAAAGATTTGCTGCCTTGCTCCCAAGAAGCATCGGGGTCTGATTGTTAATTCGGTGTCCAGATCCAGAGGTGCGGGATTGGTTTCCAAGCATTGTGTACTGATGTCAAGGTTTGACACTGGAGCAGGTCATACCATAGTGTCTCGTCAGTGTTGTTTTTAGCAATGCTTCTTTCAGCACAGAGCCATTAAAAATAGTGCGGGCCGGTGAGATGGCTCAATGGGTTAGGCTCCTGCTGTCAAGGCTGATGACCTGAGGTTGATCCCTGGGACCCCCAGAATGAAACGAGAGACTCAGTCTTTCAAGTTGTCATCCAACACGTGTGCTGTGGAATACATAGTTACCCCCTCCCACAAATGAGATATAATTTTAAAAAATATTAATGGTATTGCATCCCTGTAATCCCAGAACCAGAGAGGGCGAACCAGGAAGACTGCAGTTCAGGGATATCCAGGGATACATTCCAAAGCCTATCTCCAACAACTGAAAATAAAGAAAAACAGTAAGGAGAGGTTTTTGTATATTGCTGTACCAGGGACTTGGCAAACACTTCCTCCTATTAGTCATTAAGGAATTACACAATAATCCTATTGAAGTTCATCCTGCTCCCTTTTCAAAACATCATTTTGAAAAAGATTTATTTTAAAAATATGTGTGTGTGTGTGTATGTGTGTGTGTGTGTGTGTGTGTGTGTGTGTGTGTGTGTGTGTGGTGGGTAGAGGTTTGTGTATGTGTGAACACAAGTGCCAACAGAGTTGAGATTGTTGAATTCCCCTAGAACTGGAGTTACAGTCAGTTGTAGAACCCTTCCCAACTCTCCATCCCCTCATTCTACCCTGGTCCCATGGGTGCTGGGAACTGAACTCAGGTCTTCTATAAGAACAGAATGTACTGTACTCTAAACCACTGAGCCATCTCTTTAGCCTCCAGAACATCATTTGATGTTAAATTGGATGCTGAAGTTAAAGAAATTTTCTGTCACTGAAGACGTTAATTAAATGCTGTGTATGTGACAACTGTATTCTCAGGCCCCCTGTCGGCACTGGGAACCCAGAGAATAAGACCGTGAATTAGCTGGACTCTGAGTTATATCGCTGACTTCTTCCACTTGAATGCACTGGTAACAAACAATAGGAAGCCCAAGTTCACAGTTAGTTATTGAGTGTGCATGCATTGCAGGCTTTAGAACATATCACTGCGCTGTGTTTCCTGGGAGTCAGCCTTGGCTCGGATGCACTTACCTTGCTTTCTGTGACATTGAGAAGAGGAATTTGTCTCTTGGAAGCAGACTCAAAGGAAGGACTGGAATTGGTGCTAGAAATTGTGATGTGGGAAGAGCAGGGCAATAGGATGGAAGTAGGGCTAAAATTGGTACCAGAGAGTAATAAAACGCTTTAGGGAGGCTGAGCTGGAGGATGGAGAGTTTGAAGTCAGCTTGGGGATACATGGCAAGACAGTAACAACAAAATAACTAGTAATAAAATGTTCTCAATGAAAAGCAAAATGACTTGATTAAATGACCGCAAACCTTCTGGCTAGAAAGTAAAAGATTAATTAGATGAGAGCTCTCATTCTTCTCTTCTCCTTCTTTCCTTCCTTCCTTCCTTCCTTCCTTCCTTCCTTCCTTCCTTCCTTCCTTCCTTATTTGTTTATTTTGGTTTTTCGAGACAGGATTTCTCTGTAGCTCTGGCTATCCTGCAACTTGCTCTGTAGACCAGGCTGGCTTTGAACTCAGGGGATAAAGGTGTGTGCACCACTACCACCTGGCTAAAATGTCTCTTTTTAAAAGATAATTCTTTGAAAAATTATTATTGTGGTGTGTGGTGTGTTTGGGTGTGTGGGAGGGCCACAGTGTGCATATGAAGACTGGAGAACAGCTTCGCGGAGACAGTTTTCCTTCCATCTTTACGTGTGCTCTGGAAATTGAACTCAAGTGTCCAGGTTTGTGTGGCGAGTACCTTTATGTGGCGAGCCATCTGGCTGGCCTGCATTTCTTTTTAATTGTGGTAAAACAGACCATCTTAACGTCTATAGGTTTTTTGGAACAGGAACTTTTCGTAGAGCCCAAGCTAGCCTCAAACTCATAACAATCCTCCTGTCTCAGCTCCCTCAGAAGCAAGCAGCAGGACTACAGGCAAGCACCACTATGCCCAGCTGTCTTAACTGTTTTTAAGTGTGCAGTTCAGTAACGTTCTGTCTTGTAAAAACTCATATTCTTAATTCCTTAAAGAAATCCCAGTGCTAGGACGTTTTAAGTGCGACAGAAATGAAATCACCATGACAGTCTGTCAGTTTTTATTGAATGAGAAGGGAGTCTGGGGCAGGTCCTCAGGCAGCCATCCTTTCCCTTACGGTTTGACTTGATGGATGGGGAATTTAATGTGATAAACTATGTCAGCATTGCCAAAACCACAAGAACCAAACCTCAGGCTAATAACGTGTGTATTGAGCAGCTAACTGAAAAATTGCCTTTTTACTTAGGAAGAGGAAGGAGGGCACCCTTCCTTTTTTTTTTTCTCTCTCTGTTTTTTCTTAGTTCCGTGTAATATTTTTTCCAAGCATTATGACTAATTTCCTTTGTTGAAAAGAAAATCAACACAAATGAAATGTCAAAGTCTCTCTGTGTGCAAATAAATGAAACAATGTCGAGTAGTCCTGTGCAGCATGTATTTTGAGATTGTTTTATAAATATGTTTTTTCTTTTTTAAAATTAAGTATTCCTGTTGAAGAAGCTAATTTAAGAAGTGTGAGATAAATCAGACGGTGGTGGCACACGCCTTTAATCCCAGCACTCAGGAGGCAGAGGCAGGTGGATCTCTGTGAGTTCGAGACCAGCCTGGTCTACAAGAGCTAGTTCCAGGACAGGCTCCAAAGCTACAGAGAAACCTGGTCTTGAAAAACTGGAGAGGGGGGATGTTTAAGATAAAACGTGTTTGAACTCAAGTCCACTTGGGGGCACATGATTGACAAGTGGAAGATCCTAAAGGAACTTAAAAGAAAAAAAACCTTTTTGTGTATCATTTTTAGTTTTATTAGAGTCTTTAGAAAAGAATTATTTTGTTTTGTTTAGTTGTGTGTCTATTTGGGCGTTTGTTCAGATGTGAGGCCAGAAGAGGGTGTCACATCCCTTTGAGCTGGAGTTACAGGTTGTTGTGAACTTCTTGATGTGGGTGCTGGAGCTGAACTCTGCCCCTCACGATTGAACTGAAAGTACTCCTTTACAGTCCAGTCCTCTCTCTAGTATGCTCCTTTGTGTAAGGCTGTCGTCAAGTTCCTGTAGGCTGAGAGCCGGCCTGCACAAATGCAGCATTGTATAATAGGTGTTGACGGAACACTTGGCGTGGAATGTGAGGAAGAGTTGCCACACCAGCACTTGTGGTCATCCTTTCATGCCGGGCTTGACAGTGCAGATCGCAATTCCGGCACCCAGGACGCTCCAGCCGAGGGATGTAGCCTGACACCCACCTGACCTATACAGTGAGACCCTTGCTCAGAGGAACATCACACAAACACGTGGTGCTTCCTGGTGAAGGATGAAAGACTTAATCAGTCACCCATGGGAAGTGAAAGAAATACGGATGTACAGATTGTAGGTTCAGATACTCTCCAGTAGTTTGATCTGGAGCCAGGCATGGGTGTGTGTCAAAGCTCTGTGAAGAAATAATCATGAAATTCCCAATTGGTCCTTGGACAGAGAAATACCACCTCTTTGTAAACATCAATTAATACTAAAGAATTCACTTTCAGTCTTTTTAGGGTAGAAAAATGTCTCGTTTCCACGTTAATTTTACAGAATGTTTTGGGGGTTCTTTCAGGTAGACAGTCTTTATAACAGGCCATTACACGGATCTTGTATGTCTTGCTGACCAGTGTTGTTGATTTATATGAGGAATAGAGAGTTGCATACTGTGGGGAACTCTTAATATCAGTGGATGAGCTGGCAAGACTGTATAGAGTCACTAAGTAAAAGCCAGTGATTTAATTATGTCAGAGTTAGAGGAAGATCTGTCGTGGATTAACTAAAAAATATACAGAACGCCTAAAGCTGTGTTACACTAGAATTTAAGGACAATTTCGGGAATTTTCAAGAGTAATGTTGACTCTCTAAGATAATATAATCTGCCTAGTAAAATGAAAGGTCATTTTTTAAATTCATTTTATTGAGTTTTACATTTTTCTCTGCTCCCCTCACTTTCTCTCCCTTCCCCTTCAGCCTTCTCCCATGGTCCCCATGCTCCCAATTTCTTCAGGAGATCTTTTTTTTTCTATTTCCCATGTACATTAGATCTATGTATGTCTCTCTTAGGGTCTTCATTGTCGTCTAGGTTCTCTGGGATTGTGATTTGTAGGCTGGTTTTCTTTGTCTTATGTTTAAAAACAGCTTATAAGTGTGTACATAGATCTTTCTGGATCTGGGTTACCTCACTCAAAATGATGTTTTCTAGCTCTATCCATTTGCCTGCAAATTTCAAGCTCTCATGTTTTTCTGCTGTGTAGTATTCCATTGTGTAAATGTGCCACATTTTTCTTATCCATTCTTTGATCAAAGGGCATTTAGGTTGTTTCCAGGTTCTGGCTGTGACAAACAATGTTGCTATGAACATAGTTGAGCACATGTCCTTGTGGCATGATTGAGCATCCTTTGGATATATACCCAAAAGTGGTATTGAGGAAGGTTGTTTCCTAATTTTCTGAGAAGTCGGAAAGGTCATATTGTTTAAAAAAAACAAAAAAAACAAAAAAAACAAAACTTTATTCAGCAAGCATGGGAGTGCATGCCTGCAATCTCAGCATTAGAAAGTATGGCTGTGAGTTTGAGACCAGACTGAGCTGTGTTGTAGATACCAAACCAGCCAGGGCTGCATAGCAAGACCTTGCGACAGAAAACAAATAAAAACAGGAAAATGGTATGCATGTTTTAGATCCTCTTAGGTCTAATTATTATATTTTCCTTTCTAGAACTTAAGAAGCCACCATTGGCTCCCAAGCCAAAGTTAGTGGGGACAAATAGCAGGCCACCTCCCCCTCCCATTGCGCCCAAACCGGACATCGTAAATGCTAGTGTTCCACGGTTAACAAAGAAAACCAAACCAGCAATTGCACCAAAACCAAAAGCCCTGACGAACTCAGCTGTTCAAGACATCAAGCTGTCACCCTCGAAGAAACTCCCTTTGAACCTGGAGGAGCGGGAGCCAGAATTACCGGAGAGCACTGGCACGTTTAATTGCAAAGATGTCGGGGATGCACACGGTGATTATATTTTACCAACGTGCTCCTGCAGTTCTGGGTGTACCCGTGAGCCTGGGAATAGAGGAAGTCTATGTGCAAAGGAGCTCGTTTTAGAGCCTCTGGGAATGAAAGAAAATTTAGAGAATAGTAAAAACGGTGAGTCCTCTTTATCTGCAAAGAGGCGGACTAGGTGGGATTCAAGTGGTGAAAAGGGCCGGAGCCAGAGTGGAGTTATTTTAAAGGCAGGCGTCTTAGAAGAGAAGCTCAAAGAGGTTTTAATACAACAGTCACCTCGTAGTACCCCGAAGCAGCACAGGTCTCCAGCCAACACGGAAATAAACGGCGACTACAGCTGCGGCAGACAGATCAGAATTGAACTGGCAGATCTGTCCCCTTCCCTGTCCCGCTCTGAAAAAGTTCCTGCTCATCACAACTGCCACCCACAGCCCCCTAGGGATGAATCTCAAAACCCTGAGACTTGTCAAGCAGGCAGTGCTAAGAGCAGCAGTCACTCGGATTCCTGTGAACTAAATGACAAAAAGACGCCTTCCGATGGAACTAGTAAGCAGACGGACGTCACAGACCTTGGTCCTTTAGAAATTCACTTATTACCTCATACCTCAAAGTTTCCAATTCCCAAGCCCAGAAAGACACACGCTGCTCGCCTGCTTCGCCAGAAGTGTGTAGATACTCTTAGTGAAAGCACCGAAGAGCCAGAGAATTCAAACAATGGCTCTTCTTGTCTCCTTGAAGATAGTTCGAGAGACAATCAAGTCAGTGTTCTTCATCAGAATGTTTTGGATAACCAGGGACAAGTGGACAAAGTGAAGCCAGCAAATAAAAGGGCACTGACTAGCGATCCCAAGAGTGACAGACGAGACTCAGTCAGCTCCCAGAAAGCTGTATGCTCTGAAAGAGCGGAGCCGTCTTTAGATGCAGATTCTATTTTGAGTCCCAACAGCACAGCGGAAGGTGGTTCTGGAATGTTACCTGCTGTGGAGAGAGAGACTAGTTTACAATGCAGTACTCCGTCTTCGAGCTTGCCTAAGCAAGCCCAGTTATCCTGCACTGAACATCCGCCAACTACCTGTAACGTGGAATCGTCTGTTCCTCAAGGACAGAAGGAATCTTCCTCGAGAATTGTTCCCAAGAAACCTCAGAGACACAGCTTGCCCGCTGCAGGGGTGCTGAAGAAGGCTGCTTCTGAGGAACACGTAGAAAAGAATTCTTATTCATCAAGCAAAGCAACACATTCCGAGAAAGGTCTCCAAAGAACTCACCCTCAACCGTCGGGCCCCTCAAACCGTGGGGTGTCACCGTCATCCTTTGACACGCCCAACCCAACTTCAGAAAAGCCAGTGTGGAAGTTACCTCATCCTATTTTACCTTTTCCAGGGAGCCCAGAGTCCTTGAAGCGTGTCGCTTTATCCTTAAATAACGAGCCTGCTAGTTCCCTAACCAAGCCAAGAGCAAAATCACTGTCTGCTGTGGATACGGACAGGTGCGACAAACCTTGCAAAGAACCTCCCAAGAAAACTCCTTTTAAAAAGTTGATTAATGTAAAACTGTCCATTGGCTTCATAAAGAGTGACTTTCAGAAGTTTAGGTCAAAAAGTTGCCAGCCTGTGGATGTCACTACAGGACACCTGCTCAGTAGAGAGCCAAAAGGGCTAGAAAGTCATTGGCAAGGTTTGGTGACAGGAGAAGAAAAGAGAAGTAAACCCAGCAAGGCGTATTCTGCAGAAAACTGCAGCCTCGAGTCTCCAAAGGGGAAATCTCGGGGTCAGACCGGAGCAGCCAATGGTCAGAGAGCTGAGTCTCTGGATGACCAGATGCTCTCCAGGGACTCCCCCTGCCAGGCGTCTTATAAGCCCAGTACAAGGGACTGCGCACCAGAGTATGAAAATGTCCGCCACTATGAGGAGATCCCCGAGTATGAGAATTTGCCCTTCGTGCTGGCTGGAGGGAAGGCTCCGGAGCTGGGGTGGCAGAATCCCAGCAGTGTGGAGGACACTGACGCCAATCTGTATGAAGTGCAAGAGCCCTATGATGTCTCAGGTGGCCAGCTGCAACTTGAGCCTAGACATCCGCCTTCCAGGTAATACATAGGTGTCAGCTAGACCTGCACTTTGGCGTGTGCCGTGGTAATTAGCCTTCAACCACTCTGTGATAGAGGACAGCGGAGAGGAAAGTCAGTTACAGAGGGACTGATTGAGAGAGGGCAGATGAAAGCGGTTCTGTATTCAGGCTCCGTCTGTCGTACAATTGCAAGGCAAGCTTCTAATACTTGCTTTCATAGCCAATCCAAAGCCGTGAAGTAGCAGCCATGTGACTGCCGCAAGGATGGCCTAGATAGAGCCCCAGGGTCCCCATGCACCAATGCAGAACCATAGGCAGGAAATTGGTTCATTCAGTGGGGGTTACGAAGTTACGAAATCCATGCATTTATATAAGGTGCCATTGTTGGAATACTGGAGATTTTGCCGCTCCTCAAGCGTGTATTTTACTTGCTGGCCTCAGGCAATCACGGGGGAAATCATGGGATGGTTGTCTTCCTCCTTTTGTGTGCGTACCGAGTCCATCTCTCTTACTGCAGTTTTACTCATCCTCAGCGGCTCAGCTTCTCCATCCCTGGCTCCGTGGAGGCGGTAGCAGGAAGTGTTTGCTTCCTACTAACCTGCCTATTATCCAGTGCTGTCCTTGCATTTTGTATCCCGGTCTGGCTCACCGCGCATTGTTTATTGATGCATCTGATGTTCTGTGTTTAGTTTTTTAAAAAGTATTTATTAATCTTTGACAAGTTCATACATGTACATAATGCACTCTTTTGTCATTTTCACCCCCATTGCTCTCCCTTATCCCTCCCCACTTCCACTGACCCCTTTTTTCTTCCCAACAAGTCCCCCACCACCATTATTTATGTGTCCTTTTGATCTGTGTGGACTTTGTTTTTGTGTGACCTATTAAATTTAATAGCTGTTGCTTGAATGAGTATGAGTGAATAGGGAGTCATTTACTGGTGCATTTACTGGTGCATGGACACCTTAACAGTGAGCTGGCTACACTACTGAGGAAAATGCCATTCAGTTTTAAGTGCCCTGAAGGGCAAACAGGGAGTCCAGTAGGCTCTGTGGTGTGGGGTGGGCACAGGCAAGAAGGAGCGAAAAGAAGCACAGGAAATAAACACCACCTCCCTTCTCTCCCCATGGCTGCAGAGTAGCCTTCGCCTAGCAGTGTTTCCTCTGTATTTGAAGTCTTCAGATTATCCCCAGGCTGCAAACATGGTCCTTGAGCACTCGAGTCTTAAAATGAGACTTGTAGAAACATACTGAGCACATAGTGGGACTCCAAAGGAGGGGGTGTGAACTAGTGGGTGAGTTAAATAAATAAAAGTGTCAAACAAATTGGAACGTCAAGTGAAGCAGATTGCTTTGAGTTACGTTAATTTTCAGGTGCTCTCGCGGTGTTTTTCTTTATCATCGTCTTTACCTTTCCTCTTTTAACCTGTGAAAGGCTTTTAAATTCCCTTGCCTGTTTTTTCTTAGCTGACTCCAGTTTTTTTTTATATGTCTATATCTAAATGTTAGTATGTAAGCAAAAACCTCTTCCTTAGCATAAATTTTTTGACAGAACTTTTTGAAGAATTTATCTGTTTTCAGATGTGTGAATTCTACCATGAAGCAACTTTACTGGTATCTTAAACATGCTTTTGCATATTACTTATGCATGTGTATGTATGCACATGTGTGTGATGAGTTTGGTTTGTTTCTTTAGATACGCTGCTGTCCACATTTATATTTTTTTTTTTTCTTATAATGGGAGGCTTGACCCTTGGGGCCTGTTCCCTGTTGGCTGGATTTGAGTCCACTATCTCTATCTCTGATATGGGTTATTCACTTCTGGAACTCGTTTCTCTGGTCTGCTGCTGGCTTGAGGGGATGCTTTTGGCGGGACTAATGTAGATGGCCGACCAGTGTAGCTGGTCAGGCATTCCTAAGGGGAGTTCTTCCTGGGGACCCCAGGAAGCCAGGGGGACATTGGACAGCCTGGCAAAGCATGGGCCACTTCTGATTTTGAAGTTTGTGTTCCACAGAGAGTTTTGTTTAAGGGAGTCTTCAGTGGACTGCAAGAACCCATAGCTTTCAGCCATAGAATCAGACTCAAGCCCACGAGCTTGCTCCTTTTGTAAACAGTTGACTAGTCAGCGAGAGCGAAATGCAAGGCTCCAACGAGGAAGACCCCGGCAAAATGAAATGAGGTAAATGAGAGGCTGAGAGCTGAAATTTTGAGTGGAAATCCTGAGGGTATGTCTGCTGAAAATGTAGACCTGTGCCTTGGAATAATTAATTCAAAATGCAGGATCCCGGCCCGGCCTGTAGTTTAACAGTCTAGTACTTACTTGCCTAGAAACATTAAGTCATCAGGAAAGTGTTTAACAGTGTCTCAGCCCTCAGGGAAGGGACGCTGGGCCTTCTCCAGGGCTCTGGGTTAGAGTGTCACAGGCTCTGGAGTCTGGATATTTAAGCAAATAAACAAGTAAATCTATTTGGTTAACTCAGAGGTATCCCAATGGGCACCTCCTTTACAACACAAGGATTTCATATTTCATAAATCTGAATATTTGCAACTCATTGTTTCCCCCAAAGCATGGTGTTGGAAGTGGAGGTAAAGGGTTTAATCCCCAACTCAAGCTAAGAGTTAACCCCTGTAGTTAATCTGTGTAGCCCTGACAGTTGTGGAACTCACTCTGTCGACTAGGCTGGCCTTGAACTCATAGAGA
>JAQHUG010000011.1:3034423-3063541 GCA_028555095.1 Dicrostonyx torquatus
CTTTGGAGCCTGCGCTGGAACTAGCTCTTGTAGACCAGGCTGGTCTCGAACTCACAAAGATCCTCCTGCCTCTGCCTCCCGAGTGCTGGGATTAAAGGCGTGCGCCACCACCGCCCGGCCAGGTATTCTTTTTTAAACCTCCAATGTTCTCTCATTTAATAAAGTTGGTCACTATAGATTTCCCCAAAGTAAATCGTTTTATAAGACTAGAATACCTTATAATAAGATTATATCTCCTCTTTATTATGTGACCAGAGTGGCCTCAACCTTTTGACCCTCCTGTCTCAGCCTCCCAGGCAGCAGCATGGCCAGCATATGGTAGCCCTCGCAGCTGTTATCAGTATCTGCATCTAGCACTACCATCATTATCTTAATGAAAAGGTGGGCTTAGATAAACGGTAGGGTTTTTCTCCCAGAGAGCCCGATGGTGAATAGTGTATGATGAAATCAAAGGGTTTTTGTATTTTTTAAGAAGATAAAGATTTTTGTTTCACTTTCTGGAGCTTTGGGTCCTGAGAAGTCTAAGACCTGGGCCTTGGATGCAGGTGGTGTTCAGGCGGGATAGATGGAGAGACGATCCTAGACAGAACTGCTGGCATTATTGCCATGACTGCTACGTAGGTCAATCACTAACCTTGCCCCGTCGCAGCCTTGCTGCATTTGCCACTGACTAAGATGCCACTTCTTGACATATTTTGTTTTCCTTTCTTTTTCTCCACTTGGCATATCAGGTAGAAACTGACGTAAGTTAAATCGGCATGATTGATCTTTGGAGGGTGTGTGTTGAGGACTTAGTCATCTGTCTCATGGTACCTTTTCATTTGGCATGGTTCATCCTGCCTAGGCTCAAGTAACCATAGTTGGTCTCATTTCAAGCAAATCCGTGCCATAAGTCATATTTAAATTACCTCTGACCACACCTCTTTGGGTATTTTTACACTATATACATACTTTAATTACCTTGCTAGTTGTAACAGGTTTCTCTAAAGTAAGCTGGATAAGACTGGGTATACAATTAGGTAGATACTGGTACATGAAAGTACTCAAATTGTATTTCAGCTAAAAATATCCTGTAATTCTGACTTTCAATGGATTTGTAATGTTTTCTCAATTTAAACCAAATTAAAATCTACCTAGAAATGGCCACATGGTTGTTAGCCTGGTGGTCAGGGTGTTTCCTGTGGAAGGCGTGTGAGTACGGACCTGCAGTGTTTAGTCTGCTGGTGTAGATACACACGTGTGTTGTCTCACTGTCTTGTGTAACTCACTTCCTGCCTCTCTAGTCCTCCCACATTTCATGTGTTAAGGCAGGGCAGAAAGGGACCGGTGATGAGCTCCTGTGTCCTCTGTCTGCAGGTAGTCATCTTGGATGTTCAAAGATTCCTGCCCAATGACAGTTGATTTCAGAGGTCGTCAGTTCTCATGGAACCATAGTGACATTTTAACTAGCTAATGGGGATACTTTCAGGTGGTCATTGTAACGGCACACGGAATAATAAATAACCAAGCCAGCTCAATAGGAAAGGTATTTTTAATAAATGAAAAGAGGGAAGCGTCAGGCTACTGGAATGGGAAGTCCGAAGTCCTATCTGTCCGATGGACACCGCGTGGAGAGAGAGCACACCTGTATTCTCTCGATTTTCATTACCTGGGGTCCCAATGGCCACACCCCAACTTGAGATGATTGGCTAATAGCCTTTTCCTATCAGTCACCTCTTCCTCTTAGCTAATCTGATGCAGTTGGATTTTTAGATTTTATTTGTTTGACTTTCATAGTAACTTATAAATGAAATTCATAGTGAAATGTATTTTTTTACTTTCTTTTTGAGACCAGGTCTCACTATATAGCCCTGGATGACCTGGAACTCTGTGGGTAGAACTCACAGTGAATCACTGCACCTGGCTTATTTTTTACTTTAGTAGATATTAAGACAGTCCTTTAATTCCAGCACTTGAGATGCAAAGTCTTTGTGAATTTGAGGTTAGCTTGATCTACATATCAAATTCTAGGCCAGCTAGGACTAGAGAGTCAGACCCCTTCTCAAAAAAAAAAAAAAAAAACCCAAAGCAAACAAAAACAAAAATAAAAAAACCCTGGGAGATCAAGAGGCATGGAATTGCCTCCTGTTATATCCATTCATTCCATTCATTAGGCAGATCTTAGCCTCTAGAAATGGTTTGCTGTTGTTCATGGAAATTTTTATTGATACAATTATAGATTCAAGTGTATTGAGGTTTATGTTGGAATTTTAAGCCCCACTAAACCTCTCAGGATTCAGAAGGATTGCTGTGACACGCGAAAACTGGCTAAGATATCTGAGGGTAAATAAATAAATTAGCTCACATAATTCATTTTTATTATGACTCATTTATTCTTCCTATGTTCTCTCCAGTGCCCTCTTGATGTTTTCCTTTTGTTGTTTCTCATTGTTCTTTGCTGGGTTTTGTTGTTCTACCCATTTCACATACACATACAGTTAATAAGCATGCATGTTTTAGGGCTAACAGGATGGACAAAAGACTGACAGGTAGGCACTTTTTGTCTCAGAAGGGGCATGACTGTGAAGTTCCCTAGCAGATATGAGGAGGATTGGGATGGAGCTTGCCCCTCAGGCCTCCTGCTGTTGTATCCACTGGCACCCAGGTGAGAAGGAACGTGGGTGCCAGTGGATACTCTGGAGCTGGTTTAGCGACCCAAGGATTTCTCCTGTATATTTTAGGGGTAAAGGTGCAAGCAGTTGACTTCCTAGACCAAGACCTTGTGTCAAATGAAAAGTGAAGGTAAGCACAGAATATTAATAACTTGTTAGGGGAGAGCAAAGGCCAGTAGACTGCACCTTCCTGAGCCTGCTGCTAGAGGATTCATGGCCACCCAGACCAGTTTATCAGCAAGAGCAGACATACTGTCTCTCTGCTCAGTGCCTCCTGCTTGGCTAAGGATGCTTTCTTGTCAATCAGTCCTGTCAATAAGGATAATGGTGGGGGACTAACTTTATGTAGATTTGACTATGAGAGTAAAGGTTTAGCTAAGTGAATACTGCTTCATGGTGTGGGCAGAGTCATCCGGTAGCCCATACAGGAAGAGGCTATCTCAGCAAATGATTTACACACTGCTGGGATGTTTTGGGGTGAGCCCCATTGTGGAAAGGAGAAGCGCCATGTCTTCACAAGATTTCTGCAGGGTTGACAGTGACTATCCAAAGGACAAGTCTTCCCGAAGCTCTGTAAGCCAGGTTTCTGTTCAGATTGTGCACTCCTGTGAGTCTGTCTAGCGGCCCGTCAGCTCTGTTTTTGCTGTGTAGTACTTGTGGCTCACATCACCAATGAAACAAAGAAATAATAGAGAGACTAGCTAAGCATACGTTGTGGTCCCTTAGTGATAACATCTTATACAACCTTGTGAAAATATCACAAACGGAAAGTGACACTGATACAATTCCCTGAGGTTTAGGTTTCCCCAGATCCTGTTCTTGCCTTTTTGAAGCCACACACCCCTCTGTTACCTCCCTTCATAATCCCTGACAACTGCTAATCCATTTAAAGCATTTCAGCCAACCCAGATGGAATATAAAATGCACCACGCAGGATACATCTTCATGGTATTGGCTTTTCTCATGCATCATGGTTCTCTGTAGTTTCATCCAAATTGTATCTTATCAATAGGTCTCTTTTAAAAATTATTATTACTGAGGAGTGTCTGAGTGAAGTGATACCCAGTCTGGTTTTGCTGTCTGGCTCTTGCAACTAAAGCTGTGATGAACATTTATTTGGGTTCAAGTTTTCGTATTGGTATGCATTTTCATTCCCTTGGATAAAGCCTTAACATTACACTTATTCAATTAATGTTCAGTTTTATAAGAAATTATCAATCCCTTTTTGAAATTTTCTTTGTCATTATTGTGTGTATGTTGGAATGTAAGTACATGCCATAGTGTGCTTGTGGAGGGCAGAAGCCAGCTTTGTGATTGGCTCTCTCCTTCCACCAGTGTATATAAACTGGTGAGTGCCGGGGTTGGGCTCAGGTCATTAGACTTGGACTGCAAGGTTTTTACCAGCTGAACCATCTTGTCAACCCAGAAATGACCTAACTCTTTTCCAGAGCAAGGGTGCTTTATTACCTTTCCAGCAGCTCTATATGAGTGGGGGTAGGGGTGGGGAGAGTCCATTGTCTCAGCATCCTGGTCAATAGCAGGTGACTGTTACTGCTTCTAGTTTTTAGATTGTGACATGTGTGTAGTGACGTCCGTTGTACTCAGTTTGCACTTCCTTGGTGGTTAATGCAGGTGCATATCCTTTCCCGTGCTTGTCATCTGTATTTACATTTAAGGGAATTCATTATTTTTTTTTTCTTTGTGTTCTTTTATTGGTGCTGGGAGTTAAAACCCTTGGGCCTTTCTTATGCTAAGCAGATGCTGACCCTACATCCCAAGCTGTCCCTGCTACCCTCTGTGTGTGTGTGTGTGTGTGTGTGTGTGTGTGTGTGTGTGTGTGTGATTTTCTAATGAGAGTTCTTGGTTTATTTTATTATTTGTGTTATTATTTTATGAAGCTTAGGCTGGTCTGAAGCTCACCCTCTTCTTACCCCAGCCTACTGAGTGTAGGGATTGTATTATATATCCGTATCTGTTCATTATTCCTGTTATTTACTTTGTTATTAAACCTCATTGGTACACCACTAGCTAGAGAAAAAAAATCTAGCTCTTTTGTGTCTGACCACAGTCAGCTTTCCCAGGCCTATAATCTTATTGCCCACCTACAGTAATCTGACCCTGCCTGTTCCCCTTACAGCTTTGTTACACTGTCCACTAAACCCTTTACCCAGACATTATTTCTTACCCTTCCAGGCTTAATTTAGTGTTACCCTTAAGTATACATTGTGGCCTACTCTTTGTCATTTTTCCTTTTAAGACAGGATATCATGTAGACTGGGTTGGCCTCAGACATAGTATGTGCCAGAGGATGACTCCAGCCTCAGATTCTCTTGCCTTCACATCCCAGGAGCTGCAATGACAGGTCTGGGCTGCCACACCCAGTTCTGCACAGTGCTCAGTGTTAAACCCAGGGCTCTGTGCCCGCCAGGCAAGCACTCTCCTGAGTCATATCCCTAGCCCTGCCCCTTCTGACGCAGGACAAGGAACAGATACACTCCTACACACACTTTGTTGCTTTCTATCCACTTATCCAGTTTCATTTTCCGTTCTGCCATCTCCTGTTCCTAGCAGTACGTCATCTGTTTATGATTGTGTCCCTTTAGAATGCGGCCTTCATGAGAGGGAGGGGCACTGTGTTACAGTGCTTTATCACTAATGCTTAGAACTTTTTTGCGTACAGTAGACACTTAATAAATGCCTACTGAAAGAATGACTGTGCCAATACATTTTTGTACATCTGTGTCTTTGCTCTTGTCCTTAGCATATTGCCTAACATACACCGCTCAGACTACAATAAAAATAGTAGTGTTTTCTGTATTTTTACGATATACCAAGCAGTGCAGGGTACCCTGTTCCTAGGGGTTTAGCACTTACATAGAACTAACTTACCATTCTTTTGTAATGCATCATTCTCTCCCTCTCTACCCTCAAATACACGAGAATCACTGTGAGAGATTACAAGCACCTTTGGACCATTGGCCCCAGCTGATCCTGGCGCAGATCAGATGACGACATCTGTGCAAACAGGAGTCAGGTTAAATATTACTTTTATTTGTATGAGGTCAGACTAGCTGCATATTGAGTAAACTAGTAGTGTTCCACTAGCCAGGCTTCCAGAATGCACAGGAAACACCTGTTCATTTTGGAGTACAGTTGCATCTGCTGCTGCTGACTACAGAGTATTCCTATGGAGAAGAGCCGAGTTAAAGGCCATTCGCTGTCCGTCTTTATTAGTTCTTAGGGAGCATCTGACTGTACTGTGAAATGGTTAAACATAAAAAGTTACTGTTGCCGGGCGGTGGTGGCGCACGACTTTAATTCCAGCACTCAGGAGGCAGAGGCAGGTGGATCTCTGTGAATTTGAGGCCAGCCTGGTCCACAAGAACTAGTTTCAGGACAGGCTCCAAAGCTACAGAGAAACCGTGTCTCGAAAAACAAAAAAGTTACTGTGTCTTATGTAAATTCCATGGTTCCTCTTCCCCAGAACTCCAGAGAGAAGACATTTTGGTCTAAATCCCTACATATCCATAGAGCAGTTCCTAATAGTGTCCTAGGTAGACCTTACATTTCTTACTTTTCTATGGTTCTGATAAAGCATCATGACCAAAAACAACTTTAAAAAAAAAAAGGGCTTATTTCACATCAAAACTCTCAGGTCCTCTTTCACCATGGAGGGAAATCAGGCCAGGAACTCAAGCAGAAGCCATGGCGGAGTGCTGCCTCCTGACTTGCTCCCCAAGGCTAGCTCAGTATCTTTTCTTATCTGACTCAGGGCCACATGTCCAGGGTGGACCTGTCCCCAGTGAGGAGAGCCCTCCAGACCAATCACTGGTCAAGAAAGCGCCCCACAGACTTGCCTGAATTAGGGCAATCCAATGGAGGCATTTTCTCAGTTGAGGGTCCTCTTCTAGCTCGAGTCAAACTAACAAAAACGCTAACTGAGACAGACCTCGCGGTATCAGGAACTATTCATAAAGTGCGAAGATAATACTCGGAAGACTGAAGAAATTCAATTTAAACAAAAGAACTGTGTGTCTTAAATGAGCTAAGAAAAGTAGTTTAAAAAAATCTAGATAGTGTACATATAGTTTTGAAGTTATACCGAGACGTCCTAGTGAGAGGCTTTCCGAAATACACACACACACACACACACACACACACACACACACACACAATACGTGTGTATTCAGGAGAAAAGAGCAATAAATGATTTGTGCCTGCTTGTGCTCAGCTCTCTCTTTTTATACAGTCCAGGTACCAAACTCAGGTTTAGGCTGGGCCTTCCCACATCAGTTAAGGTAATGAAGACAGCCCCCAGACTTGCTGTAGGCCAGCTGGCTGTAGACATCCCTTTGAAGACTCTGTCCCCTGGTGATTCTAGACTCTGTTAACAACTACTAGGACCATTACACTGTCTTTCCTCTTAATGTTTTAACTATTCTTTCTAGTTCTGGGGCTGCATAGTAAGCCCTCAACCAGCCTACACTACCGAGTGAAACCCTGTTAGAAAAAAAAAATGATAACAAGAAGTGAGTTGGACAGCAAACCTGCTGTAGTCTCAGCACGCAGGCACACAAGAACGAGGAGCAAGGGTTCCCGGAGCCCACGCTGCAGAAGATGTACTTTCCAACAAGCAGCGTGGAAAGACTGTTGGTCCTGATGTTCGTGAAAAGTATAGATGAAAAGTCAGAAGGGCGCCGGGCAGTGGCGGCGCACGCCTTTAATCCCAGCACTTGGGAGGCAGAGGCAGGTGGATCTCTGTGAGTTTGAGACCAGCCTGGTCTACAAGAGCTAGTTCCAGGACAGGCTCCAAAGCCACAGAGAAACCCTGTCTCGAAAAACCAAAAAAAAAAAAAGAAAAGAAAAATCAGAAGGGCAAAAGCTTTAAGAAATGGATTTGAACTCCTTAACATACATAAAATCTTTCAGTAGGACAGAATTTAAATGCTACAAAAAGAAGCAAATGTGATCTAATCTACATGGGAAGTGGGAAAAGACAAGATCTCCTGAGTAAATTGGGAGCATGGGGACCTTGGGAGAGGGTTGAAGGGGAGGGGAGAGGCGGGAGGGGAACAGAAAAAAATGTAGAGCTCAATAAAAACCAAAAAAAAAAAAGAGAAGCAGATGTATCATTGTAGCTAAGTTTGAGAGCTTTTCTGATGCCTGAATAAGTTTAGGTATGCTTTTATTTGTGGTTTTTGTTGTTAACTGTTAATTCTTTCACACAGTAATAATCTAAAGTGAGATCTTGGGCTCCTTCTTGTCTGTCACTGTATTAGGTATCAGCTGATACGAGCTCTAAGGCAGGAGAGTGTTGCAGTATGTGCTGGAGGGTCAGGAATGCAAGGCCAATCTGTGTTACATAGCAAGACCTGTCGGGGAGGAAATCAACCAAAAAGATAGCAATTCTAAACAGTCTTAATTCTGGCCGAGCCGCACACTGTGAAAAAGCAGAAAGTGTTCTGTGAACTATTCTGTATTCTCCAAATGAGTGTGCCCTCTGTGTGCCCACTGCAGTCTTGTCCCAGTAAGGGTTTCTGTCTGCGACTCTGCTGATATCCTCTGGGTGGACTCTGTCAGTCAAATCTGTGTATATGAAGGCTGTCTGCAGGAGTTGGTACATGTTTCTGCTTTACCGTATTATCTGATGCTCAGTTGGAAACATCTCTTCTTCCTTCTGTTTACCTTGCAAAACATGAAGAATTGAGTGTTCCCCTTGGGCTGAGATGGAAGAAGAGATCTGGGGTACTAGAATAGCTCCTTTAGAGACTGCTGTCAGGATGCTGAAAATGGTTGCTATGGTTACTCATAGCAGTGTGGTCTGGCTGGTTTGTTGTTGTTTTCATTTATGAGGAAGACCAAATGGGAATACCTGTCTCCAACCCACCCTGCCTTTGATCTTTTCTTCCAAAATACTAAAAAAGAAAATATTGTTAATAAGAAATGCTTAAAAATAATTGAGATTAGTAGACTTGGTCAGGGAAAATGGGGGATTTTAAACTATTTATATGCTAGTTTAATTATAAAAATTATATGGAACATTTTAAATATATGAAATAAAAGGTAAATATTCTCTTCATTCCCCTCTTGCTGAGGGAGGCTTTTTTTATTTAATTTTTTAAAAAATTGTTTTTGTTTTGGCTGTCGGTTTGTTTTTTTTCTTCAATATGGGATGGAAAGTTTTAGTGTAAATGGAAAGTTTAGGGGGAGTCAAGCTGTCTCTGGAAGTCTATTGTTTGAGGAAAAGGGAAAGAAGGACAGGCTGACTTTGCAGTTTGCTCAGGATCAGAACCCCATCTTCCTCTTCGAGGTCTCGACCTCGCTCAAAGCCCGACCCACTGGCTGCTTGTGAACAGGGAGGACAACGTGTGCCCTGGGCAGAGAGGTGGTGCTGGGTGCTGCTTCCATCCGCTCGTGAATGTTCGCGCTAGGAGAGAAGTCAGCCGCTTGGCTGTGTCCATGACAGCGGTTTTCCGTGTCAGCCATAGGCCCTTTTCTGCTTTTCCCATTCCTCGAGGTGATTAATTACTACACAAAGAGGGCTAAGGGATGTGCCTAAGACATAGTGGGATACCTCTAAGTGAACCAGTGCTGTAGGTTAATGACTAAAATCCCTTTAGAAATACTCGACAGTACAATTCAGAGCGTGAGGATGTGACTGGATGAGTGGTGAGCTACCCGGAAGCATTGAAATAAAACACGAAGCCTAGGTGTGCTGCGAAGCTCCTGTGACTTCAGTAGAAAGGAATTCTCAGACGGTTTGGTGGTTTGACTGGCGGTGAGCAGTTTCCCACGGCTGATAGCGCAGAGGCGCTTCTGAAGTCATTGTCCATACAGTTGTAGATTTTATGTGTCTGTAGCCATCATTTTTTCCTTCAGTAATACAGATATATAATAATAGAGGAGAGGATCCAAGGACGGGCAGACTAGTTCTCTGTACGAAAGCATCGTTTGTGAATTACTTGCATGGAGTCTCACAGAGTTCTGTTAGGTGGGCCCCTTACTTTCTTCATTTTATGTAGGAGAAAAACAGGCACAGGTAGGTTAAACACTTAATAAATTTCATGAAACCAGTAAATCCAGACACTGGCAGTTTTGGCCCAGAGCAGGTATAGTTAAACTGCAGACCAGGAAACTTTTCCCTTTAGTGGGAAATATTTTATACTTACATAACTTTCCTTTTCAGTTATCCAGCTCTGCCTATGCAGAGCTGTACAAACGTGAACCCAGTAAAACTTTATTTGTAGGCACATTTCTTTGATAACGGAAGCTTCATTTTGCCGTAGGAAGCAAAGTACCCTTGCTTCATTTCTAAATGCTGATTTTCATGCTTCATTAAAGTGGAAAAAGCCTCAGAGACTGCATTTCAAAATTAAAGTTTTGATGTTATATAGGATTTTCACATGTCCAGTAGGTTTTTTTCTCACCCTTTGACAAGCGTGGCGATATGTCCTGCAAATGCCGTCGTTCATGTGACTGAGGTGGGATTGTAAATTCGAGCTTAGCCTGTGCTATTAAGACCTTGCATCAAAAAAAAAAATTGTTAACTTTGTAGGCATTATAAAAATAAATGTCAGGCTTGATACACCTAATTGTACTAGACCATACTTATGCTCAGATATTAGGATTAGGTCTAATTCATTCATGCAATAAATAGACCTGGTTTGTACTAATTCTGGACTTAGCAGGGGAGAATAAGAATAAATCTAGGCTCTTTTACCTACTTGACAAACCCTAATGTCTTTCTCTTCTCATGGCTGGTGTGTGTGTGTGTGTGTGTGTGTGTGTGTGTGTGTGTGTATGTGCGTGCGCATCTGTGTGTCTGGGTGTGGTGGTGTTGCTTTGCCTTTTTCAATTTACTTTTTAGAATTATTATTTCATTTTATGTGTTTGAGTGTTTTGCTTGCTTGTATGTGTGTGGACCATGTGCATGACTGGACCCTGAGGAAGTCAGATCAGACATTGGATCCCCTGAAATTGAAGTTAGACACAGTTGTGAACCACCATGTGGGTGCTAGGAATTGAACGTGGGTCCTCTGCAACAGTAACAAGTGGTCTTAAGCCATTATATATCTCTCCAGTCCCTCCTTTTTTTTTTTCATTTTTCCCCTCAAATCATTCTATATTCCTCTCCTTGGTCTCTTTCAAATTTATGACATTTTTTCATTAATTGTTGTTTATACATACATACGTATGCATAACTACAGCGTGCTTAGTCTGTATAATTTTAATTGTATGTATGTTTTCAGAGACGATCCTTTGGTATTGTCTAACCAGTTAGTTGATGTGCTCTTTTCTGGGGAAGACTATTTTGTTCTCAGCAAAGGCCTCATGAGTTATCTCCCTCCTCCCTGTCTTCTGCTCAACTCATAAGTCAGTCCTGTGGTGAGACTCCGTGGCTGTAGCTCCTGACTTTCCTAGGAGATACAATCTCAAGCTAACTCCCTGTTCCTTTGGCTCTGGCGTATTTCATCCTCTTCCTGGATGACCCCTGGTGTCGGAGTTATGTTGTAGATGCATCACTTGGGACTAGGCTCCACAACTCTGCATTGCTACTGTTTGTGATTTTCTGTAATGGTCTCCAAAGAAAAGTTTTCTTGACAAGGGGTGAGAACTACACTTATCTGACTAGACCCTGAAGATTAGTTAAATTGCATTTATTTTTTTGTCTATTGCATATGATAGATTGTTTACATTATTTCATTAAACATCAGTAGCAGGTGGTATTCTTTCAGTTTTATAGTTGAAAGGGCATTTAATTAGAAATCTTAACTAGATAGATTACCAGTTATATATAGACAAATGAGAGGTGGAGCCTGGCTTCAAATACAGGTGTGTTTTGGACTGAGACAAGTGTTTTCCTTCTCTACAGAGGATTGCTTCTCTTTTGTTCCTAGACGTTTGGTGCTGTAAAGAAATGCTTGGGATCCTGTTCTCAGTGGGTCTCTATATCTCCCTTCTTAAGTGCGTGTTTGTTTTCGCTTCCTTTAAATTCTCCCTGACTCTAGTTTTAGAAGATGTTATCATAGTTTGCTAGAACTGCCTGTCAAGCTTTTTTTTTTTTTTTGAGGGGGTGGTTCTCAAAGATTCTAAAAATAAACAGAATTAGTCAGCAACGTAGCTAGTGGAAGGTGCAGTGGTGTAGGATGAAGAGAGTGGAGAAAGTCAGGTGGAGTAAGTAGCACATTGCTAGAATCCCTGTACCCAGGAACATAAGTCAGGAGGATCATGAGAACAGCCCAGGCTACACAGCAGGACTCCCCTGTACCCAGAAACGTGAGTCAGGAGGATCATGAGAACAGCCCTGGCTACACGGCAGGACTCTGTTTCAAAGAAACCGAAGAGTGGCTGAAAAAGGGCTGCTGCTGCATTAGTGGTAGAACACTCAGCCAACATGGTGAGGCCTCAGGTTCTGCTCCTCGATACGGAATAGAAAGAAAAGAATGGAGGAAAACATCTGCCTGGTGCCCATTGTATTCTCCAGTTTTGAGAAAATAGGCCCATGTGTCCAGGATAAGGTTCGGTTTGCATCTTTGGTGTTATTGACCCATAGCTGTTCTAGAACTGTGGGAGGCAGGCATTATACATCAAGAGTGTGGAGTGAATCCTGCCTCCTATAGGTGGTTTATTATGATTGATTTATTTGAGTAATTCCGTAGACTGATGGATAATATGGTTATTTGGTTTGGCTGAGGACCTTCTCCAGTAACACAAAGATTAGAAGAGAATTTGGGGTTAGCCACTCAGGCCCACCTGACTTGCCCCAGATATCAAGGCGGAAATTGGGCCTTAGTTTTTGTCTTTGTACTACTACAGTGGTTTGTCACATTTTCCAAAAGTCTCACCATCTCATCAGTGGCCACTGGGATTCATTAGGATTATGATGACACGACACTGGAGGAAACAGTGTGGCACATACAACTGACACAGGACAAGTCATCACCCTGAGAGAAACTACTCACAGGGTGAGCTTTTATTTTGAATCAGTCTCATCTCCTGGCCTGGCCTGGCTCTTCTGCTGGCTCCTTCCTGAATGCTAGATCTTGGCAAAGCTGTGGGGAGAGTAAGGTCTGGATTCCCAGCACTCTTGGGGGCGGGGTGTGTGTGTGTATGTGTGTGTGTGTGTGTGTGTGTGTGTGTGTGAGAGAGAGAGAGAGAGAGTGTGTGTGTGTGTGTGTCCAGGTCACTCTCTATGTCATTTCCAGCCCACCTTAGGGTTTTTATTTGCACCCTGTCCCCATCCTCCTGCACTCTGGATGTCTTTGCTTCTCCTTGACTTGCTGGAGTCACTTCTCAAGTTCAGTCCTCTCATACCTTCTTGACTACATCACCCTGAATGGGGTACTTGGTATTTCTGGTTTTTTTTTTTTTTGTTTTTTTTTTTTTGGCTCTACAAGCCACAGTGTCTCCTGTAACAGGTTCCCTGAAGTATGTCCCTCCTTTCTTCGCCCTCTCTTTTCTTGGTCCTTTGTTTTGTTCTAATCCCCTCCCCGTTTGCTGATTTGCTGCTGGTGCCTGGCACATGACTGGAGTTATATCTCTAGTCTTTATTTTCTTTTTTAAAGATGCTCTCTGTTACTATGCTTACCCTAAATCCTTTTTCTTTATCTGGTTAGGCAGGCCACACTCAGTAGGAAAATGAAGAAAAAGGATAATTGATAGTTGAATATTATAATTAATTATAAAAAATTATTTTTAGCCTCTAAAATGATGAATAATAGATACATAATAGGCCCTCAAGATATTTTTTACTGAAATAAAGGGCAGTTGCCTTATATTTTAAGAAGTATTTGATGTATTTGTAGAATTTCTGCATATACGTAAGCACATGTGCATGGGTTTGCAAACAGGAAGTGCTCTTATGTGACCATCTCGGCCTCACTGTTTCTAGTGGCCTTTATTTGGCCTGGTACTAAATAAATACTTAGTATTTATGTCATAAAGAGGTAAAATAAAAAATATCTTGTGTCCACTCTGCCTAAAAAGCTTTTATTTTTCATTAAAGAAATCATCAGGGGGCTTGGAGAGATGGCTCATGGTTAGGAGCACTGGCTGCTTTTCCAGAGTTCCTGAGTTGAATTCCCAGCACCCACGTGCCAACTTCCAACCATCTATAATTGTATCCCCATGCCCCCTTCTGGCGCACAGATGTCCATGCAAATTAAAAGCATCCATGTGCATAAGTAAATAAGTCTTAAGGAAGAAAGAGACATCAGTTTTTGGTGTGGCAGTGAACTGGATTAGAGCCCGGCTCTATCCTATTGACAGCAGCCGTAAGATGAGCAGAATGGTTTTCTGTTTGTCGTAACAAAAAGGCTGCAGTCTGTGTTGCTGGAAGCTGCTTTTAAAGACTCATTCCCCAGAACCTTCCAAATTCAAAACCAGCAAACTTGCTGATATGTGGTTGCTATTTTAGCTAGTACTTGTTTTGTTGTAGACTGTATTTATTTATTTTTAAGACTTCTTTTCACTTCTAGGCACAGACCTGACCTGGCTGCCTCCTAGGTAGGGGTGGGGAGCAAGACTGACTATGGGGACAGACAGTGCTCAGCCTTGAGTTCCTTTTATACCTACTGGGTGAACCAGGTACCAGGAGAACTCACCTTTACTTAGAGGCCAGGGAGTTCCCTGATAAGCCAGAAGACATCACAGGAGACACAGCACCCCATTTGGCACAGTCTACAAGTTTGACGGCTACTCATTGGCCCCAGGAGACTGTTGTCTACTGACCTCGGTGTTTTTCAAAGCCATCCACTGGCTAACCTGTGCTTTCGGGAGCTAGCTGATAATGTAGCTCAGAGGTACAGTGCTTGCCTAGCATGTATGATTTGTATATTACTGAGGGATTTAGGCTGATTAAGCCCCTTACAGACTAAAGGTGAGACGTAGTCTACGTATCTGTGTATTCTGAGAGTTAAAAGATTCCCGGGCTTGTTTTTGTGTGCTTGTTTGTTTTGTTTGAGAGAGGATTTCTGAGTACAGATTGACTTCCAAATCCCTGTGCACAAGGATGACCTTGAACTTCTAATCTTCCTGCCTTCCTCTCCTAAATTCGAGGTTTGCAGATTATATATACTGCCACAGGATTTAAAAGAGAATTGTTTTTTAAAGGTTATCAGGCAGTAAATATGCAGCCTTGGGGCTGGATAGAAAATCAGGTGTAAGAACAACACTTGCACGCGTGCACTTATGCTTTGAACTTCCTTTCACGCGTGACGCGTAGAGGACGCCTGTTGTTTGGTTTGTTTATCTTGATTTTAAGACAAGGCCTGACTCTGTGCTAGTCTAGGACTATGTCGCCCAGGCTGGCCTTGACCTCACCACCCTTCCACCTCTGTGCTCTACGTGAGTTTACAGGTAGGTACCGCTATAACTTGGTGTGGTATGGTCTTTGATAAAGCAATAACTAACGTAGATAACAGCTTTTTTTTTTTTTTAATGTAACAAAGTGAGTAGAGAAGACAGCTCAGTGGTAGAATGTTTTCCTATCATGCTCATAGCCCTGGGTTCAGTCCCGGTCACTGCTAAAAACCAGAACGCACCTAAGTGTTCTTTCTTCAGAACTTGAGCCATCGTATCTTCTGAGGCTCTCCAGGGAGAGCCTGTGGACGTATGTCGCTCCACATGTGCATATGTATTCTTAAATATATTTAAAGTCCTTGTGTGTGTGTAAGGTACTGAGGATCAAATCCAGGGCCTCACATATGTTAACAAGGACCGTACAACTGAATTACACCCTCAGTTCTCAAAAGCACAGTTTTGAGACATTTTTTGAACATCCGTTTTTCCTCTAGTTAATTGGGAGCACCCACCCCATGTCCTCATTTTGTAACCCACCAGAGAACAAGCAACATCATTCCTGGTGTTTAGACCTAACTCATTTTTCGAGAAGGTGCTGAACACTTGACCATATGGCGTGTTCTAGTTTATTTAATCTATTAAAGGGCACTGCTAGAAACTCCTTTTAAAACAGCCTCTTGTTAGTTGAACTTTAACGACTTTTAGCTTGGCTACATAAAAGGCTATAGGCATCTGTGTATTCGCTCTTATACTTTAGAGCAGTGGTTCTCAGTCTTCCTAACGCTGTGATCTTTTAACATAGTTCCTCATGTTGTGGTGACCCCAACCATAAAATTATTTTCATTGCTACTTCATGACTGTAATCTTCTACTGTTATGAGCAGTAAGGTGAATGTCTGTGTTTTCTGATGGACTCAGGCGACCCCTGTGGAGAGTGTTTTGATCCCCCAAAAGATAGAGACCTGCAGGTTGTGACTCATTGTTTTTGACATCCTTTTTTCTCTTCCTTAAGTCATTTTCAGAGTTGACCTGTGAAGACTGTCTGTAAGGTATCAGCTTCAAGGTTCAGATTCAGATCTGGTTTCGTTTTGACACAGTAGATGCAGTGTGAAGAATCCAGGAATCGATGCATTCCTGGGGAAGGAAGGGCTTGGGATGGTATTTATAAGGGTGGACATGGGGCTAGAAACCGAAATGGCTGTGTTTGACCAACCCCATCACTGAGGCCCGTTTTCTTTCTTTTTCTAACAGTCTCTCAGCGCCAGTTTTAAACCATCTCTGGGTCACATTTCAGGGAAGCAAGGTATTTTTTCAAGCAATAGAGATGACTTGCTAGTTTTTAAAATGAATTTATAAAAATTTATTTGTGGGATGGCGTATGTGTTCCCCTTTGGCGTGCATGGAGGACAGAGGACAATTTGAGGAACTCCATTCTTTGCTTCCACCATGACCATCCCCGGGATTGAACTCATGTCCTTAGACTTGGTGGCAGTCCTACCTTTACTCACTGAGCCATCTCACTGGCTCAACTTGATAGTTTGAAGGCTTGATTGCTAGCACCTCTAAAATTTATGAACCAAGAACCACTAATCGTGTATATCCTATAACTTTCACTTTTTCTCATTTGTTTTTTTCTTTATTTTGGGTAACTCCTACTATCCTTTTTAACTTTTTAAGGACTTTTGTTCTGTATTAGTCAGCTTTTAACTTAACACACCGTTTACCCATGCTCCAGATTTGTTCTGACATCACGATAACGAAAATTTCTACTTTCATCTTTTCTTATTTCCCTGAAACGACCTAGATCTTTCCAGATTGTCCTGGAAGTCACAGTTCTTCTGTCTCAGCTTCATGGGAGAAGGTTCGAATCGGAGGCATTGACCATCGGCCCAGCTGATGAAATCATTGCGCCCCGAAATTAAAATGACGTTCGCTGCTGAGCGAACCTATATCCCAGCACTCTGGAGGTTGAGGCCAGCCTGGGATTAAAGGCTCTGTCTGAAGAGGAAAAGGGAAAAAGAGGGAAGGTGTAGCGGGGATGGGGTGGGGGGGGACGGGACGGGACACAATCGCTGTAGGGAGGAATTGCGGATGACTCCATTTACCTCCATGTAGAGTCCGTTGCTGACTGTGGAACTGTTCAGAGAGAACTGTTTCTCTACCTCTGGCTTTTAGGGTGCCACCCAGACTCCGCACATACTAATCCTGTGTGTGGAAAACCTGAAAATGTGTCACAGGGATATGTGACTCCTAAGAGGTCTGCTGGCAGGTGAAGTGACCAGTAAGCCTACCTTGTAGGCTGGGTCAGGTTTTCATAAAACAGTCGAGAGCACCGCTGTGCTTGTAGGGGAAATTCCAGAGGTACTGCAGGACTTCGAAGAGGACTTGAGAAGAGCGGTTTGGGGCTGGTCTTTGTAGCATAGCAGTAGAGCCCCCGCAAAGCGTGGGTTCATCCCTGCACCACGGAGAAAAACAAACAAAACCAAACAACGATATGTGAGAAAGGATTTTCAAATTTTTGTTGCTGTTGATTTGATCCATGGTTTTCCTTTGATGCTGGAATGCACGATTTTGTGTGGGGAGTGAAGAAACCACTTCGTGGTGAAATCATGAAGCTGTTAGTCTTACGTAATAACTCGTTAAAAATTAAGTGTCCCGTGTGATGTTCATTCTTCAAGTCTCCTAATCTCGCATTTCTGCTCATTCTGTGATAAATATGAAAGCAGACACAGCTCGGTTGACAAGAAGTGTAAGAGCATGACGTGCGCATGCGCACTTGTTCTCTCCTCAGCTTGGGTCAGGGTCGAGGGTAGAAGAAAAGGCTGGAGTTCAAATTTACGTGCTCTGACTCGGTAAGGAGACAGACACTTCCGAAGGGGCAGGCATTACCCTGAGCTGCTGTTCTCGGGTTTGGGAGATGCTCGGTGGCTAGGTGACTCACTCAGCACCCTTCCCTTGCGGAGGTACCGGCGCAGAAGGGTGTTTCTCTGGTTCGACTCTGCAGGTTTCTGTTCTTGCGATCTGGAGGATGCTAGTGAAACACTTCCTAAAGGAGGACCTGTTGCTATAAAGTTTACATACAATTTGTGTGCTTTTCCATCTGAAAGAGAATGTTCCGTCCACATAGAATTTAGCATGGGAAAAATTTAACTCTTAAAAAAAACTGTATTTACGAGACTGTGGTATTTGGAATTGAGGGACGGTGCCTATCAAGAGGAATTGGTTTCTGGCTGGGTTTTCTCTTGACTTTCTAGAACTCTGCCTCTTTCAGAAGCAAATCTGATTTGGAGTGGGTGACTGAGGGAGGTAGAACTGAGTTGTGTGTTCTGCTATCGAAGCTCCCTGAGCCCTTCCTTCCACTGTCCCCATGAACAGACGGGAAGATGTGGAGGAAACCCTGTCCCGTCGCGCCAGCCTGCAGAGCGGTGCTAGGCGTTGCCTTCCAGGGTAATGCAAAGCACCCTGCAGGACCGGCAGCAGGCCTCAGGACCAGCCCGCTCGTTATCAGAAGTCTGAAATTATCAAGGTTGACTTGCAAGCTGTACTTAATTATATGGGTAAACGGTTTAATAACTGTTATCAACATAAACAAACGAGTGTAGATTCTGGATGCTGTCTTCCCCGTGGGCCGCTAAGCTCTTTGTTCCTTTACACTCAGGCAGGTTCCTTATTCCCAGTCTAATGCCTTCTGCTGGTTCCGCTCACTAGAGTCATTCCCTGTCAGGTCTTCCATGAGACTTCGTTGTTGTTTTCCCCTCTTACACCCATCCCTTCCTCTCAGTCCCAACGTCCCCAGCTTCATCCTTTCACCATTAAGAACTGTGAAAAAGTAGCCTGGCAGCAGTGGCGCACACCTTTAATCCCAGGAGGCAGATCTCTGAGTTCAAGACCAGCCTGGTCTACAGAGCGTGTTCTAGGACAGCCAGGGCTACAGGGAACCTCTGTCTTGAAAAACAAAAGCAAACAAAGCAGGTGAAGAGTACTTGGGGAGCTGTCCCATGTCAGGCAGCATGCTGGGGTTCAGCAGAAAACACAGCTGTGCCTGTGCTACATGTGAATGAGGAAAACTAGCGATTGTGTTGCTATTGGCGGGAGGTGGTTCAGGGCCCAGAAGAGACAAAGAAACCAATCCGTGATGGAGGGGGGGGGGGTAAAGAGAATCTGGGTAGGTTTTAGCCAGCAAGCAATCTTTGGAAGTCAATGTATCCCAGTGTTTTATGCCAGTAGTCTGGATTCATGAAGCTTGGTTTTCACTTTCTGTGGTATTGGGATTGACCAAGGAGCTTGTACATGCCGGGAAAACACTGTGCTGTCCAGTCTTCTGCTCAACCCTGGGCGTATTTACAGCTTCTTTCCCTTCTCTTAAATAGTGACTTTCGCACTTCATTTGGGGCCTTGTTTGGTTGTCGATGTTGTTTTCCGTTTTGATTTTAGAGACCAGATTGACTTCAAACTCATAATCCTCTTGTCTCGGCCTCCTGATGGCAAGCTAGGTTACAGGTGTGTGCCATCATGTTCTCTCTCTCTTGAACTCCTAAAAGCAATGACAATAACTAGCTATCCTTTTTAAAAACAACAACAACAACAACAACAACAAAAGCCTTTTAAATGGTTGCCAGAGAAGCACCTTTCAGCTCTAACCAGAATCAAAGCCCAGGGTCCTCATCACTAATCACCTGAAATCCCCGTGTCCAGAAAAACCCTCTAATGGGCGAAGGAAGAAGTTTCTAGAACAGTTTCTAGCTCTACCTGGATCCGGATCCTGCAGGTTGGGAGAGGGAGGGGCTGAGAGCTTTGCATTTTTTAGGAAGTTTCCAGATGTTGCCGGTAACTGATCAGGAATGCAACCTGTGCTGAGATGGCAAGACTAGAGGGTCAAAAGAGTAAGGAATGAAGGTGAAAACAGCTGGGCTGGCTGTGACGCTCAGTGAGAGAGCTGTTGCCTAGTGTGCACCAAGACCCTTCCTTGGTTCTCAGCACAGCCAATCCCCACCCCCGCCCACCTCGAGCCCCTCACCCCCCAAAAGGTGAAGGTATGTTTTCTTCTAGCTACATGAATACATGAATAGGCGTTCTGGTCTTGTTTGCTTTTAATTATTCTTGCCAATGCAAATTAAAAACTAATAATCCAACTGAACTGGCTCTCAGCCCTGCTCCCAGGAATAGCTCATTTTGTCAGTAATCTGCCTGGAAAATCCCTGCCTCTCTCCCACCCCAGGATGTGAGTCTCCCGCTTGTCCAGACCACCTATGATAAAGGTGTGCATCCACCCAGTTGAGTGATAAGAGGCCCTGGCCACTGAGTAACAGGAAGCCAAGTGCTTGGTGGTAGGAGGTGTTCCTTTTGGCGTTTTGCCTAGACCCAGCTGGTTTGTGTAGCCGTTGAGCTGCAGGAATGGCTTCTGAAGCTAGTCTGTTACTCTACAGTGTGACCAGGACCTGGCAGGAAATTTGTCCTTCACTTTGAAGACTCACGTTAGAAATGCTTGTATTTGGAACCCCGGCAGTCGAGTGACCTGCCTGTGACTTGAAAAAGAGCCACAACAGGAACGGAATGCAAGTTTCTCTTCTACTAGAGTGTTTTTTCCTGATGGTTTTCTTCAGCTCTCTTAGTGGCTTCACCTCCTCGGGACATGCTCTGGTAGACTAACTGCTGACTGCCATCAGAAAAGCAGTTGGTTGTTTGCTGAGACAGTTTCCCACTGTGCCTGAACGCAGGTGGTGGAGTTGTCCCCAGCCTGCTCTAGATAGGCAGTTCTAAAAGTGTCCTGTTTCTGAGTGTGTACATCCTATGCCGGGATGATTCCCATCTTCTGCCTGGGGAACTTGACTGTGGAATTCCCCTTACAGAATGGATTGAACCAGTGGCTCTGAGCCGCCTGAGATCCGTGCGGACACACACAAAGCCTCGGTGAGATCTGGCTGTCAAGGAAGAGCTGATAAATGGCCTGGAGGTGCTCTTCCAACTTCGAGCTGAGTCATAATCACCTGGAAGGAGGGCTTGTTTAAATGTCCTTATTAGATCACCAGGCTCTGTGATTAAGGTTTCTGTAGGAGGCTGGAGCCTGACACCCTCTAGGTCCACTGTCCTGCCCACATCTTGAACTGCAGGTATCTATCAGTGGTAACTAGGGTGGTGGGTACGTGCTCACTGTTACTCCTGTACTGTTGATTGGATGGACACTCACTGTCAAAGAGTTCCCAAGCTTTACAGATTCGGCATTTTGTTTTTAAATAGCAAGGCCAAAGTTCTCAACAACGTCTAGTGTGCTCCCTCTAAGTACTCTTGGTTTGTACCAGGAATCAATAGAGACTCGGTCTTCTAAAACAAGGAGGTGTGGACGCAGAATGGAGGCAACTGGGAAACTTGCTTCCTATTATTACATATCCTGAATCACAGTCTAATGAGGAAAGTCAAAGCAGGAACTCAAACTTGGAGGCAGGAGCTGATTCAGAGGCCATGAAGGAGTACCGCTTACTGACTGGCCCCTCTTGGCTTGCTCAGCCTCTTTCTCATAGAACCTAGGGCCACTAGCCCAGGGACGGCGCCACCCACAATGGCCTTCACTATTATCAGTTGTACTAAAGTCAGATTTTAAGGACAGAGTGAATTTGAGTTTATACCAGCTGAGTCGGGCAAAGGCAAGGCAGGGTTTGGCTTGCCTGGCTTTCCATTCCTCCGAATCCCATAGGCACGGTCGGTCTCTCCCATGACCAGGGTCAGGTGGTTGATGCTGGTCTGTGAGAGGTGACTAACAGGTATCCATCTCTGTTGATGCAGCTCCGCACCATCGCAGGAGCGGCACGACGGTCTCCATCTGGGTCTTGGTGACCTGCCTTCTGATGAGGAAGTCATCAGCAGTTCTGATGAAGATGACGCCAGTTCCGAGTCCAGCAAAGGAGAGCCAGACCCGCTGGAAGAGAAACAGGTATATTTTGGCGATCAATTATTTCTGCTTTTGTTTTTCTTGGCCTGCTGCTGTGCGTGGGCATGCGATCTATCTATCATACTGATAGGAAAACAGCAGTAACACCCCTAGTGAGTTAGTCTGGAAATGCTTTTCAAGTGTAAGTCTTGTTCCTGCTGTAATATAGCACCTACAGTGTTACATATCCAACCGTGTGTCACCCAAGGGTCGTTTAGTGGGTTTTGAGAAATTATTTCACTAATGGCTTTTTATATGTGCATATATGTATATGTATAGAAATGTATGCAGTTATGTCTAGATCATGAATCTCTCTTAGGGCTTGTTCTTGTCCTGCCACTAATTCTTACCTTTCTTTTTTGTGGGTTCTTTTTTGTTTGCTTTTGTTTTGTTTTATTTTATGTGTATGACTGTTTGGTCTGCGTTTATGTCTCAGATCCCCTGGGGCTTGAGTTACAGGCAGTTTTGGGCTGCCATGTGGGTGCTGAAAATTGAACCTGGTTCTTTGGAAGAACAGCCAGTGCTCTTAACCACTGAGCCAACCCTCTGACCCATTTTTTTTTTTTATTGTTTTGAGGCAGTGTAACCTCGTCTGGCATTGGCACATTCATAACAGTCCTGCCTCAGCGTTCTGAGCACTGAGATTATAGGTATAAGTCCAGGCAGTTCTTAACATTTCCTGAAAGAAGGGTATTATATGCATTTGAGGCTTGAACACATCTTTAAAATTTTTTAAAAATATTTTAATATTCTTTATTTTAATATTTATTTATTTTGTATACAACATTCTGTCTGCGTGTATATGCCTGCAGGCCAGAAGAGGGCACCAGACCTCATTACAGATGGTTGTGAGCCACCATGTGGTTGCTGGGAATTGAACTCAGGACCTGTGGAAGTGCAGGCAGTGCTTTTAACCACTGAGCCATCTCTCCAGCCCCATCTTTAAAATTTTTAAAAATAAATTCATTCTGTATATGGGGAGCACATTTGAGCGATCATGCTTCTGTGCTTCAGTACATGTGTGGAAGTCAGGGTACAACTTGCGGGAGTCAGTCTTCTCCTACCACGTGCCTTGCGGGTTCAAACCCAGGTTTTCAGGCTTGTAGCAAGTGTCTTTCCGAGCCACCTCACTATTCTGAACATGTCTTTTTCTCTTTTTTTGGTGTTTCAAGACAGGGTTTCTCTGTGGCTTTGGAGCCTGCACTGGAACTAGCTCTTGTAGACCAAGCTGGTCTCGAACTCACAAAGATCCGCCTGCCTCTGCCTCCCGAGTGCTGGGATTAAAGGCGTGTGCCACCACCGCCCGGCCTAGTCATGTCTTTTTAAGGACAGAACAGAGGTTGCTGTTTGTGCCAATTCCTTTCCATGCTGCTGTGGCAACGTACCTGACAAGAGACAAACTTAATGGAAGAAGGGTTAGGTTGGCTCACAGTTCAAGGACAGCCCCTCACGTCCTGGAAGTCAGGGCAGCATGAGCTGGAGGCACAGGGTCCCTGATGCTAGTTCCCAGCTCGCTTTCCCCCGTGTTCAGTCCCGGATTCCAGCCTATGGCACGATGCTACTACCTACGGTTAAGGTGGGGCTCGTCTTAAGGTTACTACTGCTGCAATAAAATTCTATGACCAAAAGCAGCTTGGGAAGAAAGGGCTTTGCTTGGTTTACTGTGGGCTCTGATACCTGCCAGCCAGAGGACGCCATGCGGCTTCGTAGCTGGAGCCCGACTATTTAAAAAGACAATAGGTGAGGTTTTCGCTCCAGCCTCTCTTTTTCATTTGTAGATCGCTTGATGAAAAGTAGCTGTCTCCGAGCTGGTGAAGGAATGCAAGTGTGTGTGCTGGGGGAGGTGCCCTGGAAAAAGGAATAAGAATAGATAAATTCCTAAAAGGTGAGGAGAGATAGGAGAGAGAGGAAGGAGTTAGAAAGAGCATGGCAGAGCAGAAATAGAGAGCAGTTTCAGAGAAGAAATGGTTTTGAGAGAGCATTGAGAGCAGGATGGGTTTTAGGGAGATATAATAAACACAAGGCCACGCTGAAGAATAGGAGAAGTCTGAAGCGGCCTTTTAAGCTGTAACGGTGTGAAAGCCTATTTCTTTCCACGCGTCTCCAGGGACACATTTAGGGAAAATCATCAGTTTCTATGTTGGGGCGACGGTCCCCGACAGTTTACACATCCTGAATCACAGTCTAATGAGGAAAGCCAAGGCAGGAACTCAAACTTGGAGGCAGGAGCCGATTCAGAGGCCTTTAAGGAGTACCGCTTACTGACTGGCCCCTCTTGGCTTGTTCAGCCTCTTTCTCGTAGAACCTAGGACCACTACTAGTCCAGGGATGGCACCACCCACAATGGCCTAGGCCCTCCCCCATCAACCACTAAGAAAATGCCCTACAGGCTTGCCTACTGTAAATCTGGCATTTTCCCATTTGAGGTTTCCTCCTTCCAGATGACTCTAGCTTGTGTCAAGCTGACCTAAAGCTAGCCGGTTCAGGGCTCATTCTTCAGAACGGTTCCCTGAAGCTTGTCTCCTGTCTAGATCCTGTCTAGATCCTGTCTAGTGAACAATGAGTGTGTCACCTCTCTCACTGTTACTAATATAGTAATCATTTTCTTAAAATTATCCAGTGTATGTATATATTATATGTATTCATACTTGTGTGTGTGTGTCTGTGTATGTGTTCGGGAGACATGAAGACTGTCCTTATGTTCATAAAGGTTTAGGATATGTAATAGGGAAATTCATTGTACTGTTTTAGTTTATTATAAACATTCATGTGTTTCATTTGAAATCACATTTCTTTGAATAAAGATATTATGAAAGGGAAAACTTTGCATAGCAGCAATGTCCCCATGCTATATTGGAGTGTTACAGGATGGAATTTTGAAGGATCCTCACAACATAGCAAGCCAAGGACGAAGCCCTTGTCACCTGAGTCCTTGTCCTATTTTCCTAATCCATTATGCTTCATGCTTAGCATGTGTTGCTCCGCTTAAATCTGTTTCTACCTTTAATAAATGGTACATCATGGTTATTGAAAATTGAGTCCCGGGGCTGGAAGTTTGGCTCAGCAGGTCAGAAGCCTTGTTGCTTTGATGGAGATCCTGGGTTATATTCCCAGTACCCTCGTAATGACTCTCAACTGTCAGTAACTCCAGTTCCAAGGGATCTGACACCTCCTTCTGACCTTGTCATGCGGTGCACATGCATAGATGCAATCAAAAACACATCAACACATGAAATAATAGGATAAGTAAATATAAAAAAAATTGGTTGCCAGCTATGATTTGGGTAACTTGAAGCTAATTACTTAATCTTTTTAGTTTAAAGAATGCCACTTTGCAAATGAAAACAAAATATTACTTAAAAATGACTTGATATGTGGAAAACGTTAGACTGTGACCCAGTATGGGGTTCGAGTTGAGTGATTTTGTTGTTTGCTGATGAGGCTTAATTTCTAAACCGGATGCTCACATTTGTAATTCTAGCAGTTGGGAGGCAGAGGCAAGAGCATTGGCACGAGTTCAGGGCTAACTGTGGTTAAATATTAAGTTCCAGATTAGCATAGACTATAGAGTAAGACACTGTCTCAAAAGCAATCAGGCACCCCAGAGATTTATTTTTTTTTCCTGTCTCTAAAGTAGACAGGCACCACAGATGCACACAAACCCACCCCTGGCCCGACAGGAGTAAGTCTCAGATCAGGCTGTTGGAAGCAGTTGCTAGAGCTCATTTCATTTAGGCAGGGGTTCTGTAAAGCCCCTGGCAGCGGAGTGACTATACAGGTCCACTTGGCGCTCTGAGGGGTTGTTAGGCGGTCACGGAGCTGCCCCTGTACCCCGCTCACATCCTGCTCTCCTTTGCAAGCTCGTTTTCTGTGCTGCTGCTCCTTGGTATAGATCCTGGAGTAGGTCAAGGGTAGCCCTCGTGTCCCAGATAGCATCAGTGCTTGGTAGACATCAGCGGTGGCTGTGGCCCTGGCTTTTGTGGTATGCCCATCCCAGTGGAGGAGGAAGAGGGACCAAAACTCATAAACAGGAAGAAGCTCAGAGTGTTTCCAGGCTGCGCGGGGAACATAACAGGGATGTGCTGGAGACTGCAGTGGCTACTTTGGACGAAAGCCTCTGAGAAAGTGGTATTTGACTAGAATTTAAATGAGTGCGAAGAGCCAGTGCCTGTGGAGAGCTTGAGAAAGAACATTCAGATAGTATTGTGTGAGAGCCATAATTAAAATCAAGCTCTCCTCGCTTTCTTTTCCTGCTTCATACTGTTGTTTTGGCCTGTTCTTCAGTTTCTCTCTCTATTGAAGTGGTAAACACATGATCTCCACATGGGCACTGGAGATCATACTGGTGCACAGTGTAAAGGAAGGCTCTCACGTGGTCCATGATTCTGTCCAGCATCATGTTCTGTCACTGCCTGCTTGACTCCTGCATTTTGTGGTCAGTGGAGACTCCTAAGTATCGTAAGTCTTTCTTGTCAGACTTCCTTTGGGGATTGCTAGCCCCAAAATAATGACACAGAGCTTGGCCTTTAGTTTATGCTTGTTTAAATTAACCTGTTTCTATTAATCTACGTTCTGCTATGTGCGGCTCTTCACCTTTCCTCCATTCTGCATGTCTGACTCCCTCCGTTTCTGACTGGTGTCTCTTGCATGCCTGGATTCTAACACTGAGTTCCCCTCTCTGCCTGGAAGTCCTGCCTAGCTATTGGCCATTCCACTTGTTATTAAACCAATCACAATGACTCATCTTCACTCAGTGTACAAACAGCCCTCAACACCTAAGGTTCCTTTCTGTCTTTGCTTCCCTCCCTTTATTTCATAGTTTCATTGTCCTTTTGTGCCACGTTGACATATGCCTGCTAAATCTTTATCTTTTTTTTTTTTTAACATTTGTGTGATTCTCAAAACTAAAACAAACACTCACTATCACGAATTTGTAGAACTCAGAGGACAGTTTTTGTGAGTCACTTCCTTCTCCTGTGTGGATTTCAGGGGCCGGAATCAGCTCTTGAGGTTTATGTGACAGGACCTTTACACACTGCGCCACCTCACTGCCCACCCTTCTCTTTTCAATGGGGCTTCTTTTCAGTTAACTGTGGACATGTGACTTTTTTTTGAACCTTGTATCAGTAGTGTCATAATGTCTCAATAATAATTGATTATTATTAATAATAAGTTAGAATTCTTAACTGCTCTGAGGAACTGCCATTGTCTTCATCTGGAACAATGAGGTAGAATAGATTAGCTACCTTGCTAGATGGCTGTCACTCTGCCTAACCACAGCCTGGCGAACTTTTTAAGTAATTTGCTTTCATATTGGTTAGACGAATACAGTCTTTGGAGTGAAACTGTGTTTGGGTTCCCACCTCTCTCAAGCTCTGTGATTTTGAGCACCTCACTTGCTTTTTAAGCCTTTGTTTTCCTCTCTGAAGAACAGAAAGAAGTAGGGCTGATGTTTCCTTTACTTCACGGATAATTGTGAAGGAAAGTTGGCCCTGCTGAGAACAGTGTCTGACACAGTGAGTGCACAGCCCATGTTCAGTTACTCCTGGTCATATACAGGAGGGAAATCTCAAGCATTTCACAGCAGGCATTCTGAGTGTGCCCATGAGCCCACACCGTCTAACACGCTCCTGGTCTTTCCAGAGTAAGGAAGCAGTGCCCTTCTGTGCTTGTCACTGTTCTGCTTCACTGGGGAAGACTGGTTCAGACTTAGCTCTGCTGTGTTGGATGACCTTGAACAAGAAAATAGTCTCTTCAGTCAGGTTAGGTGGCACATGCCTATAATCCCAGGACTTGGAAGGCAAAGACAGGAGGGTTGACAGGAGTTCAAAGCCAGCCTGGTCTACCTAGTGAGTTCCAGGCCAGCCAGCACAGTGTAGCTTGACCCCAACTCAAAAACAACAACAAAAGTATTGGTGAGAATGTAGAAGATTAAAAAGAAGAAGCACTTTGGGAAACAGTTGTAGTTCTTTAAAAGCTTGGCTATAGTCATCATGTGTCCTAAAAAAAAATCTACATTTAGTACTCTCTTACCCAAGATAATTGAAAATATAAGTCTACATAAAAGCTTGTACAGAAATGTTCCTATTATCATTGTTTGTAATTGAAAGGTCTCAGGTGGGAGTTTAAGGGCACACTAAGATGGCTTGTTGGGAGTGAGAAATTGATTAGAAGAATTCTGGGTACCATGGATAGACAGACATCAGCATGGTGGGGCTCCTGAGGAGAGTTCATGCTCCTGCCCCAGGGACAGACAGCGGAGTGGGGGCTCTGAGGAGAGGAAATTAGAGCCCACTTGGCCAGAGTGACCTTCTGAGAATGGGGTGGTTTCACAGCACGAGCCTGCAGTCAGGCACTCTGAGTCCTGGACAGGAGGAAGGGAAGGGCATGGGGGACAGGATGTGTGGCCATCAGTATCCTCTTTGAGACAGACTGACTCCCAGGTGAGATGATCAGGTACTGAAAGTCTCTTGGCTAGAGATTCACAGTGTCTCAGTAGGGTGTCTGTCAGTATCTGAGAGGGAATGGCTGCCGCAGATTCCCTGTGCTGCAGCTGGAGTCTAGCACTACATGATTAGAATAGTGACAAAAGCGAGAGAATTAAATTAAATTAAATGCTCGTAAGCTGAAAAATTGAAAAATACAAGTGTGATATGTCGACACAGTAGAATAAATAGTATTGGGCTGTAAAGAGGAATGGAGGGTGGCTATTAATGGGCACAGAGCTGTTTGGGAAAGAAGGAAGTATTCTAGGAACTATTTAAAGAGTAAAGCCACATTTTATGGCGTATAAAAACAGCTAGGTGTCGTGGTCCCAGCACTTGGGAGGCAGCGCTTAGGTGGAACTTTATGAGTTCAAGGCCAGCTAGGGCTGAAAAGTGAAAACCTGCCTCAAACAACAACACAAACTTCCCACAAGATCTGTCATATGTACTGTCTTTGATTCCTAGGAAGTAAAGGGATTTTTAGAAAGGGTGTGTAACCTGTTTGAAAACCCCTGGTTTAGAATTTTTAATTACAGTCTGGTTGGCACACTGTTCTCAGAAACTAAATGATGTCCATAGAACATGTTTGGAGTAAAGTGATAAACCATGGGAATCTTTATTAATTCCCTTTGGAAATTCTTATATGTATGCATGTGTGGGGAAGTGTTAAACAGGTACGTATGCACGCGCGTGTACATGTAGAGGCCAAGAGTCATTGTCAGGTGGTTTTCTCTATTGTTCTCCACTTTTATTTATTT
>JAQHUG010000011.1:3076440-3102081 GCA_028555095.1 Dicrostonyx torquatus
AAAAAAAAAAAAAAAAAAAAGGTGTCCTTGGGATGATGCCAGATATATACTGTCATGAAGAACCCCGATTAACTGTACTTTCAGAATTTGAGTGATTTGACTTATACAACCCATTACTAGTTCATCATAATACATCGTCATGCATTGTCTAAAGTACTTTTATTTACTTATTTTATCCAGTGTTGTAGTATTGTTGAAATAGGCCTAGAACCCACCATCTTCCTGCCTCAAGTCTCCAGAGTGTTGGAATTACTTATGTACGTGACCTCATTGGGCTTCTTGTGATACTCACTCATAATTGTTTCCCATGCAGAATATGGCATTTCCATGTTGCAACTTTGATGCCTTTGATTGATTGATTGATTAGTGGTCTCAATATGTAGTCCTGGATGGCCTGGAACTCATTGTGTAGACCGGGCTGGCTTCAATCTTGTAGAGGTCACTCTATCCGTAAGGGCTAAGGTGAAAGGCATGTGTCACCTAACCCAGTTGCTAATTTCTCTCAGCTACTTCTGTATTATGGTTTATGATCTTATTTAACTCCCCATGTTTGCCTTTGAGGAACTGTGTACTGTGAATTGTGTGCTTATAGATAACATAGGATCAGGGCTAAAATACATCCCTAACCAGCTCATAGCTGATCCCATATTTTGCGAATTCATGCTTTCTCAATGCACTCTTTATCTTCAGGATGAAGATACTGGGATGAAAAGCAAAGTTCATCATATTGCCAAGGAGATCATGAGCTCCGAGAAAGTGTAGGTATCAAGTTAGCAGTTTAGAAGCTGGTCTTCCCAGCTGACTCATTTAAAAAAAAAAAATCTTATTGGCTCTTTTTTTTTTTTTAAACAGGTTTGTGGATGTGTTAAAACTTTTGCATATTGTAAGTATCTGCTCATATTTTTCTCAAATCTAAGATTATCCCCAGTCCTGTCCTTTTCCTACCCTAAAGGTTCTTAGCACAGCTAACAAGGAAATTATACCCATGTGCTCTCTAGTGCTTGGTTATATTTTAAATTTATATAAGATTTTATATACTTATAGGTTTATGAATTATTTTATAATAGACATTTTACAAGTTGTATCTCATTTACATCTAGATGTACCCAGATGATTTCTGAATATGCATGTTCAGCACCGTCCATTTCTTCATGATAGATGAGCTGTGGCAGCTGCTACTGCCTCCTCCTTCTCATTTTCCTCTTCTTGTCCCATTTTCTCCTCACTTTCTCCTCTTCCCCCCTCCTCTTCTTTCTCCCCTCCCCCAAACTATACCCCCAGCACCCATAATGATGTTGTATCTTTTGGGGGCATGTCTTCTCTAATCTAAATAGTTCCCAGAAACAGAGACACTTGAGACAGCATTGCTAACTTTTTTTAAACTGCTGTCAACTTGAACAGACCTGTTAGGAAAGAACTGTATGTATCTGACCACATGCTTATTTTTCCTCTTGCACACTTTTGTCCTTGAAGTTTTTACAAGATTGCGTGTCCGCTGCAAGTCAAAGTGCTTTTAATGTTACTCTGTTTTTATTATTTTTTGGCAAGATATACCCAATATCCCAAATTTTTGTTGTGGAATATTAGTTTAAGATGTGTTACATTTGTTTAAATGATAAGATGATGTGTTGCATTCTTTATGTTGCACCTGTTTAACTCTGTGAATCTGTGTTACTTTGCTTGTCTAAAACACCTGATTGGTCTAATAAAGAGCTGAATGGCCAATAGGTAGCCAGGAGAGGTATAGGCGGGGCTGCCAGGCAGAGAGAATAAATAGACAAAAAGAAAAGAGACACATAGAATAAAGAAAGGTCAAAGCCCAGAGGCAGAAGGTAGATGGGATAATTTAAGTTAGCAAAACTGGCAAGAAATAAACCAAGCTAAGGCTGGGCATTCATAAGAAAGTGTAAGACTCCGTGTGATTTGCTGGGAGCTGGGTGGCGGGCCCCCAAAGACTAAAAAAAGAACAACTACGAACATCCCTCATGTGTGTGCCACTAAGTGCTCAAGTCAGTAGTTCTTCTAGCTAAAGACATAAAGCCTTCCTCGAAAACCTACAGCCTGTGTCTGCTCCTCCCTCTACTTCCCCACTACGCCTCTTGCCCTCTTCAGTCAGTTATCAGTCAAGACAGTTTCTCATGGCCATGGCCATAGGTCAACTGATCAGGCAGTTCCTTAATTAAGGTTTCTTTGTCCCAGGTGACTCTAGATTGTGTCACACTGACAGCAAAACTAGTCAGCACATAGATTCTCAATAAAGCCAGGAATCTAGACCCAAGGCACCTGGACATACTGATATCTGATACGAAATAGGATGTGGGGATTTTATTTATTTATTTTTATTTATTTATTTATTTTTGTTTTTTCAAGATAGGGTTTCTCTATGTAATAGCACTAGCTATCCTGGAACTAGCTCTTGTAGACCAGACTGACCTCAAACTCGCATGGATCCACCTGCGTCTGCCTCCTTAGCTCTGGGATTAAAATTGTGCACTACCACCAACCAGCTTCATCTGTTTTTCTAAGTGCATCATAAAATGAATAGGTTTCCCCAGTTCTCGTGTTTTTCTCCTAAAACTGTCATTCCGTCCCGAGTACACAGTCTTGTGAGTCATGCGGACTTCTGTATTATCAGTTGCTTTGTCCTCTGTTTGGCTGCTGCTAACTTAGCTGCTGCCTTCATTTGTGAGCGCTTTATTCATATGAAGACTCATAGATGAAGTCCATTACTCAGAGCACAATAGTTTTGCTTCTGTCTTTCCCACGTTGGTTTGGCATCTCCTTCTCTCTGTGTCTCAATTTCAGGTCTTTGCTGCTCAGCTTCCAAAGGCTTGTGGGTATTAAGTGATGATTATTTACATTACCAAATCTTTTTAAGTAAATGGCCTTTTAATAAGTGTTCTTTATGTACCTTTTAGTATATTGTATAGCTGTGTTATACAAATTATTTATTTTTGGCCTCATAACATCCCTAAAGATAGTTTTTTTTTCTTTTGTTTATTTTAAATGAAGAAAGTAGCAGGCTACTAAATGTCAAAGCTAGGCTTTGAAGTATAGTCTCTGTGAGTTCTTGGTTTAAAATTTTAAATGTTTGCTTGCAATCCTAACCATTGTTATTTATAGTGTATCTGTAGGACGTAGTGTATCCTTGGGCATATTTATTGCTTACAGAATTTTTTTCAGCTGCCTAGGAAACCAGAGAAACTCTAGCTTTTCATCTCATAAAGATGAAAGTGGAGCTGTTACTTGTTACTTAGATTTCTTCTGAACATTGCATATTAAGGTTATTAAAGAGAGTCAGAAACATGCCATAAACAGTTGGCTTCAGTTATGTTTTGTATTGAATGCATTTATGAATATGCACAACCTGACTTGTGCATACAGGAAGGGAAGGGTCATTTCACCTGGGAAAATACTTTCATTTTAACAACAAAGTCAGCAAAGCACGGTGGTACACCCCCATAGTCCCAGCACTGGAGAGGCTGAGGCATGCAGATCATGAGTTTAAGGCCCTTCTGGGTTATATAACAAGACTTTGCCTCAGCAAACAAGAAAAAACCAAGGTCACATTGTTGAGATGGGGACTTCCCCTTTCCTTTTACTTCACAGTCTCTCTTAATTTTGCATATTTATCATAAGCCTTTGACCCCTACAGCTGTTTTGCTTTTCTTTAAGTGATTTTTACTTACTCTGAGCTCCCTGTCTGTCCCTGTGTCCATGCGCCCTTTGTAATGTGGGCTCCCGACAGTAACTAAACAATGCCTCAAGGTCAAGCTTGCTGCTTGGGACAGCTGGTGATTAAGTCACACACCCCACTCTGGTCCTGGAGACTGTAGGCAATATACAAGGCCATCTGTTCTGTGCTTCAGTGCCTCAGATGTTCTGACCAGGTCTTATTTGCATTGTTTTTCACTGAGGTCTTCCCTGAGTGATCTGAGTTGGCAGAGTGGGCATCTTCGTATTGTAAAGAGTTGGGGTTATTCTGGTTCTTACTCACGGGCTATTGGGGGAAATGTCAAGAGTGATGCTGTGATGTCTTTATTTAGATCTCTAAAAACTCCAACTTGAACTTGCATTTAGTGAACGTCGTCCTAGGTGATTTGACTCTGGTAGGTTTTTATGAGAATCGGTGTTGTGTGTAGTTGACGTCAGTCATGTCTGTGGTCTGCCTGATGCTTTCCACCGTCTCCTGCCTCCCTTGTTTAATTCTGCCATCTCTGTCCGCTCACCCACTCCTCTGCAGTGCTGGGTTTCAAACCCAGGGCTCACTCAGTCTAAGCCAGTGCTCTTCCCCTGAGCTCCACAGCCAGGCTTGTGAACCGGAATCTGGAGCTTCTGCCCAAAATAGTTCTGCAGCCCTTAAAGATCGTCACACTTCCCCAAACTATCCTGGCTGTTGGGATTTAGGAGGATAACTGGGCACATGTTGGAGTCATCTTTTTTATTTAAAAAAGAAAAAAAAATGTGACCTCCCTCCAGTGGTTCTACTTTGGCAGTGGCTGAGGTTCCTGAGTAGCTGAGAAGTCTAAGATTATCAGTAGTTCCCGTGGAACTGGTTGCATCTGGCTCTGGGGTCAGAGTGCATTGCTTTTGGGGATGGGGCCAAAGAAGTGAAAGGAATATAGTTGGCTGCCCTGCTATGGGGAGGCTGTTTCCTTGGCTGCTAAGCTCTGGCATTCTTTGTCTTTGCCTGGAGGTAGGGATGCCTTTTTTGGAGCTGGCTGTTGGAGATTTAACCTAGGGTTTTGTGTATGCTGAGCACATGCTCTACACTAAGCTATGCGTGCAGCCAGGGACACTCTTCTATGTTCAGAAAGCCACCAAGAGAACGTGTGATAGCCCAAGATGAAAATAATTATTAAGGGATATTTAAAACAAATTTTGTTTTGTCATTTTGAGACAGGGTGTTAGGATTTAGGCATTATGCCCGCCTCTTTCACCTGACAAGATAAACCCAGGCAGTTCTCTGGCCGACCCAGGGTTCTATGGCTGCTGTGTCACTAAGCATGTACTCAAGTGCAAAAGGAACAAGCTCCACCCATTCCCACTCTCTTCCCATAGCTCTTCTGATGAGGCAGGCTGGTCCTCTTCTTCCTCCTCTTCCTCTCTGTATTTCTCTTTCCCTCTTCTTCTCCCAATCAGTTTCTTACTTAAGCTCTACCTACATGGTGTGCTTGTGTCCTCCTGGCGAGGCCTCTGGCTCTCACCCGCCTTGAGTCCCCTTGGCCGACCAAGGTCTCTCCCAAGCCCTTTTACAATACAGGGCCTTTCTATAATGTAGCCCTGGTTGTTCTGGAACTCACTCTGGAGTCCCAGTGCGTTTGAAGGGACTTCTGTAGTGGTCAAGAGATTGGAATTAACTCCAAATGCCAAATTCGTAGCCAAGGAGCAAAATGAGAGTCAGTGGGTAGAAGATTCCCAAGAAGTGAAGAGCAAGTGGGGGAGGGGGGATCTGCTACTGCTTGGGAGATGGTGGAAGGGGAGGAACAGGGCTGGACAGTGGAAGTGGTGGGAGGTTCTTAGTAAAGCTCCCTTGTCTAAGGAAACTGTCAATAACTGTGGGTCTTAGAGATTCAAACCCTTGACGTTCTTATAATCTTTATTAAGTGTTCTTTTATGAGACAGAGTCTTGCTATGGATCTCTATGTAGCCTCAAACACACAGCAGTCCTCCTGCCTTGGCCACTCCCCACCCCCCAAGTGCTGGGTTTATACAGGTGCATATACCACCGTACCTAAGTACAAAATAAACTTTCTATTTTATTTAGAGCTACTGCCATAATTTCCAAAATGATACCATTGGGCTTCAGTTCATCTGAAGCTGTCCCAAGCATCCAATACTCTTAGAAAAAACAAACAACAACAAAAAACCCAAGCCTTGTCAGGTGTGTGTTCAGGGCCTTCACGTCATTGGTCAGCCCACTTGGATTTGGCTGGTCTTTGTTAAATGTGTCTTAAATAAACAAGTTTCCCTTTTGGCAGAGGTGGAAGACATGGAATGCAGAGTCTGGCAGGAGCTATGTCACACTGGCTCCTAAGTTACTTAACAGCTATCATCCACTGTCTATGTCATGGTGAGGAAATACCTTCCAGTTGGAAAACAAAAGTTATTCTGCTGCCAAGGGACCGAAATAGTCACCACTTAGTTTTGGAAGAAGAAAGGAGCACGCTCATTGCTTTGCTGAGCAGGAACTGCTTCGGAATGATTTTCATCGCTAACGTGGTAGGAGAGCGTGTAGCTGTTCACCTGCTGGACTTGGAACATGCTTACAGTCGGGGGTGTGATTCACGAGTGGGATCAGTAGCGTCCCTTGATCGTAGACAAGCTAATGGCTTCCAGAAGTGTTAAGTAGCTGCATCTTCTCCTAGCAAATGCCAGGGCTAATGGAGGCGAGCTCTCAGGGATGGAATCTGACTGCCGTCAGTTGGTTTCTGGGATGCTGGTGTGGTTTTCTAGTAGTGTTGGCAAGCTAAATTCTTGTTTTATAGTCTACTAGTAAGTTATACAAGTTGGTTCTTTAGTTGCTCGTGTAGATAGGGTGTTCCTTTAGATTAATGTAACTACCGGGACAGTAAAAATGATCCCAGATTCTGCCTCCCAAAAAAAAGTGTTTAGAATCTGTTAAGAAAGTGAGGTGGCTGGGCACGCAGCTCTTCAGTAGAGTTCCTGCCTTGCATTCAGGAAGTCCTGGGTTCAGTATGGAGGTGCAGGCCTGTTACTCCAACACTCGGGAGGCAGAGGCAGGAGGATCAGAAGTTGAGAGCAATCCTTGGCTACATAGCAACTTTGAGGCCTTTCTTGTCATATCTGTAATCCCAGTCATCCAGAGGCTGAGGCAGGAGGATTGTGAATTCCTGAGGCCAGCCTGGTCTCAGCAAGACTGAAAACAAACAAAGCACTGAAGAGAGCTGGGAGTGTAGCTCGTTGGTAGAACTGTGCCTGCCTTCAGAAGACTGAATGTCCAGCTCGGCAAAGAAACTCAACTGTACTTTGGGTCAGAAACCTTTCTGTTCTTTTAGGGTATGTGTGAGGAGTTTTGAGTCTGAGGCTTGTTTTTGTTCCCCCGCCCACACCCAGAAGAAATACTCTTGATTAACTTGTATTTTAGGGACTAGTGTTGAAGGAATCAACAGAGGAAATGCTGTCCCTTCCAACTTGATTTGCCTAGTAAATCCACGAAGGGGAAACCAGTTGCAAGAAAAGAGAAAGCCGAGTGAGCCTCTTGGGTCTGCTTTAGGATTTGGAATCAAGCTGTTGGGAGAGGGAACCTTTGTTTTGGAGTCCTGCACAGCTGGCAGATTCTGCTATTGTTTAGCCTAGATCTCTAGGCCCACCCTCAGAGGACAATGAGGTCTCGGCCAATACTTATCTCCTCCCCCACCCTTTCCTCCTCCTCTGCTGCGATAGGGTGTGGTGGCGGTGACCTATATGAAAACAGCACTGGCAGGCTTAGAGGGAACAGAAGATGAAGAACATGCCGTGTTAGTGTGTAAAGGGTGAGCTTACTGGGAGCTTGGCTTGGGGAGAGGAGCACCGAGAGCCAGAGTGTTGTGTTGGCTCTGTACCAAATGAATGGCAGGAAGTGTCTGTGCACCATCCAATTGGTCTTTATTACCGCTACTCCACTAATGCTAATTACGTCACAACAGCAGCACCTGATTAGCAAATGAAGAAGCCAAGGTGTTGGCTTAAGATCTAGAATCCTGATTAGATAGTACCTTCCTTCCTCTACAGGTCTCAGCTAGAGGCTCCAGGCCAGGGAACTGCTACTGACAGGGATGAGGGACAATTCGGAATGTAATTAGTTAAGACTTCCGGGGAACTTAAAAAAATTAATAAAATATTTTTTGAGAATTTCATACTTAAGTATTCACTTTATGTAAGTTTTGCTCTTCCCTTCAGCTCCTGCTGTCCCCCTTTGTCCATACTCCCAAATTCATGGTCTCTTTTTAATCTTACACACACACACAGACACTTACATACATACACACATACAAACACACACACAGACACACATACACACACAAACACACATACAGACACTTACACACACACACACACACACACACATACCCCTCGCTGAGTCTACTTAGTATTGCTCATAAGTACATGTATTGAGGAGTGACCACTTTGGATTGACTAACCTATCAGGTTATTTCCCTAGAAAACGGATTCTTCCCATCTCAACAGCCATTGATTGGTTGTAGTTCTTCATCTGGGTGTGGGGCCTTGAGAGACTTCCCCATCCATGCTGGCCTATCAGCTTGTATGTTCGCATGATTCTTGTGTAGGCAGCATTTTGTGATTTCATGGACGGAATGTCTAGAAGATGCTTCCTGGAAACAGGTACCTCGGTCTCTGGCTCTTGGCAGTCATTTGTTTCCACACCTCCCCAATGTTCCTGACCCTTAAGTGTAAGGGTTGTGCTGTAGATGAACCAGTTGTGGCTGGACACCCCAAAATCACTTACTTGCTACATTTTGAAAATTATTTTCAATTTTTAATATTTAAAAATTACATATTATAGATCTCTGTAATAGTCCCCGTGTAGTACAAAAGAGAACTCCTTTGATGAAGAGTAAGAGGTACACATACTTGTGGGTATAAAGATCAATATTTAGAGTACAGTTAAAAATTATATTGGTTTAGTCCATGTTCTCTAGAGTAATAACTTATATAATGAAGTTCTATCTATCTATCTATCTGTCTATCTATATAAAGGGAAACATTTTTAAAAACCTTATATATATATTTATTTAGAATAATTTATAGTCTGCAATCTAGCCAATCCATCAATGACTGGCTATGAACAGAAAGTCCAAGAATCCAGAAGTTGCTCAGTCCATGAGGCTGAATGTCTCAGCTGATCTTCAGTAGAGGCTGGAATCCCGGAGAAGTAGGCTGTAATGCCAGCAAAGGAATGGACTTGGTAGCACGGAAAGGGCAAGCAGGCAAAGAGCAAAACCAAAACCTCCTTCTTCCGCATCTTGATTGACTCCCAGAAGGTGTGGCCCATATTAAAGGTGTATCTTTCCTCCTCGAGATCCAGATTAGAAGTGGATTTTCATTCTTCAAATTAAGCAAAAGTTGCTTATTAGTGTGCTCTCCATTTCTGGATTTTAGTTAATTCCAAGATGTTAACAACCAAACAGATACCACAGTTTAGAAAACTGGCAGCAGTAGGTTCTTCTCTAGGGCCTCTGGTCTCTCCAGCTACAGGTTAGTTGGCTGTGTTTATACACGTTGGACAGATCTTAAATCCAACTGAACCATGTTGGTTACCATCTAGGTAAAGATGCCACTATTGGGCCACAGGGAATGTCTTGCCTAGCCTGTCACTGTTGGAGTTTGTCGGCTTTACATCTGGATAAGAATACGGATCGTTTTTCTCCCATGGCCGTTAGTATAGCGCTTGTAGATAGTACGAGAGCTAGTCTTCAGGGAAGAGGCTTCCAGTCAATTCTAGCTTGATTCCCCCAAGTTCTGTGTCCAAAACGTGTGGTGTCTTCAGCAGTAGGGTCTTAGCCTTAAGTTCCGGGAGGCAGCCTTGGGTTATAGCAGCAGACTGCTTTGTTTCGGGAGTCTCTTCGATTTCCCTGACAACTCAGAGGGTTGTAATGCCTAGCCCTGGGGTTTTGTTAGTTTATGCCTCAGGAGGGAACAGTATCGCCCCATGTGACAAAGTAGAGGAATCATATTTATATGATAACATTACAGTGACTTTAATTCCCAGAGCTACAAAACAGTTTTTAGACACTTCTTTATAGAGTTGCAAGAGATAGCTTTGCGATTTAGATCATCGTAGGAAAAGGCTTTCGATCTAGTTCCGAGTATGTACAGTGTTCTTCCTCCTCCTGACTACAACAGGATTTCCGGGATGCTGTAGCCCATGCATCCAGGCAACTTGGGAAGCCTGTGATTGAGGACCGGATCCTGAACCAGATCTTGTACTACCTGCCTCAGCTGTATGAGCTCAACCGGGATCTCCTGAAGGAACTGGAGGAAAGAATGCTGAGCTGGTAAGACAATCCCCAGAAACCCTGCCAAGGAGAGAGAGAGAGAGAGAGAGAGGTGTCCCTTATGCAGAACTGCTGCAGTATGTTGGACTTTCTTGGCAGTTATCTGTATGATGAATATTTTGGATGGCCACACCTCATTTAGCAATCTGGATTTAAATACATATCATTTTAAAAGTTCTTCAACAATGCTTGCTCAAATCCGTGCTCAGCCGACTTAGCTGTTGCTTTTTTCTGTTTTTTTTTTCCTTTTCATTTATTGAGATAGGGTTTCACTTCCTGAAAAATTCCAGGCTGTAATTTTTTAAAGTTATAGTGAAAATAAATTATTACCAAAATTATTCTGTATATATTTTATCTTTTGTTCTTTCCAGAATTTTATATTAATATTATCCTAAATGGCTTTAAAGCCTAACGATAGACATATTTATATTAGTAATATAAGAGGTTTAAATATTTTTTGCTTGTACTAAAGTCTTCTTCAAGTTTTGGACCCATAGATGATCCGTGTTCAAATATTAAGCATTCCTGAGAACCAGCTTAAACTAATGAAAGAGACAACTCTTCATCATAGAAAAAGTTAAATTTATTGCTAACAAAATAGTTCAAGTCTTTGAATAAGGTACTTCCTGTCAAGTTAGTCTTTTCACTGGGTCTGATGGAGCAGGCTTGCACGCCCACATACTTGGGAAGCTGAGGCAAGACAACACGTTCACTGAGTTGCACGGGCAGCTTAATGAGTTTTTGTTTCAAAACAAAAAGTGAAAGGCAGGCTGGCAGGATGAGTCAGTGGGTAAAGGTACTTGCCACCAGACCTGCTGACCGGAGTTTGACCCTTGGCGCCTGCACGGTGAAAGGAGGCAGCAGATTGCCACAGTTGTCCTCTCAAGTCCTCAACATCAATCAGTAAGTCAGGCCATAAATATTTTTACAATAAAAAGTGGTCTGGGGATTTACCTTAATGGTTTGCCTACCATACAAGAAACCCTAGGATCATATATTAGGGCAGTTAGAGCATCAAATACGCTCTATATAGATCAAAGTGTACACTTCTGTCTTGGTAAGACCAATGTAAGGGCCACACTGTTGGAGAATTTGTAGTATTTTCAGTTCAGCTAGAGAGGGGCCAGTCTTTATAAAACAGAAGCTTAAAACTCTAGGTTAGGATTTCAAGTGACACTTGGTGACACTGGGGTAGTTAAACTGGTATGCAGGATCTCTCTGCCCAGGAAACTTGGGAGCAGAGGCCACCTTGTTGATCTGGAAAATCTTGGCCCCGTGCCCCTTACTACAGTGACACTTCTGCTTTGCTGTCACGCAGGACACACTTAGCCAGTACTGATCTCCAGGCCATACATAGATCATGTTTTGCTCCATAAGGATGGACATGGGCCAAGGCCACTGGTGCCTCTTGATCTAGACACTGCCTGCTGGCAATGCTGTTTTGTTGGGGTAGAGCCACGAGAAACAAGGTACTTACATTGTGATCAAGGAATCCATGTCCTGGCAACCACCACCCCATGCGACAGTAGCAGTGTACTTGTCTCCCTAGTTATCTGATGGTTTGAAATAAGTTACTGGACCAGATTTTTAAAGGGTCTCTCTTTGTAGCTATCCTGGCTTGGGATCCACTGTGTAATATAGGCTGATCTTGAACTCATAGCAACCCTTCTGTCTCACCTTCCAAGTACTAGAATTACGGGCATGAGCTACCATGCCTAACAAGTATTTCATTTTCCAAGATTTGAATATCTACCATGCTAGTTGGTAATCCACATGTGACAAGCATCTCATAGTATACAAAATATACAAAGGTCTTGCTTTCATGGGACAGACATTTTAGTGGGGGAGAAGGACCAGGTGATAGACAATTTCTGGTTTGCAGAGACTGATAACATGCCGGGGTACTCACTGAAGATTAGGTCTAAGAAGGCTCTCTAAGAAAGTGGAACATGGGCTAGGAATAGTCAGTAGTGGAGAGCTTGCCTACCGCATGTAAGGTGTTCAGATGTCAGCCGTCTACTCCCCCCCCCCAACCAAATATGGGGCATGTGAACTAACATAGGGAACATGGGAATGGGGAAACTCCAAGAGCTCCCTATTTCCAGACACATGGAACCCTTAGTGAAAGGCTTCAGTGGACTTTGTATATTCAAAGGACATAAATGCTTTGGAGAGCAGGAAAAGTGAAGTGTTCTGGGTCAGGCAGACAGGAAGGAGCAGTGGCCCTTGAGAGAGGTTGAAGCAGGAGGGTCATGAGTTCATGACCAGCCTGGGTAGCATAGTGATACCGTCTACACACACACACACACACACACACACACACACACACACACACACACACACACACACACACACACACAATGAAAAGAAGTCATTTTTGGAAGTTACATAATAGGATTACTTTTTTTTTTTTTTTTTTTTTGGCTCTTGCTGCATTAAGGAATGGAATAGAGAGGACAAAAATGGAAGCAGGGAGGCCAGTCAGAGAGTCTGGGCAAGATGTGTTTGTGGCAGGGACAGTGGTGAAGATCAGCATCTTAGGATATGTTTTCAAGGAGAGAAAAGAATAAAAGGATAAACTGATGGAGTAGCTATGCCTTGGACACATTAATGACTACTCTTATGTTTTTGTGCATCCTCTATCCATAGGAATGAACAACCAAGAATTGCTGATATCTTTGTGAAGAAGGGGCCGTATTTAAAGATGTACTCCACATACATCAAAGAATTTGATAAGAATGTAGCTTTGCTGGATGAGCAGTGCAGGAAAAACCCAGGGTTTGCTGCGGTTGTTAGAGAATTTGAGGTATTTGCTACCATATCATTTTGAATTTTTTTCTTCTGTTTTCTATACCTTAATCATTTCTAGTCATCGAAAAGAAAACTTTTGAATGAATATGTCTTAAAATATAATCTCTTCTAAACCTTACAAGGAATTAATCGACAAACAAACCAGCGAAAACTCAAACAGTCCAAGATTGGATTCTGAAGATCTCTTACTGCACACTGTACTGTTTTGATTGGGTAAATGGTATTTTGGTGAGAGTTAATTAATTAATTTGAAACAAGGTTTCACTCTGTAGCCAGGTTGACCTCAAAGTCCTGGCTTTCAAATCTCACCAACTGTGTGTTGGTACCAGCTTCACTCAGGAAGCTGAGGCAGGAAGATAGAATATCAGGGTCATCCTCAGCTACACGTAGTGACTCCAGGCCAGCATTCCTGGTCCCATAGTTCCTTGTCTCAAAGACAATATAAGGACTAACAAGATCGCACAGAAGCTAAAGGTACCCGCTGGCAAGCCTGACCCACCTGAGTTCAATCCCTGAAACCCCACATGTGGGATGAGAAACCTAACTCTAGAAAGTTGTCCTCTGCCGGGCGGTGGTGGCGCACGCCTTTAATCCCAGCACTTGGGAGGCAGAGGCAGGTGGATCTTTGTGAGTTCGAGACCAGCCTGGTCTACAAGAGCTAGTTCCAGCGCAGGCTCCAAAGCCACAGAGAAACCCTGTCTCGAAAAACCAAAAAAAAAAAAAAGAAAGTTGTCCTCTGATACCAACATGCGTGCTGTGGCATGTGTGCACTCAACACCTACACACATGTGCACACATGTGCAGGCCCACATACACACAAGTAATAAATAGACAAATAAATAAACAAATTAATCTTATTTTTTAAGCCTGTGGTGAAATGTATACCCCACAGACTTTAGAATCTTAGCCATTTTAAGTATCTAAACTCTATAGTATGAAGTATGTGGACAATATTGAGTAACCATCCCTCTAGAACATACTTAGTCTTGCAAAATTGAGATTTCATGGCCATTAATCATTAACTTGTCCCCTTCTCTCCCACCCTGGCCACCCTATTCTGCCTTCTCTCCTCATGAATTTGAGTGCTAAGGGAACATTTCTTATTTTCCACCCAACATTTTCTTCCGTTTGTCTGATAACTTCACATACAGTAATGGAAAGGAACATAATTTTTCTTAGATAATTAAATCAACAGTTTTAGCATCAAAGTCAAAAACCTTGTCTTTATGTATATGTCAGCTAAAGCTTTGTGTTTCGACTGCACGTTTGGAGATGCAAGCCTGATTTGATTGGGATAAAATGATATTGTACATTGTTACCCAGACTTACCTCAGATTTGTTATTCAGTCAGGCCTGGCTGTCCCTGGACCCTCACCCACCTGCCTCTCCCTCCTGAGCAGTGGTATTATACACATTTTTACAACTAGTTTAATTTTACTCTATCCATTTGGATTACTAGGTTTTAGCATTTGTTACTTTGTTTTGAAACTAAAATGATCAGTAAATTCTAGCCACACAAAATAAGAAAAGTTCCAAAATATTATAGCGTTGCTGATTTCTATTTTTTCCTAGTTTGTACAGCAGACTAATAATTGACTTTAAAATTAATTTGTAATCTTTCCTCCTTTCCTCTCCTCTACTGTTGTGGGAAAAAAGAGGCTTCACTGGGTATCGTGGCATAGCCTGTAACCCTAACACCCAGAGAGTAGAGTCAAGAGCAGAGAGAGTTCAGGGACAGCTGAGCTGCATGGACCTGTCTCAGAAAGCAGCGCAACGTGCTCATTGTGGTTCTGCCACACAGTAAACTCTGGGGGTGGGTGAAGCTCAGGAATAGACTGAAAAAGCTATTTTACATATTAAGGAAAAAAGTTTTAAGGACAATTGTAGCACGATTAGTAAAAACTTAGAGACAGATATTGGGGTTCAACCTGAATATCAGAAAAGCAAAGCAGCCAGCCACAGACTCTCACCTTGACCTCAGTCCGAAATGGCAATCCTGCCTCCAGGAATCTCAGAATGAGACTATGTCTGAGAGCCGACTTCTCCTGTCTTATGTTCCCCTCTAGTTCTGGGTTTAAAGGCATACACCATCGCCACCCAGTTTCTATGGCAAACAAGTGTGGCTACTGGGATTAAAGGTGTGTGTCACCACTGCCTGGTCTGTAAGGCTGACCAGTGGGACTGTTCCACTCTTTGTTCTTCAGGCAAACTTTTATTAAAATACAAAGGAAATATCACTACATTAAATCACATGACTTTATGGCCAAGTTAATGGCTCATGATTTGCCTCCAGAGCAGCACACATGCTTGGCATTTGTGAAGTCTTCACATACACACACACACACACACACACACACACACACACACACACACACACCTCAAAAAGAAAACATTATGCAGGCAACTAGGTGTATACATTCTAACTTGGCTGTCTTGTAAGACTGCTCATCCAAACAGAATTTTACATTCTTCATTATTCTACGAGAGAGGGGGACTTAGCAAGGCTGCTCTCCCTCCCCACTCTAATGTTCCTGCGAGTGAGCATATTGACCACGGGGCTCTGGTTATTGTTTGAATCTAAGCCCCAATAGTTTTAGATCTGCTTCCTTATTGGGGACCATGCATTCCCTTCTCGGTTCCTGGGAGTTTGTAGTTAGGCCTGTACTAGCATATGTTCCCTGAGTGGAAGCTGGGACATCCCCAGCAGGACACCACATTCTGAGAGCTGTGAATCAGTGCTCTCAGGAGCACTGGCTTCCAAGAGCAGCCGGTTTGGTAGCTGCAGTCACTCTCCTTTGTGACAGCCACTGTCTTACAGAAGGCAGCACCTCTGAGTTCTCCTCCCCCGTTGCTGGCTGCTTTTGAGAAAAACAATGGATTTACTTTCCATGCTTTTCCCCCCTTCAGATGAGCCCGCGATGTGCCAGCCTGGCCCTGAAGCACTACCTGCTGAAGCCAGTTCAGAGGATCCCTCAGTACAGGCTGCTGCTGACAGGTGGGCTCTCCAAACCTTACCAGCCCCCTGACCCCGACTGCCCTTATTGAGTTGACTTTCCTAAGCATGCCGCTTCCCACTCTCCATGAACCGCTGTCTAATAGATGAGTTAAGTCACTGGGATTGAGCTGCTTTCAGTTCTGTGAGCATCGTGTGAACGCTGTCACCTCTGGGCATTCATGTAGGCTGTGCCCTTTGTTCTGACGCTCTTTCACCATAAGGGTCCACATCCCTGTGTCATTTTACCTGAATAACATTGTTAATCCCAAGGAGGTATTTTCTTAAGTACTTGGGGTCTATAGTCCCTCCCGTATGTTTGCATAGCACTGTCCTGGTGACTCTAATTACTTTCCTCTGTTGTTATGGGGATTGGTTAGTGAGCTAAATTGCTCACATGATCCTTAGAATAATTCTTTGGGCATAGTAAATTCTAATAATATTAGCTATTCTTAGCAATAGTAACAGTACTCTTACTATGATTATTTGGGTGTTCTGACCACCATTTGCAAGATCTTAGACTTCTCTGACTAGTGTAGAAGAGAATGTGAGGTATAATTTGGATGAAGGCACGTGTACTCAGGTACTTTTGTTCCCCGACTCTTTAAAACTTACCATAGTAACACAGTAGCAAGATATTTTTTTCATAGACACAATAGCAGGCTTATAAAGATTAAGTGGTTTGATATCATAATAAAAGCTAATACACGTCATGTCAGTGCCAAGCATCCTATCTGATACATACGTTAAGTCTACTGAGATTTGCTGAAGTGTATTGAGGAATGGGAGAGAATTATCTATATTATTGCCATTACATTTTTGTGTTCACGTGGATAAGAACATTGAAATGTCACCACAACTCAGTAGATATGTGTGGTTTGGTGTAAATAGAATTTGAGGTTCTTGGCTATGACTGTTGTCTTTAAGAACACAGTGTGAGTGCATCCATCGCCTTCATCTGGTTCTCTTCAACCAAGATCGATAGAGGAGCATGTGAGCCTGGAAACCCGCATTCGCTCCCTTCCCTTGACGCAGGAGCTTCGGGCTTCCCTACTTGATAGAGAGGAGAGCAGATGGGAGGGCCTTCCCTTGCAGACCTGTGACCTGCCAGCCGAGGTGTGCTCCGGGCTGGATTCAGATTTCTAACTGCAAACCAGGCACTAGAGTTCTCTCTGGAATGACATAAAACGAAGTCAATAATGAGCGGATATCCTGCCCATCTGCCCTGCTTTCCTCTGCTCTTGGCTGAGATTATTAATTCACAGGACGAGAGGAAGTACCGATACACAGTGTTTTTTCTAGATAGATCTAAAGCTCTGTCATGAACCAGCTATTGGACAGCCCTGGCTGTTTCCACAGCTGTAGAGTGAGTACCGTTCTCAGGGGCCAAAGACAACGGTGGCTCGGATTTGAGAAAGAAGGATCGGGCTCCTGAAAATGAAATGTAAAAGATACCTTTTCTTCCTGTAGTATGGCTGGCCTACAGAGTAAAAATCTGCCTGTTTAATTTAGATTGCATGCTAAGTTGGTTTTGGTGGAGAAATGAGAAAAGCAAGTTTTTAAAACTGTGAATGTGTGTCTTTTTTCTTTTTAAGACAATTTTTTCAGTGTGGAGATGGCCAAGCTTGCCTCAAATGACTTGTAGTCCTGCCTCAGCCTCTTGAATGCTGGGGTTATCGGCATGTGTCACCATACCTGACTTTTACATTTACATTTGCTTGTTTGTTTGTTGTGTGTGCATGTGTGTACATGCTCGCCATAACACATATGTGAAGGTCAAAGGGCAGCTTACAAGAGTCCATTTGCTTTCTCCCTTGTGGGCCATGTGGGTTGAACATCAGGCTGGGCAGCAAGTGCTTTTATCAACCGAGCTCTCTCACCAGCCCGTGCCTGGCTTTTTAAAAAACTGTTTTCCTAAAATTTTTTTTTTTATTTCTGAGATTATAATTCCATCGTTTTCCCCTTCTCTCCCCTCCCTCCAGACTCTCCCACATACCCCTCCTTACTCTCTTCCAAATTTGTGACCTCATCTTTTGTTAGCTAAGATCTGTTTTGTTTTGTTTTATTTTGTGGCTGGGGATGCAGCTAAGTCGATAGAGTGCTTGCCTAGAGTGCCTGGAAGCTTGGGTAACGGGACGTGGTGGCATGTGTCTGCTATCAAAACGAATAGATATTGTTTGATAACACCAACATCATGTGAGATTGGATTTAATTTCAAGGTTTTTGTTGCTGTTGTTGTCCTTCCTTCTTTCCTTCCTTCCTTTCTTTTTTTATGTGTGTGGGGGGCCCTTAAAATTTTTAGTTTAGTGTTTGAGGCAGGGTCTTGCCATGTAGTCCTGGCTGACTTGGTACTACTTGCTATGTAGCCCGGATTGGCTTCAAACTCACTGTAATCCTCTTGCCTCAGACTAATGAGTGCTGGAATTAAAAACACGTTCCACCACACTAGTCTCTCGCTATTATTCTCATCTTAGCATTTTTTTTAAAGGTGTAGACCCAGGTTGTGTAAGAGCCCAAACTGGCCTGCCGCCTGGAACTAGGGTAGTTGTGGAGCACATACTGGAGCTGGGAATTGAACCTGGGTCCTCAGTAAATCAGCACGTGCTCTTAACTGCTGAGCCATGTCTCCAGTCTGGATGTTAAATCCGAAGTCTGCATCTGTTTAGATAATTAACTGGGGTCCCATGTTTGGAAAGCAAGTTCAAATAACTTAATCTCCCAATAACCTTGTAATCTCAGACGCACAGGTGGCATGGTGAAAGGAAGAGTGAGCCTGTGTTGAGTCAACTCCTGATATTATTTTTTAAGTATTTGGCAGAGCAGGGGAAGATTCCTGTCTGGCTGAGTGCAAGCAGATTCATTCTTGCCTCCGTGTCTTGGCAGGAGCCTGAGAAATGCATAGATGAAGGACCGATAAGACAGGTTATTTCTTCTTTAGAGAAAATTGAATGGAAATCCCCAGGGGCAGTGGTCTTTGTTGTTTTTTGGTTTTTTTTTTTTGTGTGTGCAGTGATTTTCCCCTCCACGGGAAAACTTCTCTTCATCATAGAAAGAAATTCCAACTAAATTCTTGGTGGAAGTCTTGTAGAATTCCTAGTGGTGGAGCTCATGACTATGACTTGCATCCCCCAGCACCACTAAAATACATACATACATATATTAATTAATTCTTGGCAATAGTTTTTTTAAAACCAACTCAAATAAGATCTAAGAGGATGCATACAGTTGTATAGCGAGGGTGTATAGTGAAATGTTGAAAGAAACAGAGTGAGTAAGGTTTACTTAATGAATGCTGAAGGCTTTTAAATTTTACTTTTTTTTCCCCTTGAGACAGGTTTTTCTGTGTAAAAGCCCTGGCTGTCCTAGAACTAGCTCTTGTAGACCAGGCTGGCCTCAAACTCACAGATCTGTGCCTGTATCTGCGTCCCGAGTGCTGGGATTAAAGGCGTGCGTTACCACTTTCCGGCACTAAATTTTACTTTTGTATTGACTAGTCAAGGCTAATGCATTACTGTCAGGCCCTGTCCTAAATATGTGGGGCGCTCTGATCCCCTACAGTTGGGGCTAATAGGAATAAGGAAGGAAACACAGCATAACTATTGCTATTTTCTCATCTCTGAGAAAGAAGCCGTCTGGGTCTATCATCAGTCTTGACCCATGTCAAAGACTTAACCACTGAAAGGGTTGGGAAGTGAAGAGTTGCTACTTTTTATGCAGTTCAGAACCCTGCTGCAGAGCCCCATGAATGTGTGCTGCCTGGATAGACCACTACATAACGTTGAAAGTCGAAAGCAAGCTTCCATTGACCTGGACACTTGCAGAACTAAACTTTCCGGTCCTTCTCCCTGGTAGGATCTCCAGGTTTTCCTGTCCCTCTGGTTCCTGCTGCGGCTGGGATATAGGTCAGGGCTTTCCCACCCATTCCATGTCGCAGAAATGTCTTCATGCTGTCCTCACCAGTTATCACACCACGTAACCCAGGAAATCATTGCTTTGTTTCTCTGCCAAGGGTGTGCTTTGATTCTGCTCATTTGATTCTTATGGTTTATTTATTTGTTATTTAATTTATCTACTTACTTCTTTTTGTACTAGGGATTGGTTGATCCCAGTACTTCAAGAGTGTTCATCCCCTAGACTGTATCCCCAGCCCTCATTGTGCTTGCTAGAAAAGTTGGGAGCAGGGGCTGGAGAGATGGCTCAGCGGTTAAGAGCATTGCCTGCTCTTCCAAAGGTTCTGAGTTCAATTCCCAGCAACCATATGGTGGCTCACAACCATCTGTGATGAAGTCTAGTGCCCTCTTCTGGCCTGCAGGCATACACACAGACAGAATATTGTATACATAATAAATAAATAAAAGGAAAAGTTGGGAGCGCACTTATCCACAGCATAGTCTCTCTCTCTCTCTCTCTCTCTCTTTCTCGCTCTCTCTCTCGCTCTCTCTCGCTCTAGTTGTGGTCTAGTTTTCCCTGTCTGCTGAAGCACGCCCTTCCAGGCTCAGTTTCCTCATACATTAAGCAGTCACTCAGCAGATGGACACCTGGCAGGCAGCACAGTAACAGCCCTTCCCTCACAGGCTATGCCGTCCTCTTTGAGGCCATGCCCATTCCCTCAGGCTCTCACTGAGCTCTTCCTCTCTCCCTAAAATTTGTATGGATCTTGCCACTTCTTATTTTTGTAAGCGTTACTTTTTTGCTTTGAAGGGCTCCTTTATACATATAAAAATATGTAAGTAAGATAAAAAGGCAAATCCTTTTTCATCTTCTGTTATTTAGAAATGACTCAGAGACCTTTTCAGATTTTTTAAATCTCTACCTATATTATATATTATATTAGAATTTTTTCTCAATAAAAGTATTTCTTTGTGGAACATTATTACATTGGTATTGAAGGAAGTTGAGTCAGATAGGATCACTGAGGAGAAAACATATTGAAAAACATAATTTAAAAAATCTTTTCCACTTCCACGGTGATGGGCAAACAGCAGTCCTTTGAACTTTGACTCAATGTACTTTCTTTGATCTCATTCAAAATATTTATGTTACATTAAGTTGTTTTAACGATATATTTTATTACTCTTTCCTACAGCCCTTGCCTTTGGCTGAGCTGGCATTAATTCCTTCTAGGTTTTGGAAATCCAAGATTTTCCATGTTGGTAGAAAATGGGATATTAAAAACATCTGATGTGGTAATCTGAAGCTGCAAGTGTGATAGCCAGGTTAATCTGCAGATTTAAAAAAGTGAGTTCATAGTCTACACTTTAACCTTATTAAAAACTCCTAGCAAGTATTTTATTCTAAAACCAGTACATCAAAAGTCATTTTAATTGAGCATAGCAGCCCGTCCCTTTAATCACTGCACTTGGGGCCACAGGAGGCCTTATCTGCATAGCAAGTCCTAGGCCAGTCAGGGTTACATAGTAAGACCCTGCCTCAGTACAAAAATGTAAAAAAAAAAAAAATTAAAAAGGTCGTTTCCACACCACCTCCAGGTCAGCACTTAGTTTGAAAGGATGGTGGTGGTCATAGATTAGACTTCAGATGAAGAGTTTACTTTCTCACAAGCCTTTAATGGAGGCGTCCTATCCACGGGGTGGGGAGTTGGGAGGGTGGGGGTGGGGTTGCCATTCAGAATTTGTGTTTATTAGCCCACTCCTGTACTGTTTCAATTGTTTGTTTGTTTGTGTGCTGTTTTTCAAGACCAAGTTCCTCTGTGTAGCTTTGGAGCCTGTCCTGGAACTCACTCTGTAGACCAAACTGGCCTCGAACCCAGAGATCCGCCTGCCTCTGACTTCTGAGACTAGGATTAAAAGCGTGCACCACTGGCTTCAATTCATTTTCAATTGTAGTTTTGAGGAAGCCATTTAAAGAGATTCTGTTAAGTAAATTACATCTGTGAAATATTTAAATGCTCTGGAAAGACCTTGGGACCTAAGAACTGAGCACATTCTGTCTGTGTTCCTTTTGTTTGCTTGGTTTTGTGTTTTTTGAGACCGTCTCTTTTACCCACGGCCGTCAGCTTCCTGTGGATCCAAGGTTGGCCTTTAACTGCTGTTCCTTCTGCCGTCTCCATCCTAGTGCTAGGATTACAGACGTGCATCACCTGCCTGGTTCCCGCAGTACTGGCAAGCAGTCTCAGGGCCTTGTGCTTGCTGGGCATGTACCCAGCTCCTGAACTACATACTCAGACCTATTCCGGTTTTGTTGTTTTGAGAGAAGGTGTCGCGTAGCCCAGATGACCTCGAACACCTCATCTTCATGCTTCCTCCTCCCAAATGCTGGGGTTACAGGCTCTTCTGCCTCCCCTAGCCAGTGTACTTATTTAATTCTGAATTAAAGTAGATATGATGGAAGATCTAGTGATTACCATGGCTTAGATATCCTGCAAATACGAGTACACATTATTTTCAGTTGTATGCCCCAACTATAATTTCCTATAAAAATATCTGTTGTTTCCATGGTGATAGAGTCACTGAGATTGTTAATCCTCCTGGGATTTTTTACCAATGTCTATGGTAGAAAGAAACTTACTGTGCAGTGGTCACGCACGCCTTTAATCCCAGCACTAGGGAGGCAGAGGCAGGCGGATCTTTGTGAGTTCGAGGCCAGCCTGGTCTACAGAGTGATTTCTAGGACGGCTAGCACTGTTACAAAGAGAAACCCTGTCTCGAAGAAGAAAAAATAAACTCTTATTTAATCTAAAGGTTAATGAAAATGGGGCTGGGTATGATAGCTCATGCTTTTAATCCCAATACTTGGGAAGCAGAAACAGGTGGATCCTTGTGAGTTTGAGCCCAGCCTGTTCTACATTGTAAGTTCCAGGACAGCCTTAGGCACACAGTGAGACCCTGTTTTATAGAAATAAAACAGTAAAGGTTAGTCAGTCTGTTTATGTGCTTGTTTTTGTCCATCCAAGGTTGCAGATATCCTGAATTCTACCAGCAGAGATCGCTATAAAGCCATCGTTTCTTAAATCCTTCGTGCAAATTTGACCCAGATTCCCTGCAAGTAGCCGAATGCCTGTTTCTGGGGCTTGAGTGTCGCTGGAGTTTCTCACAGTTTTCGTCGGAACTGTGAGCTCATAGGAACTGTTCCAGTTGGAGAAAGCCCTGAATGCAGCTACACTTGACCTCATTTTGGTGCTTAGATTGGCTTCATTCTTTACTTGGCTGTTACACAGCAAAATGCACTTGTCTCTCTATGCCTAAATTCGATAACTATGGACAGGAGTTTCCTTACACTGCAGAGTGGGTTAAATGTGCCAAGGCCCTTTCTGTGTACTTGAGATTGTCACTTGATCAACTGGCAGCCACTAAGAAAATAGGTCTCGGAAGACTCAGAGTAAGAGCTTGAGAGCCTTCCATAGGTCAACTCCTCTTAAGTGTATTCTAGACATGCCTAGCTAGTCTAAAAGGGTTCTGGGTACAGTTCTAAGATGTGCCTCTAGATTTTGTCATGGCATGGACTTGGGGTCAGGTTTGCTTCATGAGTCCTTAGAGGCTGTCTTTTCAGGACCAAAGACATCAAAACCTAGGGCTGATAGGCAAGGTTTTTCCATTACTCTGCCCTGCGTTAAGGTACTCAAATGAGGTCCGAGTCCAGCCTGTATTCCAACAAGGGAACGCCATCACTCCAGAAAAGAGCCTTTTCTAATTCACGGAAGGATGTTTCTGCATTCTAAGCTGTGAGTCTGGAAGGATTAAAATAAGTGCCCACAGATTTCAAAGTAGCACAGGATTTCATTCAAAAGCGAACAGGACCAACCAGAACACTTAACAGCGGGCCACGTGAGTGAGAAAGTACCCAAGGGACTTCCAATAATGGGCTGCCAAGGAAGTGGGTACTGATTTCTAAGGTGCATACTTTAGTTGGCTTCCTAATTTAGTCAACACATTCCAGTTAAATAACCATTTTTTCTGCTGTGCATGGCCCTTCCCATGATGTAACCGATCCTGTCGTATGCAGCACGCGCAGTTATGGTATATAGGGGACTCTTCCTACAAGCTAGCCCGGCAGCCACAGGTTTCCTTAGTACACAGTCGCAACATAGTCAGGCTGAATGTGTCTCTGCCCATATACCCAGTAGCCGGGAATGCGTTTGACTGGGAGCCACCAGTGTGCCAGCTGTTAGCGAGGAGGACTCCTGTTCTTCAGCTTGGAGTGGGCTGGATACAGCTCCCTGTAGATCTCTATCTAAATTGCTAGGTGCCTTGTTAGAGAAGTCTGTGTGCCTTCTTGTAATACCAGCACCTGGGAGGTGGCTGCAGGAAGAGCCGTAGTTCAAGGCCAGCTGAGTCTGAGGCCGGCCAGCCTTTTGAGATTGTTTTTCAAAATCCTAATTTTAAAATGTTTTTCCTAAGCAGTCCCCGAGAAAGTAATTTGAAATATGGCAAAAGGCAAATTATCAAGATAATGATCTGTGTTACTTACAATTAAAATGATCATGCCACTTCTCCAATTCCGTGAGCTGGCAGGAGTGAGATAAGTTGCTGTTTATGGCACCTGCTGTACCTGGACAGCAGATTTAAGACTTCCATCAGGCAGTAAAATAGAGGAGGAAATCTTCTGTGTTTCTAAGACACATACATGAAGTGTTTATAAATCCAGAAGGAATAACTCAAAATTGTACTCATGCTGGTAGTGGTAGCATACACCTGCAATGCCAGTACTCAGAGAACTGAGGCAGGAGGATTGAAAGCTTTCTATGCTACATAGAAAGACACTGTCCTTTTGAAAATCCAAAAATCAAGCTGGGTGGCTGTGGTGGTTTGAAAGAAAAGGGCTCCCATAGAGTGTGGCATTATTAGGTGTGGCATTATTGGAGGAAGTATGTCACTGTGGGGGTGGACTTTGAGGTCTCCTATGCCCAGTGATATGGTTCCTTTCATGTAGGACTCTCAGCTCCTTCTCCAGCACCGTGTCTCCCTGCATGCTGCCTTGTTCTGCCATGATGGCAATGGACTGAACCTCTGAAACTGTGAGCCACTCAATTAAATGTTTCCTTTATAAGAGTCGCCGTGGTCATGGTGTCTCTCCATAGCAATAGAAGAAACACAAACTAAGACAGTGCTATAATCATGGTGCTTAAGAGATAGAGGCAGTATCAGGGCTTCAAGGTCAACTTGGGCTGTATGAAAACCTGTTTCAAAAAAATGCATACACTATTTTAGAGAGATGTTCATGGTTTAAATTTTCTTCATTATTGTTTAACTTACCAAATGTCTCATGTTGCATTTTATAATTAATGGAGGTTTCACAAAATTTAAAGGTCTGGCTTTTTGTTTGTTTGTTTTTTTGTTCTAATTTAATTGCTCCAAGCTCCAGACAAGGTCTTGCTAATTTTCATCAATCTTGTAATCCTCCTGTCTTAGTCTCCTGAGTAGCTGGGATTACTAGCATACACCACCACATCTAGCCAGCCTAATTCTTTTCCATACCTAAAATGCTGAAAGGGACTGGTGGCCTTCAGTGGTAGAATCTTACTTAACACTTGTGAGGCCTGGATTTGATCTCTAACACCATAGAAATGAATGGATCAAATAAAAACAAATAACAGTGCACTGAAAAAAAATTGCAAGAGTCTTCTCCAGCTACACATTACTAGACTAGGGGAATAACAATTTCCTTTAAAAAAAAACTTTTTTAGACAATATATGCTGATTACAGTTTCCCCTCCATCCATCCAACTCTATGCCTTCTTTCTCTGTTTAGAAAATGAACAGACAAGTAAAAACAAACTAGAATAAAACAACACAAAAGGAAAAAGCTTGAAATACACACATAAGACACACTCAAAAGAAAGCATAAAAACTCAAAATTGGA
>JAQHUG010000011.1:3124569-3140953 GCA_028555095.1 Dicrostonyx torquatus
TATAGGGATTGCCCTCAGGGCCTTCCTTACACTACCCCAGCTCTTTCCCCAGATTTTCACTGTAGGGAACTGGGGGAGCAGGCATAGCTTAAGGAAGAAGCTGATCATCTCAGTACCACGAGCATCCTTTACAGATAATTTTGTAACAGGGCATTTTCAAATGTATTTAATCTTAATATACTAAGGACTTCAAATATCATGGCCCACTTCCCCTCCCACATTTTAATGATGCCATCAGCCCTGGAGAAGGACGCTACAAAGACTTGATTCTGTCGCAGGCAGTGTGCACCCAGTAATCAGATACCATTCTTCTTCCACAGGACTTGGAGAAGAAAGAGGAAGTTAGTCCTCTGGGGTCAAAGGCTCCCATCTGGATTCCTGATACCAGAGCCACCATGTGTATGATTTGCACAAGTGAATTTACTCTGACCTGGAGAAGACATCACTGCAGGGCCTGTGGAAAGGTCAGAAGGGACGGTCTCTATCCCGGTGGTGACGTCTATGTCTCTGGGCTGTGCACAGCACAGACTATCCCCCCCAGAAGTCATTGTAGTCTATCAAAAGGACAAACAGTAGTCGTGAAAACAACAGATGTCATCTTATCTGTGTATTCGGGGTTGGAGTAAAGAACGTGGTTGAAAACTTTCCTTCCTCCACTCTCCACCCACAGTTACAGTATTTCTGCAGCCATAGAGAACCTATATTCAAAAATGAAAGCTAATCCAGGCATGGTGGCACGGACCTGTAAATTCCAGCCCTCACAAGGCTGAAACCAGAAGATCTCAGCAAGTTCAAGGCCAACCTTTTGGTCTTAAGAAACAAAACAGCCCACAGTTTCTATAGACTCTTATTTATATTGCAGCTTAGTTTTTTTGTTTTTTTGTTTTTTTTTTTTTTTGCCATCTTTGTGTAGACAAGGATCAGTAGGAAAGCCCCTGTATTTTTGCTGGCCTGGAACTCACTATGTAAACTAGGCTGACCTTGAACTCACAGAACTCACAGAACCTTACCTTCCTCTTCCTCCTGGATTCTGGGATTAAAGGTGTGTGCCATCACACCTGCACCAATAAATCAATTTATAAGGAGAAAATTTGTATTTTGGCTCACACTTTTGGACTTAAGTCCTTGGTCAATTGGCCTGTAGTGTTTGAGTTAAAGCAGCAAGTCCTGGAGCGAGCGTGGAGTTGGCAAAGTCGCGTACTTGATTGGTAAAAGGGAAAAATATGGAGGAAATGACCCCTCAGTCTTCTTTGAAGGTACCCCACCCTCGTGACCTTTAGCTTCTGCTACCTCCTACTAGTGCCCAAGGCATAGGTCCTTGGAAGGTATTTCCAGTCCACACTGAAGTATAAGCTTTCACGATTTCTTTAGCAGAATGAGCATTTATAGTGGAGAGCTCCTTCTAGGATGAAACAGGGTCCCCTAACCTGGTAGGGTCGCAGAGAGTAGCTGTCGCTGAGGCAGGGACGGCGATTGGGATGAGGGTGGTCAGTGAGACCGTCGGAAGTTCCTACACGCTAGGAACACGCTAGTGTTCTGGAGGCCTGTGTGTGCTAGCTCTGCTGGGCACGGTGTTCATGGAGCAAGCACTCGGGGCTGTGTGTAGGCTGTCCATGTAAGCGGTCTGAGAGTTAGCCATGAGATAAGTGAGACTCAGTCACTGCCGAATTGTTGATGAACGGGCAGTGCTGTTCACTGCGGCCTTTTCCATGCCTCGTCATCCAAGTTTTTCTGAATGAAATAATCGCAATGTGTTTTCAGATTGTGTGCCAAGCTTGCTCATCAAATAAGTACGGCTTAGATTACCTGAAAAGGCAACCGGCAAGAGTATGTGAACATTGCTTCCAAGAACTACAGAAATTAGGTAATATAACAGTAAACATGTAACCAAAGTCTCCCCTGCAGATCCTTTCAGTCTCCTAAAAGAACCATGTTTGGCGGAAGCATGATTGCTGGACTTGTCTTACTTCCTAGTGTGCTTTAACTTGAGTTTTATAGTAATTCCAAGAGAAATTAGACTGAGCCTTTTTTTTTGTAACAGTTTTTGCCAAAATGGAATGGTTTTAGTAAGAAAACTAATTATTGAATTATTACTGAATGAAATGTTCAACACAGTTAAAAAGTAACTTCAATTTGTGAGCTATTTCAAAGTTTCAACTTACTATTTTATTTTTTATTTATATTCTTTTAGATTTATTTACTTTGTGTATGAGTGTTTTGCCTGAATGAGCGTGGTGCCCACATACGTGTCTGGAGCCCTGAGAGATCAGAAGGGGGTGGGTGTGGGACCCCCTGGAACTGGAGTCAAGAATGATTGTTCTTTGTTCTCTGGGTATGCCAATGTCAACTGTTAGCATTCGTCTCTCATCACCCACCTCCGCTGGTCAGTAGATCTTGTCAGTTTCATTTCAGAAAGTCTCACTTGTCTTGATTTTTTTTTTTTTGTGTGTGTGTGTGTGTCAACCTTGATAAGGTCTAGATTACTCTAATAATGTCCTTCTGCAAACCCCTCTTCCTGCCTACTGCCTGCTTTATTTTTCTAAACTCAGTCTGGGAAGAATGTGACTTAGTGGGAAGGACCTGCCTAGCATGTGCAAGGCTCTCAGTTTGATCCTTAGCACCATGTAAAACAAAACTGTTAGGCAATATGGCTCACACTTGTAATCCCAGCACTCGGGAGGCTAAAGCAGGGAGATTGTCATGAGGCCAAACTATTCATATCCAACGCCCCCGCCCCATGCCCCAGCCTAAAGAGCATTCCAAACTACTTAGAGCCACCCTGCCCCGTTTTTCCCCCAATAGCTTCATTATTCAGAAGCAGGTGTTCTTTCTGGTTTGTACATCTCTTCCATTATCTAAATCAACCTCTTTCCATCAGTAGGGAATTTTGTGAAATTAAGGATGTACTTGTATGTTTAAGAATATTTTGTTTACTTATTTATGGTTTACTGAGAGTCTCCTGTCACTCAGGTTGAGGTTGAAGTTGCTATGGTAAGCAAGGATGGACCTTGAACTTCCAATCCTCCTACCTCTGGGTGACAGGCATGTGGTACCATTTTTACTTTACTTTTTTTTACTTTACGTTTTGGTACGGAAGATTGAACCTAGGGCATTGTACATACAAAGCAGGCACCCTGTGACTGAGCAGTGTCCCTCGCTCTTTCAGAATTCTAAGGACACAGAAATAGGATCTTTTCATATGGTTTGTAGTTCAGAAATTCCATATGGAATCAACTCAACTCCTGCTCAGCTCTCGCTTCCGCCCTCGCTTCTTGAGAGCACTTGCATGGGTATTTTGTACATGAGCAATGCATGCTTGCCCCATGAGCACACCTGCTCTGTTCTAGATCACCAGCTGCCCCCGAGGGTTGGATCTCCGGGGAATCACAAGTCTCCTTCAAGTGCCTTGTCATCAGTCTTGCACAGCATCCCATCGGGGAGGAAACAGAAAAAGATCCCAGCCGCTCTCAAAGAAGTAAGTGTTTCCATTAAGCTTGACAAGGCTGAATTTCATAAAGAAAGATGTCATTTCCCGTTACGCTTAGGGTATGAATTTTAATATTGTGACGGATATGGCAGATGTCTTGCAGTCTTTATTCATCTTCCTTATGACCTAAGTCATTGACAGGTGACTGCAGAAAACTCTTTGGGGAACATTTTATTGCAGTCATAGAAAGTAGATGTAGAGCTTTTTTTTTTCTTTCTTTCTTTTTTTTTTTTTTGTGCTGGGGAAACCTGTCCTGGAACTAGCTCTTGTAGACCAGGCTGGCCTCAAACTCACATAGATCCACCTGCTCCTGCCTCCTGAGTGCTGGGATTAAGGGCATGTGCCACCACCGAGGATCACTTGAGCCTAGGAGTTCAGGGCCAGACTAGGCAACATAGCAAGGCCCATCTCTAAAATGGAGAGGTAGAGGCAGGAAGATCAGGAGTTGAAGGCCACCCTCAGCTACACAATAACTTTAAGGCTAACTTAAGTTATATGAGATCCTGTCTTAAGAATTCAGACACGCCGTGCAGTGGTGGTGCACACCTTTAATCCCAGAACTCAGGAGGCAGAGGCAGGTGGATCTCTGTGAGTTTGAGACCAGCCTGGTCTGCAGAGTTCCAGGACAGCCAAGGTTGTTACACAGAGAAACCCTGTCTCGAAAAAACTCAGACACAAGCAAAAAGTGATAAAAGTTTTGTGAGCTGGGTAATTAAGTTGGTTAATGTGAATTTTACTTTTGAAAAGATAATAGAGGGATATTTGTAGTCAATACTGACTGATTATTTTGTGGTGCACATATATTAATTCTAAAAGAGGAATGTGGGCCAGTAAGATTGCTTAGTAGGTAAGATACTTGCTGCCAGGCCTTATATCCTGAGTTCAGTGTCAGTCCTACCGGCCTAAATTTAATCCTCATGACCCACGTGGTAGAAGGAAAGAACTCCCACAAATGCTGTCTGACCTCCACAGGTGAGCCATGGAATGCATGTATTCACACACACAAGAAATAAATAAATGCAATTAAAATGTTTTAATGTATTTCCTTTCATTTTATACATGTGTTTGCCTCATGTAATCTGTGCACCATCCCGATGCAATCTGTACACTGAAGTGTTAATCTAATTAATCTTAACCAATAAAAACCAGGAGTCAAATATTGGGGTGAGAATGTGGGAGATCAGAGAACTAGGAACAGACAGCTTCCAGTTGCTTCCCACCTGTCTCCTTCCTACATCCAAAAGGGCTGAGGTCCTGACCCACTCCACCTTTTCACTTCCTGTCTCCACCTCCCAAGTGCTGGGATTAAAGGCTTGAGCCACCACAGCCCAGCTTCTGTGGTTAGCTAGTGGCTAGCTCCACCCTCTGATCTCCAGGCAAGCTTCATTTGTCAGAACACAAACAGAATGTCACACAACAGTACGCCATGTGTTCTCCTGCCTGGAGGCCAGAAGTGGGTAGGGTGCCGGGTTCCCTGGAGGCAGAGCCCCTTTGTGGGTGTTTGGAACCAAACCCAGGTTCTCTGCTGGAGCATCATGCACTCTTAATTAAGCCGTCTCTCCAGCTTCTAGCCCTGATTTTTTAAAAAAGAGTAATGTATTCTAGTTTAGCAACAGCCTACATATCAGTATCCTGACAGAACTCCATTTTAACGAAAACCGCATTTGAACCTTAAACATTTTAATTTGCTTATTCAGAGAGAAAGGGTCTTAGTATGTGGCCAGCTGGCCTTGAACTCCTTTCAAGAGTCATCCTCCCTCCCCATCCCCAGAGGCTCGGACCACGGATGGACCACTATACCCAGTTAGCAGTTTTTACAACATTCCTTGGTAGACTTTTTTTCTCGCCTCCCAGATATTTCTGAAAGTGTATGCTTTTGATCCTAGCACTTTGTTAGCTGAGTAGAGCCAAGAGTTTGAGGCCAGACTAGACATCAAACATAGGAATGTCTAGTCCAATCTAGGCTTCTTAGTAAAATCCTGCCTCAAATTTTATATATATATATGAATATATATGAAATTACTTTAGGATCTCAGTAATATAGGCCTTTTGGGTTTGTTGGGTTTTGGTTTTGGATGTTTGTTTGGTGTTTGATATGTAAATGTGTGTGTGTGTTTGTACATGAGTGTGTTTGTATGTGCACATGGGTGTGTGCATTCCACAGCACATGAATGGAGAGCAGAGGACTACTTGTGGGGTCAATTTCTCTCCTTCCACCGTGTGGGTTCTGGCTTGGAGGCAAGCACATTTACCTGTTCAGTCATCTCACCTGGTACCTCAGCTAGGGAAGCATCTGATACAGAGTTCATTCATGGCTTTGGTAGAATTGATTCCCTTGCCTCCTAGCTTTTCTGGGTCTTGGCTGGAAATCACCTTCAGCCCCTTGCATGTGGACCTCCCACCATGCTATTAGGGAAAAAGACTCTGTAGCCAATCTTCTAGCAAGATGGAGTCTTCTATGATTTAGCATTTTCACAGGCTGAGATCCCATCCGTTCACTGTATTCTTAGTTAGAAGTGACAAGGGGAGTAGATAGTGTAACCGTGTGCTCTTCAGAACAAAGGTCATTATAAACCACATAAGAATTTACCCACAAAACCACTAATAAGTTAAGTTCAACACTTGTTTTTATTTAAAAAAAAAAAAGCACCTCAGAATTACCAATTTTGACCATTAAAAGTTTTAGCATTTTCCATGTATGCTGGTCAGGTACATTCATCCCTCTCCCATGTCTTCATCCTGCCTGTCGCTTCTCCTCTTTTTCCCACGTCACCCTCCCATCTCCATACAATGTGTGTATGTGCTGTAGGTGGCCGTGCCCAGCACAGCTATGTAGGATCAGTTCTTCTGTATGGGTTCTGGGAATTAAACTTAGGTTGCCAAGCTTGTTTGGTTTTTGAAACAGGATCTTACTGTCTATCTCTGGCTGGCCTGGAACTTGCTGTGTAGATAAAGTTGGATTCAAACTCATTCTACCTCTGCCCCCTGAGTGCTGAGATTAAGGTATGCTCCACCAGGCAACTATTTTGTTCTTATGGTTTTTTTTTTTTTTTTTTTTTTTTTTTGGTCTTTTGGTTTTTCGAGACAGGGTTTCTCTGTAGCTTTTGGAGCCTGCACTGGAACTAGCTCTTGTAGACCAGGCTGGTCTCGAACTCACAGAGATCTGCCTGCCTCTGCCTCCCGAGTGCTGGGATTAAAGGCATGCGCCACCACCACCCGGCTTGTTCTTAGGTTTTTTAAACAGGGTTTGTTTCTCAGTCTGGCCTGGAACTCAGACTATATTCCAGACTGCCTTGAACTAGAAATCTTCCTGCTTCCGCCACCACGTGCTAGGACTAAGGCATGCACTGCCGTGCCCAGCTCTGTGTGTGATGGAGGCTGGAGTTTGTGCCTGCACGCGTGTGAGAGAGGCTTGTGTGACAGATGTCAAGGCCCTTCTCTTGCTGCCCACCTTGGTTTTTTAGACACAGACTTTTTCAGAGTCTCAGCTAGCCTCCTAGCCCGTCTCACCTCCTCTCCTACCCTACACTCCTCCAGCCCAGAGGCTTCCTGTAACCCCGCTCTTCTCACTGTGCTCTCGCTAGTCTCTATTTCCTACCAGTCTCTCCAGTCTGGCAAGTAGCCCTGGCCATGTTCAGTCACCTCTGTCTCTGCTCCTGACTTCCAGTTGCCCTGGCTGTTCTTCCATCTACAATAAAAACCTTAACCGTATCATGGGGCAGTCGTGTGGTTAATTTCCTTTCTGCACCCCTCAAATACAGAGAACACCCAGTGTCCTTCTGAAATGTCGTTATGGTTGTTGCTTTCAACAGCGAGTGGTTTGAACTCTGCTTTCTGTTGTGTTGTTGTTATTGAAAACTAGCCTGTGACCCACTGAACTGCACATGGGGTTTTCTTTTCCAGGTATCCGCAAACACAGAAGATTCGACCATGAGTGGTTACCTTTACAGATCCAAGGGCAGCAAGAAGCCATGGAAACACTTGTGGTTCGTCATCAAAAACAAAGTGCTCTACACATACGCTGCAAGTGAGGTAAGAGGGGCTTTGAGGTTTTGTTTTAGTTTTATGGAGTTTGTGGGAGGGTTTTGCTTTGTGCAGAGCTGAGGATGGCCTGGGCATGCCGAGCAAGTACTGTTTTAGACAGAGGAAGGTGGTCGTGCTCGTTTTCAACCTTTGGTTTTTTTTAAGGCAGTGCTCGCCGAATAGCCCAGGTTGGTTTATAATTCACCATTTATCCCACATTGTCTGTCCTCGAACTCACAGTCATCCTCCTGCCCCAACCCATCCAGTGCTAGGATTACAGGTGTGAGCCACCATGCCTCTCCTATTACTAGTATGTTTTGTGGGGGAGCCGGGGGTTCAAGACAGTGTTTCTCTGTGTAGCCCTGGCTGTACTGGAGCTCACTCTGTAGACCAGGCTGGTTTCGAACTCAGAGATCCTCCTGCCTCTGCCTCCCAAGTGCTGGGATTAAAGGTGTGTGTTACCACTGCCCAGTGTTACTAGTACTTTTAATGTGAATAGTATTTTTTTTTCCATGAACTCTTACTTCAATGTTAGGTCTTTTGAAGGGTACTAAAATGCAGGTGTTCCAGTTGTCATGTGACTGCCGTTTCACACAGGACAGAGATTGCCTTTCTTGGTGTTCCCAGCTCATAGTGATATGCATTGTCAGCAACTGTCTCCAACTGCTCTTCTGTGTCCCAGCAGCCTATGAAGGCCTCTAGGGGAGCCGGGTGTGGTAGCACCTGCCTGGAACCAAGCAGTTGGAGGATTGGAGCAGGAGACTCAGGAGTTCAAGATCAGCCTCAGTCACGTGAGGAGTCTGAGACCACCTTGGGTTTCCTGAGACTCCAGAAGGAAAGGAGGGAGGAGCAGGCTTGGTGGCGCACACCTTTAATTCCAGCACTTAGAGGCAGTGGCAGGTGGATCTTTGAGAGTTTTAAGCCAGCCAGCATTTCATGGTAGAGAAAAACAAAACCTCTGGAGAATCCAGGCAGAAAAATCACTGTGAGCTCCAGGTCTGCTTGGGCTGTAGAGTGAGAGAAACCTTGTCTCAACAACCAGTCAGAATCCCAGAGTTCCTCAGTGGGATCTGGGCCAGTCACCTACTGCTTAAGTACTTGGTGTCTGCATCCATAAACTGCAAGTAAGGTCCTCACCTGCTTTCCTTGGCTGCCCGAAAACAATGGGAGATTCGGTGGACACAAACATGCTAGAATTGGCAGGTGGCGGGTAGGCTGCTCACTGCTGACTTAGCAAGAATCAGCTGTTAGAATTGCTGTGTTGTCTATTAAATTGAGCTGTGTAGGTCAAGGCTTTTCAAGCCTGAATTGCATCTAACCCTGAAAGCCCATCTTCCCTTGTCTGTTGCTTAGGATGTGGCCGCTTTGGAGAGCCAGCCTCTGTTAGGGTTTACTGTCACTCAAGTCAGAGACGAGAACTCAGAGTCGAGAGTGTTTCAGCTGCTGCACAAAGGCATGGTGTTTTATGTGTTTAAGGCGGACGATGCCCACTCCACGCAGAAGTAAGTCATGCAGATTCCCCCTTGTTATTTTAAATGACATTTTAAAAGCACAGAGAACAACTCTCAGAGATCCAAATTTGAAAGATGTGACCTGTTATTCAGATGATTTAAAAACAGGAGATGAAAGAAAATCGGTAGTCCTGTCCGTTGTGTGTGTCTGCACGTGACCTGGGAGGAAGCGCTGGAGCTCTGCTCTGAGGGAGGCAGAAGTGTAGGTGGAGCCCTGGCCTTCAGTGATGGTGGCAGAAATCCCCCATCCAGGTGTTTTGTGCATGAGCAGGACTGAGAAAACAAATCTGCTGGCTAACTGTGCAGGTTAGCCAAACATTGAGAGACTCACAGGTTGTTTCCAGCACTGGAAACAGGTGTAGTTTCAGATGGTCAAGGCACAAGCAGTCTCTTCAGAGTCCCGGCAAGAATCTTAATTTGAGGTGTTGAGAGACCGTTTAACCTAAAGGTGTGTACCCTGAAGGGCCCCCCTCTGAGCAGGTCGCTTAGCTCACCTCTCCTCTCATCTGATTTAGTCCACCCCAGAGAGCATACCTGTGTCCATGTTTTCTCAGCAGGCTTTAAAGTTAAGTGCTTGGGGTACAGGGAGCACTTTGAGGATTAGCAGGGTGGGCAGTTTTGTAGGGAGTTAAGAGTTAATGTGCTAGAATTGCCTGTGTTCCTGAGTACCGAGCAGGTACTGCACTCCACTCTGAGAGACTCCCCTGCCTCCGTCTGCTTTAGGATATACAGCGGTGGTTAGCTTTTTATCCACATAACTCCTTCCGGGTGTTGAGAATTAAATTGCTTGCTTGTGACAAGGTTTTGTTAAATTTGATTTGGTGTATGTGTGCTTTGTGTGTGTGTGTGTGTGTGTGTGTGTGTTATGTGCGTGTGTTTGGGTGTTTGCCTGCATGTATGTCTGTGCACATCCTCTGGAACTGGAGATACATACAGATGGTTGTGAGCCATCATACTGGGAGCTGAACCTGGCTCATCTAGAGCGGTCGGTGCTCTTAAGTGTTGAGCATCCCTCCAGCCTCTGGGGGACTCCCTAAAAGCGTTCTGCTGTAGTACAACATACGTTATTTGCACCTAAAATCTGATGTTTTGGAAATTCTGTCCTTGAAATTTGAGCTGAATATGTTACTGGCTACTCTGAAATGCAGTGATTTCAGATGTTGATGGCTTGCTGCAGTCCTTTCTTTTGTAACCTATCACCGTAAGAGGTCAGTAAGCAGAGGGGTGGAATAGGTTCCAGGGAGTCCAGGTAGCAAAGAGCAAATGGAGACAGGACGAGCGTATTCCGAGTGACCGCAGCTGTGTCCTGCCAGATGGAACTCGGAGACTCGAGAATTTGTGATAACGTCTATGAGATTGTGGAAGGTTTTTGTATCCTATAGAAATTCTTGATCTTAGAATAGATGAAATGCCAGATCAGTTCCCTTTCATTGAGAAATTTGGAACAAGTTTGGTTTAGGGGACCAGTAAGGGGATTTTGGTTGATAGAGTTAAGGGGAAGAACAGATCCATAGCTAGTTTCCAAAACTCACCAAGTCAGACACTAGGAAGGAAAGGAATCGTGATAAGGGCCTTTGTTGACACATCCCTTCCGAAGCCCAGTAAATACCCATGTGTGTGCACACATGCTCACACACTTAACATTTCCTTACTCTATGTGTGCAGGTGACGTTAGTGTGGAGATCAGAGGATAACCTGCAGGAGGCAGTTCCCACCTTCCACCATGTAGGTCCCAGGTTGTCAGACTTGGTGGCAAGTGCCTTTACCTACTGTGCCTTCTCATTCATCCTGGGGCATTTAAAAACATTAACACATGAAGTAGCGATGTCACAAAGAACACATTTTTCAGGCCAGATGTTGGATCACATTACCAAACAAAGAGTAGCTCCCTGTGTAAGAACTCCTGTGTCTGCAGGAAAGACTTCAGGCAGCAGTCGTGTACACTCAGGTGTCCCAGGTCTAAGAGCTCTCTCTCGTTGCCAGGTGGATAGAAGCCTTTCAGGAGGGCACAGTGTTGTAGCAGCGTCGGCTTCATTTCCTCCGTGTTCCGACAAGGTGGAGGCGCAGCTCAGCAGAATGGAGTCGGAGCTCTTCAGAAGGCATGTGAAAAGGAACACTGCCAAGATAAGCCGCCCTCAGCCGTTAGGAGATAAACTGTTGTGTTAGGGATATGCAGTTCTTAAAGACGTTTTTCATGTGTTATTTATTAAAATGCCGATGTTTACTTGCTGGTCAGAATTGTTTCTGAGACTCACACTGAATCCTAAAGTACTGTTTAGAGACATGAACTTACCGTAGTGCTGTATACTGTACACGGCTGATGTGCTGGCCCTGCTGTTGTCTCTGTCTTACAGCCTGACGCTCTCACTGTTGGCAAGTCTTTGCAAAGTAAAACACACATATTAAGGAACAAATTTCCATACAACGTTTGCTGTAGAAATTGCAATTACAAAATTGCTGGTGGAAATGCAGACTTTTGGATCACTAAACCTAGATGAAAATTTTCATATTGCAATAGAGATCCGCATAGCAAGCTTCTACCTCAGTAACTGTGAAATCCCAGCCGTCTGTACTGATAACTGTAGCTCGGGCGAACCTTGAGCTGCGGCCTTCTGCCTCAGTCTCTGAGCAGCTGGAACTAAAGGCCTGCACCACTGCGCCTGCTCTTTATCTAAAACTGCCACTTCAGTGTAAATGTGATTTTTTTTTCTTGGTTTTCTGAGACAGAGGCTCACTCTGGAGTCCAGGAGCCCTGGAGCTCATTATGTAACCTACACTAGCCTGGGATTGACTTGCTTGGCCTCTCAAGTGCAGGATTACATATGTGTGCCTCCACGCTCAGTGATCAAAAAACAGAATATGGCGGGGAGTGTGTTACCCAGAATCCTCTACTATTCTTAAGAGTTCAGAGCCGAAGTCATTGGTGGCATTTATATCTAAAAGGATGTTATATCTTCTATAACATGGTTTTTTAAAGTGATCTGAAATCAGTCACATTCTTTAAAGGAAATTTTATGCAACTTTGATTTGTTCCCCTTGACTTTTAAAATTCCCTCTTCCTCTCACCCTCTGTCTCCTTTGAGACACAGGCCTTCCTTGTAGCCCAGGCTGTCCCCACCCATTGTCCTGCCTCAGCTCCCATGTCTACACTGGACTTTGCCAGTGTCCCTCACTAGGAAAGGTTCCTATTCTCGATTCTGGCCCACTTCCTGTCTAACCTGTAAACCCCCTTGCACATAGCCTTGCTGACTAGCAGCAGAACGAAGCTAACACGCTCGACACTGTTCCAGTGTTCAAATATTTTGCTGTCTGAGTTTAAACTATCACCTAAAGCGCAAGGTTATCCATAGACTATTACATTAAAGGATGCAAGACATTTCTGGTTCTTTATACTTGATTTTTAATTCTGCGAGAGATTTCTGGTTTTTTATATATGATTTTTAATTTAGTGTGATGTCAAAAGTTGGAAAGTATATCCTGAAAACTATTTCTTTCATTTTGAACACATTCATGAGGCCTTTTGGATGCCACTTGCTACAGATAATCTAGACCCAAGGTAACAGATGTAGTTTCTCTTGGCTGATTCTGGCTATGGCATAATTTGAAGCCCTGGTCGATGTCATAGAACCCCACATGCAACCTTCCTTGTCGCAGGAGGTGAATCCATCTTTTGCATCTTGTTTTAATTGGATCACATAAGTGTTTTCCATGTAAACATCTGTGTGATTTGTGTAGTGTATTCCTTGGAGACCAGGGTAATTTCTATCTTATATTTCTCCCACATTTTGTCCTCCTTGAATTCTCAACTCTTTAAGATTTGCTCATGAACCTCAAAAAGTCTAAGAAGTATTAGCCAGTATTCTGAATCCAGAATCTCTTTGAAATCTAAATGTATATAAAGAGAAGTTAGCTCACAAAGTAATTCTTATGTAATTAAATTTGTATCTGATTATAATTGCTAATTGCTTAGTCCTATGGAAAGTTTTGGAAAAGACAATATACAAACTCTCAGATAGTGCCCCCGCTAAAACATTCTAAATGTGGAGTAAGACCGCATTTCCTACCCCTCCCTGATCCCTTCATAACCTAGTAAATATGGTCAATAATTCACTTAACCTGACTCGTTCGATGGCAAATATTTATAATTTGCCATAAAACTACTTTGAAAAGTATTCCTGAACCCAGAGTCTCTGTGCAGACATTGTACCCATGAGCTGCATCCATTGCTAACATTTAACAGTGAACAACACCAGTGCAGTCTGGGACATCTCGGTTGTGGATCCCGGGAACGTTGCTCAGCACACATACATGTGCTGCCCTCAAACCTTGCCAGGTGTCTCCTAAGCACAGATGGAGAGGCAGGCTGAGCTAGGAGAGGTGATATTCTCAGTACCCTCTGTCTGCAGCAGCTGAATGTAGAAGTCCCCCCCCCACTCTCTAAGAGAATGAAAAGGCCATTTTTACATTATCCCCTGTTTCCGAACCTCTTTCCATTTTTGATGCAACCAGCATCTGTTTTCCCTGATGGCCCTAGCTTTCTCCAGTAAGAAGCTTGATTCTTTACTTGCTAACATTTTTAAAAATGAGGTCGAAGGACAAAGCCTCAAAAGTATGCTTTTGTTAGCAAAATACCTAGTAGGCCCCATAGGAATGGAGGAAGCCTCCTGGTTCAGAACCTGAGTAGTCATCACAGCATATGGGGATGTGTCCTGAATGTGTTCCCCCTGTGCCCCTCTGTCTGAGTAGTCATCACAGCTTATGGGGATGTGTCCTGAATGTGCTCCCCCTGTGCCCCTCTGTCTGAGTAGTCATCACAGCTTATGGGGATGTGTCCTGAATGTGCTCCCCCTGTGCCCCTCTGTCTGAGTAGTCATCACAGCTTATGGGGATGTGTCCTGAATGTGCTCCCCCTGTGCCCCTCTGTCTGAGTAGTCATCACAGCTTATGGGATGTGTCTTGAATGAGCTCCCCCTGTGCCCCTCGTAGTCAGATCGCTGGAATTTCCTATCTCATTGAACTATATGATCCTTAAAGATAGATAATGTGTTTATTCCATCCATTTCTCTTGAATCCCTGGACCTTTAGTTGAAAACAGTGAGGACAGGATACCCAAGGTGTTTTGTGTAAGAATTGTTTTCCTCAAGGCAGCTCCCCTGCCTCATCCTCACCGTGTCCCTGCCTCAGTCACAGGACTCAGCCGCCACTGATACAGCCCTTCTTCTAACTCAGCCCTTGCGCCCACTCTTCTCGCCATCCTGCAGTCCCCGTTGGTGGCCTGATTGACACTCATCTTTCTTCCATCCAAGCCTGTTTTCTTCTGTACAAAAGGACACCATGTAGGGCTCTAGTATCTGACTTCTAAGTCCCTTGTGTCTTTCCAGCCTCATTTCCCTGCCGTTACATCGCCCTTACGGTCGCTAGCGCTTCCCCTCAGTGCTGGGGGCACTGCGCAGTGGCACACCTCCTGCCTCCCATATATGAGACCCGGGTTCAATCCCATATCTAGAGAACCAATTCTGTTTTCTGACTTCAATGCCTCCTTTGTGTGGTCTGTTTTCAACCTTGCCAAAACAATCTGCCTAAAGCAGAATTCCGATCTGATGCAGAATTCCGATCTGATGCAGAATTCCGATCTGACGCTTTTCCTGTAGGCTTCAGTGGCATTCCCAGTTTGGCATGGAGCAACTCCTCGGAACCCGTACACTCCAAGTGAACCCACTTCAGCCTCGCTCCATTCACAGCTTCCTTTCTCATGTCAATCAGCACGGCTCCCTTTTCTTGTTATCTGACACATCAGTGATGGGGTCCTTTCCCCTCCTCTCCTTTAGACTAGATGCTCTCGTTCCCGTGTCCTGTATCTTCAGTTCCTTAAACCGACTGGCATCCTTACCGCACTCTGTTGCTGAAAACAGCTTGCCTTGTCCCCTGGAGGCCTACCACATGTAATAACAATGCCTTTCACGCAGCGGATAGACATTTGCTTGTTGAGTATCTTCTACGGGCTCCTAAAAAAGTATCTTCAGTCCACATACTCTGGAGCCTATGCCACTTTTAACGTTATTTTCTAAACGACAATCGATGGTGTTTTTTCTAGTTACTTCTAGGACAGACTCTTAAGAAGGGAAGCAAGTTTATGTACTTACTATACCGCAGTGACAGTTGCGGTTCTGATGGTAACTTGCCTTCTAGAAAAAATAAAAGATAAAGGTAAGAGCTTTTTTAAAAAAAACTAAGTATAAAAATATTCCTTCTCCTTTGGGGGAGGGAGACATCATTCCCTCTCATGGAGTCTCTTGCTGTATGTGTGAACCAGTTTCAAAATACTTTTTAAAATGACTTTTAACGTTTTCCTCAAAACACTTTTTTTACTTAAAGCGATAATGGTTTGTATCTTACTGTTCATATAAAGATAGTTTATAAATAAAAATAGCATTGTAAATAATGTTAATATGTATCATAATTTATACAAAATAAATTTACTACAATCTCTACTGCTGGTATGGAGTCCCTTATTAGAGTTATTTTTTTAACTTACTTTTTGACACCATGTCATCCAAACTGGCGTTCAGTTTTCAGACCTTCCCCTCAGCCTCTTTAGTAACTGGGATTATAGGCCTGAGCCGCCAAGCCCAGCTTTAATGAAGTCTTTTAAGCCGTACCTTTAAGGTGAACCTCACTAGCCCCCTTTTGCTGAAGTTTGACCAAAGGAGACATGTCACCTACAGTAATACTCCTGAAGTGGTTTGTGTTACCAAGACTGATTTACCAAGATCTCACCCTGGCCTGATATTCATAGGAATGCTCCTGCCTCACCCTACAAAGTAGGCATTACAAGCATGAGCCATTGCACCCCGCCCAAGTTTTAATAAATCAACTTCTTGTGACTTAAGTACGTTAGCTGGAAAAGCACCCTTTGGCCATGTGTATTAGCACTGAGAATAAAGAAAACATGGCAAGCACCTTTTTCCTTGAACCCAGCGTGCTTTCATAGTTTACACTATGGGACCAGCTTAAGGGTCTTGGGAGGGCTGTGGTGTGGCCAAACCAAACAGCACTAGAAGATAGAGGTGGACTCTCAGAGAACTAAATATGAAACGGTTCTATGGCTACGGAAGGCTGCATGTCCCTTGTCTATGTCTGAATCCTTCATTCCATTGGAAAATGGAAACATTTTTTATTTTCATTTTTTTAAAATATTTATTATATATACAGTATTCTGCCTGCGTGTATCCCTGCAGGCCAGAAGAGGGCGCCAGACCTCATTACAGATGGTTGTGAGCCACCATGTGGTTGCTGGGAATTGAACTCAAGACCTTTGGAAGAGCAGGCAATGCTCTTAACCACTGAGCCATCTCTCCAGCCC
>JAQHUG010000011.1:3151936-3163732 GCA_028555095.1 Dicrostonyx torquatus
TCTCTGGAGCCAGAGTTACAGGTAGTTGTGAGTTACTTGCTCTGGGTTCTGGGATCCTGGTCTGCTGCAAGACCAGTATGTGCCGCTAACTGCTGAGCCATCTCTCCAGACCCCGCAACAGCAGTTTTAAAAATCATGCTATAATTTCTATGATCTAAAAATGTATTTATCTTATTTTTCTATTACTGGACAAAGCTCCAAGACCAAGGCAATTTATAAAAGAAAGCATTTAGCCAGGCAGCAGTGGTGCACACCTTTCTTTAACCCTAGTGCTTGGTAGGCAGGGGCAGGCGGCCAGCCTGGTCTCCAGAGCGAGTTCCAGGACAACCGGGGCTACACAGAGGAACCCTGTCTTGAAAAACAAAAGCAGCATTTAATTTGAGGGTTAATGTTTCCAGAGGGCTAAAGTCCATGACCATTACGACAAGCATGGTGCCTGGTGAGGGTTTCCATGTTGAGACAGCAGTGGAAAGGCAGAGAGAGAGTGTGTCCATGAGGGCTACCTGGAGACTGCATGGGCTGTGAGACCTCAGACCCATGCCAGGGACAGTTCCTCCAGCAAGGCCTTATCTGCACGTCTCCCAGTTCCACCACCTGGGAACTTCTGAGCCTATGGGGCCATTCTCCCTCAAACTACCACAGTACTAATTTGATAATTAGACAGTGAAGAAATATGGCAGGAAAATATTAGGAAATCTTTTTTATAATAATTACAAATAATTACATAATCGTTTTCTGTAATTAAACCCTTCTGTTTCTTTAAGAACTGAAAAGTTCGTATCAGGGAAAGAAACTTCAGAGCACCCGGTAGTCTGAGCTGAGGTGTTTCGGGCAGAGTTCATGGTGTCATAGGTCAAAAAAGCAGGTTCCGTACAACGCGCACGTGTTCTGTGTTTAAAGCAAAGGCCGCAGTGACGTGGCTCCATATAACTCGGGTGGACCTTTGCTGCCGGCAACACCTTTGATTTCCTGTGTATTTGATTCTGAGTTAATTTTTGATCATTACACATTTAGAAACCTTTTGCTGTTGCCAGATTTGTAATGACTCCCTTACATGATCTTGTGTGGAAAGGGATCCACAGTTTAAGAAACTGAGCAGTTCTTTGTTAATTCAACCATTCCTACGGACAGGCTGAAAGAGGTCAAGGAGATTGTGCGAGAGATCAGAGTTAGTAAGTGGAGCGTCACTTCATCTGTGTGGGAATTTTGCCTGCATGTATGTCTGTGTTCCATCTTCATGCTTCATGACTACAGAGACCAGAAGAGAGGGTTGGGTGCCCTGGAGCTGGAGTTACAGACGGTTGTGAGGCACCAGGTGGGTGCTGGGAATCAAGCCCAGGTCCTTCCCTCCAGCCCTCATCCCCACGCTGTTGGCTTTCTGCTTCAGGCTAATAAAGATACATAGCCCTTCAATGACTATTTGAGTTGTCTCTTCTGTAAGATTTTGCTGAGTCTTCCTCTAGCCGTGTTCTTCTGTGTCGTCTGCTCGCTTAGCATGGCATTCAGTTTGCTAACCTGAATGGCACGCTCATTACCCGCTAGAGACATCAGCCACGGGTGTATTTTCACTTACATTCTTCTCAGAGATGGTGTTGACTGTCTTATTTCTGAAGAAACAGCCTCAGGTAATAGGGATAGTATATAATAGCCTGTGCACTTAGTCTCTATTGCAATTTGGGGTTACAGTTCTGAATTCTGGAACTCTTTAACAGACTGACCAGAACTTGAAACTCGGACTTCACCTCCGGTGCGGAAAGCAAGCAATTTAACGTTTTTGATGCACAGTGGCAAATTACTTGTCTGGGAAGATAGAATAGTTTAAGCCATACAGTCTGTAGAATATGTTGGCACTTGTCCGTAATTCCGATAGGTAGAAACGAGAGGGTTAGGAGTTCACGGTCATCCTCAGCTACATAACAAGTTCAAAACCAGCCAGGGCAACCTGGGACCCTACCTTTAAAAACAAGAGTCTGGAGAGATGACTCAGCAGTTAGCATTGGCTGCTTCCCCTGGGGGACCCAAGTTCAGTTCCCAGCACCCACACTGGGCAACTCAGTACTGCCTGTTATTCCATCTTCTGCCCTCCAGACATCTTCATGCCCATGCACAAATCTAAGTATGTGCACATAATAAAAAATAAAAAGTTTAAAGAAAAAGAAACGCCTGTTTTGTCTCCTTTTCTGTGCAGTCTTGAGCACATATATTGATCAGTGATTGTGTGACATTTAGGGTGAAGAGAAAAGTCGTTCTCAAGGATGGGGAAGCACAGCACACTGCAAGAATTGGGAGTCTGTGCAGCTAGAATGTAAAGTTTAGCAGATGACAGCACAAATTCCATAGATAAAGACCAGACTGCAATGGATATTGAGAAGATAGGTCATAGTAAATCTGTTCGTTGGATCTTTTGCAAAATAGTAAAGTAGGGCCTGGGGAGATGGCTTGCAGGCAGAGACAGGGGCATTAGTGGGACTTGCTGTCTTCAAGTCTAGGCAAGAAAACATGAGCCCCAGCTTCAAGGGAAGACCCCTCCTCAAAGGATAGACATTGACAGTGGAGGACACGTGTGCCCTCTTCTGGCCTCCATACATGTACACGCACACAGTCACACAAAACTTAAAAAATTTTTTTGAAGTTGCCGTTAGATAAATCGTATTGGACTTTGAGGTCCAACACTTGAAAACTAGCTGGTTATAATCTGGCGTCCTCAAGGACCAGCAAGGGACAGCACTCAGTGTAGGCCTCAGTTGGCGGTATTAAAGCAGAAGGGACCGAATGACAGTATTCGGGTCATTAGATGCTGAACTTGAAAGGGAGAGTTGTTCTTGTTCTGGATGCTTGCTCCTTTCTGTTTCTGTAAATTGAACTCTGGCCTCTTCTGGCATGCTGGGCAAGCATTCTACGATGGAACTCTCCCCGGCTTCATCATGTTTGCATGAAGGTAGAGGAATTACGGCTTAGAAAGACCAGTGGCAGACGGAAATCAAACACCTTTCTTCAGGGGGCTAGGTCTTTGGCAGTGTCCTGGTGATCTCTGTATGTTGTTTGTTCTAGCCTGGCCCTTCCAGCCACAGGCTTCTTACTGTGTCTACAGTACTAGACATGGATTCCCCACTGTGAAGCAGGCCTCAAGTCATAGCAGAGAGTACTTGGTTATGGCCATAACAGACTTGCCACCTGCTTGTCCCGATGGGGGATATTATCAGGTCAATAATGTCACATCTCAAAACCTACAGCTATGTACAACTACAGCTAACAGTCCCCCAGCCTGCACAACACCTTCTAGCACTGAAGGCTAACCAGCAGGAAAGAAGCTTCCAGCACAGTTCCAGCCTCATTTCTCTTACGTCCTGTGACCAGAGACTGGCGCCTTCAGCAGTAGGGTCATACCATCTAGTTCTCGTGGACAGCCAGCGGCAGCAACAATTGCCTGAATTGCCTGTGGGTCTCAGAGACCTCCCTGACCTCCAGGTCACAGGAAGCAGCCTACCCCAGACACTGGTGTTTCCATATAATAGTATGTGACTTGTAGGAGCAGCTGTTTACAACAGATAGGACTGAGGATACAGAAACAGAATAGTTACATGAACCCCCAGCGTGTACCTCCGAGGCTGACAGTATGCTCAGCGTTGCTAGTTCACAGCCGATCTTGTTTGCTCTAATACAGTGGTTCTCGACCTGTGGGTCAGAAACCCTCTTGGGGGGTTGAACAACCCTTTCACAGGGGTGGCCTGTCAGATCTCCTGCATATCAGATCCTTACCGTTGGACCTACAGCAGTAACAAAGTTTGAGCTAAGAAGTAGCAATGAGAAGAATTACATGGTTGGGGTCACCACAACATGAGGCGCTGTGTTAAAGGGTTGCAAAGTTGGGAACCTTGAGAGCGCCGGTCTAGTCCCTCGCACACCCCACTACCTTAGCTGGAATTACCTAAAAGAAAATCATAGGCGGCATATAATTCCACTTAAAAATTCTTCAGTAAGTATTATGTGTATAATTGTAAAAAGGGTTTATTTTTTCATCTTTGGCAGATATTTTGACAGATCATGGCGACTATAGAAGAAATTGCACATCAAATCATTGAACAGCAGATGGGTGAGGTATGTCTAGTTCACGTTCATTTGCTGACCTACCGAGCTTCCGTGTATGCTAAATGTCTGTACTAGCTTTGGGAAGTACAGGGTGAAAATAGCCCAGCTTTCAGATAGCTTCTCTGTGCGGTGAGGAGTGAAATGATGCAGTAAATTATGGTAAGTAGTGTGACCTCAATCTATACGGGCTGTGGAATGCACAGAGACTAAATGTTTAAAAAATAAATAAATGAAAAGCTAATAAAGAGTTAGGAGTAGGAGGGGTCTGATCAGAGAATGTTGTTTGGGGATTAGGAAATCTGAGGCCAGTCTTCAATGACTACGTCCTTGTTTTTTTTGTTTTTTTATGGCATATGTTTTAGGGATTTTATCCAAAGTTTGTGACGTGTTACTCCCATAGACATGGTTAATTTTGTCTGAACTATTTTGACCACATCTGACATGGTTATTTTTGAAGTGATTAAAAATGTTGGGACACGCACATCAGGCCCCAGAAGCAAGCGTCAGAAAGGACAACGCTACTTCTTAGTGACCTTCCCTGGCCTCCGTTCCTTGTAGGAAAGAGAGATGGGCCCTGCTGTGCAGTAGCACCCATGACAACCAGTCTCAGGGACCGGGGAGATGGCGCCTGCCACTAAATCTAAAAACCAGAGTTCGGTCCCCCGAACCTGTGTGATGAGGGGGAAAAAGAACTCCTGAAGGTGTCCTCTCATTCCACATGCTCGTTAAGGGTGCATGCTGTGGAGTGCATGTATGCACATGTGCACACACATGTACACATGCACACTCACGCAAGTAAATGTACAAAACTTTAAATATTGAAAATAAGCAGGCTCAGTCCAAATCTGCAGTCTAATCCAGGGCGATTGGTCTAAGGTCTGATAGTAATAACTGGATCAGACCCTTGAGGTGGCTTAGCAAGTAGAGGTCGTTTCTGAGTTCAAGCCCTGGGGCCCATAGAAAGGTGGAAGGAAGGAAGCACCTCTCCAGGGGTGTCCTGTGACCACCACACGCATGCAGTTCTCTCTTGTGCACACGCATGTGCACGTGCGCACACACATCATACACACATGCACAATATTAGGATTATAATAACTAGGATAGGATAGTTTGTTAAAACACAAAACAAATATCTGCATAGTTCAGTCAAGTTGTATCATAACCAAACTAGGAAATGGTTGATAGGGTTCAACTACCGCATATAAGTAAATCTTATGATTGTAGTAATGGAATAATGGAGTAAAAAAATGAATCTTCCTCAGGATATTGGTACCTATAAAAATTATTATTGACTTGTCAGGCTCCTGGCACATGCCTACAATCCCAGAACTCAGGAGGTAGAGGCAGGAGGATCTCAAGTTCAAGGCCAGTCTGGGTATAAATAATAGTGGACAAAATTATTAATTGTAAGGAAAAAGATTAAAATGTTTATGACTTCATGAGACACAGTACCTGTTTCTTCAGAGGTCTCCCTGCCCTGCCCTGGGTTCTCCATTTGTACCTGATGCAACTCCTGAGTCCACACTGCCGCTGACTTCTGCAAAGCTGCTCGTCATGCTTGGGTGCTGTCAGTGAACACGTTCCACAGTTCAACATGCTATTAACATATTTCCTTCTTTTCTGAACTATCTCTGTAATACTGGGTTTTCTGTTTAAGTTTGAACCAGGACAGCATATGCTGATAGTCCAAAGGAGGGAACAGATAGGAACTCGCAGCTCTGTGAAATCCACTATGGAATGTAAAGCAGCACCACTCTTGCTATTGCATATTTAGTGCGGAAATAAACTTAGTTCTCATGAAATGTTATTTCCTAATAGTGACTATTAAGTGAAGTTTTTAAATGAATAAAGGGTTTTTAATTATCTTGGAAATTTTATTATGCCTCCCCACCCCCACTTTCATCATTTTATTCCCATAGGATCGTCAGGGTAGAGCCAGAACATGTCCCCAGGCTTCAGGAGTATCCTTCAGCAAGTGTACGCCAGACCCTCTGTTCTGTCCTAGCTGCCCCTCTTAAACATTTGTGAGTCTAGATATAGCAAGACATGTCCTTCTGTCACCAGGGGCTCGTACCCTGTGGTCACTTTAGCCCTTGAGAAACTTGGTGAAGTTCCCCCTTGAGAATGGCACTTTTTGTCATGTCCCTCCTCCTGCTGGGTCACTTCTGCAGCTAATGGGGTCCCTTCCATCCTCCTGGACCTTGCTGTGGATGTCTGACTTGACAGAGAGCTGGCTCCAGACTTTATTATAGAGTGTTGAGGGGTCCTGAGACCTGAGAATTGCATACCAAATTAGTGTTCTCCATTGAAGACCAAGTTTATTATCTTTTTAAAGATTATTCTGTTACACTGTAGTAAATACCCTTTTACCCATCTAATGTTCCAACCCAGTGGCAGGTAGGTCACGCGTGAACCTAGTTCTCTTTTCTAAAAACTAAGTGAACATCAGACTTTTAACTCACATACAGTTATTTTCATTGCTACCTCGTAGCTGAAACGTTGCTGCTGTTAGGAATCAAAATATAAATAGTTTTCTAGATAGAGTTGTGCCAGAGGTGTCGTGACCCACAGTTGAGAACTGCTGAGTGAGCAGCAGCGAAGGAAGGAAGGGACCAAAGTAGGGACAATCAAAACCAAATAACCTCACTATCGTACTTTTATTTACTTATATATCTAGTGATTTATTTTGTATTTTTGAAACAGGATTTTTCTGTGTAGCCCTAGCTGTTCTGAAACTTATTCCGTAAACTAGGCTGGCCTCGAACTCACAAAGGTCCGCCTGCCTCTGCCTCCCATGTGCGGGGATTAAAGGTGTGCACCATCACTGCCCAGTGGTTACTTTTATTTATAAATTTCACACATATTTCTATCAGAATTTCATTAGAAGGAGAATTGTCATTTGAAAAGTGTATAACTTGCTATTCTAACTTGTTTTGAGGTTAAAATTGATTCATTAAAGGAAAACAAAAGCCAGTTATGGTAGCAGATCCCCAGTACGCAGGAGGCCGAGGCAGCAGGTTGTGAGTTCAAGGCCAGTCTGGCTATGTAGCCAGACCTGCCTCAAAAAGAAGCAAACATGATTGGGTTGACTCGATTATTAACGTGCCATGGTTGTGTTAGATTGTGACAGAGCAGCAGAACGAGCAGAAAATCCAGATTGTGACAGCACTTGACCATGGCACACAGGGCAAGCAGTTCATTCTGGCTAACCATGAGGGCTCCGCCCCGGGAAAGGTCTTCCTCGCTTCTCCAGATGCCACTGGGGTCAACCAGCTGTTCTTTGCCACTCCTGATCTGTCCACACCACACCTCCAGGTAAATCATAGTAAAAAAACATGTCTTTTTTCTTATTCAGGAAAACAACAGCAAAAGAGTAATAGACAAGTAAATCCGAAAGAAAAAACTACAGCTCCTTAGTAGCATCCTAGCAGCTGTACACAACGATGAGCCCTTTATACAATTTAATAGGCGCCATCGTCGACTCAAGGCCCCTTCTCCTTGTCTCCATCATGACCATTATGTGGTGTCTGTGTAGCAGTCATATTTGCATAATTATAAATAATCACATTGATAACATTTATAATTCCCTTTCTTTTTTTTAAAAAAAAAAGTTCACAACTATCTTTTTATGCTATCACTTTTAGGTTTGGAGGCAGCAGAGGCTCATTTGTGTGACACAGGGTCTCACTCTGTAGCCCAGGCTGCCTTCACACAAAGATCCTTGTCCCCTAGCCTCACACCCCACCGTGTCACCACCAGCATTACTGTATTCTTTTTCTGGGTCATTTCATTTGGAAAGGTTCTGAACTGTCAAAGACAGATATCATGGAAGGTCTTAGAACTTTTAGAATACTTAGACATATTTCTATATGAAAGATTTTATACATGACTAATGTTAGTGTGTATGAGTGGCTTACATTTAAAAATACTTGCGTACTTACATGTCACACATTTTTTTAAAGATTTATTTATTGTATATGTATGTGTGTACTTGAGGATATGTGCGTGCACGACATGTATGCAGATGCCGGTGGAAGTCCGAGGAAGGTATCAGTTCCTGGAACTAGGTGTACAAATTGGTTGTGAGCCACCTGATGTGGGTGCTGGGAACTGAACCCGTGACCTCTACGAGAGCAGCAAGTGCTCTCAGCCACCAGTTGGATTTTGGTTTTGTTCTTGATAGAGTTTCCCTCTATAGCCCTGGCTAGACTGAAAGCAAGTAAGTAGGCCAGGCTGGACTTGAATTCACAAAGAGCCTCCTGCCTCCCTACCCATTGTCACAATCCTGGGAACAAAGGTGGTTTCTGAATGAATCGTTGTGATTATTGTGGAACAAGGAAATAGATACTCATAGTTTTTGCCTTGGTCTCACTGGAGTATTTTTTCTGTCTGTGGAAGAAGGCTAGCTAACTGTGGCATCCGTAGAGATGCGGCTAGTCGGGGCTGGGGAGATGGCTCAGTGGTTAAGAGCATTGCCTGCTCTTCCAAAGGTCCTGAGTTCAATTCCCGGCAACCACATGGAAACTGAGATGCGGCTAGTCCTTAGGTGAGGGTGACTGATGGCTCTGTTCCCATAGAGATGTGGTTAGTCCTTAGGTGAGGGTGACTGATGGCTCTGTTCCCATAGAGATGTGGTTAGTCCTTAGGTGAGGGTGACTGATGGCTCTGTTCCTTCACTGCTGGGCAGCATGGAGCTTACCTGATCAATGACGTATTTCTTCTTTTAACAGCTCTTTACAGAAAATTCTCCTGACCAGGGACCAAATAAGGTTTTTGACCTTTGTGTAGTGTGTGGAGACAAAGCTTCAGGTAGGGTTAAAAATAAATCTGCGCATTTTACACTGTTTAAAGTAACGGCTCCTCAACTGTGTTCCCTCTAAAATTAGAAAGTGAACAGAAGACCGTGTTTTATGCTTCGTCTCTGTGGCCTATAACTTCACTTTTCTCTCTTTTTTATACTTTTACTTTAGTGTCATTTAATTTGATTTATAGCTACATCAAATATTTGTTTTGTTTTCCCTGTTTGGAAGTAAACACATAAAAAGTTTTAAATGTAAAAAATTATATTTGCCAAAGGAATTCCCGGTAAATGAATTGTGGTCTTTAATGATACATTATGTCATTAATTTATTTTAACACACTTCCCGAACCCTGTTTTAGGAATTCAGAGTAGACTGAATTGTGAGGTAGAAGGTTCTTTGGTCAGTCTTTATTTGGAGTTCTGCATATCTGATTCAGTGACCTTTCCATTCAGGAATGAACCAGGCCTGGCCGTGGTTAGCAACTGTGTTTAGATGGGGTCTTCTGGGGAAGTGCGGCTCTAGGAGCTGGGAGGGCTGTTCTCAGTCGCATCTGAGTGCTCAGTGAGAGATCATGTAAATTCTGATCAGCGTTGACTTCCTGTCAGAAGTTCTCACTCATGTCTGTTCATACATATGCTCAGGTATCAGTAGGGCGGAACTTAAGGGCCCAGCTTGTCTTTGTTAAATTTCTTTTTTAAAATTTCATTACAAAACTCTCCATTAGAACTTTCCCTCATGTGTGTGTAAGTTGTTAATGGCATATAAAACAAATGATTGGCCAAATAACAGGTTAATTAAAATGTAATATGTGTAAGAGTAGTTTGCCTGGCTGCATCTGTGTGCATGCAGTGTGTGAGGTTCGAAGAGGGTGTCAGATCCTCTGAAGCTGAGTTGCAGATGCTGGTGGGTGCTGGGAACTGATCCTGGACCCGCTGTAAGGGTAGCAACTGCCCCTCCCACCAAGCCATCTTTTTAGCCCCAGACTATAATAGCTTTATTAAGAAGTTTGTAGCTGGGCAGTGATGGTGCACGCCTTTAATCACAGGACTCGGGAGGCAGAGGCAGGTGGATCTCTGTGAGTTCGAGACCAGCCTGGTCTACAGAGCTAGTTCCAGGACAGGCTCCAAAGCTACAGAGAAACCCTGTCTTGGAAAATATAAATTAAAAGAAATAAAAGAGTTTCCAAAGTGGGACTGACGAAGAAAGGTTATTGGCATTCCAGTACTAGGTAGCACTTTCCGTTTTTCTGGAGGACAGAACTGTAATATTAAAGCATCAGTTATAGCCAAGGATGCAGATTGGTGGTGGACCGCTTGCCTAGTGCACTCATGTGATTCATTCCCCCAGCAGCAGGGGGCGCTGATGCATGATCTATGTATGACTGTGAGCTTTATCAGGGTTGGGAATTTTAACACACATAATAGAATTTTTATGACTTTGTCCCTAAGTTCTCCAATACTTTTAATGTTACATTATAAAATTCAAAGCTGTCTTTCATTAAATTTACCACAGGATGTGGCTGTTTGGTTCTCTACTTGAATAAATCCTAAAAGAAAATTTTGTCAGAATCTCAAAATCACAATTTCATTTTGTTTATTGTTGCTTTAATAGAAAAAAGACAGATTTGTCTTATTTCTACTCTATAGTATGTTTTGTATTTTCTTAAACATTCATCTCTAGGACGTCATTATGGAGCGATAACTTGTGAAGGCTGCAAAGGATTTTTTAAGAGAAGCATCCGAAAGAACTTAGTCTACTCGTGCCGCGGATCCAAAGACTGTGTGATTAATAAGCACCACCGGAACCGCTGTCAGTACTGCAGGTTACAGCGCTGCATCGCTCTCGGGATGAGACAGGACTGTACGTACCTGCTTGGAAGGGGCGGTGACTTTTAGAATATAGCACAATCAAACGTGCATACAAGTTAGCTCATAGCAGCTCAACTCCCCGCGTGCTGTTTCGGTCACTCCTCTATGGCTGTAATTAAATATAAATAAATGAGAAAAGCAGCTAAGAGAAGAAAAAGCTTTTGGGGGTTTATGGCTCCAGGAGGCGGGGGTGGGGGGGGTGGGGGGCGTGTGCTAGCAGGACCTAGAAGCAGGCGGCTCACACTCTAGCCCCATACGGAGAGTGGAGCGAGACTACAAACCTCAGAATTCACTCGCAGCAACATACTTCCTCCCGCAAGGCTCTTGTTCAAACCATGACACGTGCTTTTTTTTCATGGTTTTTCCAAGTAAGAATAGAATATAAACATATGTATGTACTTATATTTAATAAATAATTTTTTAATACTGCTGTGACAAGCACATATTTCCACTTGGTACTTGGCACCCAAATGAGATTTGTAAATTGTCTTAGAATTTAAAATTTTTAATGTGTATATTAGAATTTTTAGTGATTTCGTTGTCTTTCCTAAGTTCTCTGTAGTGTTGACGATGCTACATTCTAAAATTAAAAACCATCATGAGAGCAGCTAGACACCAGTGTGCTCTGTGATGGATGCCCAAAATGTGATCTTGGTAACAGCAGCTGGTACTGATTGAACTGTCCGTGTGCCAAAAGCCGCTCCTTTCACAGGAGCGTCAGCATAGTCTCATAGCAGGTTCTCGGCAGGTGGTTGTGCTGTCACCCCTAACCCTCCCAGAGGAAGGACAGACAGCTAACGGGTAACAGAGCTTAGGATTGACTTCGGCAGTTTGGCTTCCACCTGGTCCCAAAAGAAATACACATTTAACAATGTTTTGCCTCCTCTTTAGGTACCATAAAATTCCGGTAGATATGCATTGTGTAGACAGCGTCTGTGTAATACATATTTATTTCATAACTACAAAGGCTCTACGTAGGCCTTGTTTCTTTATTATGATTTTCTTCATTTAATCAGATTTCTTTTTTTTTTTTTTTT
>JAQHUG010000011.1:3179160-3195600 GCA_028555095.1 Dicrostonyx torquatus
GATTAAAATGTTTTTTATGTTAATGTCTGTATATAAAAGTTTCTGAAAACAACTGTTTCTTAAGAAACAGAAAGACGTAAGGCATAGTGAAGTTTAACTGAAAATCTGTCTTTAGTGCAACACGCCCAACACGCTCATTCTGAGTTTCCTGAGCTGAGCTGTAAGCGTATATTAAAAGGTTAGTGTTGTGGGTCGTCGAGTTGGGGATGCCCTTCATTTTAAATGACAGCTGGAGTCTGACGTTTCAAAAGTTTTGTGCTTAGATGTTTTCCCTCTGGATGTAAAATGGAACATGTTCCCCACCCACCACTGGAGTTGGTGATGAAGATAAATGTCAGAGCCCATTGAAATAGCTGCATCTTTAAATTATTCTTAAGGAAAATAAAATCAGAATTTGGTTTTATTTTGTCAGTATTAATACTTAGAATACAGAGAAGAAATTCCTTTGAACTTTTCTCAGCCTTCCGTTTATTATTTAAATATTTGACACTGTGCTGGGGTATAACTGAGTGGCGTTTAGGGTAGAGCGCTCACCTGGTTTACTCCAGGCCTGGGTTTGATTGACTGCAAAAGGCTAGAGAGGGAGAGACAGCAGTTCAGAGCCCTGGGTAGTTGTTGACGGTGTGACCACTTTTAAGGAACTCCGGAAAGTGTGTCATTTAACAGGCTGGGAAACAGTCTAGAGAGGGAGAGACAGCAGTTCAGAGCACTGGGTAGTTGTTGATGGTGTGATCGTTTTTAAGGAACTCCGGAAAGTGTGTCATTTAACAGTCGGGGAAACTTGGCAGCTTTAGTCACCTATCCTGATCTTAAATTCTTAACTGCATGTATTTTACTAAGTAGCCACAACTGTAAAAGTATTTCTCTCATACTTAATGAGATGCTAATTTCTTGGCAGTATATTTTCACACTACCCTTACTACATTTAATTGATTTTGCTCTTCACAGAGGCCCCTGAAGAACAAAGTCTGCCTGTCATACAAGAAAGCTGTTTTCTGAAACCCGGTTGCTGTTTAGTTGCTTTGTGTGTGCAGACCCCTCCTGAGGGTGGCACTGGAAGTGGAGCCCCAGGCTTCCTGTGCACTACACAAGCCTCTGAGCCACACCCCTACCCTATTTGCAAAAGAATTTTGAGGCTTAAATGTGTCCCCTCCCTCCCGCCCCCTCTCCCAGTCCTGGGTACTAAACCCAGGGCCTAGTGCATGCTAGGTAGGCATTCTAATACTGAGCTCTTTCCACAGCCCCTGACTTCAACCATAACTCTTATAATGTTGTATAAGAACTTCATTTTATTGTTGGAGATTGCCCGAGCTCACCGCTTCTGATGTCTCCTTTTAGGGCATTTAACACTCTCGCGAAAGCCTTGACTCCTGGAGAAAGCACCGCCTGTCAGAGCTCAGTAGAGGGCATGGAAGGAAACGTGCATCTCATCCCTGGAGAGCCGAGCTACATGGAGAAAGAGGGGCCGCTTCTCAGCGATTCACATGTAGTTTTCAGGGTATCTTTAATTTTTTTATGTTACACTGTTTGATTTTAATCTTCCTTTCAATAATCAAAATTTTCCTGTTGTACCTATAAAGTCAGCAGTACCCATGGTAGAGTTCCAGACTAGAACCATGCCCTGCTATAGAGGACAGTGGGTCAGCTTGCTGTCAGTCACTTGTGATAGGGCGATTAGTAGGTTAATTTTCTTAATTGTTTAAATTTAGTTTATATTTCATGTATGAGTGCCTTGTGTGTACGCCTGCATGATGTACACGAGGACATCATGTCCTATCATAGATGGTTGTGAGCCCGGCCAGGCAGTGCTGGCGCACGCCTTTAATCCCAACGCTCAAGAGGCAGAGGCAGGTAGATCTCTGAGTTCTAAGATAGCCAGGGCTACACAGAGAAAGAGAAATTCTGTCTCCAAAAAACAAAATAAAAAGGTTTAGAACCTGTTAGTGACAATGGCTTTCTTTCATTAAGCAGGGACGTCCGTTGTGACCCGAATGCATGGCTTCTGTTCAGTGCCTGGCTACTACTGTTTTAGTGTAAACTGATATCTGAGACCCAGATATTTGGCTCTCACGTTGGAAATGATAAAGACAAAAGTGATGATGTGTGAGTGAACTGCCTTCCTTAGCTGCCCTGCAGCATCATCACATGGGGTACCCATGACGTAGCGCATCTTAACTCCTGGTACTTTTAAAAACCATTTTGGAAAAGGAGCATTTGGAATTTATCCTAAATACATTTTGTAATGATGTGATTCAGAATGATATGAATCCCTACATACACTCTACATACATGGTCCTGCGTATGCTGGGCAAGTGCCCTACCACTGCTTCCCTTCTCAGCCTCTGCACATTCTGAAAATGGAAGCGATACAGTTGAAGCCTAAGAAATAACTTTCTAAACTGTGATTCGCTGTTCAGATGAATATGCTGACCACAGCTGTAGATGTGCTCACCACTGAGATCTCACCAGCACCATAATTGACCCCTCTTCTTGGACCTTTGCTCTGCAGTTGGAAATATCATTAGAAAGGGGTGTGCAAAATAATTGAGTATGCTCAGATTACACTTAGCAAGGCAGAGCAGTGCTGTACCTGTTGAGAATGGTTGACAGTAGATTATAAACTTGCCTACATTTCTTAGGGAAACATTTATAACTATCAAATAAGTGTCTGTACTGCCAGTAAAATAACAAACAGAAAATAAATGTATCATCGATCAAAACACCATATAAGATTGGTATTTCAAAATTCACCTTGGTTGAAGTAGCCACAGAAAAAAATTCACTTTTTATGATTTGTGGTTTAGTAATTGCTGCAACATGATAGAGCACATCAGAGAAAAAAAACAGTTTTCATGTAAAAATTTGCTAAAGGTAACTTAGAAGAAATGCAAGGGTTTTACGTGCATTGATTGCACAAAGAAAATTTTCATAGGTGATATAAGAAGAGATAGAAAGAATAATTAGTACCTAAAAGTTGTTGTCAGAGCTATGAACAAGGGTGATCAAGGCGACATGTGCGTCCCATTGTTCGTCAAAAAAATTCATCTTTTGTGTTCTCAGTTTCATTTCCTGCTCTGGACTTAGATTGGAGGAAGGACAAGGAGAGAGACTAGGCAGAGACCCAGCAAGCAAGGACAAAGAGCTTCTACAGACAGCAGCTCCACGTCCTTAGATCGGCTCTCAGATTTTCAGTCCTATGAACTAAATGCCCTGGGCAGATGAGTTAAACAAATTCAAACTTTGACTTTTCTCTCTGGAGTTGGTGGATTTTTTCTCTCCTGAAAACGGCAGCTTTTGTTTTTTCGAGACAGAGTTTCAAGGTTTCTCTGTGTTGCTTTGGAGCCTGTCCTGGAACTAGCTCTTGTAGACCAGACTGGTCTCGAACTCACAGAGATCCGCCTGCCTCTGCCTCCTGAGTGCTGGGATTAAAGACATGAGCCACTGCCGCCCAGCCTTTTGCTTTTTTCTTATACACATAATTAAAGTAAGCAGGAGTTCTGTCCTTTGAAGTAGATATATAGGAAAAGGGTGAACCACTGTGAATGCTGAGCTCTCAACCCTTCCCATGCTGCAGAGCTGTGACTCCCCGTCAGCCTGTGACCGACTGTAACCATCCTGTCACTTGAATGTCCCCCTTCCTGTTTGCTTCCATCCCTGTGTCTTAAAGCCCCTTTGAGGTTCCAGCTCGAATTGTCACAGCGCTATCTTTATGTCCCTTATGTCTTCTCCATCTTGCCCTGGCTACTGAAACCAGGGCCATCTTTGTTAAAAATCAACCTGCTATGTCATCTGACAATTTGAATTGTAACAAGACCCTGTCACAAAGATCAACCAATCAGTGTATTCCATAGCTTCCATCGCTCATGTGGGATTCAGCTGTCACATGACTTTTTAAGGCCCTGTCCCTTCCAAGTCAAGTCTCCTTCCTTCTCACACATGCCATGCAGTTTGGTAGAAACTTTTTAAAAAAAATTAAAGTGGGTAATGACACATTTTGTATTCTAGTGAACATTTCAGATAAACTGTACATTTACTAAGACATTTTAGATGTTTATTATCTCATCATTTGGTACTACCAATATTAATAGGTAAACCAAACTGGTGATGTAAGTCCGTTGGTAGAACATTTGTCCCACATACATAATGCCCTGAGTTCAATCCCCAGCACTACAGGAAAAAATATATATTTAGCACGCTTTTTCCCCAATTGAAAATGATTATTTTTACCAGGGCTGGTGACACATCCCAGCACTTTGAAGGCAGAGGCAGACAGAGCTCTGTGAGTTCGAGGCCAGACTGGTCTACAGAATAAATTCCAGGATAGTCGGGGCTACACAGAGAAACCCCATCTCGAAAAACCAGTAAAAGAAAAAGAAGAAATAATATTTTTCATACAACCTGTTGTGATCAGTTCCCCTCCCCCATCTCCAGATCCTTTCCACCTCCCTACCCATCCAACTCCACTCCTTTCTTTCTTTCTCTTTAGAACAAACAGGCAAACAAACAAACCAGAATAGAAAAGAAAAAGTACAAGAAACATACACATACCATAAAACACAAAATTGGAAACCATACTATACAAGCAAAAGAGATCCCACATTCTATTTCTAAAAGTAAGAATTAGGTAAACCTTTGTGCCAAGTTTTGAACAAAGGCAAGTTTTTTAATTTAATATTTTGATTGAAATTAGACTCTTCTCTCATATAATACATCCTGACTTCAATTTCCTTCCCTGCGCTCTGTCCAGCTCCTCCCATTCCCAGATCTACACCCCCTCTGCCTCCCTAAGACAAGGCAGAAACCCTCATGTGGAGGCTGGACAAGGTAGCCCAATAGGAGGAAAAGAGTCCAAGAGCAGGCAAAGGAGTCAGAGACACAAACACTTCCACTGTTCGGAGTCCCACAAAAACACCAAGCTAACAGAGGACCTGGCTGCAGATCCGTGCAGGCCTCATGCTTGTCGCTTCAGTCTCTGTGAACCAATGTGAGCCCTGCTCAGATTCAGGGGGCCATGTTCTCCTGGTGTCCTCCATCCCCTCTGACTCCTACAATCTTTCCTCTCTCGCTTCCGCAGGGTTCCCTGAGCTCTGAGGAGAGGGACCCAGGAGACCTCCAGTTTAGACACTCTATCACTGCATAATGTCTGGTTGTGGGTCTCTGCACCCTCTCCTATCTGCTTCCAGAGGAAGCCTCTCTGATGATGACTGAACAAGGCACTGATCATATTTGTTTTGAGTCTGGGTTACCCCACACAGGTTGATCTTTTCTAGTATCCATTGGCCAGTAAATTTGCTGATGTCATTTTTAACAGCCGAGTAATACTCCATTGTGTACATGTGTCACATTTTCTTTATCCATTCTTTAGTTGGGGGACATCTAGGTTGTTGCCAGTTTCTAGTTACTATGAATAAAACTGCAGTGAACGTAGCTGAGCAAGTGTCCTTGTGGGATGATGGAGCATCCTTTGGGTATGTGCCCAAGAGTGGTATAGCTGGATCTTGAGGTAGATCGATTCTCAACCTTCTGAGGACTTGTCATATTGGTTTCCATAGTGACTGTACAAGTGTGCATTCCCCCCAGCAATGGAAGTGGGTTCTCCTTGCTCCACATCCTCACCAGGGTGAGCTGTCACTTGTGTTACTGATTTTAACCATTCTGACAGGTGGACTCTCAAAGTAGTTTTAATTTGCATTTTCCCGAGGGCTAAGGATGTTGAATATTTCTTTAAGTGTTTGTCAACCATTGAGCTTCCTCTATTGAGAATTTTCTCTCTAGATCTGTATTTCATTTTTAATTGAATTATTTCTTATGTATGTTGTTGTAAGAGGTGTGGGTTGTGTTCCCAGCACCTGAGAGGAGCGCAGCCGTTTGTTCCCAGCACCTGGCTCCTGCCAAACTGTAGTATGAGGGGCGGCTGTGTCCCACTGCCGCCCAGCTCCCAGCCGCCAGCTAGCTTATGCCCGAAATAACCACACAAAAATTTTATTAATTAAATTACTGCCTGGCCCATTATCTCTAGCCTTTGCTTGGCTAACTCTTACATCTTAAACTAACCCGTTTCTGATAATATGTATTACCACTTGACTGTGGCTTACCGGCATGACTCTAATCAGTGTCCATCTCGGGCCGAAGCATCATGGCGTCTCTCACACTTCCTTTCTTCCTCAGCATTCTGTTCTCTCTACTCCACCCACCTAAGGGCTGTGTCCTATCCTACAGGCCAGGCAGTCTTCTTTATTAACCAATGAAAGCAACGCAAAATACAGAAGATCCCTCCTACACCAGTATGTATGTATGTGTATATATTATATATACATATATAATATATATATTGGATATTAGTCTTCTCTCAGATGTGGAGTTGAAAAAAGAAACTTTTTTTTCCCATTCTGTAGGCTGTTGCTTTGTTCAGTTGACAGTGTCCTTTGCTTTACAGAAGATACTCCATTTCATGGGGTCCCATTTATTGTTGATCTTATTGATGTGCTATCTGTGTTCTGTTCAGAAAGTTGTCTCCTGTGCCAATGTGGTCAAGGCTACTCCCCACTTTCTCTTTCATCAGGTTCTATGTGTCTGGCTTTATGTTAAGGTCTTCGATTTACTTGGACTTAAGTTTTATGCAGGGTGATAAATGTGGATCTATTTGGATTCTTCTATTATATCTATTCTTCTACATGAATATGTCCAGTTTGACCAGCACCGTTTGTTGAAGATGTTGTCTTTTTTTCATTATGTATTTCTGGTTTCTTTATCAAAACTCAGGTGTCCATAAGTGTGTGCATTTATGTCTGGGTCTTCTGTCCAATTCCATTGGTCCACCTGTCTGGTTTTGTGCCAGTGCCATGCAGATTGAGATCAGGAAGCTTGAGACCTCCAGCGGTTCCTTTATTGTTTTAGCTAGCTTGGGTTTTTGTTTGTTCACATGAAGTTGAGGTTTGTCTTTTCAACATCTGTAAACAGTCATGTTGGAGTATTGATGGGGATCGCGTTGAATCTGTAGATGGCTTTTGATATGTGGCCATTTTCACTATGTTAATCCTACCGATCCGTGAGCATGGGAGAGCTCCCCATTTTCTGATATCTTTTTCAATTTCTTTCTTCAGAGACTTGAAGTTTTTAATCATACAAGTCTTTCACTTGCTTGGTTAGAGTTAGCCCAAGATATTTTATATTATTTGAAGCTATTTTGAAGGGTGTTATTTTCCTTACTTCTTTCTCAGTTAATTTGTCATTTGTATACAGGCCACTGATTTAGGGTTTTGTTTTTTGTTGTTGTTGTTGTTTTGAGCTGGTCTTGTACCCAGACAGTTTGTTGAAAGTGTTTATCAGCTGTAGGAGTTCCCTGGTAGAATTTTTAAGGCCTGTTATGTATACTATCATATTATCTACAAATAACAGTATTTTGTCTTCTTCCTCTCCAATATGTATCCCCTTGATCTCCTTCAGTTGTCTTATTGCTCTAGCTAGAATTCAAGTACTATATTGACGAGATATGGATAAAATGGACAGCCTTGTTGGGGGAGGCTACTTGTTCATTCCCGGCTGCCCAGATCACGAAATAATCACTCAGAAACTATGTTATTTGCAATACTGTTTGGCCAATAGCTTAAGCATATTTCTGGCTTATTTATATCTTAAATTAATCCATTTCCATAATCTGTGTATCGCCATGTGACTGTGGCTTACTGGCAAGGTTCCATCCTGTGTCTGTCTCAGGCAGGGCGACATGGTTTCTCATTGACTCTGTCTACTCTATCTATCTTTTCCAGCATGACTATATTCTGTTAAGCCATTGGCCAAAAGCAGCTTCTTATTAACCAATGACAATAAAATATATTCACAATATACATCACCACCCACATCACAGCCTTGTTGTGGTCCTGATTTTAGTGAAATTGCTTTGAGTTTTTCTCCATTTAATTTGATGTTGATTGTTGGCTTGCTGCAAATTTCCTTATTATGTATAGGAATATTCCTTGTATCCCTGATCTCTCCAGGACTTTTATCATGAAGGGATGTTGGATTCTGTCAGAGACTTTTTGGCATCTATTGAGATGATCATGTGCATTTTTTTCTTTCCATTTGTTTATATTGTAGCTTACATTTGCTGATTTTTGTTTATTAATCCATCCCTGCATCTCTGGGAGGAAGCCTACTTGATTATGGTGAATGATCTTTTTGATGTATTCTTGGATTTGGTTTGCCAGTATTTTATTGAGTATTTCTGCATCTATGTTTATAAGGAAAATTGGAAAATTGGTCTGTTACTCTCTTTCTTTGCTGTGTTTTTATGTGGTTTGTATATCAGGGTAACTGTGGCCTCATATGAATTTGGCAAGGTTCCTTCTGTTTCTGTTTTGTGAAATAATTTGAGGAGCATTGTCATTAACTCTTCTTCAAAAGTCTGATAGAAATTCTGTGCTAAAACTGTCTGGTCCTGGAGACTTTAATTAACTACTTCTATTTCACTAGGGGTTTTAGGTCTGTTTATCTGATCTTGATTTAACTTTAACTTTTGTGACTTTTTTTTCTTTTAATAAAAGTTGTGTATGGGTGTTTTCCCTGCATGGATACCTGGAGCACTTGTGTGCAGTGCCCTTGGAGGCTAGGAGAGGTGTCCCATCTGAGAGCTCAGTTAAAGACATTGGTAGCCATTATATGGGTACTGGGAATCGAACCTGGGTCCTCTGGAAGAGCTGCCAGTGCTCTTAACAACTGAGCCATCTTTCCAGCCCTTATTTTTTACATTTTACCTGACATTTATAGAAAACTGTTTCATCTTATTGATGAAAACTCTGATCTGTTTGGTATTGTAGATACTTTTGAGAATCTCATCAAAGCTGTTAGTTCCCTAGGAAAATGTTATTGGGATGTGGAAAGGCAGCTCAGTAGGTAAAGCCTTGTAAGCACATGGGCCTGAGTTTAAATCCCAAGACCATGTGAAAAAATAAATAAAGTAAAACAAGTGTCAGCCATGGTGCCACATGTTTGTAATCCCAGCTTTGTGGACACAGATGGGCTTCCTTGGGCTCCCTTGCCAGTCAGCCTAAATGAGCCCCAGGCCAGTAAGAGGCTCTTTCTTTCTCAACAGAAAAGATGACTGGGCAGTGTGATGTGTGAGGAATGAGGTCGTCCTCTAGCTTGCACTGGCACTCCCACACGTGCGCCTGCACACACAGGAACACACGCAGTGGAAGAAAAACACATACAGAGTAGCTGATAGACCCATCCCACACGCAGATGCTGCTCTCTGTCTGGAGTCCTGCGCTTCTCATGGGTGTGAGTACCCAAGGCACACTCTCCAGCAGAAACTGGATCATCCGTATTTTCATTTTGCTATTTTTTTCCTACGTAGGTGTCTGTGAGGGGTTTTGTTTTGTTTTAGGGCAGATCTCTCTCTGGAGCCCAGACTGCTCGGAACTTGCAGCACAGACCAGGCTGGCCTCAATTTCCAGCTGTGGTCCTCCGGCCTCACCATCCCAAAAGCTGGGATTGCAGGTGTGCAGTACCACACTTGGCAGATTTTTGTTTTTACTGTCATCTCTGGTTTCTGTTTTTTTTGTTTTTTACTAATTTTAATATTTCTAAGATATTCTATAGTGGACTTTATTATTTTTTTCTGGTGATGGAAATTTAGGTTGTCGCTAGCATTTAATGCTGCTGTTAGAAGCAGGGCTAAAGGGGACGTTCTTACCTATGACTTGTGTGTGTGTGTTTCTAGAATAGATTTAGAAATGATGCCTGGGAGCAGAAGTGTGCCAGATTTTTGAGTTTTTCAGATTTGGGGGTAGATATTCAGTCATTACTGGTTGACACTTGATCCAGAAATCCAAGATGTGCAGATGTCTGAAATTCAAGCATCAACCCCGAAACGCTTCCTAGTTTAGGTTTTGGATTAGGGTTGTTCAGTCTTGCTGTAGGTCCCCAGATATAACTCATCTTTCCCACTTGGTAGATAACAGCCAGATTTCCTCTGGTTTAGCCCTTCAGTTGCTGAGAGTCCTCATTTCCCGGGTCCTCTCTGAGGTCACTGTTGGTTCAAAACAGGAAAGCTGGTCCTTACAAATGCACATAAGACTTCCAGAATGTTCCCAAAAGTGTTTTGGTAGAGGATTCGTTTTCACTGTGGTCAGACACTTTTAAAATAACTATCTAAAGTCAAATTGAATGTTACTTTTTTTTTAACAGTCATTTATTTGTTTATAACAATACAAACCAACAGTTTGTATTTAGTAACGACATTTTAGGATAGGGAGATATTGCACAGACCTGCTTTTTGAAGACTTGAAGGACTGTCACTGTTGAGCCCCGGTCCCCGTATGTTTTGTTTGGCTTCACCGAGGTCATAGCAGTGCCCGATGTCTGGGAGCATGCTCTCCTCAGTTGGCACCAGCGGGCCTGCTTCACACACGCTACTTTGCCATCTCTGCCACCAAACCTGTAGCCTAAATGAAGGACCCTTCAGTATACAGGGCTGCTTCTGACACTGAAATTTACTGTGTTGCCTTGGTAGAGAAAGGAGTGGGGGAAGAGAACACACTGATGTACCAAGATAGTAACTTGATAAAGTAAACCAAATCGTTCCATGGTTGACAGGTATTCAGAGAGAGTCTGTCTGTCTGTTACCTTGACAGACATTACGATCGGCTCCTTCTTGTAAGTACTGTTGTAGTCCCCAGTGACGTGAGTTATCTCAGTATTAGAGTTCTTTTAGGTGAAGATACTGGATTCCTCTGTGATGTGTTATATTTATATTCAAGTTTTTCAAAGAACTGATGATTTGGAACTTGAAGTCATAAGATGATTCACCTAAATCCCTGTTCATGCTAGCTCACCATGCCTTCTCCTATGCCCGAGTACCTGAATGTGCACTACATTGGGGAGTCGGCCTCCAGACTGCTGTTCTTATCGATGCACTGGGCACTTTCCATTCCTTCTTTCCAGGCACTAGGGTGAGTGTTTTGAAGTCCTTGAATATAAATGTGATTTTTGTGGCACACGTTTGTTTAAACAAGAAGTTTATCTGGGGAGGATTTGTACTACAGTAGAAAAAAAGGTCTGCCGTTCTATTTATGTGATAATTCATGATAGCTAACTACTTTTTTCTCTATTGCTTTTTGTGTGGAAGAGTAGCCATGCTGTATAGTTTGAGCAAGTTAATAAGCTGGGTAAGTGGAGAGGACAAATCGTGGCCAGCACCAGCAATGGCCGTCTTTGATTAACACAGTGATAGACCCAGTGTCTGAGAACACTACCTGCTCTTGCAGAAGACCCAGATTCTGTTCCCAGCACCCACAGTCTTCTTAACTCCAGCTCCAGCAGATCTGATACCCTCTTTCTGATTTTCCTGCTGGCACCAGGCATGCACATGGTACACAGACACACATGCAGGCAAAACATGCATGCACACATTTTTTTTTAAAGATAGGAATGTATTAGAACTCAGGCATGTCCAGCCTCATGGCCATGAGCTCCATACAGCCAACGGTAGCTATAAAATCATAAAACAGTGTAGATTTTTGTGACATTTTTATTTATTTATTGTACTTTGATGATGTGATGATGTGAGTGGACTTTGTAGATGGCAGTGTCATGTGCACTGTCAACAGGCTGGATGCTCCTGTTGGGTGGTTGTTCCCCTCAGCTTTGTTTCCGTATTCATCCGAGCTGTATTTGCCTACATGTTTAAAATTAGAGGTGATTGTTTCCCAGTCATCTAGTTTCCTCCCCCAGCCTCCGAAGACCATTTTAGAAATGTGTGCTATGATTCAGATAAAATGGGAAGTGACCTACTCCAAGAAATCAGAGCCATACAAAAGTTTGCTGACCTTCCTTTGAAGTACGTGGCCTGTGACAGGGAGAGAGAGCCAAGCCTTTACTCAGCTGGCTTTAGTTTATTCTCAGGACCCTCCCTGTTCAATTGGATTCATTTGTTTCCCATTTGACAGATGGAGATAACGACCCCTTCCTATCATCAGAGAGTGCTTTGACTGTAACTAAAAGACACGTGAGCCCTGAACCCACAGGACATAGTTGGTACCGTGATTTGGTTACCAGCTACTCAGTAAGCTGTGAGATACAGAGCAGAGGTTATATTAGCCCGTGTAACCTCTGAACGAGCCTTCCCTTTTTATCTCAGGATAATATTTGGCTTTTAGTAATTTTCCAAAATTTTTCTAAGACAAAACTTTAAGGAGCTGGAGAGATGGCTCAGAGGTTAAGAGCACCAGCTGCTCTTCCGGAGGCCCGGAGTTCAATTCCAGCAACCACATGGTGACTCACAACCATCTATATAATGAGATCTGGTACCTTCTTGTGACATGCAGGCAGAACACGGTATACATAATAAATAAATCTTTTAAAAAGAAAAAGCATTAAAATATGGTATAAAAGCATGAACGTGCTGATGGTTTACAATTTGTTAGGCATTAAGTGCCATCGGGCCAAACTCATAGCTGACACACTCAGGCCAGAAAAGTAGTCCCGATTCCCACCCCACCCAAACTCATAGCCGACACACTCAGGCCAGAAAAGCAATCTCGATTCCCACCCCACCCACCCACCTTCCCAGAATAAACCATTTATTATTTTAATAAAAGAAGAGAACTGGAGACATAAGCTGAACTCTTTCCATCAGTCGCACTGCCGTTGTTTTAAGCACTTCTGTTGGATGCGCTAACCCGGGGAATAGCTGAGATGTTGCACAGACTCAGAGCGGAGCCTGGGATTTCTGCTTATAGAATAATTAATGTGACAGTGGCAGCCCTTGTCTCTGTGATCTTTATCGGAAATCAGTTTCTGTGCAGCAGCCACAGGACTCTTAATTAGAATAGCTGTTGAGCTAACAATCCCGGCCATTAGCTGCTACACAAACTCTTACTTCTTGTCTCTGCCTAGATAATCTTTAAATCCTTTTTATGAGTTGACTTAATCAGATAAGAGCTGGGTGCTAATGGCGGGAAGCTCTGTTATGTGGAGATAAAGGCGTTCGTTCTAAGCCTGACTGGGAGTGTATGTGCTGGGTTTTTCTGGCTGGTTACAGAAATTGTCTGCAGAGCTCTGAATTTGCAGTGGGACATAGACAACAGTAGCAGGCGCGTTTACTTAGACGGCTTGGTGGGTGGGGATTTGGTTAGTATCATTTGTATTTTGAAAAGCCTCTATATTTAATAGAAACGTTGGTTTTCTGTTTAAGATCTGTAGTTTAATTCATAGGAAATTCATTCTGTATGGTTTAGGCAAATGATTCACAGTTCCAGTAGATTAAGAAGTTGGGTAAGCTGGTGTAATTCACCTAGAGTGTGGACAACAGCAGTACTGTTGCCTCTCATTTTCTTTTTACATTTGTGTGTCTGTGCCTGTGTGTCTGACACATGTATAAGAAGGCACGTGTATGAAGACAGCTTGCGGGGGAGTCACTTCCCTCCTAGTTTGTGGGATTGAGCTCACATCGCCAGCCCAGTGGTGAGTGCTTTTATCCACCGGGTTATCTCACTGCCCTGGCTTTTTGGAACAGAGTCTTAACTGGTTAGCCCAGGCTGACCTCAAACTAATGTCCGTCCCCCAGTCTTCAGTCTTCCATGTGCTGGGATTTCAGGCATGCCCTACCATGCCCAACTCTGCCTAGATTCTTAGAAGCAAAAGTTCCAGGCCACCATCATTTGCCACAGAGACTTTATAATTTATCCAAGTTTTCATTAACACTGCCCCTGAAAGTTAAATCCTCAGTGGTTCCATGAAAACAGAGTAATGTCTTCTGTGACCTGGTGAATTTATTGCATATTGTTGATTATTTCCTCTAAGGACCATGGGTTCAGTTCAAACAGATGTCGGGGTGACAGGTAACACGTTGGGTGTACGTATGTGGATGCCAAATGGTTGTGTTGTCCTCGGCCATGGGTGACTTGGCCAACGTAATGCTTTTGTTGTTGTTGATATTTGTGGGGCGTTCTGGGATCTGGATGGATCATTTAAATGCATTTTCTATCCATTTCTTTTGCTTTGCAGAAGGAAGATATTTTGAAAATAGGTATTACGAGGATATACCTATCCTCGTAACAGAAATATTGTGATAGGAAGCATGCCCATGGTTCAGGATCTTGCTGTGATTCCAGGATAGCCTCAAACTCACCACGTAGCTCAGGTTGGCCTTGAACTCTGGCTCTTTTCGCATCCTAGTGCTGGGATTACAGTCACATACCCATCCCTTGCTGGAATTTTGTTTTGAATAAACTTAGGTGGATATCTTTCTGTAATTAGTTTCTACAGGTGACCCTGTAACCTCTTTTCTGGCAGTAACTGACTTAGCGTTTACTCTCAGTTGCCCTTCTTGGCTTCCTGTTTCTACCGTTCTCACAGAATCTCAGCTGTTCTCTGAGCCTTCCGCATACGGCCACAGTGTTTTCAATACAAAGGGTAGCACAGACAGACCAGCTCTGATATTTTTTCCAGTTATGTGTGCTTTCCTGTGTTTGTCATGGGGATGTTATAGCTTTAGAGGGTTAGAGTCAATGAGCATCATGGCAGGAAGCGTGTCAGCAGACAGGCAGGCATAGTGCTGGGGCAATATCGGAGAGCTTACATCTTGAACCTCAAACAACTGTCAAAATGTCAGAATGGGAATGGCTTGGGTCTTTTGAAATTTCAAAGCCCACCCCTACCTCCACCCCGTGACACTGTCCTCTTAACAAGGCCACACCTCCCAATCCTTCCCAACCAGTTCTACTAATTGGGACCAAGTATTCACACCTATGAGCCTATGGGGGCCTTTCTCATTCAACCCTCCACACTGTTTACCTACTTCGTTTAGCTGTTTCTTTTTAAAACTTCATAATCAGAGGTTAAGATGAAGACTGGTTTGCTTTTAAGTTTTCTTCACTCCTAACCTAAAGTAACCCTAAATATAGAACCATAAAATAAAACCTTCTCTCCAGAAGTAACTAATCCCATTGTTACGAGTTCAGTGTCCTGCCAGCTCTTTCAATGCCGTGGTTATTAAACCACCCAAACACCTTCTCCTAGTGGCACAGCCTGTTCTTTCGACTGTCACATCACACTATCAAGCTTCCTGTGCCCCATGTATACATTCCCATTTTTCCTAGTGACTGCCTCAGTTGTGGAAGTTCTACAGCCTACACACTCATCTCTGTGGGCAGGCGTATGAGCCGTTGCCAGCTTTCATATTCTATCCCGTGCTACCAAGCAGTTTGTCAACACGCATTACTATTTCCATAAAATAGGTTCTTTCCAGTGAAATTGCTAGGTTTATGAGGCATGCGTGTTTGCTTTGATGTTGTTAAGAATTGCTCCCGAAGGCACTGACGAGTCCCACTTGCGGCAGCAGTGGACAGATGAGTTTCTTTTCTCACTGTTGACCTCGGGTCGTACTGTTTCTGACAACCGAGCATAACGTCTTCTTAGTTCCCTTGATTTTAACTGAGATGGCTTTCTCTTCATTATCTTCTGTGTGAAGGTTTATCCATACCGCTTTTCTCTGCATTTGAGCTTCACTTTCAAGTGTATTCCATAACCAGTTTCTTCTGATGGCAGGTTGTCCTTCCCAAATACTGAAATAAAAATCCCACCTGAGAAATTCCCATGAGGGAAAACTTCGCTGTAAACTCTTGGTTTTGCTTTTTTGTTTGTTTCTTGCTTTTGAGGCAGCATCTCAGACTGTAGTGCAGACTAGCTGGGAACTTATGCAGTTCAAACTGACCTCTTACTCACACAATGCCCCCTGCCTCAGTCTCCCCCGTGCTTTGTGTATAGACATGCACTGCCATGTCCAGCTACTATTTATGTGAGCGTGTGTACCTGAGGGCACTGATGTGCACAAAGTTGCAGGTTTTATTTTGTGTTTGGGGGATGGGATGCACATGGCATGGCACACATGTGAAGGTCAGAGGACAGCTTGCACTAGTGACTTCTCTCCTCCACCATGTGAATCCTGGGGATTGCCAGGTGGTTGGGCTTGATGACAAGCACTTTTACCTGTGGGCCATCTCACTGACACCCTCACTTAAAATGTGGCATAGAATCCGAGGGTTGAGAAGTCTACTCACAACAGGTTCCGTCTGTCCATGTGTCTTTCTTCCTTTTTCTCTCTTCATTCTTTTATAAACGTTTCCAGTAATATATGCCCTTATAACCAGCAATTCCTCAGTCCTAACAGATTCCAGGGCTGGAATTCTTTTGCCCCTAAAAATCAGATAAGAATTTTCATACATACATACATACATACATACATACACAGACAGAGAGAGACAGAAAGAGAGAGAGAGAGAGAGAGAGAGAGAGAGAGAGAGAGAGAGAGAGATTGATTGATCCGTGGCTGTCAGCACAAAGGTGGGAATGGCTAGTGCACATCTGGTGAACTCCTTAGTGGAAAAAGTTGGTTAAGAAAGGAATTAAGCCGGTACTGGTGGTGTGGGTCAATAGGAT
>JAQHUG010000011.1:3196472-3218523 GCA_028555095.1 Dicrostonyx torquatus
CCCATGAAAAGATGGCTGACCAATTACTGTGTAATGTTGTGGCTTGTAGCAGCAGCACATTCTTATTGACTTGAATTTCTTTACAGAAAAGAAAGAAATCCTACAATTTAATTATCTGTTTTACTTTTCTAATCCTCAGGCAAGCTTTATTTATTAAAATACAAATGAAATGCCACTATAAGGGTCACCCTCAGCTGCATCAAAATTAAAAAATGAAAGCTCTGATCTAGTCCTTAAAGAAGGAGTGAGTTTGTTAACTAGAGCACCAAGTAGAGAAAGAACATTCAGAGAAGGTGGCCGCATTTAGAAAGACATCCAACACCATTGAACACTGAATGCTGCCCTTCTCGGCTCGGTACTTTTCTCATTGCTAAGACAGCTTAAGGAGGGAAGGTTTAATTTTTACCCATCTGTTTAAGAAACGATTTTATCCATCATGAAGGGGGTCGTGGTGACAGCTGACAGTGGGCGTTAACCACCGCACTGCTGTTTCAGGCATGCCCGTGTTCTCTCTCATAGCTGCAGTACTTGCTCTCTAGTCTCAGGACTTCTGAGATAGGATGTCATGGAGCCTAGGCTTGCCTCCTGCCTCCACTTCTTCACTGCTGGGATTGCAAGCTTATCCCAACATTTTTGTTTTTAAAAAAGTATCTCCTGGAGCTAGAGGTTTGTCTAAGTGTCTATGAGCACTTCCTGCTCCTGCAGAGGACTTGAGTTTGAATCCTAACATCCACAGCAGGCTCCAGTCAGCTTGTAACAACAGCCCCAGAAGATCTCATGCTCTTCTCTGGCCTCTGAGGACATGTATGTGCACGCGCACGCATGCATACCCATACACACAGCATATACAGATAGTCACATACACGTGTATGTAAATTTTTTAAAATTTTCTTCCAATTATTGAATGTCATTTCCTCAGAGTCCTCTCCCCTGACCCTCCTGTTTTCTTACATGTCATCTTCAAACTTGTGGGATTTTAATTGTCTGAAATTAACTGTGTATATAGTCAGATGTATATTTTTATATGACACTTATATAAAATATCTAAAGTTGCATATTTATAAAACCTTTCTCTTTCATAGGCAGAATTAATCCACTCTGTCACCTCTCATTCTACCAGTGCCTGACATATCATGGCCTGTTTATTTAAAATTTTTGCAATGTGTTTTCACTGGCAGTTGATTCTTAGAAACTGTGCGTGTCTAAGGAGAGCACTGGGTCATTGCCACACTCACACAGTGTGTAATGGTCACCTCGGGGTGATTGATACATCTCTTACCTCAGGTAACACATTGAGATTTAGATTTCAGGGCCCTCTTTGTGGACTTCTGCCAACTGTAGAAAACCCAGAACTCTCAGGTGCGTGCCCGTGGGTCTTTTAGAATAGTTGTAAATCGGTGGTTTGAGTGCATCATCGATCCATTGGGAAGTTTATATCTGATGTGTGCCTTTGTTTCTGTTCCTACCAGGCAAGAAAACAGTATATCTTTGGTAAAAGCGTATTGGAACGAACTCTTCACTCTTGGTCTTGCCCAGTGCTGGCAAGTGATGAACGTAGCAACTATACTAGCAACATTTGTCAATTGTCTTCACAGCAGCCTTCAGCAAGGTAAAAACAACTGACTGATTATGTTCTCAAGGTTAGCGGGCCTTATCATCTGCTCTGCAAAAGGTTAGGGCCAAAGTTAAATAGCCAGACGACTGTATTGATATTTTACCTTTTTACTCCAGGTAATCTTAACATTTTGATAAATCCATTGATCATTCAAAATATTTTTAAACTGAGTGGTGGTGGCCCAGGCCTTTAATCCTAGCTCTTGGGAGGCAGAGGCAGGTGGATCTCTGAGTTTGAGGCCAGCCTGATCTACAGAGTGAGTTCCAGGACAGGCTCCAAAGCTACATGGAGAAACCCTGTCTTGGAAAAGTGTGTGTGTGTGTGTGTGTGTGTGTATAGAATCACATGATCATGTATATACACACACACATGCATACACACACACATATATTTAAAGAGAGAGAGAGAGAAACATGAAGACTTGAGTATTTAAGTCTGAAAAGCTTAGTAGTCAGGTTTTTGTCTTTAAAATATAATACCTAGACTGGGTTATCAAGCAGATACCCCAGAAGAGAGAGAACACGTGTGAGTGCGCCAAGGAATCCAAACTTGCTTCTGACAGCCTGCTCTCCTAAGAAAGAGTCCCGACCTCGTGAGGGAGACATTAATCTCTCTTACAGGGGCTGCTTCCCAGCACCACTGCCTTAGCAAGCAAACTCAAACGTGGATTTTTGGCAGGGAACAAACCTCAAATCATCACTTAGGCCTTATGAAATTTTGTATTTTTATGTAGATATAAAAGTCCATGTAAATTTGTATGTAGGTAGAGAATGAGCAAATATTTCAGTATGTATACTTCTCTCCCAATTCTGAGACTATATTTCTTCATAAGACCCCTTAGAGTCACATGATCAGCTGGTTTTGAATCAATACCTTAGGATCTGTTCCTTCATCTAAAGAAAATGGAAACCTGTGGGATACAGTGGTGCTCACCATGACAACTGGCCTAGGAAGGCACAAGTTCAAGGCCATCATGGGCTGATAGCAGACCTTCTGTAGATGTATGATCTCACTGTCTAGGTCAGTCTGTCCTGGAACATAATGGAGATCACCTGCCTCTACCTCCTGAGCACTAGGTTTCAAGACGGGAGCTACCACAGCCAGCTTCAAAAAGCCCCTTTAAAAGTAGAGAGAGTTGCAAAGTCACAGACTTCTTACTTTTTTCTTTTTTTTTAATTTTCTAGATGCTCCATCTGAGGAGGCAGTAGTAACTCAGCCCTGGAAAATGGCTGACTGATTAAAACGCTGCTGCCTTTGCGTTCAGGAGTAATTTGTACATTCGCCCCTTTTAGTTCCTCAGTGACTTCTGTTTCCCAGTGCTTTTGTTTGTTTTGTATTTTTGGCTGGTGTTTGTTTTTATCAAGACAACTCTCAGTATCTTCTTGAGAGTCCCCTGCCTCCAGCACCCCACAACCCCTCCCCACGTGCTGGCTAGCAGGCATGTGCTAACTACCTACCACCCTCTGTTTTCTCCCTTTTCCTTTCTTCCTTTCTTCCCTGGTTGCCACTGGGGCAGCGCCTCACCTTGGGGGCAGCGCCTCACCTTGGGGGCAGCGCCATGCAGTCCCCATGACCCCTAGCGCTCACTGTGTAGCCCAGGCAACATTAAGCTCTTCTCCTGCATCGCCTCCCAAAGGCTGTGATGACCTGTGGTGCTCCACACTGGGTTGATTTTCTTTACATCATTTTAAAGTCATCTGTTTCCTCATAAAGGGCTGAGAAATCACTTTAAAGCTCATCTAGCAGAAAACTCCCAGAGGGCATCACCACACTCCCTTCTTATTTGTGGTCCTGAGTCCTTCTGTCTGCTCCCGTGTTATTCTGTCTGCTCGCGTATCTGCACACCTTCAGGAAAGCCGAAGTCCCATAAACACTCAGATGCCTTCTTCACGTATCCCTTTTAGATATGTTAAAATGTTGGAAAACTTTATTTTTCTCAACTTTTCTTTGCTCTTAGCAATGTGTTTTGCTCAATTTTTGCTTTTGTTATACTAAAGTTTCTAATTTTTAAAACAGAAAATGGTTTTCCTCATTATTTTTCCAAATGATAGAAGCTTAAATAACCCTTGTTATAAACGTTTGCATCTTTAGTACTTTGGCTTTGATGCTGTTGTTCTTTGTTTCTTTTGAGACGTGGTCTCAAAAATCTAAGTATCAAAGGATGGCCTTGAACTCTGATCACCTGCCTCTGCCTCGCAAGTGTTGGGACCCTTAGTACAAGCCCCCACACCAGGCCCTCAAATCTAAGGCTTCCTAAATGCTAGATAAGCAGTCTGCCAGGTGCGCTACACCCCTGCCCCTCTTTGGCCTCGGGCATTTTTTTCAGATGATGCCTCTACATCTAAAGTGGTATCTGAAGAGGAAACGCTGAGTCTCAGGTTTTACTTCATTTTTCTTGAATACGCAATACCGGAAGGCAATTTGTTACCCCACACTCTGTGCAGAAGTTGTGAATTCTAAGCGTTTAGAAATTGATTATTCAATACTGGGGAGAAAGTGAGAATGGAAAAATGCATGAAAAACGGCCAGCCATTTTGGATGACAATTAGAAGTGTGTGTTTGTGTTTTAAAGACAAAATGTCGTCGGAACGGAGGAAGTCGTTGATGGAGCACATCTTCAAGTTGCAGGAGTTCTGTAACAGCATGGTCAAACTCTGCATCGACGGCTACGAGTACGCCTACCTGAAGGCCATAGTACTCTTCAGTCCAGGTACAGAGACACCGCTCTGTGTTCACAGCATGGCTAAACTCTGCATGGACCGCTACAAGTACGCCTACCTGAAGGCCGTTGAGAAACACGTCTTCTGTGTTTTGTATATCATTTATTTAGTCATTTTTGTGCTTTTCAGATAGGGTCTTGGGCATGTAGTCCTGATGAGGCTGATACTGCCTGCACAGCCCATGTTTGGCTCGAACTCTTGGCAGTCCTTCTGTCTCAGAGACCCCGGTACTGGATTGCAGATATGCACCGCCATGCCCAGGACATGTGTGTCTCATTACAGTGTTTGATGACATACAGCACTTGGAGCCCTCGCCCATTGCGGTTAGGAGTGTAAAATGTGCAGTTGCCTTGGACAGGGTTCAGCACTTCCTCAGAACATTAAATACAAGGAGGTTGGGGAAATTGTTCGGTGGGTTAAGTACCTGTCATGCAAACACAAAGACCCGAGTTTGAGTCCCCAGAACCGATATAAAAAGCCAGACTGGCCTGTACCTGTGACCCTAGCATGAGGACTGGGAGCGCGGTAAGCAGATACGCAATGCTCACTGGCCTCCAGCGTGGCCAGATCAATAAGCTCAGTAAGAGACCGTGTCTCCAAACATAGAGGCAGAGAGGAAAGACACCTGACAGTTCCCTCTGGCCCCCACACACATGAACACACCTGTAATAACAAGTACATATGTTGCACGCATGCGCGCGCGCACACACACACACACAAAGTTAGGCGTTTATTCAATTCCGATTGATCCCCAAATACAAAAGTGTATATGTACACAAAAATATCTACATGAATGTTCATGTTGGTAGTAGTCATAGTAGGCAAAAATGGACACCGTTTAATTGTCCATCTAAAACTGAGTGCATCGGCCTTGATGGGACACGCCCTTAATCTCAATACTCGCTAGGTGGAAGCAAGGTGATTAGGATAAGCTTCTGTCCACAGAAATGCTCTGTGGCGTGCATTCCTGTACACACACGTGCGTAATAAGAAGGATGTAAAGACAGACGGTTGTGTGTATAGAATACATGCACACATGAAATGCCGTCAGCATGAAAAGTTGTGGCACATGCTATGACGGGATGCGCTCTGGAAACACTGGCCTAAGTGAAAGACGCTCCCACGGGCACACATAGTTGTTAGACTCCATTTATGTGGAATAATCCCATCTAGGCAGACATGAAGAAGAATGTAAATTAGTTGTTTGCAGAGTCAGGGAGTGGGAAGATGGGGAGTGATTGCTCCTAGTTGGGGGTTACTTTGGAATCATAAAAACATCCCATAATTGCATTGTGGCAATACATAGAAAACTCTGAATATAGTAAAATCATCTAATTTTGTGCTCTAAATCTGATTTTAAGGATATTAGACATTTGCCTGGAAAATCAGTGGAACACATGGGCCTGCATTATTTGAATTATTAGATTTATCTTGTTGAGCATTATTAAAGCCAGAATGCAAGACAATTATTGCTGTGTCTGGGGTTTGCTACACTCTCGGGACCTATGAAAGCTGCAGACACGTGGGAAGATGGGCCTCGTGCTTTCCCGCGGTGTCTAGTTTACAGACAGTAATGTGGCCTCCAGGACACTCCGTTCACAAGTAGGAGGAATCAGCAGTCCTTTGAGGGTCTGTGCTTTCACTTCGATGGGTATTCTGCTCCTGCGTGTCCTAATAAAACTGTCCGGAGGCTGGGGGAGGGGGACCTGCTTCTCCCTCTCAGTGATGTGGATCAGGTGTTAAAACCTTCATACTGTTTAGTGCTTCACATGAGGCCGGGCCTGGGGCTCAGTGCAGAGTGCAGCCTGCGTGCTTCCTACGAGCTGATAAGATGTACCTCCGATTTCACTCATTTCATTTTTTCTGTTTGTGGTGCTAAAACCCAGCATAGGACCTTTACGGGACAGGAAATAGCTCTGCCACTGTGCCACACTTCTCCATCCCAGCACAACCAATTAGCCAATTTTATTTCCTTTAGGTAAAATTGAAAAGTTAGCTATAAATTGATGGAGCTCTTTAAATACTTCTGTTTTGTGAAATATGACTATCAAAATGTTTTGTAGATTATTTCATGTTCCTGCATTATGTTTTTTCTGACAGAGATAAAAGTGCTACTAACTCATAATTTTTTAAGTACTTCTAAACGTGGCCATATCTGTTGGGCTCCTTGACAAACACAACCTGCAAATATTTGTGGATTAAAATTGCTTTTAAGTTTAATCTTTTAATTTTAGTCTTTTTGGTTATTTTCTGTTGTTAAAAAGTGAAATGGTAAAAAATAAAAAAATAAAAATAAAAATTCCACTACTTTGGAGAGGAAAACGTATTGATAACATACAATGGTCTGGTTTTTATTAGATGTTAATGGTTACTGTCTACGATACGATCTTGATGGTGTGTTCAGTAATTACTTCTAGAAGGAACATTGTATGTGGGGCTTCTGTTTCTAACAAACTGTCTGCTCCTCCACCCTGTGTCACCACATCCCATGAATTATTAAATGAGCATTCAGAACTTGGGTAACTGTTCTTTTATGTCTTCCTTAGATCATCCAGGCCTGGAGAACATGGAGCTGATTGAAAAATTTCAAGAAAAGGCTTACGTGGAATTCCAGGACTATATCACCAGGACATATCCAGACGACACCTACAGGTGCCTCTAGGCTCAAACTACTTAGTGCTGTTCACGTAAAGGATTTGTGTTTGTTTTGAGATGGGGTCTCTCGTAGCTTGCTGGCCTTGAATTTACCCAAAGTAGCCAAAGATAGTCTTTAACCACAATTTCCCTGCCCCTGCCTCCACATTGCTGGGATTACACATAGGCATGCAACAGCACGCCTTGACTAAAAGCTTTGTGGTGAATCTATTCTACAGCATTTTGCATTGTAAGAGTAATGAAATGTTTTAGTCAGCCACAACCTTTGAAGTGGCTGACGCTTATTGAAGGCCATAATGTGACTGTCTTCACAGCCTAGTGTTAGAGGACTGTCTTAGTATATGTAAGCTCCTGGGTGTAATTCCCTGCACCAGAAAAAGAGAAAACATGAAGGTCGTTCCATTGCTTAGCAGTAGCACATATATTGCAAGGCCCTTTGATCCCCTGCACAAGCCAGCTGTTACCAGGCCTCACATGCAATAGTTAATGAGTTCTTATTTTACATCAGTGATTAGAGAGACCTTTGGGGGTTGAACAGCCCTTCCGGGGTGTTGCCTAAGACCATTGGAAAGCAGGTGTTTACACTATGATTCACAACAGTAGCAAAAGTACAGCTATGAAGTAACAATGAAAATAATCTTATGGTTGGGGTCACCACAGCATGAGGAACTGTGTTAAAGGTCAAAGCATTAGGAAGGTTGAGAACCACTGCTTTAAATAGAGAGGGTGAAGTACTGCCTCAAAGACAGCTTCGCCAGAGCCCAACTTTTCAAATGAAATAACTGTATTAGTAAGAAGAGAGAGGAAAATAATGAACTAAAATACTTAGACTAGTAGATTATTCATTTTGAAACATAACTTATGCGAATTTTTTCAAGTGACCTCTTGCCAGTGTTCCTTGGGGTGGGAGGGAACTCTCCTTTCCTATTTTTATAGAAATAGCCACCCATCTCGGGAAAGGACAGCAGCTCAGAACGATTAAGAATACAGATTTTGGATCATAAGCATATGATACCACGCTTGCTGGGTTTCCTTATGATAAGACCTCCCACTTTTCAGAATTATAGTTGGCTTCTTTATGCATAGTTTCAGATATTTGTGGTCAATCTCAGACCAAAAATATTAAATAAGGAATTCCAGGAATTACCCCGTATTCCAAATCGCACACTGTTGTAGTAGCAGATGTTTTGTGCCACCCCCGATGGCATCTCTGCCTAGCATCTCCATGCCGTACCAACTGCGCTCCTGCTGGTCATGTGGTAACCGTGTCAGGTGTCTCATCAGGGTTTGTTTTCAGGTGACCCTTGTTTTCTTAGTAAAGATGCGCCCTCGGGTTGTCCCCTTCCTCCTATGGATTTAGAGGTGGTTGCCCTTGAACGGCGCGTATCTGCCTCAGAGACACTTCCACACACGCCAACGGTCCTACCTTTGCGGACTCCTCCTACTCATAGAATTAGACAGAAGCCGCCATTCATCTTCACACCAGCTCTGTGGAAAGGAGGAAGTTACCGTCATATAACACGGGGCAGCTGGGTCACAATTTGAACCCAGGGACTGTTTTTCATGTCCAAGCTCTTTATAATAGCATTGGTTGCCTGTTATTCCATTTCTAGCAGTGTGTGTCTGTTGTGTTTACAGAAGTCGGTGTGTCTGTGTCTCTGTGTTTCTACGTCTGTGTGTGTCTATATATGTCCTGTATCTGTGTCTCTGTGATTGTCTGTGCCTCTGTGTGTGCATTTTCAAAAGAAAAAAGTTAATCAGCCTTCCCATGCTCTGATAACATAAAACATTTTTCTTTCAAACAATGTTGTTTAAACTTCTACAAATATTGTTGGGCATCTGTTCTTAAATGAACCTGCCCCATGGTTTAGTGATTTAGTCTGTGGTCCTTGCAGCCACATGGGGACAGCATGGTGGGGCAGTTCAGAGCAAGGCTTTCCTGTGGAGATTGTAGTCGTATGTTGGTGACTGTCATACCACTCTAAGCCTAGACAATCTAAGCTTTTGGTTCCGGGTTTTTGAAATTTGATCTTTATTGTTTGTGTTGATGCTTTTCTCCCGAGTCCCCAATCTCTCACCTGGCTTCCCTCTTTCTCTCAGGCTGTCTCGACTACTTCTCAGACTGCCGGCTTTGAGACTGATGAGCGCCACCATCACCGAGGAATTGTTCTTCAAGGGTCTCATTGGGAATGTCCGAATCGACAGTGTCATCCCGCACATTTTAAAAATGGAGCCTGCAGATTACAACTCCCAAATAATTGGTCACAGTCTCTGAAAGGCGACGGCACATTGCTATGAACCAAGTTTACTGTTCCTTCTTGGGACGCAAGACACCAAATCAAACTGTTGCTTCCAGGGCACCTGCGAATAGTAACTTTAAGAGTAATCAAAATTCAAAGTATTTTTCTTTTGGATTCCTTAAAAAGAATGTAAGTGACTAGGCAGGAATCTGGAACTAGACTTCCTGCCTGTGCTGTGGGAATGCATAAGAAATGGTATGAGTCTGTTCTTGGTGAAGATGACACCCAAGACTGTCTCCTCCTGACCACCTACACTAAGCTTTCTCATTCTATTTTATAAAACAAATAAACCCGTCATTTCCCCCTGAGCTGTGTTCTCTTCCTGTTTAATTCCATTGAGCTGGTACACTGTAAAGATGAGACACCTCAGCAGGAACTCCTGCATCTTATTCCTCCAAAATGTAATCGTTTATTACCAGGTCAAAAGACACTCTATGCTCAGTTATATAATGATAACTTTAGAACTATGAGAAGTAAGAAATGAATATATATTTTTGACTTTTATAAATATCCTTTAGCATTTAACACTCTCGTTGCTGGCAACGAGACATAAGCCATTTGTCATTTGGTTTTTAGTGTTGTATATTATTAGTTATGAGCACTTTTGTTTTCGGTGGTAGAAAGTTAGTTTTGAGAATTAGACAGGAATCTGGTTTTAAAATGTTGGGTTTCCTGTGTTCTAAACACACTTGAGACTGAACCCAGAGTGTGTTTATTTTAGAATGGGAATTAAAATTGTTGCTTTTTCATCCCACAGAAAGCACTTGACCTCTTGAGAGATGGGGGTTCAGCTTTTCCATCCCACCCTGGCTTTTAGCCGTTTTTATTAGGTCATTGAAAAAGACTCACCCAGTTTAAGTCATGCACTCATTGTAGCCAGTATGCTTCCCAGATGAATTAAAGAATTAAAGCAGCTGGTATTCGTAAAGGGAAAAGGATATTTGATGGATTTTGTTTTCCCTGCTAAGTAGAGGAGGGCAGGCAGCTACAACGGCATGGAGTCTCATCATTTGCTACGACAAAAGCACTTTAGACTCCTCAGTCTTCCACGTCAATATTACAAGCACTCAGTATCCCTTTATTCTGATTTCATAATGGATTCCTTTGGTAAATCTGTTCACCTGTTTTATTGACATTCTCTCTCCCCTCCTCTCTCTCTTCCCTCTCCCTCCCTCGTCCCTCTCTGTGTTGGTTTTCTGAGACAGGATCTTGCCTCCCAGTCCAGACTGGACACAAGCTTGTAGTCATCTTCCTGCCTCCAGCTCCCTTCCGCTGGGATTACAGACATGTCCGTATGTTGATATTTTGTTTATTTTGAAAACACAAATGTAGAGATTTTATTGCAGCCAGGGTGCATTCTTTTTATAAATATTTTTGCTGAATTTTTCTATGCAGGGGGGTGAATTTTACTACTAATTATAGCAACAAAAGTTTAAAAGTCTACTCTTGCAAACTTTATCAGCTGACCATGAAGGCTTTATCCCCTGTGCAATTTTGCCAGCAGCTTTATTTTCAATAAGCTGCTGGGGGGAAACTACATAGAGCATAAAACGCTCACATAGACATTTCAGTAGGGCATGACTAACCTGCAGGCTAACACATCTGTAGGTGACACAGTGTCATATCGCAGCATCAAAATGTTGGACACCTGGTACCTTTGTCATCTCAGACAGTAAACAAAGAATTCAGGAAAAAAAATGCTTTAAAGCACTGTACTGATGATTATGGTATTTCTTATATTTTTTCCTGATTAAATTTGTAGTTATATTGGGGAGTGGTTTTGAAACTATATTAAAATGTGACTTGCATTACTAATTTCTGTATCCTGTCAATGTATTTTATTTCAATCACCTATTTATTCAGTGTTTGGATGTCTTCCATGTCATAGGGCAGGGAAAGTATCCCAGTGGGAGAGCTTGTGCCTAGTTTAGTATTTACAAGGGCCAAAGTTTGATCTTCAGCACTAGAAGGGGGAAAAAATCATGTAAGCATTTTAAGAGCAAAAATAATGGTCCAGCAAGATGGCTTACTGGATCAAAGTACTTTCCATGAAAACCCAGCTCTTTGAGTTCATTCCTCTAAGCTACACACACACATACACCATGGCACATGCATGTCCCTACTCTACACACACACACACACAAACACACACACACACACAAACACACACACACACTTGCACATGATAAGATTATATAGATAGCCTACATTGATGGAAAATAAATATATAAAACATGCAAAATATAATTTAACTAGTTTTTTGTGACATATGTGTAACTACTTTTATATGTATATGCACATATAAAAAGTAGTTATCAATAAAGCAAGACAATTAGGAATAATAAGTATAGGTAGTAGTTGGGGAGATAGGAGGAAAGTGCAAACGGAAGGATATAGAAGGGAATCCAAAACTGTTGTTATATTTCAATAATCAATTGCTTTGCAGTAAGCATCCCCTCACCCCCCAAACACACCAGTTGAAATGTGCCTTTTCTCATGAACCTTAGTGTGGACAGAGGCTGTCAAGGACAAACTGTCTCCATTCAGTCGGAATAGGATCCATGCAGAAGTCATGGACTTAAATCTGTGTAGTCACTCCTGTGCTTGGAAGTTGTTAGTGGCTGTTATCTGGAACTTGCAGTGGGACAGAAGCCAGGCCATGTCCATCGTCCCTCTGTCCTGCTGCTCACAGCCTTGTGGCTGCCTTCTGCCTCTTCTTCCCTGCTGTGACTCTGCTGCATTCTGGTCATCAAAGTAAGCCTTGGTGAGGAATATGTAAGGAACACCCACGGCTCAAGAACAAAATACAAATCACTAAAAAAACCTCATTTAACCCAACATCAATGTTCACCTTATAGTACATCCTCCTACCTCTCTCACTCCGTGTGTTTGGAGGGTGGGTGTTGGAACCCTGTGCATGGTGCAAGCATGGTGAAAAACAGTGATTCCTTTAAAACAAAATTACATATGATCCAGAAGTCCCCTTTCTGGGCTTTCCCACCTAGATCTGTTCTTCCCTGGCATAGGTTCAAAGCGGTTCTTTATTCATTAACCAATAAGCAACACATAGACAGAAGAACCTTCCACGCCAGGTATATGTCCAAATGATTAGGAAATAGGATCTCAATATTTGCACACCCATGTTCATTGGGACATTGTTCATAATAGTCGAGAGATGGAAGCAACCCCAACCTAAATTACCATAATAAAGAGTGGATAGGGAACAGTTAATGCGTACATGAGATGGAATTTATTCATTTATTATTCAGCCTTTGAAAAAAAATACAAATATAAGGGTTAGGGAGATGGCTCGGTGGGTCAAATGCTTCCAGCTCAAGCGTGATTTGAATTTGGATTTCCGGAACCCATACAAGCAAAGTGTGGTGGTGTGCATCTGTAACCCTAGTGCTGGGGGCGGGGCAGGAGGCAGGGATGGAGGAGGCTGGGGGCGGGGCAGGAGGCAGGGGTGGAGACAGAGACAAGTGGATCTCTATCGCTCACTGCCAGCCAGTCTAGACAAATTTCAGGTTCAGGTTTAGTGGAAGACCTTGTCTCAGAAATAAGGGAGGTGGGGCTGGAACCATGACTGAACAGTCAAGAGCACTGGCTACTATTGCAGCCTACCTGCATCAGCTTTCCAGCACCCACATGGTGGCTCACAACAGTCTGGGACTGATTTGGCATGCACCTCCGCAGGCTGTGGATATGTCTTATTACCATTGGTTAATAAGCAGATTTGGCCAATAGCCAGGCAGAATATAGCTAGGTGGGAAAGGTAAACTGAAGACGGAAAAAGAAGACGGGGTCTGAGAGATGCCAGCCGCTGTGGAGAAGCAGGATGTGAGGTAACAAGCCAGAAGCTGAGAAACCCTGTCTCAAAAAAAAAACCACAAGCCACAAGCCTTGTGGTAAAATATAAAATAGAAGAAATGGGTTAATTTGAAAGGAAGAGCTAGTTAGTAATAAGCCCGAGCCATCAGCCCAGCAATTATAATTAATATAAGCCTCTGAGTGTTTATTTGGGAACTGGTAGGCGGGAGAGAAAACTCCAGTTCCAGAGATCTGGATCCCTCTTTTGGTCTATGAGGACACTGCACACATGTGTAGCATGTACATAAATTTAGGAACTAGCATACAATAAACAATATTTTAAAATAAGGTTAAGAGTATTTGCTGTTCTTGCCAAGGACCTGGGTTTGAGTCCCAGCACCCCCAAGGTGGTTCACAACAGTCTAACTCCAGTTCCAAGGGATCTGATACCCTCTTCTGGCATCCATGGGCACATGGCATGCATGTGGTACATCAACATACATGCAGGCAAAACCTCCACACACATTAAAGAATAATAAGGCAGAGACTGATAGAGGTATACACCCCAAATTGACCTCTGCCTTCACACTTGCACAAACTCAAGGGTGTGCATGTGCGTGTGTATGTGTGTGTGCGTGTGTGTATTTGCACACTTTACATATACACACGAGGGTAGGCTACATTCATACTATAATGTGAACATTTTTGATGTGGCAGAAATGATCCAGTTATAAATGGCAAATTTTTCTGTGAAGAATGAAGAATTATGTCACTTGGATGAAGATGAACACAACTGGAGAAAATCATAATGAATTTATCTAGTCTCAGAAAACTATTCATGTTTTCTTTTTTCCTTCCTTCCTTTCTGAGACAACTTTTCTCTGTGTATGCCTGGCTGTCCTGGAACTCACTCTGTAGACCAAGCTGGCCTTAAACTAAGAATCACCCACCTCTGCCTCCCAAGTGCTGGGATTAAAGGCATGTACCACCCCCTAGCTTTATTTCATGTTTTTTTTTTAAAGGGAAGGACAATGGGACATGGGAGAGAATACACTTGTCATGTTATATCTTGCCTGTAAGTGGCTTTATATAACGCTGTATAGGGAAGTCTTTAAGAGACTAATAAAAAGAAACTGCAGTGGTAAAAACGCAATGCTTTATAGATATCTTGATGGTAATATTGTTTTTTTGCTTTTAGTTTTGGTTGGTTTTCTTCGGTTTTTTTGTTTGTTTTTATTTTTCGTTGTTGTTTGGTTTTTCAAGACAGGGCTTCTCTGTGTAGCCCTGAACTGTAGCCCTAGAGCTCACTCTGTAGACCAGGTTGCCCTCAAACTCAGAGATCCACACACCTTTGCCTCCTGCGTGTTGGGATTAAAGGCATGTGTCACTATTGTCCAGCCTTGATGGTAATATTGTATGTTGGGAAAAAATAAACAGACTGGAGAGATGGCTCAGTCACTAAGTACCTGCCTTGCAAGCGTGAGAACCTGTTACATCCTCAGAACCCATGTAGAAAATGCTGGGTATGGTGGCACCTTGGTAGTCTCAGTGCTGGGGAAGTGCGGGCAGGTGGATCAGTGAGGTTTGCAGTCTTTCCCGTCTGGTCTACGTCACAAGTTCAACTCCAATGTACATGAGCATGCACATACATACATGTTAATACACAAAAATCTAATGAGGAAAAGGTAGATACTGCACAATCCCACCTATATGAGATATTTAGTCAAACTCTTTAAAAAATGAGAATCGAGAGTGGTGGTATATTGTGGGTATAGAGTCTCCATCATACCAGATGGTTAAACTAGAGAGTTGTGCTGCACGTGTGTGTGTAACCAACACTGCTGTGCGTGTGAAATGATTACTGGACAGTTCTAACTCAGAATCAGTGACTTTGTTTACCTTCACAAGGATCTGAATTCCACTTTCAACACTACAAAAAAAAGTTAAGATGGTGAATCTATATTCTCTCTCTCTCTCTCTCTCTCTCTCTCTCTCTCTCACACACACACACACACACACACACACACACACACACACACACCCCTCTGTTGAGGTAATCTTGTGATTTCTGTCCTTAAGGCCATACTTCCAGCCAACCAGCTTGGTCATGGTGTATAGTCTCAATGTGTTCTTGAATTCCGCCTGTAAGGCTTCTGTTGAGAATTCTTGTTTTCTATGAGGTTTTGTGAAGCGACCTCATTCCGCTTGGGTACTGGGATAAGGCGGACTTTCTTGAACGAGTTTGATAGTCTTCTTTCTCTTTTGCTTTATAAAACACTTGGAAAAGTGTTGGTCTAGCTCTTTTATTTTTAATGGTTGGTAGAATTCAACTGTGAATTCATCTGGTTCTGGGCTTTTATTTGTAAAGAGACTTTGTGTTATGCCCTTGGTTTCACTGATTGCTATGGATATGCTTAAAATACTGCTTATATTTTCTTATTAATTTTTGTAGGTCATATATGTCTAAAAATTTATCCATTTCCTGTACTTTCCAGCATTTTTAAAAAGTTTTTTTTGTAATAATCAGTAATAATCCTTTAGATTTCATTGAAATCTGTTGCAACACCCCATTTTTAGTCTTTAGTTTTTATTAATCTAACTCTTCTCTCTCCCTCCCCACCTGGTTATTACGGTTATGGGTTTGCCAGTATTATTTATTTTATTATTTGGTAAAGCATTAACTATGTGATGCAGTCTCTATACAACGCTTACATTTCAAATATTGACCTAGTAACTAAAGCAGCTAATCCTTGAGGTATTTTAATCTTAAACTTTCCATTAATCTTAAACTTTTCCTCACTCGCTACTGACACACACACTACCAACGGGTGTATTCAAAATCATGTGCACTCGGTAGGGAGGGTACAATACCAAAGTGGGGTCAGAAATGCACTCCTTGGTTTCCAGCGCTGGAAGGAATTTTTGCAATGGGTCCCATCGTTTTGGGGAGGAAGACACTGAAGTTCGTACAGGAGAAACTCCATCTGGGGAAACTTTGTTTGGTGTGCCGTCCCCACAGGGTCGCTTTCTGGGTACAGCCTGTAAAAACATTTAAACTTACTTCATCTTCAAAGGACACCACCCTGCGCCAGCAGCGGACACCAGAACTACCACCCGCGCACTCCAGAACTAGCAACCGCGCGTGCGCAGTGAGCTCCCCGTCCTCCTTTGGCTCGGGAACCTCCAGCCCGCGGTTCCTTGCGCAGAAACGGCCGCTTCCACCCGGCGAGTTTTGCTGGGAGCACCGAGGGGGCGGTCCATGCAGCAAGTTAAAATGGAGCTGATGGCTGTGCTGAGGCGCGGGCTGCAGCAGGTCACCGGCCACGGCGGACTGCGGGGTTTACTACGGATTTTCTTCAGGTAGGAGGCCAGAGCTCGACTCCCGGGTCTCTGGGGACGGCGCCGGCTGCTTTCTTGGAAAGGGTCGAGTTCGATCGCCTTGGAGAACCGAGGCGACAGGCTCAGTCAAGGACGACAGGCTCAGTGTCCGGGCTGTCACCCTCGGAAGTCTCTGGCTCCGGCTCCGTCCCGAGCGATGGCGCTGTGCCGCTAGGGCTAGGACCGCTGGGCTGCACCGGTCTCGAGTCCCGGGGTGTAAATTTACCGGACTATCCCTCGGTGACCTTGGGAAAGTTTCCCGCGGCTCTGGCGAACAGTAAGAAGTTGAAGGAATCGATCCTAATCCTCCATGTCAGTCCCTGATAGTCCTGCAAGCAGCAGCAACTGCGGGGAACTATTTGGAGGCCTGTAGTGGATTGGAAAATTCAGGAGGCGTTCAGAATACGAAGATAACATTCTTTGACTCCTACAATAGTTTGCTAACTAGTGTCTCTGGAGGCAGGGAAGGTAGATGCGTGTTTGTGTTTGAAGGTCGTGTTTGCAATATAATTTAAGCACATCAGTGGTGTTGGTTCATTTTTTCTTACAACACAGGAGATGCCAGAGTTCTTAGCAGGAAAGTTGATTCTCGAACGTTGAGTGGCAAGAGCCTTCTGCGGAAGGCTAGAGGTGTATAACTAACTCTGTCCCCAGAATCTCCTCATTCTTGTAGCTGATGCAGCAGTAGATGGTAGTCTCCCCTTTTTTTTCGAGACAGCATTTCTCTGTGAAACAGCCCAGCTGTCCTGGAACTTGTTCTGTAGACCAGGCTGGCCTCGAACTCACAGAGATTTGCCTGTCTCTGCCTCCCAAATGCTGGGATTAAAGGTGTGCGCTGCCACCGCCCAGCTTCTGTTTGTGTCTTGAACAGTGAACCATTCTGAGATGCCTTTTCCCATATACTTACAGGGCAAATGACATACGGGTTGGTACTTTGGTGGGAGAAGACAAATACGGAAACAAATACTATGAGGACAACAAGCAATTTTTTGGTGAGTGCAGTGTTTTCTCTATGAATAATTGGACTGGGGTTGGGATTTTGAGTCTGTTTTCTGTATCATGCATGAGCTTATGCAAAGTACTTGGAAAGAAACATAAAATTCAACAGAAGATTTAAAAGATGAACCAACAAGATGGCTCAGCCAGTTTGGACACCTGCCACCAAGCCTGATGACTTGAGTTATTCCTGAAGTAGGCTCTTTAGACAACCTTGCGCAACGTCTTTCAGGTGAAGAAACCAAGACATCCGCTGGCTATTACAGTTTACATGGCTGCAAGTTGGTACCCCAGAGCTTAGCATCTTATTCTATCGCCATAACCCTCCAAACACAAACCACATAACTTTAGACTTGGGTTAGACTTTAAAAAATAATCTGAGCTGGGCATTGTGGTGCCTATGATCCCAGCACTCTGGAGGCAGTGGCAAGAGAACTGCCAAAGGTTGGAGGCTAGCCGGGACAGCCTGGGCTACAGAGTGAGACCATATCTCAAAAACAAACAAATAAAAGGAAGAAAGCAAAAACCAAAAGAAATTGCCTAAAAACTGGATTTTACAGATGATGCAGCCAGTGTTCAAGGAAATGTCTTTGCCAAAGAGACTTAATCGCATAACAGAAATGACAAGAGAGCCCCAAGGGGCATTCTTTCCGCTCAGTCCTGTGTTGTTAGGAACCAAACTGACTTTCCTTCTTTCTCTTCTTTCTTCTGTTCTCACACTAAAATAGAAATATCTTTATTCTTGCTGATCATTAATGTGATATGTACTGTTGTAAATATTACATTTTAGTGTCTAGAGCAGAGTGAGGATTGAGCTGAGATTTTTGAGAGTCCTGTCCGTGTGTGCCCAAGGCCCTGGGTTCAGCTGTTAAGTACAGGGGTAAAAAGGAGGAAGAACAAAGTGGAAAGTGCCTTCCACTGTAAGTTTATCTCTCTTCTCCTAGCTTAATTAGTTTAGTTACATTTCTTGGCTTATCTTTACATGTGGGTGTTTGAGTCCCATGGTACACGTATGAAGGTCAGAGGACAACTTGAAGGAGTTCGTTCTCTCTTTCCACAGTGTAGGATGTAGTGATCGAACTGAGGTCCTCACACTTGGCTGCAAGCCCCTTTGCCCATTGCCATCTTGTTGGCCCTTGTAATTTTACTTCTCTTTTAATACTTTAACTTACGTATATTTTAAAGACCTTTTTTTTTTTTGAGACAGGGTTTCTCTGTAGCTTTGGAGCCTGTCCTGGAACTAGCTCTTGTAGACCAGGCTGGTCTCGAACTCTTAGAGATCCGCCTGCCTCTGCCTCCCGATTATAGGGATTGATGGAGGGTAGATAATGAGGGGGCAGATAGATAGCTCTGTAATTAACAATACTTGCTGCTCTTGCAGAGGGCTTAGTTCAATTCACAGTATCCACGTGGTGTTGTAATTAAGGGAGAGGTATAGATTGCGTTCCCAGCACCCAGCTCTCAGCGCCCAGCCGCCGGCCCGCTTAGCTGCTGGTTGCTTGCTTATGCCCGAAATAACATGAGAATTATATTCATTTAAACTCTGCCTGGCCCATTATCTCCTAGCTCTCACATCTAAACTAACCCATTATAAAAGTCTGTATGTCACCACGAGGTGGGTGACTTACCGGAAAGGTCTAACCTGCATCCATCTGCGACGGGGACCTCATGGCGACTGACTCACTTCCTTCTCTCTTCCCAGAACTTCCATTCTGTCTACTCCGCCCACCTAAGGGCTGACCTATCTTACAAGCCAGGCAGAGTCTTTATTTAACCAATCAAAGCACAGAATACAGATGAATCCGCCTACTCCACACGTAGTAGCTCACAGCTGTCTATAATGCTAGTTCCAGGGAAATCTGATGCCCACTTCTGACCTCCATGGGCACTGCGCACACATGTGGTGTACATATACACATTCAGACAAAGCATCCATATACATAAAATAAAAATAAATAATTCTTTAAATAAATAGTAAAAAAAAAAATTCCAAATTCCTGGAAGTGATTACTAAGCGTGTACATGGACTTTCAAGATCAAAATTATTGTTTTAGATTTAATGGGTATGAATGTTTTGCCTGCATGTTTATCTATACCACATGCATGCCTGGTGTCTATGGAAGCCAGAAGAAGGCATCAGATACCCTGGAACTGGAGTTACAAATGGCTGTGAGCCATTGTGTGTGTGACTGGAAACTGAACCAAAGTCCTCTGTAAGATCAGCAGGTGCTCTTAACTGCCGGACCATTTCTACCCCTGACTTTCAACATTTTAAAAATGGATGTCTTATTTGAAATTGCTAAGGGTCAGCCCTGCCATAGTATAAATCTATTGCCAAGGCCTAATTTAGCAAACCTTTCCCATGGGCCATTCCATCAGCCTTGACAGTCCCCTGCCTCTTGGATTACAGTTCTTCTCTTTTTTGTAATGTGTTTTGTGTGCCAGACAGTCTGGTCTTGAATTCAACTGTTCTGCCAATGGACCTAATGGAAACTGAGAGCGGTTTTGGGGTGTGTGTGTGTGTGTGTGTGTGTGTGTGTGTGTGTGTGTGTGTGTGTGTGTGTGCGCGCGCACCCGTGTGTGCATGCACATGTGTGTGCGTGCAGTGTGTAGGCCAGCCTTGAGTATCATTCCTCAGGCACCATTCGCCTTCACCTTTTTTCTTTCATTGGCCTGGAACTCACCAGGTAGTCTAGGCTAGCCAGCCAGTTCGCCCTACGGGCCCACCTATCTCTGATGGAGTTGGTATTATATGTACCTACCACCATGGCTCGCATTTGTTTATTTATTTAATTAATCTATGTGAGTTCTGGGATCAGACTCAGGTCCTTGTACTTACAAGGTAAGCACGTCACTGGCCAGTTTTCTCCCTAGCCCTGGAAACAGCTTTAGAAGCAGTCTATAGGCTGCTCAACTCATTTCACAGATATCTGTTAAATAAAATAGCACAGCCATGGTATTTTTCAAACATGAACTGTCCTCAAACCTAACCATCATTTATAATACTCCCCTATTATATAAGTTTCACACTTTTCCAAAGGATCACATGGTTCCTTTTTTTGGTTTTAATTTATTTAGAAGCCTAGAATTGATATGTAGTGTTGTAAATACATTTTGGCTCTGATCTCTGAAGAATTCCCTTTTCTGGGAATACCCTGGGCAACCAGGACCATACACATCTACCCTGTCAGCTCATTTCTGTGTCGGGGAGTTGGGGAGAAACAAGGATTCTCAGCCGGGCAGTGGTGGCGCACGCCTTTAATCCCAGCACTCGGGAGGCAGAGGCAGGCGGATCTCTGAGTTCGAGACCAGCCTAGTCTACAAGAGCTAGTTCCAGCGCAGGCTCCAAAGCCACAGAGAAACCCTGTCTCGAAAAACCAAAAAAAAAAAAAAAAAAAAGAAAGAAACAAGGATTCTCCACCCCGAAAAGGTTGTGATCCTGCCTCCCCCAGCTTAATCCCTGTTCTGTGATGAGGCCTGCTTCCCAGTGCACCAGGATGCGGTCCCTCAAGCATCGCCGCTGTGTTCTAACACAGTGGTACCTTCTTCTTGGTTATGTGCAGATACATAAGAAATGATCTTCTTCCCCGCAGGCCGGCACCGATGGGTCATCTACACCACTGAAATGCACGGCAAAAACACGTTCTGGGATGTGGATGGAAGCATGGTGCCTCCTGAATGGTAAGCTAAGCCACCATGCTATTTATCTGATGGGCAGTGTTTATTTCACAATAGAAGGACCTATTGCCTAGTTACTTGTAAGGCATTTGCTAGTGATGAGAGTGTGCCTCTGGGACGCAGAGGTATACAAGTTACTCCACAGCGTAAGTGGTTTAAAACAGCAGTCACCTGTTTTCCCATAACTTTTGTGAGTTAGGGGCTCTAGGCCAAACAAGATGTCCAGGGCCTCGGAATTCCAGGCTCATCTGAAGACGTGTTCACTTCACAGCTGGCAGGTAATGCTGGCTGTCAGCGTTGATTAATGCTGGGAGCACAGCTGAGGCTGTGGTTGGAACCCTCCATGTTCTTCTAGTGAGTGCTTGGAGAAAAATGCAGAAGCCATCCTGCCCTGCTAGACCTGGCCCGTGAAACATTTATTATTATGTCCGTCTTCCTTGCATTGAGACAGAAAGTGCTGCCCCAGTTTGGCAGACGGCATTGAGTGTCTTTTCTTGAGAGCGTGTTAAAATGACATCATATGTACGTAATATATGGTGGTGTGGTAATCTGGGGAAGACACACGCACAGTATCACCCATGCGAGCGAAGGGAGTGGCACAGAGAAACCTGGCCCTGGACTTCTCCAGCAGTTTGAATCCAGCCATGTCCCTCAGCTTCTTTAGGACGTGGTTTCCTCATCTATATAGCGAGAACCCTAAAGTTCTTCAAGTCTCTAAAACCTATGGTTTCATAATATGCACGCAAATTTATATAGAATATTTCAGAGCAAAGTACTTACATTAAAAAAATAATTTTTTTTGATTCTTGAAATAACAAACTCTGAAAATCCTTCCCAGTTGGTCTAGAAATTTTCATTTAAGAAAATTCAAAAAACAAAGACAGAGCTAGAGCCGGGCG
>JAQHUG010000011.1:3220833-3231621 GCA_028555095.1 Dicrostonyx torquatus
CAGAGGCAGGCGGATCTCTGAGTTCGAGACCAGCCTAGTCTACAAGAGCTAGTTCCAGCGCAGGCTCCAAAGCCACAGAGAAACCCTGTCTCGAAAAACCAAAAAAAAAAAAAAAAAAAAGAAAGAAACAAGGATTCTCCACCCCGAAAAGGTTGTGATCCTGCCTCCCCCAGCTTAATCCCTGTTCTGTGATGAGGCCTGCTTCCCAGTGCACCAGGATGCGGTCCCTCAAGCATCGCCGCTGTGTTCTAACACAGTGGTACCTTCTTCTTGGTTATGTGCAGATACATAAGAAATGATCTTCTTCCCCGCAGGCCGGCACCGATGGGTCATCTACACCACTGAAATGCACGGCAAAAACACGTTCTGGGATGTGGATGGAAGCATGGTGCCTCCTGAATGGTAAGCTAAGCCACCATGCTATTTATCTGATGGGCAGTGTTTATTTCACAATAGAAGGACCTATTGCCTAGTTACTTGTAAGGCATTTGCTAGTGATGAGAGTGTGCCTCTGGGACGCAGAGGTATACAAGTTACTCCACAGCGTAAGTGGTTTAAAACAGCAGTCACCTGTTTTCCCATAACTTTTGTGAGTTAGGGGCTCTAGGCCAAACAAGATGTCCAGGGCCTCGGAATTCCAGGCTCATCTGAAGACGTGTTCACTTCACAGCTGGCAGGTAATGCTGGCTGTCAGCGTTGATTAATGCTGGGAGCACAGCTGAGGCTGTGGTTGGAACCCTCCATGTTCTTCTAGTGAGTGCTTGGAGAAAAATGCAGAAGCCATCCTGCCCTGCTAGACCTGGCCCGTGAAACATTTATTATTATGTCCGTCTTCCTTGCATTGAGACAGAAAGTGCTGCCCCAGTTTGGCAGACGGCATTGAGTGTCTTTTCTTGAGAGCGTGTTAAAATGACATCATATGTACGTAATATATGGTGGTGTGGTAATCTGGGGAAGACACACGCACAGTATCACCCATGCGAGCGAAGGGAGCGGCACAGAGAAACCTGGCCCTGGACTTCTCCAGCAGTTTGAATCCAGCCATGTCCCTCAGCTTCTTTAGGACGTGGTTTCCTCATCTATATAGCGAGAACCCTAAAGTTCTTCAAGTCTCTAAAACCTATGGTTTCATAATATGCACGCAAATTTATATAGAATATTTCAGAGCAAAGTACTTACATTAAAAAAAAAATTTTTTTTGATTCTTGAAATAACAAACTCTGAAAATCCTTCCCAGTTGGTCTAGAAATTTTCATTTAAGAAAATTCAAAAAACAAAGACAGAGCTAGAGCCGGGCGATGGTGGCGCACGCCTTTAATCCCAGCACTCGGGAGGCAGAGGCAGGAGGATCTTTGTGAGTTCGAGACCAACCTAGTCTACAAGAACTAGTTCCAGGACTGACTCCAAAGCTGCAGAGAAACCCTGTCTCGAAAAATCAAAAAAAAAAAAAAAAAAAACCAAAAAAGACACAGCTAGAAATTGCTGATCTAGTGGGGCAAGCTTGGAATCCTGTCTTCAAGAGGGCTGGGCGATGACTCCCTGACAGCGCTCACCCAGCACCAGGCCTTGCTTTCAGCTCCTAGTACTACAAAACAAACAGCAGTAAGCACAACCCAGAAGTTAATGCGTTGGATTGGCTGTGACAATTGATTCCCACTGAACCTGGTCACTGACATGCTTTGCCAGTCTATTGAAAAGGAACTGGGGTAATCGCACTTAAACTCTTCAATTCTAAAGACTTGGAAACCTGGCCTGGATGTTACAGCATAGGTGAAATGCAAGCGTAAGACAGAAGGATTACTGGGGATTGCCATGAGCTGGAAGTACAGACTCCTCCTGGAGGGTGGCAGCCCTCCTCAGCTCTCCCTGGTGCTGGTTGGTGAGAGACACACCAAGGCTTTCCAGATAATGAGGATGTTTGTGTTTTCGTTATGAGAGTTCTTGTTTTTCTAACGCTGTTTTCTTTGTAGCAGTTTAAGTATACCCAATAGAATGTTCCATGGTGATGGGAATTTATGTCTGCACAGTCTAACACAGTAGGCACACCTGGCCCCAAGCGCTTTAAAATGTGGCTAATAGAGCTGAGATAATGAGTCCTTTGTTTACATATCAATTGGGGTCTGGGTCAGGGCTTCATTCTGTAGCCTAGGCTGGTCTGGTCAGCTCATGGTGATCCTCCTGGCTCATCTTCATACTAAGATAACAGACAGGCATCAACCTTTTATTCATATACTCAGCCTTTTCTTAGAGTCAGATGAGCTATTTGATTGGGCAAGCCATTTTCGGGAATGCTGTTTGGCAAGGAAAACAGTCTGCCAAGCTCTCTCACGCGCGAGGAGGTTTTCACCTGGGCTGGTACTTGGACTGATTGGGAGCTCTGGTGCCCTTGCCGGAAGTCACTGACTGTGAGAGGTGAAACAGCAGTGGCTCAGAGGTGGCACCTTTAGGCTTAGTGTTGCTGGTTTTAGGAGACGAGGCTGTGGTTCTGTTACCGTCTGGGGAGCTGTCCGGGTCTAGAGCTGCCGCCCCTAACTAAAGCAGTTCTCTGTGTTAAAGGACTGAACCCACAGCCTCAAGGTCAAGCGCAGGGCTTAGGAGCTGAGGGACCACCTTGCTTTTGAGAGGCTGATTGTCTGTATCTGGAGTTCGTGCTGCGTGGACATGAAAGACGCGTGTTGTGTTCAGACTGACATCTGTCCCCTTTAGATACTAGCTTCTGTGCTCGGCGTCAGCATCTTGGGAGCCGGGAAATAGGGGGTGCTGGTTTATATTATGTGGAATGAAGCCCATTTCAAACTAGAATTAAAATTTTGGCAAGATCAAAGTCCTGTTGAGCTGAGCGGGCGAGTCCTTTTATATATGAGCATGTATAGATCACACAGATGAGAAGGCAGAGCAGGAGAAGACAGGAGCACTCTGGCAGCTGCCTGAGGGCGACAGAGGAGAGGGAGCTGGGCTTCTCTGTGAAGGGGATCTCCCAAGGGTAGACTTTGATGCCTCGTCTCTGTAGGGAAGAAGTGGAGGCTGAGCTCTGTTTGTTCTTAGCCTGACCTCAGTCTGCTGGCTGTGGCATGCTGTGGAGTTCTCCCTTCCTCCCATCCCTAAATCTGAAGGTGGGACCCTGATGGCACTGTTTCTCCTTGTGAACTTGGCACTCCAGAGGCTGAGGCAGGATGGCTATGAATTCAAGGCTAGACTGGAGTACAGAGTGTAATCCTGCCTAACAAAACAAAATAAAATTGAAGGTGGGTTTCTCTTTAATTAGAGAACCAGGTAGCATTATGCACATGTGGTATGAATAACAGATGCAACTTAATCATCGCTGTTCATTCAGCTTTATTGAGTACACAGAGCTTCTAAACTAAAGTAGATACTACAAATGGGACATTGGATAAAACAAGTGGATGTTCTTATGGCAGAAAACTTGTGTCTTTTTCTGGGTATATTCGAAGTAACAGTGAAAGCAAAGAAGATAAAATGAAGCTGGGATTTATGGGAAGGAGGTAGAGAACAATGGGGGAATCCAGGATGTGTCTGTGTGTGTCTGTGTATGTGTGTCTGTGTATGTGTGTCTGTGTGTATTTTTGAGACAGAACCTTGCTCTATAGCCTATGTTGGCCTCAAACTCATGATCCTGTCCTGACTTCTGGGTGCTGGTAGCTGGTATTATCGGCACAGACCCCTGTGCCCTGCTTAGGAGGTTATTTTAATACAGGGGACAGGGAAATCTTTGAGGAAGTGACATTTGGGGAACTTAGGAGGGGTGGGAGTTCCAGGCAGAATCTTCCCTAGAAGCTTAGCAGTGGGAGCTCAGGTGTATCACACGCACTCCTCCGTGTGTTATAAGAACAGCAGTATGGCTAGTTTGACTGGAGCATGCGAGTGAGGGGAAGATGAGAAACAGGATAGGACAAACAACTGTGCCCCAGCACACTGTGGGCAATGGTTGATACTTTCTCTTCTTACCCAGAACACTGTGGGCAACGGTTGACATTCTCTCCTTACCCAGAACACTGTGGGCAACGGTTGATACCTTCTCTTCTTACCCAGAACACTGTAGGCAACGGTTGATACCTTCTCTTCTTACCCAGCACACTGTGGGCAATGGTTGATACCTTCTCTTCTTACTCTCACATTCCTTGCAGTCACTGAGAGGTGAGGTAGGTTGTGATCAGGTTTACAAATTCTTTTAAACAGCCGTTTTGGAAATGATCTCATTTTCTGAGGTATCATCAACATTTGAATCATTTCAAAGTAGGGTGTCCAAATGTGGTCCCATCATGCCTCTGTACCTTCGTGTATAATTACTACATTTCAGACATCTCTTGTTTAAACACAATCTAAATATTGATTTCAAGAAATTATCAGTGATATACCGTGGGGTTTGGGCTGAACCTCAGAACTAAATCGATGGAATACAAAGCAATAGGATAAAAAGTATATATGTACATTAATTTTTTTTTTTGACACAAAGCCACCTGTAAGAAATGAAAACTCAAAGACAATTACTATTGAATAATGTTAGTTCTCTATCATTATGACAGAATACCTGAAATAATGACGTACAAAGAGAAAAGAGCAGGCATGAGAGCCATGCTCGCCCCAAGAGCTTTAGTTTGGTTTTCAGGCTGGAGATACAGCTCAGACACATGCCCAGGGTGTGCAAGCTTGTGTTCAGTCCACAGCAGCAGCAAATCAATCAGTCAAGAAGAGTCCGTTAAAGTGGGAAAGGGGACGCATATGAGAGTTGTGGTAGAAGGTGACAGTTTCCTCACGTGTCCTGCATGTGGACAGGGTGTCACAGAAATAAGGCCATGCCTTTCTTGTTGCGCTTTGCCAAGTAGCCTCCAGTCTGGATTTGTCCCAGTGTTAATTATAACTTCTGTCAGTTCATTAAGATGTCTGCTAGGTTTTCCTAAAAGAAGAAATGACTCGTTTTCCTTTTGTAGTTAATTAGCATTTTGTAAGGCAGTATGTTGGAGTTTCCTATCCCATTCATATTTTTAATCTATTTGTTAGTATCAATTCCTGGTTGAGTCAGTGGATTATAATCAGTTTCTCTAATTAGTCCTTTTATTAATTAAATTGGGCTCAATTTGATTATTGGGGGCACATATGGACTGCCTTTTGGATGCTTTTGAAATGACCCCATCCTTCTTAGAGTGAGCCCTGGCTTTCCAGTTCCAGGTGCTTCCCTTTCACTTCATGGCTTCTGTCTCCACCTTGTCAACACTGACTTCTCTGCAGGAGATGGGTTAGGGCGTGCCATCCAGCCTGATGCCCTGTCAGGGCTGTGGCATCCAGTCCAGTCAGTAGGAAACTGAAGAGCCATGAGATCTGCTCTTTTTGCTGTAATAGTTTTGCTAGATGACGAAAGTTGAATGGGATCGGAAGATAACGGGATAATGTAGTGGTTGAAAAGCCACTGGGCGTCATTCTACAAAGTTGGTCATGAGTGGAATGAGGAAGGATGTTCCTGAGGCGTGCTGACAGCTAGGCTTCTTGGGCCAGTTAGCTAAGATGGCAACTCAAGGGTGAGACAGAACCGACTTCTTGCTAAAGAAAGTTTTAGTTGTCTCTATATTAGATCAGATTAGCCACGGTGTTCCCGTAAGACAGAGCCTAATCCAGAGCAAGATCATGGCTCTTCACCCCTTCTGTAAAGGCTGAGAGAGATGAGGAAGCCACAGGGAAAAGTTTGAAGCTAGCAGGGGAGCCTTATGAGGTTTAAGGAAAGAAAGCATTTCCGTGACGTCACAGTCACGTGTGTAGCAGCTGCAGCAAGTTACCCAGAAGATGCGGCTGAGATCACTGATGAAGGTGGCAATGCTACATGAGTTTCAGTGCAGATGAACAACTCCCTCTGCACTAGAGTTGAATTTCATAGCTAGACTTGAGACATCAATGCCTGGCTCAATGGTTACTCTCCTCTTCAAGCCTCCTGCAGCAGATGGCTTCAGGTCCAAGTCACTGCTGTTTGCTGCTCCAGAAACCTGTGCAAACCCTGTGGTCTGTGAATGGAATGGCAAAGCCTAGACAGCAGCATTTCTGGTTACAACCCGGCTGACTGATGCCACTGTGGAGACGTAGTGCTCAGAAATAAAGATTCCTTTCCAGCATCACTACTCAATGACAACTCTTACTGAGGGCTCCAAGGGAGATGGACAAGGAACTGAATGCTTACAGTCCTGCTAACACACACCCCTTCTGCAACCCTGCATCAAGGAGTAATTCTGACTTTCAAGACATTATTTACAAAATACATGCAGTAGTTACAGCTACTACACACCCGATTCCTCTGATGGATGTGAGCGGTTCATTGAAAGCCTAGGAGGTAGTCACTATTCTGGATAATATTCTGGATAATATTCACTGAGGATGTAAAAATAGCTGTATACAAAAGAGCTGGCTCCAGCCCTCACGAATGGATCTGAGGGGTTCAGGGCTTCAGAGGGCGCGAAAATGAAAGATGTGAGAGAACAAGAATTAGAAGTAGAGCCAAGATGCCAAGATGTTACTGGAATAGAGATGCTTACGGGCTGGGAAGGAAAGAGACCTTTTGCGATAGTGTTTCCTGGTAAAGGAACATCATTGTTATGAACATCATTGAGATGATAGCAAGGGATTTAGGGTGTTACATGAACGCAGTTGATAGAGCGGTAGCATGGTTAGAGAGGGATAACTCCAAGAGGTTCTTCTCTGGGTAAAATCATTTCAAAGGGCGTCAGATACAGCATGAGAATTCCTTACAGAAGACTCAACTGACGTGGCCAACTTTGGTGTTGTTTCTAAGTGTTCTTTTGTTTGTTTTTGTTTTTTTTCGAGACAGGGCTTCTCTCTGTAGCTTGGGAGCCTGCCCTGGAACTCATTTTGTAGCCCAGGCTGACCTCGAACTCACAGAGATCCACCTGCCTCTGCCTCCCAAGTGCTGGGATTAAAGGCGTGCGCCACCACCACCTGGCTTTAAGTGTTCTTTTAAGAAGATGCAGGGATTTGATGACTGTTCCTCCTATTGCTTCCAGGTATGGCACTAGGATTTTAGGTCATCATAAATTAAAATTGATTTTTTTTTCACTCAGAGAGTATCAAGATAATGGGATTATCTGTGTATTCTCTGAAATTTGCGGGATCAAACAATTAAAAAAAAATAAGAAGATGCAGGGAGTTTAGAAGGATGTCTCGGTGGATAAGGTGCTTCTTGTGCACGCGTGAGGACCTGAGTTTGGATCCCCAGCACACACGTAGCCCAGGGTGGTGGTGTGCTCTGAGAGTCCCAGCACTGGGAGGCGGAGTTAAGAAGACCGCAGACACTTGCTGACCAGCCTGTCCAGCCAGCAAGCCCAGGTTCAGGAAAACCTCTCCCAAAGTAGTGAGGAAAGTGACACATTGTGTCAACTTGCAGTCCCCACATATACCGCCCCAAGAAGCATGCACTGGCATGCATGCTCATGTCCCCCAACACACAGACACAGAAAAAGAAGAAAGTGCCAGGCTAGGGGTGTAGCTCAGTGGCAGAGTGCTTATAGGAGAGACAAGACTTGAAGACGAAAATGATTCAAGATGATGGCTAGCAACTTCCAGCAATAAAGTATTACAGATTAGGGTATGTGTAGTTTGGGGACATACTGCTGCATGCTTACTAGATGCCAGCATCATGTGAGCTACAGGAAGGCTTCCTGTGATACCTTCCTTCATGTGCTGCTGAACACACTGTCCCACGACATTCCTCTAGTGGTTTTATATCCCCGTCAACCGCACGTTCCATTCCCATCTCCCAGTCTATATCACTTACTGTACTTACTCGATAGTTCTTTTTTTTTTTTTTTTTTTTTGGTTTTTTCGAGACAGGGTTTCTCTGTAGCTTTGGAGCCTGTCCTGGAACTAGCTCTTGTAGACCAGGCTGGTCTCGTGGTCTTGAACTCACAGAGATCCGCCTGCCCCTGCCTCCAGAGTGCTGGGATTAAAGGTGTGCACCACCACTGCCCGGCCTCGATAATTCTTTAGGTGTAACTAAGCCAGTGCTTCCATCCTGGTCCCCTCAGTAGACTGCCACCTCCCACTGTGAACTTCCTGCTGACCCCAGTTTGCCTCCAGCACCCACACATGGCTGCTCCTAAGGGCACCCCTCTTAGCATGAGTTTTATGACTCACCTTGCTGGGTTAACATACAAAATAGTGAGTTTCACTATGACATTTTCATACATATCTATAATAACTGGGCATATTTTCCTCCTACCCCAGCGTGGCCACACTTCATGGTGTTTTATTCTGGTTGCTGTGTAGTTTCAAGAAAGAGGTTCAGGCATTAGGCTGATCCCTCAGGAAGCTGCTGTACCGCTAGTTGTCTGGAGGAGGTGGTAGCTCCTAGACTCGCGTGCAGGTGACACAAGATGCAGTTTAGGGTGGGAGTCATTATCAGTCACCGGGGCACCAGTTATCAGCCAGCCTGGCAGAGCAGACATTGGCTCGCACTCTCTTTGTTAGCAGTTGGGTGTTTCCTCTGAGTGCTCTGCTCCAGGCCTTCACAGTGGAGGTGCCATCCGGAGCTGTAGTCATGACCTCACTCTGGAAGGCCACACTGCCACACGTACAGGGGCCCTTTTGCACAGAGATACCTCATAACTTGACAGCTGGCTTCCCTGGAGCCAAAAGTTGGAGAGAAAGCAAAAGAGTCCTCTCCAGGTGGAAGCTAGGCTTTCCAAACCTAATCTTGGAAGTGACATTCTGCTTCTTAGGAGCGAGCCAATTAGCCCCCCCCACCCCCGCTCTAAGAAAATGGGCGTTGAGTCCAGAAAAGGAGATCATTGGAAGCCCTCTCGAGAGGAAGCGAAAGTAAGAGCTATGTAAAACTTCGAAATGAAAAGGAAAACGAAATAAATGCTCATTAAGTAGATGGGCCTTGTGACACATACCTGAGGTTCTGGCTCTCCGTAGATGGAGAGAGAAGCAGAGAAAGTTGGGGCCAGCCTGTACTACATAACAAGACCAGCAACAGTAAAAGCCTGTTCGGATCACTGATGGTAGAGTTACCAAGGTAGGGGAAGCGGAATGGGAGGGGGAAGCAGGCTTGGGAGTCAGAAGTTCTCTTTGTAGGCGCAGCTGGGACAGAAGAGTAGTCAGATGAAACCACTCACTGGAAGTTGGGATAGAAATTGGTGCTGGCAGTGCAGGTTTGCTGTATTTTTAGCCAGTGTACTGTGTAATTTAAAAGAATGCGGCCTTCGGTGGCATGCCTCACTTGCTGCTCTGGAGACCAGGGAAGAACAGACCGACTGTATTGCTAGAAATTGAGCTCAGACTGGTAAGTTGCTTATGGCTTGCAAGGAATCATACAAGCCTGTCCATCAGGCGTGCCTGGACATGCCTCAGGGGCTGGTGTGCTTGGAACTGGCAAGCTCCCGGAGGAATGGGAATTCTAACGCTGCGCCTCTGTCTGTAGAGAGGCTGACTGGTGGGGAGCATGAAGCTTTTAATCACAGGCCAGCTCCTGCACCTGCCGATGCGCCTCTCCTCTCAGGAGACTATGTGCTGTGTCGTCTAGAGGGTAAGAGAACACAGCTCCTGGACGGCTGGCTGAGCTGTCTCCTGCTTCAGTGACCGCGAGCTCTCAGGGAGAGGAACATCAGATGCTGCCCAGCTGGCAGGCCGCCGTGCCTGTCTTCTGCTGAGTCCTCAGGTGCCAGTGAGGCCTTTGATAGTCTTGTAGCTGCATAATCTCACCTGGGGACAGATCTTCTTCCAAGGCCTTGGTGAATTTTGTTCGAACCAGAAATCCTTAGTCATCCTGTCAGCTTCGCTTATTCTTCCCCAGTCTTGCGGGGAAACGAGTGCCCTCTATGGCTCTCGCCTTGCTCTGCTCCTGTCAGTCTGCCAGTGGCCGGTGCAGCCACTGGGTCCATCCGTGGATAAGCAGAGGGTGTGTGTGGTACAGATGTTGGAAGGGCACTGGGGGCTGGGTGGGTCTTGAAGGAAGAACACAGTACTGCCTGCAATCGAGTATAGCAGTCTGTTTACATTCAGCTAATATTAATTGAGGGCCTCGCTACATGTCAAGGACGGGGATGTGTTTATGTGAGAAGTGCAATATATATGCCCTCTGGGAGTTTATAGTCACTTAATAAATACAGTCAGGCGGAATAATAATGTTCTACAACTCAGGGTTTTCATTTTCCTGTCAACCTTTTTTTCCCCTGATGGGATCAGCAGTAAGATTTTAATTTCTCCAGGAATTGTATTAGTTTCATTGCTCGTATAGAATAGCCTTCAAGTATTTAGTTAAGTAAATAAGAATATATATTTATACCACTTTTATTTTCCCCAGTTTTATCTTTAAATTAACTATCCCTGTCTAGATAGTAATGCACAAATGTTTATTTTCATTGGGTATGGTAGTTAGCCTGTGCATGGACTTACAGACATAATAAACAAATAAATAATGAGTAAATTAAACATAAGATTTGACAGAGTTAAAATGTTGCTGAGTTGGAGAATTAGAATGTTTGGATGATTTCATGCATGTAGAATAAAATTATCATTCTCACATCAGTAGATTCACTGTTGTGACTTGATGTGTAGAAGCTCTGAACTGACCACAAATTGTGGTTTAACGGCTTGCGTGTATGCTGCGTGCCCACTTGGTGGCACCTTCTGTTCATTTTTAGCTAACATGTCGTTTTCCTCAGTGTGGAGCACTTATGTCTCCTTGTATACTGTCATCTCGCTCTCCCTCCCTCTCTTTCTTCCTCTCTCCCTCCCTCTCTCCTTTCCTCCCTCCCTCCCTCCCTCTCT
>JAQHUG010000011.1:3233664-3245521 GCA_028555095.1 Dicrostonyx torquatus
CATTTGATCCACAGGTAATAGGAAGGGAACTGAGTAGCAGTCTGACTTTGATCAAAGGAGACACACTTCCTCCGCCTACTCCAACAAAGCCACACCTCTTAATAGTGCCACTCACTATGAGCTTAGGGGTGTCAGTTGCATTGAAACTACCGCCCCAGAGAACAATTTTGTGACATTGGTGCTCTCTTCCTATGTTTGTGTAAAGTCCAGGATCTCACTCAGGCCTCCAGGCTTTCTGGCAAGCACTTTTACTAAGCCACCTCGCCAACCCACAGCTTTTCTCCCTGCGTGGACTAAGCATCTGATTGTTGCCCAGTGTTGTCACTGGAGCCCAAGCCACAGTTGCCTCCTGTTTGGCTTCTGCAGCAACAGCCCAAATGATTTGATTACATTCTTGCAGCCCACTGCCATTGTTGCCTTGGGAGAGATTAGTGATTGGGCTTTATCTGGTTTTTGTTTCCCTTGCTGAGCATTGAATTTAGGGCCTGTGTATGCTAGGCTAGTACTGTACCACCGAGCTACATGCCTAGCCCATAATAAAGTCTGAGGGCTAGTCGTCTTTGCTGTTGTTTCGTGTGTGTGTGTGTGTGTGTGTGTGTGTGTGTGTGTGTGTGTTATATTTGGGGGTTTTGCTCACTATCTTAATTGCCTGAATTTGCAGACTCAAACCAGAGGGTATGCATGTGAGACCAACACTCCATCCCTGGACTCTGCCCCCAACCCCGCTTTCTTTTTCTGAAACCTCATGTAGGGCATATTGTGTTCTCCTCGTGGTGAGGATACAGCTCCCCTCAGTTCACTTGGTCCACAAGGCTTGTATGATCCCCGTGCTTTCCAGCTCTGAACACGGCCTTACGTTTGTGCTCAGCCTCATTGACTCTGGTTTTTTCTTAAACTATGAGGACACTCTTATTCCAGGCTCTTGATGGAGGCTGTTTCTCTAGGCCTCACGTGTCCTGTGGAGAAGAGGCGTGCTACCCCCTCACAGTGTCATTCTTTCCCCATTGGCCTGTGGGAAATCCCCTGGCATTTTACTTTTTTATTTTTTATTGAGAATAGATTTACCCCCCATACAATGTATCCTGTTTATATCCTGTTTATAGTGTCCCTCCCTCTACTCCCAGCTCCTCCCTACGTCCCCTCCCATCCTGACCCACCCCTTTCTGTCTCTCATTAGAAAACAAATGGGCTTAGAAGGGATAATAATAAAATGTAGGAAGATAAGACAAAAACTAACACATCAGAATAGGACAAAACAAACCAACAGAAGGAAAAGAACAAGAAACGGACAGACACAGAGACCCACGTGTTTGCACACTCAGGAGTCCCCTGAAAGCACTAACCAGGCAGCTATACTACATATGCCAAGGACCATATTTATATTTCTGGGTCTGGGTTCCCTAACTCGGGATGATTTTTTTTTTCTAGTTTGAAAAAAAGTGAAATCATGAAATTGTCAGGTAAATGCTTAGCGTTTATTGTGTATTTTATCTTTCTTGTCTGTTTCCCCAATTCCCATACTAAAACCTTCCTAGCACATAATAGCTTATTAGATGAGTGCTTGTCGGATGAAGATAGATATATTTTCTGTGAAGCAATCATTATTTTTAGAGAAAATGATCAATTTAAGTCCTTAATGCAAAAAATGACACTCCTTTATGATTTTAAAACAGATTTGGTTTTGTTTTATGTGTATAACTGACTTGCCTGCATGTATGTCAGTATGCTTCTGTCCTGTAAGCTAGAAAAGTTCCTTATCCTTACCCCCAGAACTGGAGTTAGAGCTGGGAGCCTCCATGTGGACCCTGGTCCCCTGCAAGAGCAGGAAATGCTCGTGCCTGCCGAGCTATCTCTCCAGTGTTCCCCCGCCCTATCCTTTTTAGAGACAGGATCTTACTGTGTAGCTCTGGCTGGCCTGGAACTGCTTAGACCAGGTTGGCCAGGAGCTCATAGAGATCCACCTGCCTCTGCTCATCCCGTGCTGGGACCAAAGGCATGCAACACTGCACCTTGCTTAAAATAGGTCCTCTTAATGTTTGTTTTCTGACCGTAAAACAAGAATACAAATATGTTCCAAGAAACCGCAAATTGAATGATTAGATTTTTCTGCTACCATTTTTAAAACTACAAGGTCTGGCTATGTAGCCCAGGCTGGCCACGAACTCCCCATCCTCCCACTTTGGTCCCCTGAATGCTGGATTGGCAGGTGTGTGCCACCACACCCAGTTCTGTGTGATTTTGGTTTTAAGACAAGGTTTCAGCCCAGTCTGGCCTGAAGCTTGCTCTGCAATCCAAGGCTGGCATTGGACTGGTAACCCGTTTGCCTGTATGTTACAATATTGCATCCACAAAGGAGTCTTACATTTTACAAAAAAAAAAAATAAATAAAAAATTAATGGAATTTCTACACCTGGGCTGTGGAAATAAGCTGGGGTTATCCTTTTAAAACAAAGAACTCTTCTTGTTGCCTATGTCCAGATTTTTTTTTTTAAATCTTTATTGTATTCATAGGTTATCATGACCGTGGTACATTCTGGGTGTATCACAAGTAGGAAATTAGATAGATATTTTCAACATTTCTGTGTGACCATCAGTGAAAGATTGCATTGTAGAAATGACCTTAGAAAACCATTCATCAAGGTAGACTGAGAGAAATATCTGTCTACCACTAAACCATTGTGTACTTCAGAGGAAGTGATTTTGCTTTCAGTGGCACCTTAAGTGAAGTAAGACTGGAAGTCAATAGAATCTATAATCTCAAAATAATGACAGAAGACGTGGGTAGGATTTATAAACTATTTCCTGAATTGGTTTGATAAAGGATATTTCTTTTTAACACAATTGATTTCTTCTTACTAAATAGTATGTGTTTGTTACAGAAAACAATGAGGGAAACAAGCAGTCCATTACGCCGCCAGATGGAAACAATAGCCATTACCATTTTGATGTGTGTTATTCTGATCTCCTTTTCTGGGTACATACACACTTTGGGTTCCATTCTTTAACGTGTTTAAAGTTTTAATTCAATTCATTTTGTGTGTATGTGTGCTTTCATGAGTTTATATGCCCCAGATGTATGCAGGAGCCTGCTGAGGTCAAAGAGGGCATTAGATCCCCTCAACTGGAGTTAAACCCATCACATGGTGCTGGGAACCAAACCTGGGTCCTCTTCAATAGTAATAAGTGCTCTTAACCACTGAACCATAAGTCCAAGTCCAAAATTTTGTTCTTTTGGGGTGTGTGTATGTCTGTCTGTCTGTATGTGTGTGTATATCTGTCCCTCTGTCTGCGATGTATGTGGGTGCCTACAGAAGCCAAAAGAGGGTGTCAGATACTCTGTACAGTGTCACAGGTAGCTGAGCGCCCTGCAGTGGTTGCTAGGAACTGAATTCAGGTCTTCAGCCATAACAGTCAGCACCCTGAACCACTGAGCTGTCTGTCCAGCCCCTGTTTTGATGATTAATTTCCTTGTTCTGCCACCTTGGACAAACCACTTAAAGTCTTGTGCACTGGATCCCTTGGTTATTAAACTGGAGCTATAACCTCCACTTCCCCTGTTACAAGGATAAATGAATTAATGGTTTTTGCAGTGTTGAGAACAATGCCCATGATTTACAAATGCTACCGTAGTATTGTTTAAAAAATTGACCAAACAGCTGGGTGATAGTGGTGCACACCTTTAATCCCAACACTTAGGAAGCAGAGGCAGGCCTGGTCTACAAGAGCTAGTTTCAGGACAGGCTCCAACGCTGCAGAGAAACCCTGTCTTAAAAAAAAAAAATCTTATGCCGGGCAGTGGTGGCGCACGCCTTTAGTCCCAGCACTCGGGAGGCAGAGGCAGGCGGATCTCTGTGAGTTCGAGACCAGCCTGGTCTACAAGGGCTAGTTCCAGGACAGGCTCCAAAGCTACAGAGAAACCCTGTCTCGAAGAAAAAAAAAAATCTTTTTGACCAAACAACCTGCTTTTAAACCTTAAAATGTGGCAAATGTTTTATCAAGTGCTAGAGTAGTCTATACTGTAATTTATAGAGGGAGGGTAGTCCAGTGGCTTCCATGTGTAATTTAAGCTTTCCCTTTTATTCTTGGTTTTGTTCTTTCCATTTTCTCACTATTATGAATAAAGTTGTGAGCAGCATCCTCCGTGTACATGAGTGTTTGGCCCAGGTGTCTCCTTTTCTTTAAGGCAATTCCTACAAGAAAGAGTATTAAATACAGCATATATAGCCTGTACAGTTTAGAAGAAACTGTTTTTTAAAAAAAATCAAAAGTGTGTAATGACACATCTTGTATTCTAGTGAACATTTCAAATAAACTGTATACTTACCGAGACATTTTCGGTGTTTCTTTTCTCCCTAGAGTGCTTGTTTTAGAAGATTAGTCACCTCTTGCTGTTTCTGAGCACTTTGACTCCGGAATTTTTGGATGTGTAATGGGAAATCTAACTTAGTTTTCTTTTTTAAACAAATCCATCCTAGCAGTGTGCTGAGAAATCATTGCTTTCCCAATGATGCGGCAGTCCAGCCCTTCCTCTGGTTAGCTTGAGCCTGTGGGGACTGGACGTCTCCCTGTCTGCTGGGCACGTTCTTTTGTTTGTGACCTAACACTTGCTATCTTCTAGTGACAGTCTTCCTGGCTTTTACCAGCATCCACAGTTGTCTTGGATGGGCTTCCAGCTGATTCTAGAATGCTATCACTGAATTCTGAAGGAGAACCTGTTGGGGTCTGATTCACATTTTATTTAATTAATAGTCCCTATGTTAACAAGCTTTGAGTAGCCATCTTTAAAGCATATTTGATTTTTTAATTTATATAACGTGGGTTGGGAAATGGGGTGGGAAGGGTTACAGGAATTATGATCTCACATCTCTGTTTCCAGTCCTATTGATTCACTTCAGTATATTTGAGTATTGATTTTCCCTAGTGTTATACTTTGTTATCATAAATTCTCTTTTTGTCTTTGCAACTTTCCTCCTTTTTGCCACTGTCCTTATTTGTGGTCTCAGGGCTCTGGCAAGCTTTTCTGTTTTATCTCTAGGCAACGTCAGTCACCAGTGTTGTAGACAGTGCTCTTAGAATGTTGGCATCTTTAAGTCATTCGAATAAGTCCGACCCTTTGCAAATAAAATACTTCAATGTGGAAATCTAAAGGCACCATTTTTTTCCCTTTGATTTAATAATCATAACAAAAACAGAAGGGTTATATTATTAGTCCTGCAGGCCATATACATTTTCTTATTTCTTTGTAGCTTATTGGAATGATTATAGTTTTCTGTTTGTGATTGGATTTCAGAATGTTTGTGTGTGTGTGTGTGTGTGTGTGCATGTGCGTGTGCGTGTGTGCGTGTGCGCGTGCATGTGCCTGAGAGAGAAAGAAGGTCTCACTGTGTAACTCTGGCTGGCCTCAAATTCACAGAGACCTGCCTGCCTCTGCCTCTCTAGTGCTGGGATTAAAGGCGTGCGCTACCAGGCCTGGCTGATGATGGATTGTTCTTTACTTGTTTCCTGATGCTTGCATATATCTTTGCAAGGATTTCAAATTTTATAAATTACTATAAAAATGATCTTGCATTTACTTTTTTTTGGTAAATTCTTCAATTTATCACTTAAGTAATCAAATAGGCATTTGCAGGCTTTAGACTACTGTTTCTTAAATATCATTTTAACCTTCAGTGGTCTTGAAAGTAATTAATTGAAAAAAAAAGTTTTCTTATTACTTAAGCTGACTCAGTGAGATGAAAGGGAACTCTTTCCACTGTGCCTTAAAAAATCACATAAAGCCCTCTTGCTTTGACAGCTAATCCTTCTTCTTAGTAATTGACAGAACCTGTCCCACAACCAGCAGCCACAGGGGTCTCCATATTTTGTTACTGGTCCTGGCTTGTTGGTCCCAGTCACTCGAGTAATCCTGTTTTCTTTTCTTTCTTTCTTTTTTTTTTTTTTTGTTTGTTTTTCGAGACAGGGTTTCTCTGTGACTTTGGTGCCTGTCCTGGAACTAGCTCTTGTAGACCAGGCTGGTCTCGAACTCACAAAGATCCGCCTGCCTCTGCCTCCTGAGTGCTGGGATTAAAGCGTGCGCCACCACCGCCCGGCAATCCTGTTTTCTTTAGAGGATGTAAGGTAGGCACCAGCCTGTCTTATACAGGCTTCTTAATTCTTCATTGCTTGCTGATCATGATACAATCGTTAGATTAAAATAGGAATTGTAATATATGCATTACAATATAATATATACATGTATATACATGTGCATGCATTTTTACTGGTTTAGCCAGCGGCTCATCTGTGCCCATCAGTCACTGCTGGCAGCCAGTCCTCGCTAGCAGAGCGCTCAGCTTCATGTTGGAGTAAAACCTTTTCTTCTTCATCTTTGCAGCTAAGTCATCTTTTCCCCTTTGGAGCTACAGCCCTAGTTCTTCGACTCCTCCTGCAGAAGTGGTTTCTCTAGCTTCCACGCTCCAGGGTCTGGAGTGATCTGATGTGATGGCTTCTCTCTCTGCTCCCTTTCCCCACGTACATTTTCTGCTTTTGCTGCCTTTTTGTCTCTTGAACTTGGGAGTCCTTTCTCCTTGCTGAGCGCGTCCATTTCTACTCTGTGTTGAGCCAGATCTTAAAGTCTCCCATCAAATAGCCTTTTGGAACTTGCATTTATTTATAGTTGTGTGTGTGTGTATTTGTGAGTGCTTGTGTGTATAGTATGCTTGCCATGGATGTTCAGAGTCAGCAGAGCCCTCTTCTTCCCCACATGGGTTCTGAACTCAGGTCCTCAGCCTTGGTGGGGAGCACCTCTGCCTGCGGACCCATCTCTCTGCCCCTCTTGAGATTTAGTTAGATGTTCTTTGAAACCCAAACACTTAGGAATCTCAAGCTATGGTCTTGTGTATCTGTTTGTATGCTAGTTTAGAGACAGGCTCTTGCTAACGAAGCCCAGACTAGTCTTGAATTTCCTCTCCCTACCTCCACCTCAATACTGATTACGCACCACCTTGCCCACATTAAATTCTAACCTCTTGAGGAGCTGGGAAGTTCTGTTTCATTTTGTTTTACAGTGTTGTTCTAACCCAGGCCTCAGCGTGCCTGACCATCTCTCTACTACTATGAGAAACCCTGGAAGTTGTATCCTTATTCCATTAACCTGAGTGCCTTTTCAGAATCTTACGGTGCATTCTGAGTCCCGCTACCTTCAGTAATGACAGCCTCTGTCCCTTAGTACTACTTCAGAAAATAAAGACAAATGTAAAACAGTAAGGTGACTGTCCTTGGTTTATTTTTTTTTTTTAGGTAACAACTACTTCTTGCTATTGAGAATTGACTAGTTTTCTTGTGTGGCTGGCCAGTTCATTCTAAAGAAAGAATGTAGTGTATTTTGAGCAACGTTGTGACACTTACATAGTTTGTTTTGCTGTAACTATGTTTTCATCGAAATCTCCTTTGAATAAGCATGTAGTTTGCTTATAGGAGAAGGGTCTCATGTTGCTCAGACAGGCCAGGAACTCCTGAGCTCAAGCAGTGCTCCCACTTCAGCCCGGGGGGGCAGCCAGGTCTGCGTCACCTTCCCCAGCTTGTTTTTATCATTCTACCCCCGCCCCAACACACGCGCACACACACAGCTAGAGAACTAGAACTAGGCACTGAGTCCCCAGTCCCAAGATTTAGTATTTTTAATACAAGTTGTTGATTCTGTGGTGTTGAGGCTCCAGCTTGAATTGAAGACACGTGCAGAAACCGTTTGCTCCAGCAGAGCCCTCACGAATTTCAAACTGAGGCTTTGTGAGCCAGAGTAACCTGAGCGTATTAAATGCCCAGAATGAGCCCATAAACTCCCATTCCTCCACTGTCTAAGATCGACTCTAGAGTAACAGTGTCACATCCACAGTCAGGACCCTCGTTATAAGCAATACTGTGTTGTGATCCGACAGCATCGTTTTCTTTATTTGTAATATGTAAAATAACGGTGTAACCAGAAAAGGATGGCGCCTTAAATTTGATGAGACTTAGTATGACGGTGGCCAGCACCCACGGCTGAGTGCCTGCCGGGTGGGATTCCTGGGTGCTGTGCTGCTGTTTGACGTAGACAGTAACTGGGGTCTTTCCTCTTGCAGGCACCGTTGGCTCCACTGCATGACTGATGACCCTCCAACGACAAAACCGCCGATTGCTCGTAAATTCATCTGGGCAAACCACAAGTTCAACGTGTCAGGCACTCCAGAGCAATATGTTCCCTATTCCACCACGAGAAAGAAGATCCAAGAATGGGTCCCACCTTCGACACCTTACAAGTGACCGCAGTGAAGACGAGTTCCAGCGTGTTCGGGATGGTACAGGGTTGTTCTTGGATTCACACTATTTCAGCTGACCATGAACTTGATTAAAGCTGCCTGACCAAGCAATGTCTTGGGTGTCTTTGTCATCCATCACCTGCAAAACAGATGTTCACACGTGACGGAGAGTAATTGGTATAGACGTCCCTGAGAGTGGCTCTCTGGGGTAGAGCTCCCAATTCTAGGAAGTAGTCCCTAGTAGTGGTCATCTGTGTGGCCTCCCTGACTGCCATAGCTGGCTGGTAAGGGCAGGCCTAGTTCGAACCTGAGCCAGATGGACAGTGGGAAGCTGTGCGGAGAGACACAGACGTTGGGTGCAGCATGACTTTGTGCTTCTAAGTGTGTCTCTCGCTGGAGACGGTTATTTGGGAGGTCCTATTTTGTGGGGTCTGGCCCTTTAAGAGTTTGATTTAGTCTGTGTATTCTTCACATTTCAGTCTGATCCTTTCTTTAAGATGAGCCTCATGTAGCCCAGGCTAGCCTCAGACTTACTATGCTAAAACCAAGAGTGACTTGGACCTCCTGATCTTCCTGGGATTAAAGGCATGCCCAATCACACCTGGCTTTGTGTTGCTTTTTAAAATCCAGAGATCCAGGCAACCAAGCCAGTATCTCAGAGAGGGAAATTCAAACTGGTACGTCTTGACTATCCATCCTGTGGGTCCATTTGAAGCCGGGGTGTGAACTTCTGAGCCAAAGACATCAGTACTAGAACCAGTTCTAAATCTTCCTCAGTTGCTGTTTGCTCCGAGTCTTCCCCGGGAATCCCTTAGTGAGCCGGAGCAGGCTGAACCTGGAGCCCTCGGGAGACACTGTTCAGCAGGCTCTTTAGGGCGGCTTTCTGCAGTCCTCTGATCGATTGACGAAGCACAGGACCAGACGGTAAAAGGCGCCTGTGCTGGGCTGAGATTTCATTGAGCATTGCATCTCATTGCTCCGGGAAGCAGATTGGCAAGGGGAACGAGGCAGTTCTCAGCCCCTGACTCAAGGACCATGCTGTTGCAGTAAATATGTGTAGAAGGCTTGTCTGTGTAGCCATTTTCTCAGTGACATACACTTGGAAAGGAATTAGCCCCAAATCCCAAGGATCCGTGAATATGTGTTCCATGTTCACTCAAGCTTTGGGGTAATCGATATTATGACCCCACTGGTCAGAATATATGGGATTACATAGAGATTCTATTTCACTGCGAGCCCCAGAACACTGACCTGCCCATGTTCATCCCTGTTTCATGGTTTATATCCTCATGTGTAGACATCATTTGAAGAGTGGGAATATTGACTCCCTGCCCTGGGGACCAAGTGTTCCGGTGGTGCAGAGGTTGGGGTGTGTGTCCCTAAGGGTCCATGTGTTGAAATCTTAACTCCCGTTGTGAGATAAGAAGAAGGTAGAAATTTAATCTGGCCATGAGTCTTAGCGGTGGGATTTTGGGGGAGTGACTAGGCTTAGATAGGGACATCAGTGTAAAGCCCTGTGATCCAACCCTGGTGGCTTTAACAGACAGAAGGAGACCTGAATACAGGTACACACAAGCTCCCCTGGCTGTCGTCTTCTTTGTACCACTGTGAAACTGTTCGGAACAAAGTCATCACTGGATGCTGCCCCCTTGACCTTAAATCAGAACTGTGAACCAAAATAAGAATCTAGGGGTCAGGGGAAACAGGGTGGAACTCATTCTGTAGACCAGGCTGCCCTTGAACTCACAGAGCTGTACCTGCTTCTACCTCCAAGTGCTGGGATTAAAAACGTTCTCAAGTACACCCTGCTAAACATCTTGTCTTTATAAGCGTCACATACATTATAGGAACGGAATGGTCTACTCCTCCTGCCTACCAAAATACTAAATGGAAAGGGAATCTAATCTTTGGGATGATTATAGGGATGAGCTCAGCCATCAGAGGCTATAAAGATACAAATGTAATTCTCATTAAATTCCCAGATGGACAGTGTACCTCCTGTTTGTCAGCAAAAAACACTGGCAGGCCTTAGAGCATGACAGTGGGTCTGTAGTGGAACTAGGTCTTGAAGTGTCTAACACTGTAGCTGCTGTCTCGGAGGTGGTCTCTTTGTGGGCAAGGGTGATACATGACTTATAGTCTAATTACTTCACGTTGATCTCTTCTGATTTGCAGAGTTGGTCAGCAGGGACAGGAATACAGTCACAAGTCTGTCCGTGAGGACGTGTAATGTGTCCCCAAACCATGAGATGGGACATTAGTTCTCTATACTGAGACAAGCCAAAAAGTATACCTTAAATGCTCTGGTAAGACACAGGTATGCACCCAGAGATTGGGATCTGAGTCTTATAGAAGCATTGGTACCCAACACTGTTATCAGTAAATGGTATATACTAATAAAAACTAAATAAAAACAATGTAGAGACTTGGTAAAATTCGCAGGGGTATGAGGGTTTAGATCAGACTGAGCCAACACCTCTAGTGTGAAGGATAAACTGGTACACCTCAACTCCTCTACAGCTGACACGGGCATGGTACTGCTGGGTGTGGTGGTACATGCCTATATTTAATGTACTTTGGAGGCTGAGGCAGGAGGAGAATTGACTTTGAAACTAGCAGGGGCTATGTAGTTCCAGGCTAGACCAACTTGGGTTATATGTAAAATAAGACTGTGTTTCAAAAAAGAAAGTAGGGGAGGAAAGAAAGGAGAGAAGGAAAGGAAAAGGAAGTAAGGAGAGGGAGGGAGGAGAGTATCTTGTGTTGTCTGGATTTCTGAGACGGCATGTGATAGACTATGCAATTATTCTGCCTTCCCTAACACACCATAACCTTAAACCAGAGTTTAAGGGCTAAGAACATCTATTAGGGTTCTATAGATAGACAGAACTGATAGGATAAATATATTCTAAAAAGATGTATTAGGTTGGCTTATCTCATAGAGACCGGATAATCCAATGACTCCTTGGATATTGGACATCTATCTGTACATGGACTCAGTCCATGAGGCCGCACGCATCAGCGGTCCCAGTGTGCTGCTGAAGGCCTGGAGACCTGGAAGTCATCAGTCCACAACAGAAGGCTAAAGAAGCCGGCGTCAGATAAGGGTGGTGACAGCATTAACAATCAACATATGAGCACACCAGGAAGAAGTGATGGCAGGCAGGCAAGCAAGCAGGATCCCTTTTCTCCAGAGTTCTCTGTGTAGGTAAATGTCAGAGTGTGTCCCCCACTCAGAGTGACGGGTGTCTCTCCATGGATCCTTTCTAGAAATGCTCTCACAGGCCTGCCAAGTGGCTTGTATTCAACCCTAGATCCAGTCAAGCCAATGAGTATGGTTAGCCATCACAACAAAGGACAGTGTCCTTGACCAAGAAGCGACAGTAAAGAGGCGCCAGACCCGGGTCTGTTGGGATCCCCACTACTCCCTCTATTCGCAGCTGTGTGTCAGTCTTTCTGTCCCAGGAGCACTGGCCTTGCTCCTGCCTTTGCCCATACTCCCCCTCCTAGAACCTGCAATAGCACAGCGGCAGGCTGGCGTCACGGTCTCTTCCCTGCCATTGCGACTTGCTTTACAAACCTCA
>JAQHUG010000011.1:3293026-3307055 GCA_028555095.1 Dicrostonyx torquatus
AGAGAGAGAGAAGGTGTGCATATATGTTCCGTTCCTGTGTGTATAATGGAGGCCAAGGGCAAAGCTAGGGTATTGCTGAGGACACATCAATCTGTGTTTTGAGAGATGATCTCTCCCTGGGACCTGAGACTTGCTGATTGCTGATTAGGCCAGGCTGGCAGCTGTGAGCTTCAGGGATCCTCCTCAGCCTTTCCTCCTCAGTGCTGGGATTACAAGTGTGTGCTACCATGCCCAGCTTTTTATGTGAGTGCCAGGGAAGAAACTCATGTTCCTTCAATTACATGACAAGCTCATTACCAACTGAGCTAGCGCCCTAGTCCTCATTTAGGGAATAGTTTTGAAAACTCATTATGTGTTTTGCACCAACACGATTTTCTTTTCTTTTTCTTCAGTATTTTCAGTGTGTAGCTGGTTAAGTTTTCAGTTGGTTGAATCTGATGCAGAGGGGCGACTGGCCTTGGTGTAGTCTGAAGGTCCCTAATTGACGTTCCAAAGGATCTATCTGGCTGTAACCACCTCCCCTCACAATGATTGTTTACACGCAGTGGAGGATGGCCGGCAGGGCTTTGCAAGCTTGCTTCCCGGTGTATCCAATTTGAAGGTCTTCTTGTCTCAGCGTGTGCCTGCAAGCACAGTTGACAAAGAGAGAACAATACAGGCCATGAGGACAGCAGCTGGCCTTTTGAACTCCTTTAGAGTGGGCATCAGGGCGAAGAGACTTGTATCTTCTCCACTTGAACAACAAGATTTTCATCGTTCCCTGGCTGGTTTGGAGGCTTAGAAATGATGTCCCCAGACACACTTCCCATCAGCAGCTCACTGGGAGCCGGGACACACAGGGAGACTTACACATGACGTGTCCAAATCAAGCCGAGCAGACATACAAAGCTCAAACCCTAGCCAGCCAGCAACAATCTGCTTGGGGCGGTCGTAGATGTCATGCTTAGGACGGGGAGGAGTATAGGACATGCTGGTTTTATGCTCTGGAAGCAGGAGCAGCCAACAGCATGCACAGAGTTCTGTTCAGCCAGCACAAGCATTTCTAGAATGTTCTTTTCACACGTTCACGAGACACTTATTCCTACTCCCCCACTATACCTCCATGCCTTTGCTGAACACTCATTGTACTGGGTATGTGGTTTCTAGACATGGAGGGTATAGTCAGGGGTTGGCCCAAGTGTGGCTGGGAGGTAAGGAGTGAGAGAACCCAGGCCAGGCTGGGGAGGGGCCGGGTATTCCAGGCCCGTTGTGAGACTCGTGTTCCTCTCTGAGATGGAAGGCTCTGGTGGAGTCAGAACAGAAGACAGGTGCCATTTTCGTTGTTTTCATGGATGTCCCCTGACTGCTGTGTGAAGGGTAGGCTGTGACAGAGGGCCCGGCTGGAAGTGGGGACACCAGAAATCCGCTGCAGGGGTCCAGATGACAGAAGGAGGCCACAGGAAGTGGCAGCAGTCTGAATGTATTCGGAGGGCAAAACCGACATGATGAGCAGACAGGCTGTTTATCAGGAGAGGCTGGGAAGAGGAGGGAAGGGTGATCCCATGACTTTGGACTGGCCCACTCAGAAGAAGGGGTTGCCCCATGTTGAGCCAGGGGTCCTGAAGATGGGACAGGTTCTTTGGCCAAAGTCCCATTTGGGACCTGTTAAGTTTGGGGATGTGGGATGCTGGTGGGAGGTTTTGAGGGAAAGGTGTCATCTAAGATCTAAGTTTGAGACTCGCTCGTCTCTAAGTGGTGTCAAAGAGACGGAACAAGTAAACAAATATAAAGAGAAAACAAAGAGCAAAGACCTGAGAATGGAGAGTCCGCAAGACCATGATTGGGGCTTTGCATCTCCTGGGGGATTTTCTTGGAACACAAGAAGCTTAAGGTCCTCATCTGGCTGGCGGATGCCAGTGTGAGGTTCGAAACTCAACAAGGGCCCCATCCTTACCCTCAGCGAACCACTCTCAACCCGTCTTGATGCTGTCCCCCAGTCCCGCCATCAAGTCAGTGACTGCAGCCGGAACGCCATCACTCCTCTACGGAGCTGCCACCGGGACATCTGTGTGTGAATCGCCTTCTTCAACCCTGGTGGTTTTTATCCTGAGAACACAATTTGCACCTTGGCTTTGCCGCATCCCAGCCACGTGGCTTTGGGCACGTCTCCCAAGGCGTCTTCACCTCAGTTTCCTCGTGCCCACCTATGCCACAGGCTGGTTTTGACGACTGACTGGAATATGCGGTGGAGAGGCTACCACTGAGCCAGGAAGGTGACATGGCACCTTTTATACATTCACCAATTTCCCCGGCATCCCTCTGAAGTAGGTGTTGCTTTTTTCATAGATAAGGTTAGGCAATGTGACTTCTAGTTCAAGTAGCCCAGCCGTAGGAATTAATCCTTTAGCCACCGTGCCAGCCCGTTGCTTCAGGATGCTGACAATGTTTCCTTCACCACCACCACCACTCCCACTTCTTTGCGAGTCATTTAATTAGAAGGCGCTAGCTTGGGAGTCACAGCGTTTCCCGGTCCCTCCTCACTGTGCCGCATTCATTATCTGATCCCGGGACAACTTCTGTTCTCTTTCTCTTCAGATGGGCAGCTCTGTGCAGCGGCAAGTAAAGAAAAATTCAAATGGACCGGAAGATGAGCAATAAAGGCTTATTGGCAGCCGCCTCTGATGGGAGCCTGGTCATGGAGCTCAGGATATGAGCCATGCTGCCTTGATAGGTTTCTTCTAGTGTAGTCAGGAACTGACCAGAAGGGAAAATTATGGTTTTGGAAAGCTATGGAAATCAGAACAGAGTAAAGGGTTGTTTGGGGGAGATGCTAAAAGCTCCTCCATCCTCTGCATGACTGTGTTTGTGTGTGTGTGTGTGTGTGTGTGTGTGATTGAAGGTGGGGTGTGGATGCACACATGCAGGGTGTGTGTGCTCCTGTGCACTGGAATAAATAACATGGCCCTTCAGACACAAAGGGATGGGCTGGGATGAATCTTCTGGCTTCTGCTCATTCAAGTCATCAAGCTGCTAGCATGGAGCAGGAAGGCAGTCTCCAAAGAGAAAATAAAGCCACGTTCCTCATGAAGCAGGACTGTCATATCTAGCCAATAAGAACACAGGGCACCTAGTTAAATCCGAATTTCAGATAAACAGCAAATGATGTCTAGCGTGCACACATTCCGTGCTTCATTCTGGACATCCTACCCCCGCATTGTTACCTGCAGTTTGGATTTCACTGACCGTGCTGTGTTTGACTGACAAACTCACCATGAAAAGAGTGGGTTTCCCTGCTAAAACCCACAAACCGCATTTCGATTTTGAAAGACCGTATTTTCTTGTGGGACTTTTTCTTTTTCTTTCCGGAAGCCCCATGGTCACTAGACAATGTCACCTGTGTAAGGGGGGAAGTGGTCATAGGAGCCGTCTGCTGTCTCCTGCAGGCTTCATACCTGTGAAGTACAATGGCACAGGCCCCTCAGAACGCCGTACTCTGCAGCAGAAAAACCAATTAAGAATGTTTTCAAAGGATTGCTTACCACGGGCTTTAGTAGCCAGCAGGGGTCCTGGCCTGCCCAATGTCTTCTGCCGCTGTCCTTCTCTACCTTGCACAGCGACAGACTCCTTCCCAACACACAGGTAGCTGAGAAGTCTCTGGAAGGAATGCTAGGATGATGGGAAAGCCCAGGAGAAAATGTCCCACAGGCCCTGGGGGGAGGCGACCCACAGACGGCCAGAGGAAGTGCCATCCTCATCTCTGTCACCAGAACAAAGGACACTGGGCTTGAGCTTTCAAGTGACAACCACCCTAGTTGCTGGCCAAGCTAGCTGGCCTTCTCCGTCTGTGGCAAGGCTGAAGTGCTGATGCCTGCGTCACGGAGCCATCGTTAGGACTAAATAGCATCGTCAGGAAGCTCTCAGGAAGGTCTGGATCAATGTTAGTCGTTATTGTCACCTAGGACTCTGTCCCCTAACAAGTCCAGTTGTAATTTTTTATAAATAACCTTTTCTGACGGTGGCTGTAGCGCATGTTCACAGAACAGCATGTAACCCAAAAAACCAGAATGAAAAGATTAAGCAGGAACCCTCCACCATGTCTTACCTCTTATTTTGTGTTAGTTAAGAACACCTGGAAGGCTTTAGAACCACGGATTGGGGGCCCCCAGTCACATCTAATGAATCAGAACCTCCAGGAGTAGAACTAGTATATCCACATCTTTTTTTTTTAAGCAAAAACATTTATCTTAGTTACAGCTTTGTTGCTGCGAAGAGACACCACGACCAAAGCAACTCCTACATAAAAGGAGACATTTCACTGAGGCTGGCTTATAGTTTCAGAGGTCCAGTCCATTACCATCCTGGCAGGGGCATGGTGGCACACAGGCAGACATGGTGCTGAAGAAGCAGCTGAGAGTTCTACATCCTGGTGTGTAGGGAGCAGGAACTGAGAGAGCTACTGGGCCTGGCAAGAGCTTTTGAAACCTTAAAGCCCACCCCCAGTGACACACTTCCTCCAACAAGGCCACGCCTCCTATTCATTATAATCTTTTCAAAGAATTCCACTCCCTGGTGACTGTCTGAGCGGATGGGAGCTATTCTTATTCAAAACACGCCCACATTCCAGAACAGTCTCTGGCAAAGCTACGAACCCTGACACTCTATTGCTCATATACTTTAAAACATTTTAAACGTTGGACAGTATTCTACATTCCCTTTATTGTCTGCTTTGGCCAAGCTGCAGGATCTTGGATCAACCATCCTTTCTCCTCCTTCTTTTTGTCTTCTTTCTTTATTTTTGTTTATTTTGTTTGTTTTTTTGTTTTTGTTTTTGAGACAGGGTTTCTCTGAGTAGCTTGACTTACTCTGTAGACCAGGCTGGCCTTGAACTCAGAGATCCACCTACCTCTGCTTCCTGGGTGCTGGGATTAAAGGCCTGCGCCACCACCGCCCAGCTGGACTATCATCTTTCTTCTACAACTTAGGTTCTCGTAAAGGCTTCAGCTATGGTTTCTTTGCATCCAGCAGCCCCCTCACAAAACGAATCCAGTTTATAGATATCACCACTCTTGCCCCCTGGTGCCCCTCCTGTCTTCCCCACTGACTAAGAGAGACACCTGTCACCACTGTGTGGTTCCTTCTCTCCCCTCTGACTCCAGGACCCATTTGAGGGCCGTGTGTGGCTCTGGTCTCCTAGTTGTCATTCTGTGATTTTATTGCTAATGTTTGAACCCCCCCCCCACTCTGCTGTGGACTTGCCAGTGGGGGTTTGTACATTTTCTTTCCTGAAATATTAATTTGACATATAACACTATTTTTCATTTAGTGTTCAGCTGACCGTGATAGTTATTTCAGCTCAAAACAATCTTCAAGGACTCTAGGGGGAAATGTCCTTGGCTGGCCAAGTGACATTTTAGGAAAATAAAACAGGAGTGGAACGCTATAAAAAAAAAAAAAACCCTCGAGGTGGCTGTCTCCAGTTACCGAGTAATGAGAATGGATACAGAGTGAGCAAGGACCTTAAACCAATTAGGAAACCAACACACTTGTGTGCATGTCGGGACAGGGGTGGGGTGGGTGAGTCGGTAGCTCAGCCGCAGGAAGCCTTGTTCTCAATCCCCATAAACCAAGTATGGTGCCTATAATTCTCCCACTTGGGAGGTAGAGGCAGGAGGATCTGAAGTTTAAGATGAGTTCAAGACAGCCTGGGCTACCTGAAACCCTGTGTAAAAGGAAAAGGAAAAAAAAATTGACTGTCTATAAACTTGCTGAGACAAATACAGCCGGGGCAGGGATTCATGTAGCTTCACACACGGCCCTATGTCCCCCTGGGTTGACACTCTATCCAACGGCAGAACGGAAACTCAAGGGACCGTAATTGGAAAACGTCTCAAAGGACTCCTTGGGAAAACGGGCCTTTGGGACTAGCGAGCGGCAGCAGGGAATGCCAGACTACCTTTCATCTCCGAGGAAGCCAGAGGGGCAGGTCTGTACCCTTAAAGTGTTTGTGTAGGTGTCCCAGCCAGGCTGACCAAAGGGACCGTAACAAGGGCTGCCGACTGCTTGGCTTTTGTTGCACCCTGAGGACAGACGGGAGTTGCCAAGGAAGCCCGAGCTGTTTCATGAATGAACAGATGATTCACTGAGCAGATTTTAATGTAGGTAGCTTCTAATTACCGAGGGATGGCAAGCCAGGCACTCTAAGGTTGATTGAGGAAGAAGCAATGGGAGTACAGCCTCCCTGCTCCTGGGAGAGTAAATATTTGGAATGGTGCTGGCAGAATAGCCTTCTGTCAAAGAGTGGAAGGGATGGCGATAATTAGCTAGACAAAGCCCGTGGAATTAGGATGTGCTGGTCTGAATCCCGCTCACCACAAGCCTTTGGCATAGGAGTCTTAAATATGTGCACTGTTCATTGCCATAGGGGATAAAGTGGATGTTGTCCCATCATTCGTCGGTGAGTGTGGAACTGGCTCCAGATGTCCTATTAATGCTCCCTATGTAAGTGGTGTATTTACATAGAATCTATGCATGTCCTCCTCTGTATATTATTTATTGTGATTAGTTTGCATGTATGTCTCTGTGTGTGCTTAGATTCAAGTGCATATGAGTGCGGAGGACAGCTTTGGATGTTACGCCTCCATTGCCCTTTCTGTTTAATATATTTGATAGGGTCTCCCACTGGCTTGGAACTTAGCAAGTAGGCTAGGCTGGCTAGCCCCAGGGATTTGCCTGTCTGCTGTCTCTGCCTCTCCAGCTCTTGGGGTTACAAGCTCTTGCTGCCACTCTGGCTTTCTCTCTTCCATGGTTTTTGGGACTAAACTCAGGCTCTTGTGCTTGCCCTGGCAGCATTTAACCAACTGAGCAGTCCCTGGTCCCTAATACTAGTATTGTTACTATTATTACCATTTGAAACAGAATTACTTTATGTAGCCTTGATTGGCCTGTGTCTTCGCTAGGGTTTCTATTGCTGTAAGGAGACACCATGACCATGGCAAGTTTTACAAAGAAAACATTTAATTGGGTGGCATATAGTTCAGAGGTTCCATCCATTATCATCATGGTGGGGAGCATGGCAGCATACAGGCAGACATGGAGCTGGAGCTGAGAGTGTTACACCTTGACTCAGAAGCAACAGGAAGTCAACCGACTGTCACACTTAGTGTAATCCTCAAAGCCCACCCCCACAGTGACACACTTCCTCCAACAAGGCCATACCTCCTGTCCTAATAGTGCCGCTCTCGTTGGGGACCAATTTCTTTCAGACTACCATAGCCTGTAACTTTTTGAATGGACCAGGCTGGCCTGGAACTTGCAGCAGTCCCCCTGTTTCAGCTTCTATGGTGCTGGAATTATAGGTGTGACTCAGCACTTTAGCCTTCCCTATACTTATGACATATACTATACAATGACAGCACTTATCCAGTGCTATAACCAGTGTAAACACCATGGGAACAGTAGGTAAATCACTTGTTGACAATCTAATAGCAAGAATAAGGTCTTTCCATATTCAGAACACATGCAGCTTCTTTTCCCCAAGTGGTTTTTTTTTTTTTTTTTTTTTTTTTTTAGACAGGGTTTCTCTGTGGCTTTGGAGCCTGTCCTGGAACTAGCTCTTGTAGACCAGGTTGGTCTCGAACTCACAGAGATCCGCCTGCCTCTGCCTCCCGAGTGCTGGGATTAAAGGCGTGCACCACCACCACCTGGCCCCAAGTGTTTTTTTTTTTTAAGATGTGTTCTGCCTGCATGTGTCCCTGCATGCCAGAAGAGGGCACCAGATTTCATTACAGACAGTTGTGAGTCACCATGTGGTTGCTGGGAATTGAACTCAGGACCTCTGGAAGAGCAGCTAGTGCCCTTAACCTCTGAGTCATTGCTCTCGCCCCTTCCCAAGTGTTTTTAATCCAAAGTTGGTTGATTTCCCTTGGCCGTAGAAACTGAGGACACCAGAACCAGCTGTGCTCATACAGATGTTCAAATGGCTCCACTTCACTCAATGTTTGCCATCTACAGATCTGAGTTTGCTTCCTGTAGGATGGGGTGAGGTGTCCACTTCATGGGGTGGGAGGCACTAAGTCAGCTAACCAACCATGTGCACGATAAGGACAGTGCTGGCAAGGCCAGGAGAGAGCAGCTAACGCCACTAGACTGACGCTTCTGGAACCCTTGGCCAGAAGAAATCCTTCTTCGTTCTTTTGTGAGATACTTACATGTACATGTTAACTGCTACTCTCTTCATAGTAGCCAAGGGATGGATCCACGTGAGATTTTTAAAGAGCATTTCGTTAGCATATGATATATAATATCGCGTTCATTATAGCATTTTCAGACATGTATATACCGTATCTTCATCATGTTTATCCCTTACTACCCTTCCTTTGTCTGCCCCCCTCACCCATCAGCCCCCTTCCTCATCCTAACCATCTCCCACTTCACTTTCATGCCTTTTTTTTTCCCTTGGTGACCTCTGCGTTTCATTAGGATTGCTTGGGAGAACACGAGTGAGAGGTGGGCACCCTAAGTGCCTCCACGTCTGAAGACCATGTCTCTACCCCAGCCAGCAACTGTTGGCATCCTAGAGATGCTCAGGGAGAGGCGGGGCCTCTGGAGTCTCTCCCCTTTCCAGCTCAGGCCCATCTCGGGTGGGACTTGGGCAGGTGACCGTGCCATTGTGTACTTAAGAATGCCACCACCATGTCAGCCTGGAGATGGCTGGAAAGCGACAACACTCCACCCCATCCTCTGCTTCTGCAATGCTCCCCGAGGCTTGGAGGAGGTGATACAGATGCCCTGTTTAGAGTTGAGCAGTCACCTATTCCCAGCACTTGGATGGTCAGAAGTCTGCAGTCACCGCTCACTATTGCAAGCAAAAGTTTCTCTGATCAGAGCCGACAGCCCCAGTCTATGAAAACAGAGAAGTTTCGCTCAAGAGATTATTTTATGTTTTGGGATTATAATAGAAACGTATCATCTCCTCCTTTCCCTTTCCTTCATCTAAATCCTCCAATGAACCCCTTCCCCTTGATCTTTTTCAAATTTATGGCCTCTTTTTTTAAATTGCTGTTGTGTGTGTGTGTGTGTGTGTGTGTGTGTGTTTGTCCTAAAACACATAAATACAACCTGTTCAGTCTGTATAGTGTTATTTGTATGTATTTTTTGGGATAACCATTAGGTATTGGATAACCAATTGGTGTGTTCTTCCCCCTGGGGAAGGTTTCATCATCCCTTAGTTGTCTGTAGTTCTTTGTCTAGGGCTGGGGCCTCATGAGCTTCCCCAAACTCCTGTCCACATTAGCTTGTCCACTGGTGTCAGCCTTGTTTGTGTGTAGGCAGCCATGTTGGTGAGATTTCCTGGGTGTAGCTCCTAACATTTCCTCACTCCTCATCAAGGGAACTTCTCTTTGCAACAGACACAGACCGTTACAGTAATCCACAGCTGGTCAACACGCAGAGTGCTTTTTATGCAGAGGGTTTTGTGGCTATGTTCCACGGTGTTTCAGATAGGCCTCCTCTCTTTGGGAAAAGCCAGTAAATCTTGGTTTGTCCTTTGATAATAGATGTTGGCCTTGGTTTGTTCATTCCTTCTATTTTTCATGAGGTATAATTTTGTGGTTGTTTTTAACATATTTTGTTTTTAATATATTTTTGTTTTTTTCTCTGTAACTTGGGGGGCCTGCTTGTCGGGGTTTCTGTCCTGCCCAATTCCCACAGCCGTTTAGCTCCAGAGAAAATCACACAGAGGTCTCCATAAGATTATAAGCTGATTGGCCCATTAGCTCAGGCTTCTAATTAGCTCCTGAAGCTTATCTATGTTAGCCACCTGGCTCAGTACCGTTTTCAGCGAGGTAGGGTCACATCCTGCTTCTTCAATGGTCTGAGCAGGACTGCGAGGAATGAGCTTCCTTTTTCCCAGAATTCTCCTGTTCTCATCACCCCACCTCTACTTCCTGTCTGGTTTTCCCACCTATACTTCCTGCCTGGCTACCAGTCAATCAGCGTTTATTTAAGATATGATTGACAGAATACAGACAATTCTCCCGCACCAGTTCTCTATGATATTTTCAATACAATGCCTATAATGTAAACATATGTCTTTGTATCCTGCTCAGGATTCACTGTGGTACCTGTATATGAGGATTCCTGTCTTTCATCCTTCCAGGACATTCTTAGGTAACTTATCCTCTAAGAGTTTCCTCCATCCTGGGCTTAGTTAGCGACCTTCCTTACAGTACCCTGTCCCTCCTGGCTCCTATAATTTGGTCATTTGACCTCAAGGCTTGATCAGACTGTGTTTGACTTTTGTGGCAAGGGTACTTTACAGGAGGTATGGTGGCTTCAGTCAGGAAGCACACAGCATCTCTCTTTGAGATGGTGGCTGCTTCTGGAGCTCATTGCTGAGATTTTCATTTTGCTGGGGTTTGCCAAGATGTGGTACTTAGTGTTTTGTATTATTTCTGTTTTGCAGTTGGAAACTCTCACAGTGGGTTTGCTGGGTCAAAGGGATGTACACACACACACACACACACACACACACACACATGTGTATAAAATTTTCCTCAAATTACCTTCCAAGGAAGTCACATCACTGTGCATTCCTACTTACAACACATAAGAAGACTATTAACCCCCAAGTGGACCCCAGAATATGTTATCTAGAATTAGTCCTGGCTCCCTAGCTGGCTCATGGAGCCTTAGTGTGGCCTTCATCTGTATTTCTCTTATTGTAACTGAGTTTCTTATGTGCCTCCTTCATAGCATTGGTCCCCATCCCTCAAAACCTGGAAGCATACTCTTGAGAAGAAATCAAGGACAGAGCATAAGGCTAAAGAAATGTCCAAGGGAATGGGTGGGGAAGCAACATCCAAAGTGCCAAAGGCCTTACCACTGCAACTGGCAGCAAAAGGCAAATTTCCAACGGTAAAGATAGCCAGGCTTATTCATGCCCCATTGTCATTTGTACTGACCGTTTCATCACCCATCTTTTCCCTTGCCCTTTAAATGTCACATTAAATAAACTAGCATGTTGTTCTGTGCTACGCAGGACTGCCAGAAAGGTACGGAACGGCTCCTTCCCAGGCAGGAGCTGTTGCCTTGGGGTCTGGTCACATGGGACCAGAGAAAGTTTATTTAATCCGAGAGCAGGCCCTGTTGACCGCGCTCAGTGCACAAGGCAGCAGCACTCCGCGGGAGTGTGCTTGTTCCGTCCCCAGCTGGAGTGGAGGAGGAGAAGATTCTCTGTAGTGACCCTCGGCACAGGCGTCCTCTTCAGAATGATCACAGCTCTGTAGCCGTGTCCTCTAAGGTTAGTGGGCCTGTCATGGCTGAAAGGGTCTACCAACAAGGTTCTGAAACTTTGAAAACCGACTGATGGAGACACTCAGGATTAATTCCATTAAGATTTGATTTCTAGATCCCAAACTGAATATCGCCATCATCAGTGTTAGTTGAGAGCAGCTTGGAGAGTGAAGGAGATGTACCCTATGGATAAACATCTTCCGAGAACTCCTCTATGCAGGGCGTATGGGAGTCTGTATATCCCGTGACGATCTTGTTGGCAATTGAAAAATAATGAGGTGGGTGAATAAAATAGGGAGGAGAATAAAAGGGGAGGTGGGCCTGGGATAAAATACAGCCCCTCCCCAGCTTGTTTTAGCATCTTCATCCTTATGGACTCAGTTAATTTTAATCCTCCCTAATGTCCTGTCTTGGTGCAGCCATGTGGGGGAGAGGTTATGTATCAACAGATGAACTCGGGGAACGGGAACGCAATTTGATAGCATTCTGAGGTATAAAAATTAGTGGATACAGTTGGCTTGTGTTTGACAGAAATGCCAGTAGAATATATTCCCTGGTTGAATACAATCACCAGAATTATGTGACACTTCCTGTAAGTGGGCTTCAAAAATCCACAACTTGTTTCTGGATCCTAGGTTCTCGGGGAGCAGAGACCTGTTTTTTAAGCGTAGGACCAAAATCACACATCATCTGAGGAAGAGCGCTCCTTCCCAAGATGTAACAAGATGGGCCAGCAGCTACAGGGTTAAAACCGTGTCCTGTTGTTGCTTGTTTTTACTCTTTACTCCATGACTCTTTTGGGGGCCCGCCACCCAGCTCCCAAATAAATCACGTGGAGGCTCAGTCTTTCTTATTAATGCCCAGCCTTAGCTTGGCTTGTTTCTTGCCAGCTTTTCTTATTTTAATTTATCATGTTTATCTTTTGCCTCTGGGCTTTTATCTTTCTCTATTCTATATACCTTTCTTTACTTCTTACTCCGTGGCTTGCTGTGTAGCTGGGTGACTGACCCCTGGTGTCCTCCTCCTCCTTCTCTTACTCCTAGATCTCCTCCTCCCAGATTTCTCCCCCTGTTTACTCTCTCTGCCTGCCAGCCCCACCTATCCTTTCTCCTGCCTTGCTATTGGCCGTTCAGCTCTTTATTAGACCAATCAGGTGTTAAAGGCAGGCAAAGTAACACAGCTTCACAGAGTTAAACAAATGCAGCATAAAAGAATGCAGCACGTCTTTGCATCATTAAACAAATGTTCCACAGAATAAACAAATGTAACACATCTTAAAATAATATTCCACAACAGGGTCCCTTCATGTAATCTGTGAGGGACTCTCAGTCAGGGGAAGGATTCTCCTCTGTTAGTCTAGAACTTCAGGAGGAGATGAGCTCCTTGCTGCCCTTCCCTTTCTGGTACTGCCTCTGAGGTCACAGCTGCTAATGACCAGCCCTGGTGCTCATTTGCCCAGAGAAATAAAGCTGTCTGTCCACCCCCTACCCTCGTGACCCCCTGTCAACCTCCTCCAATGCTCCTCCTGATCTGACAAAATGGAAAATAAGTTTGTGTTCCATTTTTCTTTGTTTTGAAATGGAGTCTTGCCATGCAGCCCATAATTTCTTTCTCTTGAATTTCCAATATCCCTGCCTCAGCCTTCCCAGTTAGTTCTGGGATTACAGGTCTATGCCACCAACATGTCTGACTTGATTTTTTTTAAAATAAAGTAAATTATAGTTATTGTATATGGACACCCAAGATCAATGAATTGTGCTTTCAGTTTCCCTATTTTATAGCAGTATTTACAGTACTGATCTTAATGTATCTGTTTTGTCTCTTTTATGGGTTTTTAAACTTTCAGATACAGTTATAGTTCACTGCTGAGTTCAAACCTCTGCCTGTTTTTTCCTTAAGTTTTTAAGAAAAGGGACAGGTGTGACTTCTTCGGAAGGAAGAAGGCTTGCTGGAGAGGTGCCTGTGCTCTGCATATCTCTAGTTATTTTTTTTCTTAGCCTCTAAAAGTTGGGGGATATGAAATTGTATGTGAAAAGTGCATGTACACAGTGCCTACCCAGGGTGCACACGTCAGAACAGTAATGGGTAGCACTGTCCTTCCCGACAAATGACTCCCAAATGCTGAGCTCAAGGGCCACCAAGGGCCATGAATTTCAGGTCTACAGCTACTTAGTATTGAATAATCCATCAGAAATAGAAGAGGAAATGATTATCAGCTAAAAGGATGTCAAAATATAATAGTATAATATTAAATATTATAATAAAAAGCAAAGGAGGGATAGAGAGAGATGCAGGAAGAGATGGATGGACAGAGGCATGAAGGAGGAAGGAGAGAAGGAAGGGGCGGGAAAGAGGAAGTGGAGAAGTAGGTAACATTGTGTGTATCAACTAAATGCCATCCCAATGCAGTCCTTACTCTGAGTTAAATGTGGATGTGTTTTACTGAGTCCCACTGGGAAGCAATCTCAGGCCACAACCTGGAGTTTTTAATGTTGGCAACATGGGAAACTTTCAAATTTCTACCCGAGGAGAAGTCAGGTCCCTCTAAGCACTCGAGAGAGCACTGATCTACCCATTACCTTGTGAATGAGAGGGTTACTTCAAAACAATTTATTAGCAGCAGAAGTCTACTGCGCCTTTATGTTCTGTGGTCACTTTGCCAATGATACTGGATTTTAGATAGGCAATTGTCTGGTAATTGAACTCTGTGGTATTGGTTTTAAACATGAGAATATGAGTTTCTTTGTTGGAGACTCTC
>JAQHUG010000011.1:3311368-3332136 GCA_028555095.1 Dicrostonyx torquatus
GGCTGGTCTCGAACTCACAGAGATCCGCCTGCCTCTGCCTCCCGAGTGCTGGGATTATAGGCATGCGCCACCACCGCCCGGCATCTGAGTTGATATTTTTCTTGTCAAGAAATTTTTGCTGTCAGTAACCAGCAAACGGAACTCCAAGTGTCTCTTTGAATGCATTGCTCTCCTGAGGGGGTGGGGAATCTCCAGAATAAAAACTGATTATTTAGCCAAAATTCTGTTCCCAGACTGCTTCAGTCCTAGATCTATCCCTTCCTCCGTGGTCAAACAAAGAGTTGCCAATCCGGTGAGAGCATTAATTGTTAAATGGTCGATTCACTCCCTAGACGAGGGTACCGGCTTTTGCGTCTAAGGAGACCTCTTGATTCATTGCGCATAAGGACAGAGCGTTCCCTATCTGGCTTGTTTACCGTGTGCTTTAACGAGCTGCCAGGCCTCTCACGGCAGCCGCTGCTCCAAAGGGGGAGATGGATACTGGAGTTTGTTTCAGCGGCGGCTCAAGAGCACCTTCTTCTAGTTCCATACTCTTCTTCACCCATTTCTGCTCAGGGATTACTCGAGCTTCTAATGCAAAAAAAAAAAAATGATAATGCAGAACTCTCAAAGGGGAAATGGTCCCTGGGACAGGGCAGGGGATGTCGGGCGAAGGACTTTGCCTTGTAGGTTGTGTGCTTCTGGTGCTAAATGATGCCTTCCACAAAGGAGGGATGAGGATCTGGAATGGGTCCCTCCATTTATAAGGCATACACCCTTGCCCATTCATTCATAAGGCACAGACCCTTGCCACTGTGCCTCTGTATCCCACATATTGTCAAACCATGTGTGTGTGTGTGAGAGAGACTCTACCCTGAGATAATATTCAAAATATCCACCTAAAACTATAGCAGATACACTAATCATTGAGCAGGTCAGCCATCAAGCAGGGCAGGGTGGGTTCTGAAGGATGCCTATATGGTGGGTGTTAACTCTTTAATTCCGTTCTCACTTAGTGTGCTGGGGAGAGGGAAGGATGTTGGGGGGGGGATTTGAACAGGGACGCTTTGCTAGCTGGAACGGAAGTGTTTAAATAATTCAATAACAGTTGCAAGGGTACAACCAGCTGATGGTGTCAGTTTAATTATCAAAGCCATCGGACCCTGTGCCATCCAATGCAGTCAAGATTTGCCCACCCTCCCCAAGTAGAGATTTATTATTTATTATTGCTCTTTTCCTCTCCCAGATGAATGCAATCACTGTGAAAATATAAAATATAGTAGAATGGGAAGGTAGTTCCTACCGTATAGTTTTAAAAAGAAGCCTCTGAACCCCCAAATCAAATGATAGAGCATCCAGATGCTAATCCAAAACCCAAGAGCACATTAACCACAGAGCAGGGGAGCAGGTATCCCAATCCCTGGAGACCTGTGTTGTGAGTGTCAGTGGTGGGGGGGAAATACCCAGGGAGGCACCTGGGCTTCTGAATGCCTTGAGCATACAGGGGTTCACAGGTACTCACCAGGAAACTCGGGGCCAGCCCGGGTACAGGAGCTGTGAGTCTTGTTATCTTTTAAAGCAGATGAGCAGAAGGGGTTTGTAGGGGGAAAAAAAACGAAAAGAAATTCAAGAAATTGAAACAGTCAAGTCCTCTTATTACCAGCCAGCTGCCTAGGGTCTTTTTGTCCTCGTTGTGTAGGATTTTGATGGGTAAGAAGTGGGTCTTCCGGATTGGCAGTGCTCGACTCAAGTGCCAAAGGCTTATGGACTGGGTTCACAGACTCAGAGGCTTAGAGCTCCAAGCTCTGAGAACTTGAGGCTTATGTTCAAGGCTTTAGAAGCTAGAGAGTTATAGCTCTGGGAGCTTAGGTTAGAGGCTTATTTCTCTGGCTGTGATTACCAGCTGCCTGGCGCTTGGCAGCTTCTCTAAGCCTTGGCCCTTAGCACCAACCAGCATTAGCAACAGTCAGTGCCATATAATATTACAGTTCCCAAACTTGGGATGTCAGGGCCATTGGCCCCTAACGGCAGCTAGTATGGCAGGTCCTGGGGCTTAGGACTCAGAACTCCCTGGCCCTTAAGACTTGGCAGCACCCCGGAGCTCTTCCAGTGACCCAGGCTCTCGAGTTTGGCTCTGCACAGGTTTCTATTTCTTCCAGTTCCAGCTCTCCATCTTCTCTTGCCTTTAGCCGCCATCTTTCCCCACCCCAGCTGCCTCTGCTTTCCTCTGCTAACTGCCGCCGCCGCCGCCACCTCCTCCTGGGTTTTCGGCAAAGCCTACTCCACCCGTGATAAAGATCACAAATAGATCTCTCAGGAGAAGCTTTTTTGTTTTTTTTTTTTCAATCGAACCTTATATTGCAGTACCAGCAGGCAGCACACAGGGAAGGGTCTCCTGATGGTGAGAAATATAGGGAACATTGTACAACCGGGAGGGGTGTGGCATGCAAATGCAGGTGGAGTTGTAATTTTCACCAATCACAGTAAAGCTGTTTCCCAAAAGCCAATCACAAGCCTCCAATAAGAACCAATTATAAACCTGGTTTAGGAGCAGCACCCTATCAGTCAATTGCAAGCCCTTCACCTAGCTACTAGGGAGCTCCCTTCCTCTTTTTGGTCCTTGTATGTCAGGAAAGCTGTCTGAAGCGGATGCAGGCAGGTTACCAAGACTTTGGGTGCCGGTATCCACTGGAGCAGACATTACCGGAAGGAGACCTCCAGAAGTTGAAGCTGTGGCTTCAGCAGCCGACCTTGGTGGCCAAGGTCACTGCTTCCGGAGCTGAGCTTCCTCAAGGCATCCACGAAGTTTTCAAAGGAATCGGGCTTCCGTAATGACAATCTATCCAGCTGTGTGGTTGTGGGCCAAAGGGAAGGGAGAGAAGGCCACATGGGAGCGGCAGAAAGCAAGAAGGCCAGGCGACCTCAGAAAGCAAGCTGTCTTATTCTAAAAGCTCCCCACGGTGAAGTTAGGAAAGCTAACGTGGACCATGCTTCCTTCTGAAATTCCAGAGAGATGAATTTTACACAAAGGAATTAGAAGTATATCAAGATCAAGTCATACAGTTATTTAAGGGGAAAACTTTTTTTTTTTTTAACAGAATAGCTTCTGTTGAGACCATGAAATCACACCAAAAATATGCCCAAAGAACAGATCAAAAATATAACCTTTTTTTTTACTTTACGAGTATATACTTTAATAAATTTATCTCCCATTATTGTCTCTTGGTAGCCATATGTCCTCCCATCTCAAAATTCGCCTTCCCTCTGCTTTCATGTGTGAGTCCATGAGAGAAAATGTGCAGTATTTATCTTTATTTCCCCATGTTATATTTTAAGGAATGTACTTTTATTTTATATGTGTGTGTGAGTGTATGTATGTGCACCATACAGCTAAACATGTGCAGCTAAACATGGGGACCAGATGAGGGCATCAGATCCCCAGAACTAGAGTTAGAAGAGGTTATGAACTGTCTGATGTGGGTGCTGGGAACGGAGTCGGGTTCTCTGCAGGAGCAGCAAGTATTCTTAACCACGGAGCCATCTCCCCAGTCTCCCATTATGTTCTTCAAAGTTCTTTAAAGTGTTCTCTGTGTGTGTGTGTGTGTGCGCGTGCGTGTGTGTATGTGCGTGCATGTGCGTGCGTGTGTGCGTGCGTGTGTGTGCATATGTGCGTGCGTGTGTGTGCATATGTGCGTGTGTGTGTGCGTATGTGTGTGTGCATGTGTGTGCGTATGTGTGTGCGTGCGTGTGTGTGCGCATGCGTGTGTGTGCATGTGTGTGCATATGTGAGTGTGTGTGTGTGTGTGTGTGTGTGTGTGTACTCACCGCAGTGCATGAGTGGAAGTCAGAGGATGACTTGAGAGCTCTCAGCTTGTTTGGGAACAGTCTCAGTGACAAAGGGACCACCCCTCCTCAATAGTTGTCTCACTACTGAGACTATCCCATCTTTTCTTTTTCTGTTCTCTGTCAGTGTGTACCTGTGATGATTCCAGAGCCTAACAATGTGCGTCAACCTACAATAAAAAGTGGTTAAACAAGGAGCTTAATTGTATGCTGGTGCATTCTTTTGAGTATATACCCAGGAGTTAATCTATTTAAAAGCAGGTAAAATGTAAGGTAGATGAAAGATGAATGGAAGTTTCTGTCCTGCCTGGTCCCTCAGCTGTTCAGACCCAAAGAAACACACAGAGGCTTATATTAACTAGAAACTCTTTAGTCTATTAGCTCAGGCTTATTATTTACTAGCTCTTATGACTTAACCCATAATTGTTATCTATGTTTAGCCATGTGGCTTGGTACCTTTTCTCAGTGAGTCAGTCTCTTCTTGCTTCCTCTGCATCTGGCTGATGACTGCATCTCTGCCTTTTCTCTTCCCAGAATTCTTTTAGTCTGTTTGCCCCATCTATACTTCCTGCCTGACTATTGACTAATCAGTGTTTTATTAAAGTAATATGAGTGATAAACCTTTACAGCAGATGAAGGATTAATTTTGATCAAATTGGGGAACAATTAAGTGAGGTAATAGGATTTAGGGTAGAATTAGGAATAAAAGGGACAAAAACTATTTTTTACAAATTAATGCTAAAAATTAATACAGCAGGTAAACTATTAAGGAAAGCAAAATGTTGAGGAGTACAACTTTTTAAAATAAAAAACGCATTAGGAATGAAATACAAAATTCAAGAGAAAATGGTAAAAGACAGGAAAAGAAGATCTGACGGTCTAGCAACAGAGATCTCTGAGGGCAAAATCCAAATGAATGGAACAGGGCATTCAACTCTAGAAAGTATTCCTGAAACAAGCAATAAAGGTTTGAAATTACATATAAAAAGACCCTAATGTAGTACGCAGTCTAGAACGTCCATTAACTGGCAACAAGTAGACACATCCATATAAACTTATATTTTTCAAAAGAAAAAAATGCCTTTGAGTATCTAAACAAAAATAGCAAAAAATATTCAATTAAATTAACTTCAGATTTTTTGAAAGCAACGCTTCACCCCAGAAGAAAACAGAGTAACATTTAACACAGTTAAGATTCTCAAGGAAGGAAAACAAAAGCCATGAATTTTATGTTACATAAAACAGACTTCCAAGTATTTTAAGAATTTTATTTGGCAACAGTTGTCAATAGACAAACTGTCACTAATGTGCAAGAATGAGGGCTGGCTAACTTTATGTCAGCTTGACACAAACCGTAGTCATCTGAGAGGAGGAGACCTCACTTGAGACTAAATTAGTGTTCAAATGAAGAGCATTATATGGAGTGGCTAAAAAATCCTTCCAATAATGACACCATATTAAGAACCATCCATGACTTAATATGCTTGTTAAGCCAGATCCTCATGGTCAATCAGCCAGCAAACAAGACCCCAGTGCATAGGTGCAGGGCTAGTTCATAGCTTGGCCGTAATAAAGTTTCCTCCACCACGCACCTCTGCATAATGTATGGGCTGCCACAGATCCTAAGTAACAAGACCAAGAACCGTGGACCAAAAGCTTGGCAACCATCAGCCAAAGCAAAGATTTCTATCTTGTAAGTCGACTCTCTGGCATTCTGACATAGCAAGGGGAAATTATTAACTTACCTTTATGATTCTTTTATTTTATCACTTCACTCTGACGGCTTGGATACTAGTTTCCAAGAACGACATGGATTGTCTTCCATCATCTGTTCTTTCATGCTTGAGATCCTCTGCAGATGGCTAGTTGTAATACTTTTGGGCCATTCCTTCTTCTCTGAGCTTGGTAGACGCTGTTTTTCATCTGAGGATATTTGAACATGTTTGTAACAAACTCGATTCGATTCCCACCCACCCCTACCCCATAGAATTTCCTTTGTACGGATGTCAGAGTAATAATTCTTTCATTAAAACCAGTAACAAAGCCAGGCGAAATCTTAATGTCTGTCCAAAGTCCGTGTTTATTCAAAGTTAGTCTTCACTGCCATCTCAATTGAAGCTTAGGATCCCCTAGGAATCCCACCTCTGGGCATGTCTGTGAGGGCATTTCTGAGAGATTGAACTGATGAATGACTATTCAGGTGGGATGTGGGGGTGCCATCTCAAGGGATGGGGTCCTAGATTGTGCTAACAAGAGAGATGCGCTAAGTACCAGCATCACTTCTCTGATCACTCCAACTATAGATTCAAAGGCCTGATGCCCCTGCCCCCACAGCTACAATGGCTCCTACCCTCATCCCTAACACGATGGACTGTATCTTTTTTATTAAACTGTGGACCACAATCAATGCTTTGTCCCTTAATTTGCTTCCATAAGGTATTTTGTCACGAAGAGAAGAGTAACTATACAGCCTTTCTCTGGTGGTGTGTAGATAAATTTCCACTTTAGACTGAGTTCTTTTATTTTAAGAAAATGTATCATGTGCCTGAATGCATATTTTATTACATTTATTGGGTCCTCTATACCAATTAAGAATACCAATTATCTGTGCATTTGATTATCTCTCGCTCCTCTTATTACATCTTATTATCTTTCCCCTAATTGCTCGACTCCTTCTGTGTCTTCTCTTTGTACATGCCATAATTACCTCAAAGCCTTTTATCCATGCCATTAATTCAATCTCAGTCATGTCTTCCCTGTCATTTGGCATTTTTAATTCAAGGATTAGATCTATTAGTGTTGTTCCAGTTTTTCATTCACGTCCTTAGCTGCAAATTCTCCCATTTTATCCCTGCAGTGTTGATGTCTTTACCCAGCCAAGTTTCCCCATGAGGACTTCCTCTTTCTTTGGGCTGTGCTGGTCTCTCATCACTCTCTATTTACTAAGGGACTGCGGGAGCTTTTTGCTGAGCCTACATCTGACCTCAGAACTCTCCCCCACCAGAGGCCGCTATATGGCCTAGGGGCCATGGGGGCTGTGGTTCAAGCCACCCTTTCCAACTTAATTCCAACATTTTCCTCTCTGGGAAGCTTGGCTGGAGTGTTCCCTCATCTTTCTTCTCTCATGTACTTCAGCTTTCCATGGCTTTTGCTTTTCTGTCATCATTTACCAGATGGAGCTGTAATTGAGCTTTTATGGTGTGGGGTCACGGAGTCAGTCTATCTAAGTTCAGGACCTATCTCTCCCATTGCTGTCTGTATGACTTTAGACATCGTGCAACCTTTCCATCCCCTGATGAGAATTCATGGCTAATGTATGCAAAGCTCACTTGAGCGCATGCTCAGTAAAGGCTTCTTTAGTTTATTAAAAAGGCACTATAAATGATGGCAATAATGGCCCCGTAAAATACTGTTCCAGACTGACAACCTGGGAGCTATCTATGGTGCTAAATTCTGCTTCCCACCACTGGACAGTGTTTCCACATCTGGTCACATGCTTAGTTCCATGTAGAGCAAATCCATGACTGGAACTTTACAGATGTGGTAACAAGCATGAACACGGCTTCTCCCTTCCCACAATCACCACCCTGATTTTGTCTTGGTTTCTTCATGAGCTCCATTGCTGTGTGACTAAGTTCAGCCTCCCAACTTCTCTGCCTGTCACCCGACTGTTTAATCTCCCGCAATCACATCACTATGCCTCGGGTCATATCTCTGCTTCCATTCATGAGAGGATTTCAGAAAGGGTGGAAAGAACTCAAATGGGGCATGAGAGAGATTGGTTAAATAACTGTTGATATGGTTTGCATAGCAAGCAGTCAATAAAGATAGCCTTAGAAATCCATGGATTGAGAGAATATTAGGAGGTGTGAACATCTTTCATTTGTTTATTGACCATGTATGGAGGGCACATCTTTTGTAAAAGTTCCTGGAGATGTAAGAATTATTAGCATAATTACTCCTTTGAAGATGCTCAGAGCCAGCAGGAGAGAGAGAGAGAGAGAGAGAGAGAGAGAGAGAGAGAGAGAGAGAGCCTTGAAACAGATTGCAAAAGATACATGTTTCAAAGACTAGAAAGAAGTACGTATTCGTTACTTTTAATTTTACTGCAATGACAAACCCCAGCTAAAGCACTCGAAGGGAGAGAGGGTGTATCTTGGCTCACGGCTTGAGGGTACGGTCCATCATGGTGGGGAAGCTGTGGTAGCAGGCGCTTGAGGTGGTTGGTTACAGTGCCCCCACACTCACGAAGCAGAATGGGGAAGCCAGCACTCTGCTCACTTTCTCCTTTGTGTTTAACCCAGGACCCCAGCCCATGGACTGGTGCCACCCATTAAGGTGGGGCTTTCTAGCTCAATTAACCTAATGGAGATACTCCCTTACAAGTGTAGCACAAGTTCTAATAGGTCTTAATAATAAAAGCCCGAGGACAGATACTGGGGAAAATGCTGAGAGATTAGAGAGACCAAGGCACAAAACCACGGCCACCTTATCTCTCCACTTCCCAGCTGAAAACAGAGAGTTCCTGTTTCCTCCCTCCTTATCACTTCCTCTCTTTGCCCAGCCATATCACTTCCTGTCTGTCTGTACAGACCTCCGGATCTCTATGGTTAACTAGTGGCTAGCTCTGCCTTCTGATCTTCAGGCAAGCTTTATTTGTATAAACAAGATATCACCACACACAAGCAAGGCTTGTATCGCAGGTAATTAATTCTAGATCTTACAATGTTAATAATCAATATTAGCTATCACAGAGTATGAGAAAAAGTATAGATAGCATTTGGGAGGCATATATGTAAAATTTGTCTTTCAAAATATCCATGAAGGGATGAACACTGGCACAGAACTTTAGTGGAGAATCAAACTTCTCTGATCCATATCCCACCAGATCCAAGTTCCCTCTTTACCACACTGCCATTGCTTCTTAAACCCCCTCTTCCCAGAAAGATCAGCCCCAGACTGTGGCTCAGGAAACCTGAATAAACACTTTGAAAGGGCAAGAGGAAGAGAAATGGCATAGCGACATCCAGACCTTCAACAGCAAAATAAATGATCCAGAGTATCTCTCAGTGGCTGTAATGCCATAGGAAAGAGAGCAGAGGGACTGTACACAATGACCCCCTGGTGAATGTTCCTAGGCCCCTAGGAGCCAGGTTGGCTCTTCTGTCATCTCTCTCAGCTTCTACGATATCTGGTCTCTGTCACCTCCCGGCTGTCCCTCATTCCGTAGGCAGGCTATTCTTGACTCATCTGATTCTAATCTCATACTCTTTTTCGAGCTCAGCACTGATCTTTCTCCAGAAGACTTTTTAAAGATAACCCCATATACTATGTAAGGATAATTACTCAACAGTCGGTTTTACTGACTCATATTTCACCACCTTGAAAAAATTACAGAGAGAGACCTGAGCCAAGGACACATTAATGGTCATCTCTCATTGGTTAATCCTTGGAGCTCTGGAGTCAGATTTGGGTTCAGACATGTTCAAGTCGCATATGGCTACATATGACCAACAATGGCTCTGAATGCCCCCCCCCCAGATCATAAGCATACCTAAAAGACTGAACTTCTTGCAACTTACTCTGTACAGTCATTGTGTGTGAACTTTGTGGGTGACAAGGCTGCATGACAATGTCAAAAAGTTGGATGCAGCTGGTAGAGCTATGTCAGCTATCAGCCATAAGACATTGTAACTTATGAGTCATGCAAGCTCTTTACAACTGATAAATCTTATTTGTCTAATACATCATATGTCCCATAAGGAGGAGATGTTAGCAACTATTTTGTAGGATTTGGAGAAGATGAGGACATAGACACGCTCATTAAATGTCTAGAATATACAAAATGCTTTGTGTTAAATATTTGCGAGAAATTTTTATCTATCTTAAGGAAATATGGGTTGATTCAACCAACGTGTCCATTTCCTCCATAGTATTAAATAAAAATCTTAAGGATGATAAGGGTTACGGTAGTTTGAATGAATTTGGCCCCCATAATCTCATAGAGAGTGGCACTATTAGGAGGTGTGATTTTGTTGGAGTGGGTGTGGCCTTGTGGGAGGAAGTGTGGGCTTTGAGGCTTCCTATGCTTGGAATACTGCTCAGTTAGTCAGTTGACTTCCTGTTGCCTACAAGATGGAGGACTCTGTCTGCCTGCACGCCACCATGCTCCCTTCCATGTTAATAATGGACTGAACCTCTGAAACTGTAAACAAGCCCCCTCAATTAAATGTTTTCTTTGTAAGAGATGCTATGGTCATGGTGTCTTTTCACAGCAATAAAAACCCTAACTAAGATAAGGGTTGAAAAGGATCTTTTTGCTCAGGCTAGTCTAAAACTCAGTCCTCTTGCCTGAGTCTCCCAAATCGGAAACTGCCATCTTTTAACCCAATGTCCCTATCTTATGAATGACTCAGGTTGAAAAACATGGTAGAAAGAAACACTATTTCATGACTAATGGGTTTCTAAATGAAGGGTGCTAGTTGGGATGAAAATATGTCCTTCTGGCTGGTATTTTGAATGTATTTGCCCTCCCCAAGCTTAGAAGGAGTGACACTATTAGGAGGTGTGGCCTTATTGGAGGAAGTGTGTCACTTTGTGGGTGGGCTTTGAGGTCTCATATATGCTCAAGCCACACCCAGTGGTTGAGACCACTTCCTGTTGCGTGTAAGTCAAGATGTAAGAGCTCACAGCTCCTTCCCCAGCACCATGTCTGCCTGCATGCTGCCTTGCTTCCCACCATGGGCAACAATGGACTAAACCTCCGAACTGTAAGCGAGCCACCAGAATTAAATGTTTTCTTTTATAAGGGTTGCCATGGTCATGGTGTCTCTTTACAGCAATACAAACCCCTAACTAAGACAGCGACTAACTCCTTTTAAGATTTTAATGTTTAATTATATGTATACATGTGTGTCTATGTGTGGGTATGTGCATGTGGGTGCAAGAGCCCGTGGAGGCCAGAAGAGAGCAAGGATTCCGTGTTAGCTGAGGTTTCAGAAAGTTGTGAGCTTCTTAGTGTGGGTGCTGAAAATGAGCTCAGGTTCTCTGAAAGAGCAGCAAGTGCTCTTAACCGCTGAGTCATCTTTCCAACCCTATATATCAGCTAATTTCTTTTTTTTTTAAATATTTATTTATTATGTATACAATATTCTGTCTGTGTGTATGCCTGCAGGCCAGAAGAGGGCACCAGATCTCATTACAGATGGTTGTGAGCCACCATGTGGTTGCTGGGAATTGAACTCAGGACCTTTGGAAGAGCAGGCAATGCTCTTAACCTCTGAGCCATCTCTCCAGCCCCCATCAGCTAATTTCTTATCTACAAACAGCAGAACCATTTGCTTATCTTTTACCCTTTCTGGAAGATTGTGAACTGGTGTGGTTTGCTCAGTTTTATACCAGATGCCTGCCTACATTAATAACTAACACATGTAGTTAGGCTGACCTCCCAAAGCTGGTACACATCTTATGGTGTTGAAAACAGAGGTTTACGGCTTCAGCCTGAAGAGGTAGAGAAATGACTGTCACTGCTTGTGTCCAGTGGTGACGTTATTCAATTTAGAGAGATCAACAAAAGTAAAACATATTATTTTATTTTTTATTTACCTTAGAGTTTACTCTTCCACCCACTGGAAGCGTATGGAAGCATGAAGATTTCCATAAATGTGTTCTATTAGCAACTGATGTAATGACATTTATTTGATAGAGCTGAATAATTGTAGTGGTTTCTGAAGAAAGTTTAAAAATTTTCAGAATAAGAACCAGATAATAAAAACTTTAAGACAATGAAAAGTGGGAAAAGACACTAGTAGACGGAAAGCCCGCCCACAGTGATGGGTTGACAGAACCAACACTGTGAAAATGGTTGTTATAAAAAATAATCAGCTGGGCAGTGGTGGTGCATGTTTTAATGCCAACACTCAGGAGCCAGAGGCAGGTGGATCTCTGTGAGTTTGAGGCCAGCCTGGTCTACAAAGCAAGTTCCACAATAGCCAGGGCTGTTACCCTGTCTTGAAGAAGCAAAATGAAATAAAAAAAATATTCTATTGTAGTGGAATTTTACTTGTATTTTAATAAATAAAGCTTGCCTGAAGATCAGAGAGTAAAACAGCCCCACTGGTCAGCCTTACACACCAGGCAGTGGTGACACACACCTTTAATCCCAGTAGGCACACTAGTTGCCATAGCAACAGGGTAGTACATGCCTTTAATCCCAGTGGTGCACGCCTTTAATCCCAACCCTAGAGAGGAATATAAAATGGGAATAAATAGCTCTCAGGCACAGTCTCATTCTGAGATTCCCGAAGGCAGGATCGCCATTTCAGACTGAGATAAGAGCCAGTGGCTGGCTGCTTTGCTTTTCAGATCTTCAGGTTGAACCCCAATTTCTCTCTCTGACTTTTTATTAATCATGCTTCACTCTATAGAGTCAACCCAATCATGTTAGAATTCTAAGTATATTTTTCACAGAACTAGGAAAAATTTAAAAATTCATGTAGACACACAAAAGATTCTGAATAGCTGAAACATTCCTGAGCAGAAAACAATACTGGATATATGACCCACTACCTGACCTCAAACTGTACTACAGAGCCATAGTAGCAAAACTCATGGTACTGTCGCAGAAAGATATGTACACCAATGGAACAGAGGACCTAGGAATAAACACATAGAGGTCCGGTCACCTAATTTTGTACAGATGTGTGAAAATAGCCGTTGGCTAGAAGATGACCTCTCTAACAATAGTGGCAGTAAAACTGGCTATCGATTCTGTCTGCAAAACAATCCATTCAAATGGACCAGTGACCTTATCGTTGCTTGACGGAGCCGCCCCATTTGAACATTGGTTTCCAGTTGGTGATTTAAGAGGTGTGGCCTTGTTGGAGGAGGTATACCTCTGAGGGAGAATTTCAAGATTCTGGCCACGTCCAGTTCACTCTGTCTGCTTAGTGCTTATGGGTGAAGATGTTAGCCCTCAGCTTCTGCAACAGTTACCTACCTCCTGCTGCTTCCCCTCCATCATGGGCTCCAACCCTCTGAAACCATACCCCCAAAATAAACTCCTTCAACAATTGCCTTGGCCACAGCGTTTCACCTCAGCAGTAGAAAGGCAGCCAATAAAGATTCTTTTTTTTTTAAATTCTTTTAGCCTTTATAATTATTTGCAATTAAATATGTAAAGAAAATTACCTTTTAAAATTAAACGTACATACAAAACATTTTTCATCTGTATTATAAGGGTATTAAAACATAATGTATATATTAGATATTTCTAAATTTAAAAGTAAAGGTTTTTTTTTAACCAAATTCTCTTTGGACGTTTATAGTGGTTATTGATGGTCATAATAACCAAGAGAAATGGAGTGAAGTAGAAATATGCACACTGTAGAAGTAGACATCCCCCGATGACTTGTTTGTCCCCAGTTTTCTGATTCTCATTTTCTTGTTCTTTCTGTTCTTGTTACTTCCGGGCTTCTTATAGCAAGGTAGGTATGGAGAGAAGATGGCAGGAGTTGTCACCTGGTGGCAGTCTGTTGTAAGAAGTGTGGGTTGTGTTCCCAGCACCTGAGAGGAGCGTGGGTCCTTTTGTTTCTTCCCAAAGCGCCTGGTTCCTGGCTGCAGCTGCTAGCTTATGCCGCATGAGGCTAACCAGTGTCCATCTCGGACTGGAGCATCATGGCGCCTGTCACACTTTCTTTCTTCTCAGAACTTCTCCCAATAAAGATTCTTAATGTGAGACTTGAGACCAGGAAACTCCGAGAGGAGAACATACAGGAAATGGTTCAAGATAAAGATAGAGGCGAGAAAATTCCAAAGAACTCCAGTCGCTCCAGAAACCATTCCAAGAATTCACAAATAGCATTATGGGAAACTGACAATTTTTTGCATAGCAAAGAAAACATCACTAAAGTGTCAACATTAGAATGGGAGGAGGACAATCTCTGTCAACTATACATCAGACATAAGATTAATAACTAGGATATATAAAGAACTTAAAAAAAAAACAAGCATCAAAAACTATACAATTAATGAAAAGGTTAAAGACCGCAGGAGGCATTTCTCCAAAGAAGAAACTCAACTGTGCATTAAAAATTTGAAAAAGCATTTGAAATCATTAGCCATGGGGGAAATATGAATTTAAATAGCATTGAGAGTCTATCTCACCCCAGTTAGAATGATCAACGTTGGAAAACAAATGGCGAGTGTTGGAGACACCAGGAAGAACCCCTTCACCGATGGTTGGAAGTCTGTGTGGACTCACATATGTGCTAGCTATGCCACTCTAGGGTATACACGTATGGACTCCATGTCAACATACCACAGAGAGACTTGCACATCCATGTCTATCGCTGCACAACTCACAGTAGAGAAGAAATGGAGCAACCTACATGCCCATGAAAGGAAAAGCAGAGTGAAGTGCAGATACCATGGAATTTTATTTAGCCATAAAGAAAAATGAACCGGGAGTGATGGCTCATACCTTGTGTGGGAGGGCCTTCTGTCTGTGTGTTGCTTTCTTTGGTTAATAAAGAAACTGCCTTGGCCTGCTGATAGGACAAAACTTAGGTAGGCGGGGAAGATGGAACTGAATGCTGGGAGAAAGAAGGGCGGAGTCAGAGGATCGCCATGGAGCCGCTAGGGACAGATGCTGGGAATTTTACCCGGTAAGCCACTGCCACGTGGCGATACACAAATTACTAGAAATGGGTTAAATTAGGTTGTAAGAGTTAGCCAATAAGATGCTAGAGCTAATGGGCCAAGCAGTGATTTAATGAATACAGTTTCTGTGTGGTCGAAGGCGGGGGAACCAGCAAAATGGAAGAAGAGAGGATAGGAGAGGGTACTGAGGGAGGAAGGCAAATAAAAACCAAGTAATTGACATTTATGTGTGAAAATGTAATAATGAAACCCATTACCTGGTTTTCAAACTTAAAACATTTAAAAAATTATTCACATAACGAATGCTTGAAGATTGCCAAAGCAATTATTTAGCTAAAAATAATTACCTCCTGTACACTAGGGGTGTTATTTGTTGAGCAAGAAATACTATGAGTTGGATTAGAGGTCACATTGATAAAGCAGTGGGCATTATGTAGGAAGAGAAGGGAACCAGTGTCATAGGAAGCGCTGAAGAAGGCACATGGAACAAGAGGCTCACTGAGTGCTCGCTGCTGCTACAGACGACCGAGTTCAATTTCCAGCCACCACGTGCGGTGACTCACACCCCCTAAACTGTACCACAAGGACTGCACACAAATGCAAACTGAAATCTTTTTTTTTTTTAAAAAAGAGGCTGTAGGCTGACATACAAACCAATGATATTTCTATATTATGACTGCAAAGCCAATCATGAGATTACCTATCACACAGCAGGTCGGTCATGAAGCTCCTTTCTGGAAATCACTTTGGTCCAAGTTTTTATATAATAGATGAAGAAACCAAGTCATGGAAATGAGAGTAGTAACCTAACCAATCACAAGAGCTCCAATTTTGCTTCCACGTACCCCTTCCCACCGTGGCACCCTTTGCACGATGTGGCGCTGCCTGGGAGTGAGTGGGCCGACTCAGTTAAAATCCTGGCTTTGCCATCGGCAGGCTGCGTGACTTGGGGGTAAATTATCTACCTTCTCCGAGTATAAAGCCATAAAATCATAGTTAATGGGTTCGTGGATTGCAAACGATAACAGATAAAGCACATGGCTCATAAGTAAGTACACTTACTAAAATTGTTATTATTTCCCCAAAGGCAAACATCAAAGAACAATATGATGAAATTCAGATCAAAGGGGGAGAAAACACCCACCGTAGGCAGATCATAAAATAAAGTAAAAAGGGAAGAAGCAGGCTTCATTAATTTCCTTTCTTTATTCTCTCACCAGACATCAGTCATTCCTCCCTTATCTTTGCAGGTAAATACCAGAGAGAGATACAGACCAAATGGTTTTATTTATTAGATCATTAGGGTACTTAGTCTGTGTGATACGGTCTCTATGTGCTGCTGACAGTCTATCAATGCTAGAAGATTATAACGGGGCTTCTTTGACAGCAGTGATTAGCCGGGATTTGTCAGACTATGCGGCATCCAGGCAGTGTGAAAGCTGTAACACTCATCAGAGATGTTTACCCAGCACGAGCCTGTGCATTCTCGCCGCTGCCCCACTGTTTACCTGTCACGGCAGGCTCTGGGAACGCAAGCGTCTTTGCAAGCTTTTCAAAGGGTCCTTTGGCAAACAAGGCCTGTTTGTTCGCTACGGAATTTGAGCGGCCTTGAATTCTGCACTGTTTGCTTTACTTTGCTTGCAGTCAAAGCAGAAGGCCAGGGTCCGTCCTGCCCCCTTGGTCTGGGAGACTTGGTTCCTGTGGTTTCCTAGTTCACAGGTGTGCAGTCTTTTCAGGGTCGGAGAACTGCGCCCGTTCACCCCTACACCCCATATTAGCATTTAAGGATGACCTTGGAGTGATTTGGAGAATTTGGGGTGGAGATGGGAGGCTGTGTGTTTAGAGACAGTTTTGCATGCAGGCAGACCCGTTTACAGGCCTGGAGGACTGCCCTCTGCTGAGGGACCAGACCTACTAAGCTGCACTCCGTGGTTGTTTCTCCAGCCCTGAGCTAATCCTGCGTTTCCTACTCAACTTTCAGCTTCCTTGGGCCTCTGTTAAAGGCGAATGAACACCCAGGACTCCCTAGACATGGATCTTTTAGAATAGGAACTGCCAGGAGCGTGGCTTTGGTGTGGGATGGGAAAACAGAGGTACTTTGGAGGTAGTGCATCGCCGCCCCCGCTCGTCACTCTCTCACACACTCAGCTCCCGCAGACGCCCCGTGCGCAGCTGGAACTTTCTCCCTGCTGGGCGCCCGGGGAGCACTGAGGAGCCGCTTTCTGCCCAGGTCAGAAGAGAACTCCAGGCCGAGGTGAGGGCAGATGCGAGAAGAGCCGGGTGCGCGCGGGAAACGCAATCCCAACCACCACCGCCACTGCCACCCCGCAGCCTGGCGGGCCCCGCCCGTCCCGGTCCCGGCCGCGGCGCACGCGTGTGGCGGACCCGAGCGAGGAGTCCCGGTAAACCCCGCCCGGCCAGCAGAATTCGGAGGGTGAGTGTGCTCGCCCTTGCGAGAGCGGGAAGGGTGGGGATAGCTGGGGCGAGGTGATGTTGTGGCCCGCGACCCCTCTGGTCGCATCTCCACCTTGAGGTCTGGGTCCGCGGCTCCGCGAGCCAAGGAAACTTTGCCGGCGTCGGTTGGGCTTCCTCGGCGCCAGCCCAAAGGAGGCGGGTGGGAACAGTAAGCCCGAGTCGCGGTAGGAGACTTGAGGCAGGGAGGGCTCGAGTCGGTGGTCCGTCCCCTCTCCCCTCCCCGCCCCGAGGTGCGGGACCCGGAGGGGTGGGCTTAGCCCAGCTCTCTGCGAAGTTCCTAAGGCGGGCCCAGCTGCAGCCTGCTAGGCAGCAGGTGTAATGGGCTCTGAGCTCACCCTGCCCATCTCCTGCTGGTGCTCTTCCTGCAAAGATGAAAATGAAAATGGAAAGGCTCAACAGCAGGGGCGCCCTGTGGGCAGCCCCCGAAAGCGGGAGGATCCCAGGACAGCCACAGCTAACCTGCCTGGGGGTGCTAGTCTACACAAGGGCGTGGGTTACCAGCCCCAGCTTGATTCTGACTTTGGGGTGGAGGCTGCTTCAATCCAATGCATGTCTAGGCGGAAACCTAAGGAAATCTGCTAGGTACCCTCCAACACTCTCCTGGACCACCTAACCTTGGTGACCAGTTAGGTGCTAAGGAAGGAACTGGTGAGCGTTTTCTGAAGATGCAAGACCGAGAAATTGCAGAAAGAAAACAAACAAGCAACCCCCCCCCCGGAATAAAAAAACCATAAAACCAATAAAAATGAAAAAACAAAACAAAACAAAAAAATAAAACCAAAAAACCTTTTTGCTCCTAGGGCTTATGCTTTTTTATGGTGGTGGGGGAGGTTGGAGTTTGGGGTTGATTTATCGTAAAGTATGATGTAGTTGCCTGTTGGTTTGGTCATCTGAGTGGTTCTTTCCGTGATTTCTGCCTCCTACCTGATGGAATTTCAAAGAGAAAACTCTGGTCTGATTTTTTTTAAATTTTATTTATTTCATTTTACTGTTTAGTATTGTTTGTCGTTGTTTTTGGAATGGTGCTAGAATTAAGTAGGCTGTCTCTGTATGTGTGTCTGCCTGTCTGTCTGTCTGTCTGCTTGCCTGCCTGCCTATGTTGGGGAGTAGATTATTTGGAGGGCATAGAGAGCAAACACAACCAGTACCCGCTGCCTCTGGAAATCTGGGTGAAGCTGACATGGAAACTTACCTGGCTTCATCTTTGGAGCAGATCCAAGCCTGCTCAGGTGATTTCAGCCAGGTTAGCATGCCTGGCATTGGTGTGGAGCAACTGGCCTTAGTGGCGTTCCTTGCCTGAACTCCAAATTCAGAGGTCGGTAACTTTGTACTGTCAGTCAACAGAGTAACTAAGGCACACCCCAGCTGGAACGGGGTGCAGGCTCGAAGTAGGTGTTTTAGAGGGGACTTCGCAATCTGGAGATGGAGGGTGTTGGCTAGAGTCTATTAAAATGTGACCTGCGTGCTCCCTGTTTTGGGATGAAAGAGATAGGTGCTGTCTATAAAAGCAAACCCTTTGCCTCTGCTTCCCTTTAAAGCAACCTCTGGGGCTAGAACTCAGTCTGCATTCTAAGCGCCCCCTCCCCTTTGTAAGAGACATCCTAAGCACATGCTATGCGCAGGCTTAGTTCTAAGCTCCAAGAGCCCAGGGGAGAACAAGATAGCCCGGAGTTCTGTTTCCGTGGAGAGACAGAAGACACCCTATCAGGATGAAAAAAGAACCGCCTTCACTTTGTGTTCTTGCATGAAGGTGAAGGTGCCTGGGAACGTACAATGGGGACTTTCTGAAGGTGCCCAGTGCTGGGTGTCTCTGTGTGGAAGTATGTCATCTAGATGGCTGTGCCACCTCACTTTAAACACGGGTCGGATTTCTAATCCTCAGGATATTGGTTAAGACCTCTGAGAGGAGATTGATCATGAAGACAGAGCCCTCCCTCCTCAATGAAGTGTGAGGACATAGGGGACAGGGCGGGAGGTGGGGGAGAAGGAGCTTGTGAGCGAGAGAAGAGGCCTTTAGCAGACTCTGAACCCATCAGGGAACTTGATCCTGGAATCAGTCCACTTTCTGCTGTTTATAAGGTAGCCAGTCTGTGGTATTTTGTTGTAGCAACCTGAATGGACCAGGGCACAAGGCTGGCACGTGCACGCCGCCCTGCCAGTCACCAGCCCCAGTGAAACTGCACGGCCTCGTCTTTGCAAACCTCTCCCCACGGAGCTAATGTTTTGCTGTTTACTTCCGAATCCAACATCTTCTATTTATTTATTTTTCTGTGCAAAGCCAGGAGTTTGAAAGTAGAGGCTGCTTTAAATTTCTGTTTGCTGGGAGGCGTTAGAACCAGATGTAGAAAAGGAATTATAACGGTGTTGCTATTGAGTGAGCACTTTCTTTGTTCCAGGCCTCTACTGTCTCCATTTTCATAACAACCTTTTAAGTTGAAATTTAATAGCTGGCACATTCGCATGGCATAAATGCAGATACTGAAAAGGTTTACAATGAAAACCGTCCCTTCTATTATAGTACCCAACCAATGGGTCCCCCCCCCCTGTGTAATTGATGCAAAGTCCACTGCTTATGTCCTTCCAGAAATAATCTATGTATAGACCAACAATTATATATTCTTATTTTTCCCTTTTTTATACATAAATAGAAGCATGTAAGTATACTCTCTTGCACCTCGCTTTTTCCTACTGTCTACAAGTTCAGTATTTATAGCTGTTTTTTAAATAGTTGCATACAGGGTGTCTTCACACAACCATACAGCATTAGAATTGTTTTCTTTTTAAATATTTTTAATGCTTCAGTGAATAGTCTTATATACACTTCTTTTTGCATGTATGTGAGATCTTTTATGTATGATTAATTTTTGTTCATTTGGCATAAACGCTTGTATTTTTATAGGCTAAAAAGAAGCATGGTAGACATTAAAAACACTGGTTGCATGGGGTTGAGTCTTTGCACTTCTTACAAGCTTTGCAAGGAACCCTCCTCTGAGCCTCATTTGTCTCCTTTGCAAAATAGGAAGAATAATAGTAGCTATCTGGGGGGATTATATGAGTAAGTCTTGTTGCATTGCGTAACAAGTCACCTCCAAAACTTAGAACTGCAAGTAAGAACCATTTTTGCTTAACTCACATCTGTGGGTTGACTCAACTTGATGACCCTACTCATCTGGACTCACCCAGTGATCTTCGTGCATCTGTGATCAATCCATTGGTCAGCCGAAAGGTGGACAGTCTAGGGTGTCCTTCTATGTGTGATGATTAACAGGTGAGTTGGAATCTGGGAACTTCATCTGGGTGGCAGGTGACTGCTCAGACTCCAGGAGGGGAGTGAAGGCTTCTTCCACCTCGAGGTGCTAGAGCTCGACTTGTGGGTGTGCAGCTCCCAGGGGCGGCACAGCACTAGACAGACAGCTGCTTGTGCTCATTTGCTTTGGACAAAGCAAGTCACAAGGCCACACTCAGAATCAGTGATGGGAGCTCCCCAACAACAAGGACACAGTGACAGAGTCATATCGCCATCTTTTTTTTTTTTTTTTTGGTTTTTCAAGACGGTTTCTCTGAGGCTTTGGAGCCTGCGCTAGAACTAGCTCTTGTAGACCAGGCTGGTCTCGAACTTACAAAGATCCGCCTGCCTCTGCCTCCCGAGTACTGGGATTAAAGGCGTGCGCCACCACCGCCCGGCGCCATCATATTTTTTTAAATGTAATTTTTTCATAAGATATATTTTGATCATTTTCTTTCTCCTCTCCCAACTCCTCTTAGATCCTCCTCACTTCGGCACCCACCCAACTTCATGTTCTCTCCCAACC
>JAQHUG010000011.1:3333874-3347087 GCA_028555095.1 Dicrostonyx torquatus
CAATCTAGCTAGCTATGAGTCTTGCCACCTCTTGTTTCTGTCAAAGAGCTACCCTGGTGGCTGTGACACTATTTGCCACAGCAGCAGGTATATAAAATACAAACGCCGATGCAATCCGACTTTCTGAATTTAAAATCGTATGTGTGTTTGAGTCGAGGGAAGGCCATTTCACAGGCATTGTTTCGCGCAGGCCAGATTTAATGTGATGACACCATCCAGCCGGGATCTAGACTTGCTCATTCATTACATTCCTAGAGTTCGTCCTGAATGAACGGCTCTGCGTGGCCCCTATCTCATTGAACTTGTAGTATCTCCCAGAGCCACACAGTGTTGTCTGTTGTGTAGATCACAGTGTAGAGAGTTTACAGCACTGGGCGCTTAGCGGGAGTTGTGTGTTTAGTCAGGGTAGTTCGTGAAGTCCCTTCGGGATGAGGCTGACAACTAGCTGAGACTTGAAGGATAACATGGACAGCCAGAGGAGGGGGCAGATCATGTGCAGGTGGCATGCACAGCCCGGGCAGAAAGGGGACAGAGACAGAACACTCTAAAACATGAGCAGTGTTCAGAGAGGCCAGATAGATCCATAGACTACAAAGAGGTAAGGCAAGGATTGAGATTGGAAAAGCGGGAGGGGTCAGGTGGGGAGATAATGACATCAGACAAGCTGAGAAGGTTGCACGGTTCTCATCAGATTTTTGTGAGTTAAGTATTTGTTTCAAAAAGATCCTTGGAGCCAGGCAGTGGTGGCGCACACCTTTAATCCCAGCATGCAAGAGGCAAAGGCAGGCAGATCTCTGTGAGTTCAAGGCCAGCCTGGTCTATAGCGTGAGTTCCAGGATAGTCAAGGCTGTTACACACAGAAACCCTGTCTCATTTTCTTTTTAAAGGAAACTGAAAAGTTTCTTTTGCTGCTAGGTAAAGGATGGACTCGGGGTTGTGGCGAGAGGAGAGCTGAGATGACTGTCAGGGGTTGTCATGGTCACTTGTGTCACCTGACCAAGGGAGGTAGCGAAGGTGGGGAAGAGGCGCATCCTCGTCAAGATGCTGGCAGTGGAACGAGGAGGCTTGGTGACTGACAGGACATAGAAGACCAGGGGAGGGATGCGGAGTGACTATCTCCCAGGTTTCTCCCTTGGCTGAACTGGGTGCGTGGTGCTGTTGTGAACAGAGAGACAAAATCCTGAAGAGAGAACAAAGGGTGATGCCTGGGTGAACTGCTTGGATTTTGAGATGTCGTCAAGCCGTTTCAGGTAGCCATGGAGGCGTGCAGCTTGGGGAAGTTTTATTAACAGTTACTGGTGTACAGATGATGGGCGAAGCCACTGCATCAAGAATGTGCTTCTAAACAGTGGCTCACAGAAGCTGTTGTACAGAAGAACCCTTGGTTAAAAAATGCAAGTTTTTAAGCAACATCTTCTGAATTGCAGATTCAAAAGAAGCGTAGCTAGCTACCGGGAGCTACAGTACCTAGCAGAGCGCACCATGCATAATCTACAACCTACATATAATCTACAGCCTATTTATAATCTATGACCTATGTGTAATCTACATTGTATCTACAATCTACAACCTATGTGTAATCTACAACCTATCTATAATCTACAACCTATGTGTAGTCTACAATGCATCTACAATCTACAACCTATCTATAATCTACAACCTATGTGTAATCTACAATGTACCTATAATCTACAACCTATCTATAATCTATAACATGCGCAATCTACAATGTATCTATAATCTACAACCTATCTATAATCTACAACCTATGTGTGGTCTACAATGTATGTATAATCTACAACCTATCTTTAATCTATAATTTATATATAATCTACAATGCATCTATAACCTACAACCTACGTATAATCTACAACCTACGTGTAATCTACAACCTATGTGTAATCTGCAATGTACCTATAATATACAACCTATCTATAATCTATAACCTATGTGTAATCTGCAATGTACCTATAATATACAACCTATCTATAATCTATAAACTATGTGTAATCTACAATGTACCTATAATATACAACCTATCTATAATCTATAAACTATGTGTAATCTACAATGTATCTATAACCTACAACCTATCTGTAATCTATAAACTATGTGTAATCTACAATGTATAACCTACAACCTATCTATAATCTACAACCCAGCCAGTTTACCCTGATGTCTAGAACCTAGAACATCTCTGGCAGGCCTAACCTACACTTACAAAAAGATGGGGACATAACAGAGTTTTAATAAGTGAGAAAGGATTTAGAATAATATATTGACATCTGAATACTTGCTCTAACTTAAAAATAAACATACCAAGAGCAGACCCGGACTTGTCAAGATTGCACCCAGTTCAGTGACAGCTGCAGCAGAATCCTGCAGACACTGGTGGTGACTGCAAACCAGGCTAAAATAAATCTTCCAGGAAATCTAGAAATGATCCACCTACTGGGGCTTATAGATGAGGTCCCCGGTGCCTGCCACCAAGAATGTCATCAGGGCCTCAGTGAGAAACTGCGAGCCTGTGGGAATTAAACAGGACTTCACACAGTGTGGCACGTCACACATCTCTCTGCTGCCGGGGTTTCAGGATTGCAGCAGCTCCAGCCAGGCCAATTTTGCCCGGCCCGAGTGTCCAGAGCTCATCTACACTAAGCTCACAGAAGAAAGCCAAGTAGCTCTAGAAGAAAACCCCGTATTGAATTAGAGCTGAGAACACACAAGGAAATAACAGGATTGGTAAAGATCAATAGGGAGCAGAGCCAGGAGTGGGACCAGGAGGACAGTGTAGGGGCTCGGGGAGCAGAGATGAGAAACAGCACCCAGGCCATTGTTGTCCTCTGTCTTTGCCCAGCTCTGGTTCTCTCTGCAGCAAGTCCTGACCTGTACAGCCCCTCAGGTCAAGGCAGCAGGCTAGCACTATGTTCTCTATCGCTCCTGCCCTTTTCTTCCCTAATACTCTTTCCTTTTACTGTTACATCTCCTGAAGTTCAGAGGCTGAGGTGGTTTATGATATTGGGGTGCTTGCCTTTATCATCTCTTTTTAGTGTTAATCAAAACTTGAACATATCCCCATTTTTCCTTTGCCTTAATGTTACCGCTCCTATGTATGTCTCCTGACTCCATTTCCCACTGGCAACCCAATAAAGATTTCTAGTCTATCAGTGCTTGCTTCTTTTTCTTTTTTTCCTTTCCATCCCTACCCACAATAATGAACATATTAGAATAAACAGTACTAAGAGAATTTTTTTTGCTCCCTGAAACAATCGGTACTTACTGTCTCTTGTAGTCACCAGCGACTGTGTTATCAGAGTGGGCTAAACTGCTGAGTTAAGACTGTTACTGCAGACTGTAAACAACTCATAGAAATGGACTGGAGATGGAACCTGGCGCCTGGGACAGCAGGCAAATAGAAGGACACACCACAGTTACACTATAGTCTAGTTGCTCCTGAGCTCTGCACATCCCTCCACTTGAAAGAAGAGCGACAACCTCAAAAGAATAGCTCCACTACCAACAACAACAGCAAGAATCTTAATAAACAATGTAACTCCAGATGGGCAGACTCCAGCAAAAACAAGTCACGTGACAACCCAAGGCAAGCGACATGGCTCCTCCAAAAATTACCAGTCCCACCATAACATCACCCAGTGACAATGACTCATGTAAAATTACAGATGCAGAATTCAGAAGGATAAATTTTTCCCGAAGAACAAAAACCACTGTATGAAATAAAGAAGCCAATTCATAATATGAAATTAGAATTCAATAAAGATGTAGAAATAGTGAGAAAAAAAACAACCCAAACCAAGATGATAAGGAAATTGTAAAACACAGCAGGGCAAATAAAAGTATTCAGTGGAAAGCCTCACCAGTAATGGACCCCATGGAAGACAGAACATCAGGATTTGAAGACAAAATAAGGATCCTTCAGTCAAAGTCAATGACAGGTGTTTTTTGTTTTTGTTTTTTTAAATATAGCAACGTAACGTGCAAGAACTTTAGGATAACATACAAAAGCGAAGTTTACTAATGGAGGACATAGAAGAAAGTGATGCATAGAAAATATTTTTAATAAAATCATAGGAAAAAATTTATTCTAGGTAATAGAAATGGATCAAACATAAGAAACACACAGAACATCAGACAGACAGAGCCAAGAAAGAAACTCCACATCATATTCCAGTTAAAACATGTCCCAGTGAAGCGGAGCAGGGAAGGTGTATTGTAAGCTGCAGGAGAGATGGGTCAGGTCACCTATAAAGGCGGGCCCATCAGAATAATTGCTGGCTTTTTCCAAAGCTATAGAAGCAAGAATCGTTTAGAATGATGCATTTCAAATTCGGAAAGATCACAGCTGTCAGCCCGGTCTTATATAACTGCAAAAATTGTCTGCCATAATTGAAGGCAAAAGAAAAAAGACATAGACTAGCAGTAGGCTTGACTGGAAAGCAGAATCCTTTTTGCTGCCTCCAAGAATCACACCTGATCATCCAAGATAAACACTATCTTATGGTCAAAGGATGGAGAAGGTATTGCAAGCAAATGGAACCACCAAACGAGCTTGTGTTGTTGCTATCCTAACATCTAACAAAACAGACTCCAAACCAAGCCTAGTCAGAAGAGGGAGAGAGGGTCACTGCATATTGACCAAGAAGACAACCCATCAAGAGGAAATTACAATTCTAAATACATATGCAGCAAACACAGGCTCGTCTAGTTTCACCTAAAATAGTGCTAGATTTAGCTGGGCATAGTGGCGTACACCTTTGATGCCAGGCATGTGGATCTTCATGACTTCGAGGACAGCTTGGTCTACATAGCGAGTTCTAGGACAGCCAGAGCTACATAATGAGAACTTGTCTCAAGAAAATCTCAAACCAATAAATAAACAAATAAACAAATAAAAAGTAGTACTAGATTTAAAGTCACATTAACTTCAACACCGTCATGGTGATTTCAGAACTCAATTCTCACTATTAGACAGATCAACTGGACACAAATTTAGTAAAGAAGTACTAGAATTACGTGCAGGAAAGATGGCTCAGCAATTAAGACTACTTGCTGCCCTTGTAGAGGACTGAAATTTGACTCCTGATACCCACATGGTGGCTCAGAATCATCCATAACTCTATTTCTGGGGATGTGATGTCCTTGTTTGACCTCTGTGGGCACCGGGCATGCATGTGACACACTCATGTACAGTCAGTAAAAGCATTCATGCATGTAAAGTAAAATCGACCTAAAAATTTTTAAGAAAGTATTAGAATTAAATGGCATGGTTGGTGGAACGGATCTAACAAACATCCATAGAAACGCAGAACACCGAAGAATACCCCTTAATCTCAGCAGCCCATGGAACCTTCTCCAGAACAGATCATACATGAGGACACAGAGCAAGTCTCAACAGACATAGGAATGAATCAGGGGAATGACCCCATTCCCATCAGCTTAAAGTAAGATGCCCTGGACCAAACCCAAACAAGGAAGTGGAAGACATATGCACTGGAAACTCTAAGATACGAAAGGGAGAAAAGTGTGTAGGTCACCAGGCGATGGAGAGACTCCTGTGCTCATGGACGGTCAGGCCATGGCGAGACTCACGTGCTCATGGACGGTCAGATTAATAGTGTGAAGGTGACCATCCTATCAAAAGCAATCCTTAGCAGAATTCCAGCACACTTTCTCACATACAGTGAACAAATAATCTTAAAATTTGCCTGGAAGTATGCAAGACCCTGGAGTATAATAAACGATTCTGAACATTAGACACACTGCTAGAGAGAGCGCTAAATCAGATTTCAAGTTATGCCACAGAGCGCCGTTTGGCATCCATACAAAATCGGACACATGGATTAGGGGAATAGCACTTAAGATCTACATATAACTCTGTGCACCTTCAGCCACCCGATTTTTGACAAAGATGACAAAAATATACATTGGAGAGAAGATAGCGTCTTCCACAAGTAGTGCAGGGAAGACTGGGTATTGAATGAAACTTGATCCTATTCTCTCACGCTGTATGCAAATCAATTCCAAACGAATCAAAGACCGCAATGTTAGATTGGAAACTTAGCGGAAAGAGTAGGGAGTACACTACAGGACATAGTCTCAGAATGGGCTTTCCGAAGAGACCCCAGTCATGCAGGGAATAAGATCAGCAATCAATAATGGGGCATCTTGAAATGACAAAGTTTCTGCAGAACAAAGGAAACTGTTAGCCGACTGAGGAGGAAGCCTAAAGAATGGGAGAAAATCTTTATCAGTTATACACCTGATAAAGATTTAGTTTCGAGAACACACAAAAATCTTTTTTTAAAAAACTAAACATCAAGAAAACAAACAGCCCGATTAGAAACTGGCTGTGAAAGTGGACAGAGAGTTTTCAAAAGAAGAAACACAAGTGACTAAGAAATTATTTTTAGAAGTGTCCACATCCTCAGTCACCAGGGAAATGGAGACTGAAACTGCTTTGAGATTTTCTTTATTCCGGTCAGAATAGCTAAGATCAAGAGGACCAATGAATGACCATAATGCAAGGATGGGGGGAAGGGGAACACTTCCTTGCTGTTTGTGGGAGCACAAACTAGTGCAGCCACTGTGGAAATCAGTGTGAAGTTTCTCAGCAAGCTAAAAGTAGGATTGCCACATTACCCAGTCTTTACACTTCTGGGAAAATACTCCAAGAGCTCTAGTCATACTATAGAGATAGCTGTACCTCCGTGGTCCTTGTTGCCCTAGTCACAATAGTCAGGAAGCAGAAGCAGCCAGATGTCTAATACGTAATGAATGGATAATGGAAATGTGATATCAATACACGATGGAATATTATTCAACTCTAGAGAAAAATGAAATTTGCAGGGAAATGGTTGGAGCTGAGGAAAATTATACTGAGGGAATTTCCCCAGACCCAGAATGACAAATGGCACACATTCCTCTCACTTCAGGATCCTATCTTTGAATCTTCAGGTCTGTGTGTTTACTGTGAATACCTATAGAAGTCAGGAGATTGGAACAAGATTCTAGGGGAGGAGATTTTAAAAGGGGGAATAGTAGAACTGGTGGTATGAGAAGGAAAGGGGAAATAATGGGGGACAGACTTAAATAGGGAGGGACATCAGAGGGTATGGCAGAGAAGGAGGTTGGGACAAAGGTAATTAGCACTAAGGATGATTTGAAAAAAAACATACAGGGCCTAGAGAGATGGCTCAATGGTTAAGAGCACCGATTGCTCTTCCAAAGGTCCTGATTTCAATTCCCAGCAACCACATGGTGACACACAACCATCTGTAATGATATTTGGTATACATGCAGGCAGAATGCTGAATACATAATTAATAAATAAATCTTAAAGAAAGAAAAAACATATGGATGCCTACTGCTTTATAAGAGTACTATAAGATATAATAACTGTAGATGGAAATTTCTGTCCCTCCCGGTCCCACAGCTGTTCAGTTCCAAATAAAAACACAGATGCTTATGCTAATTATAAACTGTTTGGCCTATTGCTCGGGCTTATTACTAACTAGCTCTTGCAACTTAAATTAATTCTTGTCTATGTTTAATCATGTGGCTTGGTACCTTTCCTCAGTGAGTCATTCTCATCTTGCTTTCTCTGCATCTGGCTTGCAACCATTTCTCTGCCTTTTTCTCTTCCCAGAATTCTCCTACTCTGGTGGCTCCACCTATACTTCTTGCCTGGCTACTGGCCAATCAGCATTTTATTAAACCAGTATGAGTGACAAATCTTTACAGTGTACAAGAGAATTATCCCACAGCAAATAACAAAAGAGTCTGGATGGAGGTAGCCTACTGCCTACTTACAGGCTTCCTTCCAGAAGCCCTAGTTTATTAAATAAAAAATTCCAGTACTAGATGTGGAATACCTCCTCCCTTCTAATTTCTTTCCCTGAGGGAAGAATCGCAGACCCCTTCCCTGACCCCCAAACAGTACAAGCTATTGCTATGACTCTTGGTTGCCCACCAAAACTTTATGATAACACCCAGTTGCCAAAATTAGCTCCACTTTGACTACAGGATGTCGAGAGTTCAAGCTGGTATTGACCTAGAAGCTTCTTCCTCCCTGCTAGTTAGTTTTTGTAGTATAGAAAGTGCTGTGTGGGATGCTGGGGGAAAAGTCATTAACTGTCTAACCGTGAACCCTGCAAGTCACAGTCATGTCTGGTCTACCAAGATAGATCTGCTAGTGCAACGGTGGCATGGAAGGTAGGAGTAAACAGCTATTTTCTGGTTAGATTTAAGGCTCATTCCACAGCAGAGATTCATGCCTGATTCTGCAAACCTGCCCCAAACTTGTGACTCCAAAGATCATAGGCCGAGGAGAGAACATTCACTACTGCTACTTTGCTAAGTCTTTGTGTTTATACCCGTAGATTAGCTCGGCTCTGAGCCCACATCAGACAAGATGCTTTTTTGTCATGGACCATGGTTAATGCAGAGACCCACAGCTGGTCAAAGTTCACTGCCTAAGAAGATACTGGGAGAGCTATGCCTTAGCTGGAGCATTTATAACACACACACACACACACACAGATACACACAGACACAGACACACACACACAGATATACACAGACACAGACACACACACAGATACACACACACACACACACACACACACACACACACACACACACACCACACCACACCACACCACACCATGGCTCAGGAAATACCACAGGAGGGCACAGCAAGACTGTAAGAGCCAAAAGTCGGGGAAGACTATTGCAAAACTCTCCTGTGGTTGAAACAGGGCCATTGTACTCATGAACTTATAGCAGCTGAGGTTAACGGTCGAAGACCCGCACAGAATGAGGCTCCACCCTTAGCTGAGGAGCTGTTGACAGATGATAGATGCTGGGGAAAGGAAAGTCATTTTCCTTCAAGGATGTGACCCCCCCCCCAGTAGGTTGTCCATGCTCTGGTGAGTGGTCCTATGTCTGTATTCACATGGGTAGCACTAATTGGCTGTAGTGGGTTACAAAGAAGAAACGAAGTTGGAGGAAGTGTGAATTGGGGTAGGTTTCAGGACTTAGAGTGGGGAGGGAATATGCATCAGAATTCCTATGTATCAAAATTCCTATGTATGAATGGGATTCTCAAAGGATAAATATAACATGAAAATAACCCATATGTATGAATGGGATTCTCAAAGAATAAATATAATATAAAATAACCCATATGTATGAATGGAAGTCTCAAAGAATTAATATAATATGACAATACTGAGACAAACAGGGATTTTTTTTATCAAATGTGATATACTCCACCATAAAAAGGAGAGAGAAGGTGTGCCTGAAGATGAATAATCTCAAGTGAGGCACAAATGAACACAAACTCTAATTCTGTTTATGTCAAATTCTAAGGTAGGAAACACTAACACAAATCTATAGAAATAAAAACTGGGGCTGTAGAGGATTGACTGGGTAGAAGAAAGTGGGAGACTTATAGGATGGTGGAAATGGATTACTTCTTGGTAAGTGTGGCTTCCATGGGCGTATATGATGACCAACACACATTGGCATTGAACCTTATAGTTGAGATCTGTGTGTGTCACTGTGTAAATTATGTTTCAAACAAAGACTCTAAAACAGATAACTAACATCCATGGAGATCTCTGAGTACCTTCTATCAGGGGTAACCCCTACCTAAAGTTTAGCATATCTGTGTCCCCAAGACCTTTCATGATGTATGTATAAACATATACATGTATAAACATATACATGTAAATGTGTATATGTTTCTCTCAACTTAACTTCCTGAGTAGCTGGGATCTGACCATGTACCACCATGCTTGCCTAGCTACAATTTTTTAAATTAAAGCATTTAAATACACTTATTAAAGAATTAATTCTATATTGTGATATTGACTCACTTTAGGTATATAGCTCACTGAATCCAAACCAGATTTTTTATAATAAGCAATAACTTACTGTTACTTTGCATGTCTTTAAATTTTATATGCACCACAACATATGCATTATGTACATAAAATCTTATAAATACGCATACACACATATGCATTCTTTTTTAATTTGAATAGTTTGTTCGATATCATCTGTGGAAGAGTCATGCCGTTGATGCCAGTGGTGATCATGCATTTCTAGATCTCAGTCGTCTGTTCATACAAAGGGACACTGTGTAATGCTGCATGTTTAGGGAACTTCAAACCCTGATTCTACACATTTATGTACCTACTTGTATGTTAGTGATGACATTTGGGGTGGAAGTGTTAGGATGAACAAGCTGTCAGGGATACAAAAAGGATGCTTTGTACCAAGAGATTTCCATACGTGTGTCAGTAGCCTGCTGCTTACTAACACTTAGAGCTATCAGACTTGGAAACTTTTGAGTATGAGGGTCATGAAGTGCCATCTCATGATGGTGAGTTTCTGACTCCCCAATCACTAATGCAAGAAGGTCGGATTTGAATATAGTTACTGGTCAGTCAAGTTTTCTCCCTTGCCAATTTTTCTTGGTGAGTTGTCTTTCTTTGTCTTGCTAAGTTGTGATGCACTGAGGTGGTGGTCCTGAACCAGCAACTCCCTTGGGGGTCGCCCATCAGGTGTCCTGCATAGGAGATGTTTACATTACAATTCATAACAATAGTGAATTATAGTTATGAGTTAGCATCAGAAATAATGGTATGCTTGGGGGTCACCACAACATGGGAAACTGTACTAAAGGGCCGCAGCATTGGGAAGGTCGAGAACCACCGCTCTAAGGTGTTTGAGGCTATCAGTGCGCTAGTTTGGCGTATGCTCGCTCTTAGAAGGAATCTTTCCATGTCTTCAGATGGAAGATGCTCACTCACATGTATCCTGGTAAAGTGTAGATTTCCAAAGTTATTTGTTACTATTAGTGTTACTGTGAAGTGTGTGTGTGTGTGTGTGTGTGTGTGTGTGTGTGTGTGTGATGGGTGTGAGTGTGGGCATGCACATGCCATGGTGTGCATGTCGAGGTCATAGAACAACTTTGGCAAGTTGGTTCTCTTTCTCATGTGGATTCCGGAGATCAAACTCAGGTCGGCACGTTTGTGTGGCAAGTACTTTCGTGTGCTCAGCTATTTTGCTGGCCCTAAATATTGGCAGAGGTTTCTGTTCTGCCGGGTCCCACAGTCGTTCAGTCCCAAAGAAATACACAGAGGCCTACATTAATAATAAACTGATTGGCCTATTAGCTCAGGCTTCTTATTAACTCTTATAACTTATATTAGCTCATAATTCTTGTCTGTATTAGCCACGTGGCTTGGTACCTTTTTCGGTGAGGCAGTCACATCTTGCTTCCTCTGCATCTGGATGACAACTGCAACAGCCTGAATCTCCCACAGCACCTAAAAGCTTAAATTTTGCCTTTAATCTTTAGATCATTAATCCTCCTGGAATTAAAGCTGACATATTAAACGAGGCAGTTGTAGCCAGTTATTCAACAGCACTTGAGGCAGTATGCGGTGCCACCCTTTTCATAGCGGACTTCCGTACATGGATAGATGTGTGGGCTCTTCATTCAGGTTTCGATGGTAACTTTACAGTCAGCCTTGGTATTGGATTGGCAGCTCTGCTTTTCTCCTGAGAGCGTTAAATGTTCGTGGCTGTTTCCGGTTCCTAGCGCAATGGTAGCTGGGCCCTTGATAGGAGCTCAACAATATCCTGTAAGGGATCCCATTTGGGGCCAGCTGCAGAGATGAGTCAGCCGCTCCTTGACAGGGGGCTGGTACCTTACTAGGTAAGAAGAGCGTTTGAAAGCATTCTCTCTTGCTTCTGCCTTCTGTTAGTCTGGTATTTCTTGCCCCTTCTTGGCCAGAACAGAATCTTGAATGAATTCTTAGTAAGCCTCATGGCTGCACAGGGGTGTGGACACAAGCTGACGCGCCTCGGTAAGAGATGGGCGGCTGCAGTTGCTCATTACAGTTGTTCAGAAGCTGGTCACAGGCCATGGACCGCTCTGTGCAGTCCTTTGGAGTCTGGCCAGGATCTGGGCCCTTACGCTTTGGTGATAGGCGGGGACTCCTTTAAATTTAGCTTTACTTATTTCCCACGCATCTGAACATCTTTATTCTGTAAACGAGTGTTTCATTAAAGAAAATTTCTTTCTGGAGTTCATTTCTTGGGTATTTTGTTACTGCTGATAAAGGAGCCTCCGCTGACTTGATGCTTGAAATGTGCAGTCCATGGCGTTACTACATATGCATATATTTGGCATATATCGACATATATCTGTAGTGACTTAATTGACTTATCAAAGACAGCCTTCTCCCTCATTTTGGAAGAAGGAATCTATTCAAGTCATTCATTCTTGGGAGGTTGGGTTAAGGTAGCGCTGCGCTAGGTTTGTCAAAAGGCATGACCCCTTAGCTCCGGGAATTCAGGAGCTCAGTGAGGAACAGACTTCTCAGCACAGCTACCAGTGTGGTGCGGTGACTGCCCTGGCAGACCCCACCCCCAGATAAGGCCTGGAGAAAACCGCTGATGTGGATCAGAGAGAAGATTTAGAAAGCTGATTTTTTTTTTCAGTGATAGAAACTGAGCCCAGGGTTCTCCGCACGTGCCAGCCTTGTGCTTCACCACCACGCTACAGCTCCAGCCTTACGAAGAGGATTTCACATGGGAAGCAACCCCTGAGTACCCCCTTGGAGCCAGTTTCTTCTCTCAAGCTTAGCCTAGCCTCCTTGACCTTCCCCCGTCCTCATCAAATAGCACACCTTTCTGACCCTTGTAACTGGCACTCATGAATTGCTATTCACTGTGGACATTCCTGTGTTCTTTGTTTATTCATGGTTTCTGGTCCACAGCTTCTTCCCTTCACTACACTTTGGGTGTGGGACTAGGGATTCAAAGCCAGGACATTGTCCATGCCAGGCAGGCCCTCTCCCACTGAACTATATCCACAGCCTTCTTTATTTTACTTTTTTTTTTTTATTATTTTGAGATAGTCACACTGAGTTCTCTGGACTAGCCTTGAATTCACTTTCACTGCCTTTGACCTTTTTAAAAAAATATTTGTTTTAATTTACTGTACATGTGTTTTATTTTGTCTACATGTATGTGGTAAGTACAAATCACATGTGTGCCAGATGTCAGATTCCCCCAGAGCTGGAATTATAGGTGGTTGCTAGCTGCCCAGTGTGGGTGCTGGGAACTGAACTCGGGTCCTTTGGAAGAGCAGCAGGAGCTGTTAACTGCTCAGCTATCT
>JAQHUG010000011.1:3355044-3378566 GCA_028555095.1 Dicrostonyx torquatus
TGTGTGTGTGTGTGTGTGTGATTTATTTGGGAGCTGGATGGTGGACCTGTCAAAACGCCAAAAGAGTGAAATATCCTACACTATCTGTTATTACATCATCATCTGTCATTACATCATCAGCCATCCAATCAGCGATACTCCAAGTACATATTATTCCAGCTAAGGCAATGCTTTTACCCCGCAGATCTAATCTTCTTGCTGTGCAGAACACAGCAGGGGAGCTTTCTATTGCCTGGCAGAGAAAGTCCAGCTACACCGTCCGGGCATACAGAGCCCTTCAGGGCATGGCTTTTGTTTCCCTTTCCAAGCTGATCTGTGGCTGCTGCCCAGGTGCTCTCAATGCTCATCTTCAGCTGGGAATATACACACCGTTCCTTCAGCCTGACCCGAACTCCTCCTTCCTGCCTGCCGCTTCACACATCCTCCCTGACGCAGTTGAGTCTCGAGGGCTTCCCATTTCCCACCCTCGTTTCGTGCTCCACCCTCATTCTTCAGCATCTCCATTTATCAGCCAAACCTTTGCTACTGAAGCTCTTCCTTGCCTTTTCCGTCTCCTCATTCAGACTGCAAGCCCATTAAGCATGGAGATCCTGTTAGCTTGCTGAATGGATAGGGTTCTGACTTTGGTTTACTCTTCTGTAAGCAAACAACTTACAGATAGGCCTACTTATGTAAGCAGAGAACACACCTATGGTATTTATGAAAGTTCTCAATTGTCTAGCATATCAAATGATGTGTTATACTTCTCTTTCTCCAATCATTTCCTATTGGGTAGCAGTTGGAATTCTGTTTATTGCCTAAACTGCAAAGCCTAGATTGTGAGCTGTTTAGTTAATTCATTTTCCTGGTGCCTACCGCTAATACCTAATACCCAGTAAGCATCCGCTACTTGTTGAATGAATGGAACATGGAGAAAAGGCACTCAGCATATGCATATCATAGGTTGATGTTATGCTTTTCATGGCCGAGGGCCAGTGTAAATCGTGCCATGTCCTTCTTTAATCGCGATGCCTTAGAAATGCCAACTATAGTCTAGGAAGCTAATTCCGCAGTATAGTGGTATGATAGTCTTTCTGTCCCTTCACAAAGAGACCAGTGTCCTCAGAGTCTTCCCATTTGCCGGTAGCATCACCTCTGAATCAGCATCTTGTGGTTGGGGGATGAAGCATCAGTTACTTTGCTGTGTTGCTGGGACAACCATTCCAACCATTCCCAACAGAAGCAGCTGAAGGAATAGAGGATTTCTTTTGGCTCACGCTTGCAGATTACCGCCTGTCCTGCTGGGAAAATGGTGGCAGTAGGGGCTTGAGGCAGATGGTCATGTTGTGTTGAGAGCAGTGTGTGCCCACGTGCAGAATTCTTACTGTGCCAACCAGGACCCCAGCTCATGGAGTGTGCTGCCCACAGTTAAGGTTTCTATGCCTTTACCTAATCTAGGTAATCCCACCGGCAATCCCAGAGGCTTGTAAATGATTCTGTCAGGATGACAATATATATGCCAGGATGATAATAACCATCAGAAAGTATAAAGGACTGGCTGCAGCTCATCTCCATGGCCAACTTGATTCAGAGAGATGAAATACCAGGCAGATATTGCTGCCAAGGCCCTTGAGAGGGAAGTGTGTTGTTGGTATAGAGACCAAATCTCCCTTTGTCCACCATGAATTTCCTTGGAATACATGTTACATTTCCACTTTCCAGTATCCTGGTGAAAACTCAAATTCTTTGACTGTAGCCTACTTTGAGGAACAAACATGGTCGCGGATGGATGGATTACCGGCTTTAAAGTCTAGAAATGAATTAAAGAGCCGAATTGGTAATTAATGGAGTAATTAATAGGAGGAGCGCTGAGTTGAAAGGGGAGAGGCATGACCTTTAACTGAGGATGGGAGACAGAGGTAGGCTTAAAAGCAGCGGCCCGGCATGGTGGCGAAACTCCTGCTATTTTGTTCATTAAAAAAGATGCTATAAATTCTCAGGCCTAGGCCTGCTTTCAAAGCCCTGCTGTGTGGAGCCACAGTTTTAATTGAAAACAAAGCGATTGAGCCACTTCTGTATTTATTAAAGCTATTATCAATGTGCCAGTCTCCAGAGCATTCTTTTTATGAGGCGGGGGGAATGCCGGAAATCTACAGCCCAGAATGTCATTTAGTCTTCACTCCAGTCCTGGTTGGGAAGAACAGTGTCCCCCTGCACAGACTAGGGCCTGGGCATCTGAGTGGAGAGGCTGAAGAGCTTGTGCCTGGAGAAGTCACACCCATTGTGCGTGTGGGGCACAATGAAGTTGGCTGCTATAACCAGGCTATGGATGAGCCACAGGGCATACAGAAAAGAGATGAAAGAGCAAAGATATGAACCTCACGGAGATGTCATGTTCTGTTAACTCCACAGTCAAGGCTAGTGAAAATTTCTTGGCTCTGAAATTCAGGAGGCACCAATTAATTCTTAACTATGTGTGTGTGTGTGTGTGTGTGTGTGTGTGTGTGTGTTTAATGAAAATTTGTCCCCATGGGTTCATGCCTTTGAACGTTTACTCCCTAGTTGGTGATGCTATTTGTTATGACTCTTTTAGGAAGTAGAATTTTGCTGGAGGAAGTATGTCCCTGGAGGCAGGCTATGAGCTTTTGTAGCCTTGTCCCACTCTGCTCTCTCTCTCTTTCCTTCCTGTGTGAGCTTGAAAATGTGATCAGCCAGCTTCCTGCTCTGGCCAGCATGCTTTCTCTGCCTGTTACCGTGCCTTTCCTGTAGAAACATAAGCCAAAATAAACTCCCTTTCCCCTAAGTTGCTTATGCCAGGGTAGTTTTAGCATAGCAACAGAAGAGTAACCAAGACAGTTCCCAGCTTTCCTGAGTTCTGGGGACCAAACCCAGGTTCTTTTGCTTGCGCAGCAGGAGGCAGGTAAGGCTAAGCTGTCTCCCGAGTCCTCCATTTTGTTTTGGTTTTGTCCCCACCACCCACGTGAAGAGGGCACATGTTTTGGATGAGAAGCAAACCAGTCAGATTAAAACCCAGGAACGGTGAGGTAGTGAAGGGACAGAATGGCCTGGTGCTCTCTATTTGGGGGACACAGAGAAGTGTAAACACTCCTGGAAGGGCCTGAGGCCAGGAGGCAGTGGTCTAGTTCTGGGTTTGTCATGGTCAGTAGAATTCAATCTTGATCGTACTATTTGAATATAGAGCCTGGGTTGTTTAAGAAATAGTGAGGTTGGCTTCCAACATGGCTTTGATGTGGACCTTTTCTCAGTCTGAAGTAAAATTGGCAGACGGGAATGATACGTGGTTGACTTTGCATGGTGCTAAATGTATTCAATTTAATGGACTCTCCTGATTTCTAATATTGAATCCTCTCTGCTTTTTATATTACATTCTTTTATTAAATGATAATGAGTAGATAGTGGCTGAATTGCTTTTATTTTTTAATGACTTTAGTTGGCAAAATAAAAAAAGGTAGAAATATTGTTGTAATTTTAAAATCCTTTTTGAAATTTTAATGGTAGATTAAAAAAAAAATCTGTCCATAACTCTCAGGCCAAATGACCTTTAAAATTCTATCCAGTTCTAGCAGCTGGGTATTTTAGCCTTTTCTTTCTGCTTGTGACTGTGAAGTGAGAAACTCAAGTGTCAGTTTTTATTTGTGCTCTGGAACAAGCTGTATTTTCCCCAGAAAGATCATGGCACCTCTCCATAAGCATGATGATGATGGACACCTCATTTCCTTCAGCTCGGACAAAAACCTGAAGCATCCATTTAAATCCTGACTTAGACCAAGATGAGAGCAGCAGTAGAAGGTGGGTGTCCAGTGCCAGACGTTACTGTTGGAAGATGCATTGCCTTGGGGTAGTCAACCTCAAACCTTCCCTTCCCTTGTGTTCCTTAATCCGAAATGAGCACTCACTGTGAATTCAGAGCCTCAAATGCTTTAGGCAACTGCTCTACCCAAGTCCAGATTTCTTTTGTTTTTTTTTATAACAGTTCCCTAGAAACATCAAAAACACCCTGGGCTAAGTTTAGCCTGTGGGTTATAATGATTAATAGCTGAGCATGGTTCATGTCTCTGGAAGGTGGATTGATTGTTGAAGGTACAAGCACTTTCCCAGTCTGCGTAGTGGGTCTTTCTCTGGGGACCACCAGCTCCCAAATAATGACACCAAGACTTCTTACTAGTTATAAAATCTTGGCCCTAGCTTAGTCTTGTTCCCAGGTAGCTCTTATAGCTTAAATTGATCCATTTATATTAATCTAAATTCTGCCACATGGCTCGTTATCTCTCCTTCATAATGTATATCCAACTTCCTGTGTGGCTGACTGACTTAATCCCATGTACCTCAGAGTCCCGCCCCCCCCAACCCCACCCAGAAGTACCGCCTATCTGCTCCTGCCTAGCCATTGGCCACTCGGCTCTTTATTAAGCCAATCAGTAGGAGTCTTGGGCAGAGACACTTCTTCACAGTGTGCAAAAAGGTTATCCCACAACAATTCTGCTTTCAGGAATTTATCCTACAGAGAAGCTCATAGTTTGTTTGAAAGAGCAACATACCAAAAGCTATCTTAATGCTCGTCATAGTAGATTCTTCATAAACAATATGACCCAGCCTTTTAAAAGTTCCAGGCAGCTGCCTGTACAGAACATCCAGGGGCGGGAAAACAGGCGAGGGGGTTGTTGTTCAGTGGTAGAATGCTTTTCTGAGCATGTGCAAAGCCCTGGCTTCTGTCCCAAGCGCCCCCCCCAAAAAAAGTGTGAGCATAGGGAGGTGCAAAGAAGTATTTTTAGCACAGTAGAGTTCTTGCTAGTTTTAAAAGAGCAGCAAGTGTGTGTGCGCTTACACCCGTACCTGCAGACACGTTTGTGCCCTGTGTTTATATAAAATGTCTGGCAATGGTGAGTGTCACTGTGAAGGCTGGCTGAGGGGCTCAGGGGTGGGTGATGAGGACATTCCTTTCTATTTTATATTATATTGCATCTTACGATTCTGGTGCCACCCCTGCGTATCACCCATTCAGAAATAAATTGAAATTTTTCAGAAAAGCTAAAATGGATGAAATCATGGTAAACCCTAGCGGGAGAAAATTCGCTCAATTGCTTGAAATAGACCGGAATCATTTTTCTATCACAGGTGAAGCTACCCTGCCCTAAGAAATGTACGCGGTTGTTTCTCTTCATGGGGTGTTTTGACAGAATAACAATTCTCCATCAGCCTTTGCTCATCCACAGTGGCGGAACACCCCTCTCCGGGGGTCGAGCTTCAAGTAATGGCGCTGCCTCCATTCTGTCTGATTTTCAGCACCCTGAGCAGACAGCCCAACTGCAAGTTGATCTGAGCAGTGTGAACAGACACCAAAATGATCCATAAAGAGGCTGGGCTGCTGGTGCCTGTTATTCCGCATGGTCCCAGCCTTCGTTTTCCTGTTTCTTATCCACTAAATGAACAGATACGGAGCACGTGCCCCAGCAGTCACCCACGCCTGGCCACACTGCACCATGCCTCTGTGGTCTGCTGTAGTGTTCCCACAGCCCCGCCCTCTCATGATGGGCAATGTGGGAGGGAAGGCTGTGAGGTCCCTGGAGGGGAGACCCAACCGGCTGAGGATGAAGAGATGGGTACCGTGTGGTGGGTTGTGTGGGTAGGAAGTCTCCCTTGTCTTCCCATCTGTCTTCACCCTCAAGCCTCAGCCCTTGTGGCTTAGTATTTGGTCAAGAGGATGTCTGGCCACTCTCAGCTGAGGCCTCGGGAGGCGCTGCATGCTTCTGCCTGTCCTCTTGCATGCTCACCATTGCCACGAGAGCATTCTCATAAGAAAGCTGAAATCACCCTGCATTTGCTGGCAATGACATCCTGATGCATCAGCCAACCAGCTGACACCAGATCGATGCTCATGTCAGGGTGTGAGTGCCCTCAGTCAAGGTCAGCTGCGCCCCTAGGCTGACCACCCAGCCCTTGAGCATTTGCAGCTGGGAGCTAGTGATGTTTTCTGATAGCTTTTTCTGCAGCAGTACAGTGAAAACTACATAACGGATGCATACTGAAGTCTTCGGAAATGGACAGGTAGGGAGCTCTATGATCAGAAATATGGGAAATAGTTTTCCTTCTTTTTTTTCATATAACACCATTTGAAAACATGGGGTGGTATTTTGGGTCAAAAGAAAGTGTGTGTGGGGGGGGGAAAACAAGCAAGCCAACCCCAAATACAAGACAACAGACAAACCAGGGCTAAGCACCAGCATGAGGAGAGAACTGCATAGTTGGTGAAGTGGTACCTGCAGAGGAAGAGGGGATGGCCAGGCAAGGACTGCATGGGGCAGCAGTTGTAGAAACAGCAGTGGTCCTTGCATTTCCGAGGATGGCCTCCTTCCTCCGTACACTGTGGAGTGTAAGCCATTGGGGCTTCCCGTTACCATGGAGTCATGTGCTGCTATCCTGTAAATGAGCTTCAGTTTCAGATATGGGCTAATTCTCAGGCTATCACACTCAAGTGGAAGGCCCATCCTAGTCAAGGTGGATTCAAGCCTAGTAAAGCCCATACAAGTGTTCCAAAGCAAAGCTCGGTGAAAAAAATCATTCAGGACATCCATAAACTTTTTTGTGGAAGTCTGTGAAAGACCTTCTGACAGGTCTACTAAGATAATTACCTATCGATTCTGATCGATTTCTACAGACAGCCAATGATTTTTCTTTTAACTCTTTCTTACTTAAAAAAAAATAAAATTCTTAGGCACTGGAGAGATTGATCAGTGGTTAAGAGCACTGGCTGCTCTTGCAGAGGACCTGGGTTTGGTTCCCAGCACCCACATAGCAGCTCACAATCATCTGTAACTCCATTTCCAGGGGGATTCAATGGCCTCTTGTGGTCTTCTTGGACACGCATGCACATTATTCTTGCAAACAAACACTCCAAACACAGAAAAAGAAATACATCTTAAAAACATAAAATCCCCATAAAGAAGGACAATTCTTAATCAGTATTAACGGCTATTCTTTTTGTTTGTTTGTTTGCTTTTTTCGAGACAGGGTTTCTCTGTAGCTTTGGAGCCTGTCCTGGAACTAACTTTTAGACCAGGCTGGCCTCGAACTCACAGAGATCCACCTGCCTCTGCCTCCCGAGTGCTGGGATTAAAGGCATGCGCCACCACCTCCCGGCTTATTAAAGGCTATTCTAAAGGAAAAAAAATAAACTACAGACATGGATCTATACATGTGTGCATATGCCTTGAATAACTAATGTCATATAGTGTGATATTTTCTTTACAATTAAAAAAAGGAGCAATTCATTGATCATGCAAGAAGGCATAAAGCATATAAAGTGTAGCTGATTCCGCACCTGAGAAGCTATTGACAGTTAACTGTCTGGGGAAGTGTGGTAGTTTGAGTGTAATTGGCCCCTTTCAGCTCATATGCTCATTATGAGGAGGTGTGGCTTTGTTGGAGTAGGTATGACCTTGTTGGAGGAAGTGCGTCACTATGAAGGCAGCTACGAGGTCTCATATATGCTCAAGCCACACCCAGCATCTCAGACCACTTCCTTTTGCCTATGGGCCAATATGTAGGAATCTCAGCTCCTGCCCGAGCACCATGTTGAACTGAGCTAAGGTTTGATGTTGGCTAGGTCGGCTGCATTAAAAGCTACTTCACCTAATAATGGGTTTATCAGTTCATGACCCCATCGTGCACAGAGAATCATCTGTATATATTTTGTGTGTACCTATTTTTGTGTATCCCTGTGTGCATGCTTTGGTCTCTGAAACAGAGGCCTCTCTTTTCAGTCCCATTTTCCTGCTGTTCAGAGGATGGGAGAGATGGGTGGGTGATCTATCTGAATTACCCTGAATATGCTGTGCCACTAGGAAGCTGCTCAAGAAAGGCAGGCGGTGGGAAGATGCCAGAGTGCTCCAGGCAGGCGGAAGAGTGATTGTCCAACGAATCACAGGCTGGGACAAGGAGAGTGGGGTCCTGGACAGCAGCTGGGTGCACCCTGAAACTTTATGGCCCAGGCCTGCCTCCTCTGTTAGCTGCTTCTTTATTGACCACAGGTATAACAAAATACCTGAGGCTAGGTACTTTATAATGAGATGGTTATGTAGCTCACAGTTTCCGAGGCTTTAAAGTCCAAACAGCACAGTACCAGTTCTGTACACACTGGTTGTGGAATATTAGTTGAAGATGTGCTACATTTGTTTATGCTGTGGAACATTTGTTTAATGATGCAAAGATGTGCTGCATTCTTTTATGCTGCATTTGTTTAACTCTGTGAAGCTGGGTTACTTTGCCTGCCTAAAACACCTAATTGGTCTAATAAAGAGCTGAACGGCCAATAGCAAGGCAGGAGAAAGAATAGGCGGGGCTGGAAGACAGAGAGAATAAATAGGAGGAGATTGAGGAGTAAGAGAAGAAGGAGGAGGATTCCAGGGCCCAGCCACCCAGCCATACAGCCAGCCACAGAGTAAGAAGAAAGGAAAGATATATAGAATAGAGAAAGGTAAAAGCTCAGAGACAAAAGGTGGATGGGATAATTTAAGAACATCTGGCTAGAAATACGTCAAGCTAAAGCCAGGCGTTCATAAGTAAATCTAAGACTCCACATATTTATTTGGAAACTGGGTGGCGGGCCCCCAAAGAGTAAAATAAGAATAACTACATCACTCACCCCCAGGAACTCATGGCAGATGGTACCATGAAGGTAGGGAGGTAGGGAGACAGGGAACCAAAGAGCACCTAAGGTCAGACTTCCTCTTTTTATAACCGTCTCCTAGACTTGATTTCCCCGCTGGAGGCTCCCACCTTGTAGAGATCCCACTGACTCCCACATCATCACACTGGGATCAAGCCTTCACATGAGCCCCCCAGAGACAAACCACAGCCCAGCCACAGCAAGAGGAAGTCTGGGAATGCAAAATGGAGGGGTGGAAACTAAGGACGGGCCAGGGAGACGTGTAGAGAACTATACTAGGTGGACGCCATCTTCTGAGGCCTGGTGGGGACTTCTGTCTCCACTCTGGATCGTGTCCTGCCAGTGAAGTCCAGAATTAGCAGACCTGTTTTTATCTCCTAGATGCCAAAAGTAGGACATTTTGGTCCTCGCTTGGGTCAGAGAACAGTCTCAGACTCAGAAGGCAGAGCACCAAGCCCCCATGGGGCTTCTCTGACCCTTGCCCTCTGTGGGGACCTCAGATCCATTTCATCCCTTTTCATCTTCTCCTTTTCATTTTTTTTTTTTTTTAGACCTGCTCTTTCATCAAAGCCAGCAGCAGAAGGTAAGCCACAGACTAGCTTCCTCGAGGATTCTGTGATTTCCTTGTCTTTCTAGGCATGTGTTTATTTAAAGTAGGGACTGCTGAATTCATCACGGGTTGTCTTTCGGAAATGCATTCCTGTGTTTCAGAGACCCTTCCTGGCCTGACATTCGCAGGCATCTTCTTACACAGTTGATTTGGTGACTAGCTGCCCCTCCCAACTGACTCCAAGTCCTGCTTCCTCCCAAACAAGGGCCTGGCTGGAAGAACTCAGGCCTGCTTCTGAGGTCATTCTCTTCCTCGCTATAGTCGCTCTACAGCCTTCCTTTAGTCCTCTGAAGCCTGATGTCAGATTTCTCCTTGACAAACACACCTTAGAATTTTCATTCAATCTGGGGAGCAAAGAAAAATAATAGAGAAAACAGTGCCGGTCAGTTATAAATCCACTGTCTAAAAAATTATTTAATATTGCTTGGGTTTTCTTCCACTCTCTTCTCGAGGTGTGCGATATGTCTGAGTGGGGTCATCTGACACAGGTAGGGCCATGAGCATTTAGTATTGATGCTGTATTCCTGCTTGGAGTTTTCTCTTTCTCTAACCACTGTTAATATGACCCTTGGCAGGTCTTTGAATTCCCCGAAGTTAAATAATGCTCCGCTATTTAATGGACAACCCCTCTGGCCTAATTAGGTTTCTCTGTTGCTGTAATTAAAAACCCAACCAAAAGGAACCCAGGAGAGGGAAGGGTTCATTTGGCTTACAGCTTATAGAACATTATCAAGGAAGCCAAGGCAGGGACCTGGAGGCAGAGACCATGGAGGAAGGAGGATGCTGCCTACTGGTTTGCACGCTAAGGCTTGCTCTCTTATGCACCCCAAGACCACCTGCCCAGAGGTGGCACCCCACACACAATGGGCTGGGCATGCCCACATCGGTCAGCAATCACAGACTTGCATGTTGGCTAGTCTGATGGAGACTGTTTTTTAAAACCAAGGTTCTTTCTTCCAGAGAGTGGCTTGTCACACATCCTGTCTCCCCCTTGAGTCAGAGAAACTCTGGCTTTTCGCTGCCATTCCTTGATCGATTAATGTTGGTGGCGATGAGTTATGCAGGAGCCCTCTCCACGGTCGCTTTGCATCCTGAGGACACACGATGGATGATTTTATTAGTACCTTCTTGTGGATGAGAAGCCCGCATTGGGGACCCTTTCCTGATGGCAACCTGGTAGAGGGCGGAGCTTTGGTTTTGAACCCGTGTCAGCTCAGAAGCCAGATTAACTCCTCCTGGTGCTCCCTCATGACCCTTTCTTGCTGGGTGGAGGATGTGCTCCTTCACGGACAGGGTGGCTTGCACCCCCAGAACAATGATATTTTCGAGTTTTTGTGGAAAAGCTGGGTGTCTTAGTCCTGGTGTGACCACTTTTCCTATTGGTGACCTTTGACCTTTGGTGAGTAATGTCACCATTGGACTTCTGCGGGTCCTCTCAGCTCTAAAGTTCTGTGACTTTGCTTCGGAACAGTGATAGGCCCATCATTACCTACTCGGGTTCCAGGGGCATTTACACTTGGCTGAACAGATTGCTTCTTCCTGGAGGTTGCTTTTCTCTCTGTGCTGTTCAGGAAGGGATGGGGTGCTCAAGAACCCCCCCCCACACACTGCTGCTGGAAGGTTTTCATAAATGTTAGCATCGCCCTCATCATGATAAGTCCCTTGAATTCCCTTGAATTTTGAAGTTATGAATTTTGTGGCTCACCAGCCAGTATGGGAACTGCATAGTGTATGGCCCTCCCCAGTGCAGGTGCTTGGGTCCCCTGCTAAGCACAATGGGTTGCTCCAAGAATACACTAGGGCAGAGCATCCTTTAGCTGCAGTGCAGATGGGCGGGCAAGCCAGGTCAAAGGTGACAGTGTTTTTCCTGACATTACTGGTGAAATGTGGTCTGCCTGCCACCACGGATATCTTTTCCAGGGTTGTGCCCCTGAAACCCCCTGCTCAGCAGAAAGGGAACCGGAAGACACAAGCAAGACGCAAGCCTTTCAGAATTCTACCCTAGGCAGTATCTCTTCCCTTTTCACTTATAAAGAAGAGGGTATTTTGAATTTGGTTGGGTTTCATCTGTTAACCCAGAAAGCAGCCAATACATTCCCTAGGCCTTTGTTGGACTCCGTAGGTGATGCTGTTCTGGAGCAGGGCCTGGTAGCTGTGGTACTGTGCCAGCTCCTTCTGCAGATGGCCTTATTTTTCTCTTGTTTCCTTATTTGCCAGGCCTCTGGGAGATGCTGGCGTGTTTGTCTTTGTCCAGTGTTCTTGGAAACAAACAACAATGTACCTATTTAAAACTTCCACTATTGTTGATTTGGGAAATAGTTTGCTATAGCCAGAGGGTGGTATAGCTTTCTTTCTATCCAGAGGGATGATTTGGGGATCTAATTTCTGAGTTTAACTGACACGTTAGGTGAGGGTTAGAAAGATCCCTGGCTGAGGGGGATAGTGAATCCACTGGGGACAGCAGCAATGAACACTAACTGGTTATGCAGAATGCCGGAGTATCAGTCCCCTGAGGGACTTAGGGTCATCTTGACGGTGATGGTGCTGTGTTGACAATGTGAATTAAGGCATCAGCATTTGTTAAGACTTTATCACCTGCGAGATGGTGTGCAAACTCAGACAGCTGAGCTGGGTGCCACCAGTTAAGTAACGTGTTCAAAGCCAGCTAGCAGAGAGCTGTGTGTTAGACAAGGGTGGAGTTTAGCAATCTCCAAAATCTTTAGACAAGTGGTTGGCTCGCAGCTTTAAAGTGGGAAAAAACCGAAGTGCTTTTTTTTTTTGGTTTGTTTTTTAAGACATTGTCTCTCTAGCTCAGGTTGGCCTGGAATGCACCATGCGACCTAGGCTGGTCTCAAACTCACCATCCTCCTGCCTCAACAAGTGGATGCTGGGATTTCAGGCATTGCCACCACACCCAGCTCTGAAGGTACTGTTTCCAGTCAATCGAACAGAAGGAGAGATGTCGCTTTTCCTCTCCACTGAGTTTCTGTTTTCTGACTGGGTGACAGACGTAACTAGTGACACCAAAAGGTCAGCCCAGGGAGCCAGTCCCATGACTCTCGCTCTAAACAAGGAGAACGGAACTGATGTGTAATCTACCCATCAAAACCCATCCGTTATAAAGCCAGTGGTTTTTTTTTTTAATGATTTTTTAGAGTTCTGCATCTATGTATTCCATGTAGGCTATGTCTAGGCATAGCTGCCACTGCAGAAAATTGCCGCTCCCACCCTGGCCCAGGGTCTACCAAGAAGGTCCTGAAGCATTCGCCGCTCATCATCCAGAAACGTGTTAAAGCCCCAGGCTTCTCCTGCCAGCCTGATGACCACGGTCATGCTCAGAATTAGAAGCTCATATGCACTCATTGACGGACAGGGCCTAAATCTCGGCCGAGCACGCCTGCGTGCCTGCACCCTCTATGGGTCTCCAGGCATTTCCAGCTAAAGACAGCTTTAACAGGCAAGCCCATGTGCCATTTTTTGAGAAATCTTCAGATTTAGAGTCTCTTTCCTATATGGAGCCTGTTATAGAACATTGTTTTAATTGTGGATCCTATCAGTTCCACCCTTGGGTGATGTCACATGGCCAGAGTGCCTTTAGTCTTCACTTCTGCAGACACCAACTGTTTCATATCTTTTAAATTGATTTTACGAGCATTGGCATGAAGGTGTCAGATTCCCTGAAACTGGAGTCAAAGACAGTTGTGAGCTGCCATGTGGGTGCTGGGAATTGAACCTGGGTCCTCTGGAAGAGCAGCCAATGCTCTTAACCACTGAGCCATCTCTCCAGCCCTTGCAACTGTGTCATATTTAACCCGGGTTCTAGGTGCAGAGCTAGTCTGGACATTTCTTGCTGTGCTTCCGATTCTGCCCTTGGCGCTCATCTCCAATGTCCAATCCAGATGGTCAGCTGCCGTCTGGCGGGTAGACTTGCTGAGCCTGTCAGCTCCCGTGGTGTGGACAAGAATGGTCTGGCTGACTTAATTATTAACTATGACACTGAGGTTTCAGTTAACCAAATCCCGTTTTTCCCCTCTTACAGACGTTAGTCAAGCTACACCTCCATTCCATGCCCTACAGAACAGCTGCTATAAAGTACCCGGATCTATATGCTGTACGGCCACGACTGATAATATTGACAGTTTGCAGCTCTTGAAAATGTGCTATTTTTGTCTTACTGGGTTTCCCCCCAAATTTGTCTTTAGTATCATTTTGAATCTTGTTTCTTCCCTTTCTTTGCTTTTTCTACCTACGAAGAAAAAATCTGCATATTTAGTTTTTACCCGTACTATGTCCAGGTCTCTGTACCTAGATGTCTTTTGGCTTGTTCATAATGATGGAGGTGTGTAGGAGGCAGGTGTGTGTGTGTGTGTGTGTGTGTGTGTGTGTTATGTATATATGGTGTGGTTTGGTATGGTGTATGTGGTGTGTGTGTTATGTGTGGTGTGTGTGTATGATATGTACATATATGTGGTCGTGTGTGTATGTTGTGTAGTGTGTGAGGGTGTGATATGGTGTGTGTGGTATGTGTGTGGTGTGGTGTGTGTATTTATGGTGTGGTTTGTGTGTGTGTGTATCTTGTGGTGTGTGTGTATGTGTGCTGTGGGTTGGTGTGGTGTGTGTATGTGTATGATATGTACATATATGTGGTCGTGTGTGTGTGTATATAGTGTGGGGGGGTGTGATATGGTGTGTGTGGTGTGTATGTATATAATATGTATCTATATGTGGTCGTGTGTGTGTATGTGTGCTGTGGTTTGGTGTGGTGTGTGTGTGTATGATATGTACATATATGTGGTCGTGTGTGTATGTAGTATAGTGTGTGGGGTGTGATATGGTGTGTATGGTATGTATGTATATGATATGTATGTATATGTGGTTGTGTGTGGCTGTGATTGCCTGTTCATGTGCATGTATGTGAAGGTTAGCATTTGATTCATGGTATCTTCCTGAAGCACTTCCTACTTTATTTTTTGAGACAGGGTCTCTGATTAATCTGGAGCAGCCATTTTAGCTAGGCTGGCTAACAAGTCGCTGGGACCCACAGTCTCTGTGCCCCATCCCTGGGGTTGCAGGCATGCACCATCATGTCTGGTTTTCATGTAGGTCCTGGGGACCTGCACTCAGGTTCTCATGCTTGCTACTAAGTCATCTCCTTAGCCCCCAAGTCCCTACCCCCATGCTGAGAACTGAACCTGGGGCCTCTCACATGGCAAACCCTCGACCACCAAGCTACATCACTAATGCTGAACTTACCTGTCTCCTCCCTGTCCCTCTGATCCCAGGACAACATAGGTCATTGTTGTTCATTTCTGAGAGTTTGCGGGTCATTTCAGGTTTTCCAATGTGCTTCGATAGTGATGATTACAAAAGTACATAGATTCATTAGGGGGAAGTGGCAAAGACTCAAAACAAAATAGGCGAAGAAAGAAAGTGGAAATAATTTTTTCATTTAAAAAAAAGCTCTAGCCGGGCGGTGGTGGCGCATGCCTTTAATCCCAGCACTCGGGAGGCAGAGGCAGGCGGATCTTTGTGAGTTCGAGACCAGCTTGGTCTACAAGAGCTAGTTCCAGTGCAGGCTCCAAAGCCACAGAGAAACCCTGTCTCGAAAAACCAAACCAAAAAAAAAAAAAAAAAATAAGAAGCTCTATTGCTTGGTGTGGTGGTTTGTACTTTTGGTCCCAGCACTTTTGTTTTTTGGTGGGCTTAGCACTGTGCCTGAATCTACCATTATTTTAACTGCTGTCTGTGTCCTGCTGCTGAGTCTGCATCCTGGCTGACTTTTCAGTCCCATAGGTTTTAAGTCTCTATCACTCCTGTTTACCAATAAAGACTCAGGAGTCTGATGTTGGGGTGGAAACCTGCTAGGTCAGAGAGGCCAAGAAGCAACCACTGACCTTCCTTTTGGACTGGAGACCCAGCAAGAGAAGTGCCTCTCCACTTGTCCCAAACCAAAAAGACAGCAAATTGCTAAGCCCCTCCCTACTCCTTCCTGTGCATCTCTCTAATGGTCTCCCTGTCTCCTCCATCCTGTCTATGGCTAACTTTTGTCAACTAGCTGCTGGCACTGCCCCAATCCCAGGTTAATTTTACTAACACAGTCTTGGAGTTTCAGAGTGCTATCAAATATCCCACAACACAGCACTTGGGAGAAGACAGGAAGATCTGTGTAAGTTTGAAGCCAACCTGGTCTCCAGAGTGAGTTCCAGGCCAGTCAGGGCAATATATATATATATATATATATCTGCATCTAATTACTTTAATCCTAACATTTCTTTCCCACTCTGAACATTGCCATACCATTAGGGTCTTCTTCATAGAGCCAGGGTCCTCAACCACCCCTAAAGTCAAAATAGAAGAAATTATTACATAATGATGTAAGTCACGAAGAACTTCTATCAGGAAGGCATGAGTGGCTACCGTAGCCTACTAGAAACAACCAAGGTAGCCGGGCGGTGGTGGTGTATGCCTTTAATCCCAGTACTAGGGGAGCAGAGGCAGGCAAATCTTTGTGTGTTTGAGGCCAGGCTGGTCTACAAGAGCTAATTCCAGGACAGGTTTCAGAGCTACAGAGAAACCCTGTCTCGGAAAAGAAAAAAAAAAAAAAACCTAAAAGAAAAGAAACAACTAAGGAACTGCGTAGGTATTTCTCCAAAGACAAGTAGCGGATAAATAAACACGGAAATAAGATGAGCCTTACCAGAGATGAGAGAGATTACAAACTTAACCACAAACGCAGACGACATAAAAAGAGACGGGAACAAGTGCTGACAGGGATGGGAAGAAATGGGGACCGCAGTGCGCGGCTAGTGGGGATGTAAATTAGTACATGTACTGTGGGAAAGAGTGTGGGTCTTCCTCAAAATGCTAACCCTATAATTGCTACAGTCTCTGCATTCTGCTACTAGGTCTAGAACCACGAGTAATGAACGTATACCCTTATGAAAACATGCATTCGTGGTCTTTTCCTTGTCTTTAAATAAAGAGACAAGTCCTTTGTTAGCTATGCGATTGGCAAAATCTTCATCTTAGTCTGTGGGTGACGGTTTCACTTTGTTGATATCTTTATTAGTGACCTTGCTCGACACCGGGTGATATCCAGGTTAGCAACCTTTCTCTTTGCCATCGTGACCAAGTATCTGACCAGAAGCTGCATAAGGGAGGGGAAGTTCACTTTGGCTTTGGATCAGGGGAAAACATCATGGCTCAGAAGGTGTGGGCAGTTGTAGGAGGCTACCTGCTCATATCCTGGCAGATAAGGAAGTCTGAATGGGGGGGTTACCCACGTGGTGCCCCCCTCACTTTCTACTTCCCTCTCTATATTCAATCCAGGACCTCGGCCCATAGGATGGTCCAAGGTGGGTCCCACCATCCTCAGTCAATCCTCTCTGGAAACACACCCAAAGATGTGCACACCCAGAGATACGGCTCACTAACTAATGCCTAGGTGTCCCTTAGTCCAGTCAAGTCGGCCGTGGAGATCAGCCATTGTAGGGTCCTTTGCACCAAAGCTTTAAATTTTGTTGAAATCTGTTTTTTTTCCCCCTACTGTAACTTCTTTCTGGTTCTGTAAGCTTGTGAAGTGCTGGAATTATTAGCCCATTTTTTATTCTGAGCTAGTTAGTTACTGTAATCTACAAGGGGCGCTAGCTGTGAGTAACTGAGTAATTAAAATCTTTGTTATTAAGGGATCGTAAGCTCGCCCAATTCTGAGGTTCAGACTTCCTTATTCACCTTTGTATCCCCTCCCCCACCCGCACTGGCACATCTGCATGTACTAGATGCTAAAAACATGGCTGTCGGCTGCATCCGCAAGGCAAATCCTTTTTGCTAAACTCTGTTTTGTTCAGGCTTCGAAGATGGATCTGAGTTCACATCGTGGCTCCACTTACTCTGTGGCTTTTTCTAGTTTTGAAAGCACTGGAAACTCCACTCTAAGGAAAGGTAACAGGCCGGGCGGTGGTGGCGTACGCCTTTAATTCCAGCACTCGGGAGGCAGAGGCAGGTGGATCTCTGCAAGTTTGAGGCCAGCCTGGTCTACAAAGCAAGTTCCAGGACACACCTCTTCGAGGACTGTTGCTGAGGTTGCTCATGAAACCTTGTGCCCTCTTAGTGGTTACTCCATGTGTCAACCATTTGATCTCAGGTTCTCCCTTGGGTGGAATGGGAATGATGCTCACCTTTGGCCAGCTTAGCAGCGTGTGTAAAGACGGCTGAGCAAGGTGTGCTTCCATTCACCTGGGCGGAATCCATCCCTTCAATCTGCTGGGTAGACATCCTGAGGAACTGGGAGGGAGCTCTGGTCATGTTGGCAGTCCCAGAACCCTGATTACACAAAGGGTAGACTAGGTACCCAGACCTGGGGGTTTATGGCTCTAGGGTTTAGACGTTACTAGGTACTCATGATGTAAATTCATTGCTCTGGGCAACAGCCCTTACCAGCTGTTAGGATCCTTAGCGTGCGTCAGTGGTGGGTGACATCTGCCTGCTGCTGTTACAGCTCCTGGGTGGGTCTCCAGTTGGGGCCTAGACTGTCAGTTCCCTTGGCCCATCAGACTTGGCAGCTCCTGGGAACTTTCTGGTGACGAAGACCTTTGGCTCTTCAGGGTCTCAGAGCCCTACCTCTCTTGGTCATTCTTCTCCCATCCCCAGTCTTCCGGAATTTTCCAGCCGTCTTCTCACTGTCACTGAGTGTTGCTTGGTGGCTCCCCTGCTGCCATTCCCACCAGCTCTTCGTGTTAGCAGCTTAGATGAGACCACCCATAAGAAATCTCTTATGGGGGCTTGATCCTGTAACGTCAGAGGGCAGCATGGGTGAATAACAGCCATCCCTCGTTTCTGACTCCAGTTCCAGGGCTCCTCTGCCCTCCTCTTGCCTCTGCGGGCATTGCGTTCACATGGCACACCCCTGAAAGCAAAAACATACATTGATGAAATCTTTAAAACAAGAAATGGTTTGTATTTGTACCGATCATGTGTGGTTGTGACCGTGCCAGTCACAGGCCTTGAGAAGAAGTGCTCCTCTCCCAGCCTGGGTAACAAAAGGCTGTAAGGTCATGCAGAGTTCATCAGGCTTGTGTCCCCTGAGAGCTGCTTTCTAAGGCCAGCCAACAGTGTCTGGAATGGTCATGACTGGGGAATGCCATCCGCTGTGGGTAGAGTGGTGTCCTACAGGGGCTGGAGTTTCTTCAGTGGGATTATAAGGGCGTCTGGGCTGTCACGAGGGCCGTGCAGCCGGTTACTGGGAAAGGGACCGCCCAGCTGACAGAGCCGCGCTCAGGGATGTTGAAAATGATTAAAAACGCTAACTCCTTCCCCCAGTGCTCTAAGGAGGATTCCCGGGATCAGTTTTAATACCATATTTTTATCCTGTGAGACTCCTCCCAGATTCACCCAATTTCCCAGCCCCTCCCAGCTTGGGCCTTCTTTCCTTTTTATTTTATTTTTTCAGATCACCCACTGAGTCAAGTCTGTTTGTGCTGCCCATACACTCAGGGACGTAGGACCCTCCACCGGAGTGTGGCTGACTAACAGTGGTCACATCCTTGAATAAAATGGACTCCTCTTTCCTCAGATAATACCAGGTGTTGGAAACCAATAGCTCCACAGTTAGAGGTGGGGGCTTGCGAGCTCCTTCCTCCTTGCTAGAATGTTGATGGACTTGCCTCTATTCTGTTTTCGTAGACTTGACTTCCGCCTGCTTCCTTTGGTAAAGAAAATAATTATTAAAAAAAAAATCAGAGAAACCTTCTTAGTCCCTGGCCGTCTCTGCTTTTGTCGTGTGTGTGTGTGTGTGTGTGTGTGTGCGCGTGCGCGCGCGCACACGTGCGCATGTGTGTATTTTATGTAGAAGTGTCTGGGCAAGATACTAACAGCACTCTAGCTGTGGGTGGTCATATGGGCTTGCAAACCTCGAGTAAACACAAGTTAATGAGTTTTTAAGGAAAGCCTGGAAGGGACCTTTACACGTGAGTAGATGTTGTGTCTTTTCTTGTGGGAGGCGTGGTGTTTCCCACAATCACTTGGCTGATGCACACTGCACCGCCACGGATCTTGGGGACCAGCAGTCATCAGGACACCCACTTGGGAATTGCTGAGCTGGAAGATTGGTGATGTGAGAAACAGGAAAAGCACCCATGACAGCGGGGCGGGAGGGGGTGCGGGCGTGAATGAAGCAATTCTGTGCCTACTTCTGCTTTTGTTTCTCAGCGATTATTTTTAACAGGAACAGCAGTCATCCGAAGCCCTCAGAGACTTGTGGGCTCTTAGCCCACGAAAGTGGCCTAGCTCTCACGGCCTAGAACCACCGTCCGGCCCAAAGAGAAGGTAAACGTTGTCTCTGGTATTCGTTTGTTTGCTTGTTTAAGGAAGATGTTAGCAAGGCTGATGGCTTAGTTCTTTCTGGCATATACTTAGAGTTTGGTAGATATCTATTTTTGCTTTAAAGGGACATTCTAGTAAACACTTTGCAGGGCAGTAGGGCTATGTTAAGAATTTATCTCTGGCTTTTAAAAGACCTCTCAAGCTCCGAGGACAAGTTTTGCCGTTCAGGGGGTGAATTAAATATGCATCTTACATCTGTTAATACTTTTCTGGGGGAGATTAACCAAGTGAGCTTTTGCTTAATTTGGTACCCTAGAGTGCTATCTTGGACAGTGCCTGATGACACAGAATGCTTATAGTTAATATTTCATAAGAAGCCACTGTGAGCCAGGCGCTATTATAAGTGTTGTACACGTGCTAACCGTTTAAACCCAAACGCAAAAGCGCCTTGAGTAGACTTTCCATACTCGCAAGCCTCGGCAGTTGGGTCCAGGTTCCTAGCAGGGCACGACAAAGCGAGCTTTAATGAAATGGATTACATTTGAGACAGCTCTACCTTTACCAACCTCCTCAGTGGTGCGCTATACAGTTGACCGCCAGTTATTCTCGTTTGTAAATCTACCACAGGGTTTTAAATATACATATTTATACAATTTGAAAAGGGGTAAAGTTAAGGTCTCGCTTAGTAGCCCATTCTGGCCTTGAACTTAGTATCCTCCTCCCTCAGCCTCTTGAGTGCCAAGAAGCCCATTCCTAGTTTGGATTTTGAGACATCGCTAGATATCATCAAAATGAAGTCCACTTGGGTATGTAATTAGTAGTTGTTTCTTAGACAGTTTGTCGGATCGGTGCTTGGGATGCAAAGACAATAGAGCCCTGGTCCCCTGCTCTCACAGAGATGTCACCCAAGAAGGCAAAGTTCTTCCCACGGTTAAGCAAACGTTCCCGAAGTCATGACATGGAAAGCTGTGTCTCGCGTCTTATTTTTAAGAATCTCATGGTTGCAATAGGAGAAGCCCTGCTTCTCAGATGACTGGATTGTTGTCCGGTCCTGACTAATTCACCCACGGCACTCAGCTGCAGGCTGTGGGTAGTACTGTTGCTCCAGGATGCGAGTTTCTCATTGCCTGGTAGAGAAGGGCCTGTTCTGAGAGGAGCCACACAAACCCTTTTGATCACCTTAGGTGCCTCTCCAGGGCAGACTCAGGAGTACGGTCTTGCAATGCTAGTGAAGAGAAGCTAGCCCTCACTCCAGGGAGAGTCCTTTTGTGATAAAATAAACAGACTGGTAATACGTTGGGTCCTAATAGGACCCCCTTCAACACTGAACATTTGCGTCGTTCTTGGTGCGTGGTGAGAATCCAGCCAGGGACATGGAAGGTAGTGTTTGCCCACATTAAGCCGTAACCACAAATCCTGTGGTTCCTTGAATGGATCAGCTTTAAAGGCAAGCAGGGGAAGAGTAGCCACAAGGCTCTCTCTGGGAAATTCTGTATCGGTCCCTTTCAAGCTAGTGGTCAGAGTTCTGGAATCTTACAGACCCCAATCTGGCAGCTCACCCGGGCCCCCCTTGAGCCCTGGAATTCTTTCTCTAGCTTAGAGTGCTAACAAGGTTAATTTTGTGTGCGCTGTGATGGTTCTGAGGATTAAACCCAGAGTCTGTGGCCTTGTGCTTGCTTCCACTGAGTTAAACACCTAACCTGGTGTGTGTGTGGTATTCACAACTAATGAAGTCCTGTGACTAAACCGATTGGCCGAAGGGAATGTTGAGGATTCTGTTTTTGAGAAATGATTCTTGCCTGCCCACGACATGGCTTCATGTCCTTAATTCAGTCTCGTCACAGCTCTGTGAGGTGTGTCTGCCCATCCATGCCCAACAGTAGAAACTGATGCTCAGAGATGGTGAGCGACGGGTTTTCCGACTCATATCTGAAAGTGTGGAGGGAAGTGGCTTGGCTTCTACCTTCGACAGAACTTTAGCTAACTCATCCAGGGAAGAGGGAGAGCATAGATGTCATCTAGACACACAGACTGGATTGAACAAAGAAGCAAATCTATCATTCCAAAAACCTTTTGAAATAGCTCTAGATGTTAGGTGGTTATCCCTGGGTGTCGTCAGGAGCCTTTGACACAGTTTTAGCTTCTATGTCTCTGGCCTAGGAAGAGGCAGAAGTAGAAATCAACCCAGGGATCTAGGAAGACTACTTGCAAAGCTTACCACCAGGACAGGAGATTCAATATGAATAAAATAGGATTGGGCAGAAGATTACCCAACCAGAGGGACCTTAGAGTGAGTGAACCCAAGACTGGAAACCTTGCTCCTTTCTCGATGTTCCCCCACAGCAGTGCACCGCCACACAGCCTGTGGGACTGTCCTGGATTGTGTGTCTCTGCGTGTGTTGTGTGTGCAGGTGCACATGTGTGAGCATGCTTACACATGTGTGCACATTGCATGTTGAAGTCAGAGGGCAACCGTGATGTTGTTTCTCAGGTGCTGTCCACTTTATTTTTACTACATGTGACAGGATGCCTTGTTAGCCTGAAGCTTGTCAGGTAGGCTAGGCTGGCTCACCAGCAAGCCCCAGGGATGATGATGATGACAATGATGACGATGATGACGATGATGACGATGACGACGATGACGACGATGACGACGATGACGACGATGACGATGATGACGATGATGACGATGACGATGATGACGATGATGATGACGATGATGATGATGACGGTGATGATGATTATCAGCATGCCACCAAGCCTGGATTTTTACGTGGAGGTTTATGATCGGATACATATCTTGTACCAACAATAACGACAGAAGGACAAACAGACATTCAGATTCTCATTTAGAAGACAGAGCTTCCATAACTAATTGCATTATTACTTTGGTGGAGAATTTTTATTTATTTATTTATTATGTATACAATACTCTGTCTGTGTGTATGTTTGCAGGCCAGTAGAGGGCACCAGACCTCATTACAGATGGTTGTGAACCACCGTGTGGTTGCCGGGAATTGAACTCAGCACCTTTGGAAGAGCAGGCAATGCTCTTAACCACTGAGCCATCTCTCCAGCCCCGAGAATTTTTTTTTTAAATCACTAAGATATTGATTATGCTGCCTTTGTCCTAGATAAGGAATGGGTTAATTGATGAGATTGTAAAATTCAAATTTTTCTGTCCTTCTTTTGCGGTAGACTTTGATAGAACCTCATTTGTGCCTCCAAGTGCCTGTAAGTGATAACAATAATAATATTAAAAGCGAATATTAGGGTTTTCGTGTGAGCCGGGACCTATTCTAAGTGCGTCACATGTATTCCTTATAACTTCCCCCTGGGCCTTGCTGTGTGTCTCAGGCTGACCTGGGACTTGTTATAGTGTTCAATCAAGACTTAAACTCACAATCGTGCCTCAGTTTCCCCGGTGCTGGGATTACGGCTGTGCACCACCATGCCCAGCTAGATTTTGTTTCTTCACTATTATGCTCTAATGGCTCTGCTAGCCAAACTACCTAGAAACACTGCTAAGCAAAGTAGGGGCTATCCCTTTGAGAGAGAAGGAAGAAAGAACCTTGTGACACTCTTATTTTCATATTACTTTGTTTCTGTCTCAAATGTTCCCCTCTGTGCCTTGGTTCCCTTGGAAAGGCTGTGTTGCTGGTACTATCGTCATCATTGGTATTATCTTCTGACTCAACCAGGACCAAGTTGATACTATTTGAGGTTATTCTGGTCTTTGGTTTTTCCACAATGAAATTATACTGTATATTTCACAGTTTGTCTTAACATTAGCATTTTAGATAGAAGGAAAACATGCAGACACTTGTTTGATTAATATCAATCACCTATAGTTTCCACAGCTGCACCAAGTAGTCACAGGGATTCCTTTTGTACTTCTACTGACGCAGATTAGAAGTTTCATAGATT
>JAQHUG010000011.1:3380666-3409052 GCA_028555095.1 Dicrostonyx torquatus
TTTTTTTTTTTTTTTTTTTTTTTGCGGGGGATGTCTTTTGTGATTCTAGGTACTTTGAAGTGTTGTTTTGTTCGGTCTGTGTGTCATTGGCATTTGATATGCATTAGATTGAATCTGTGGGTATCTTTGGGTAGTACGAACATGTAACAATATCAATGGACACAGAACATCTATTTTTTAGTGTCTTCCTTAATTCCCCTCACTAATGCCTAATAGTTTTCATTTACAGATCTAAAACGTCCGTTCTAAAGGGGAAGAGTGTGCTTTTCGCAGCAGGAAGGGTAGTGTTGGGGAGAAGCAGCCACCAGTGTTCTCTTCCTTTTGTGCTCATTGGTTCTTTCTTTCGGTCATTGGAAGGGGCAAGGGCCGCGTCAAGTGCAAAGCTGACAGAAATGTTGGACATGCTACGACAGGAGCCAGAACAAAATGCCCATAGAAAGGAGAGTGCATTCTAGCCCTGTTGTGGCATTTTAAGAACAAGAGAAGGTTTAGCTAATGAGATGTTTGTTGTTAAGGCTTGGCCGAGAGCTAGGATCCAAACAGAAGGAGACAATGAGGCACCCCCACTTTTGGCTTCCCTTTGGTATATCTGTTCACGGTTTCCACTTCCTCACCCCCTGCTTGTGCCTGAATCCCACTCCAAAACATCCGCCTCATTATCTCTGCTGTGGGGCATCTTATCTCTGTCTCCTCAGAAATCCCTGTGGCCACCTTACTCAAGACAGCCCACCTTTCTCTAAACATTTGCCTGGCTTGACTTGCATCCACATCTGTGGTCCTCCTTGGTATCATGCTGATGAAGGGACCAGTGGCCTTCAGCTGGTTTGTGAGTTCACTCATCCTCCACTCACTAAGACTCGCCATGGTCAGACACTGTTCTTGGCTTTGGAGAAAGATGAACAAGACAAAGTTTGAGGTTTTCTGATGGGTTTGTATTCTAGTTTATAGAGAGAGACCAAAGTAAGTTCATAGGGTAATTTCAGGTAGCGGTCAATGTATGCAGATAATGAAATGGAATAGTAAGTGTGCAGGCTGGTTTTTACTGTCAGTTTGACACAACCAAGAGTCACTGGGAAAGAGTGTCATGCCTGCGGGGAATTGTCTTCGTGATTTCCGCTTGAGTTCCAGCTCTCGCTTCCCTTGGGGATGAATTGTGGCCTGAGAGCATAAGATAAAATAAACCCGTTCTCCCCAGGTTACTTTTGGTGGTGGTGTTTATCATAGCGACAGAACGACTATTATGTCTGTGTAAACGGAGATGCTCTTTCATTTCCCAGCCGCCCAGTCGCAAGTAATCACACAGAAACTTATACTAATTACAAAACTGTTTGACCTGTGGCTCAAGCTTCTTAATGGTTAGCTCTTACATCTTAAATTAACCCATTTCTAATCATCTGTTTATTGTCACGTGGCTTCATGGCATACCAGTGGTACTCTGGTATGTTGCTTCTTAAGCAGCTACGTAGCGTCTCCCCAACTTTGCGCTCTCTCTCTCTCTCTCTCTCTCTCTCTCTCTCTCTCTCTCTCTCTCTCTCTCTCCCCGCTTGGATTTCCTGCCTGGCTCTATTTTGCCTGAGTATTGGCCGAATTCTTTATTAACCAATGGTAATAAGACATATTCACAGCATACAGAAGGGCATCCCAGATCATGAATGCCAATAAGGTAGTTACTGAGGGACAGCTTCCTTGGGTTGGTGTGGCAGTACATTTGATCTAAGATTTGGACAGTGTGGAAAATGCAAAAGTACAGATGTTAAATACAAGAGAGAGAGACACAGAGAGAGAATATATGTGTTTGAGTTTGTGTGCACCAAGAGTGTACAGCTGTCTGCCCAGGCCAAAGGATGTCCAATTCCCTGGACTTGGAGCCACAGATAACTCTGAGCTACCCAATATGGGCACTGGGACCAGACTGAGTCCTCTTAGATACCAAGGACATTTTTTCCCCATGTACACTGATGTCTTGTCTGCAGATATGTCTGTGTGATGGCGTCAGGTTCCCTAGAACTGAAGTTACAGCCAGTTGTGAGCTGTCATGTGGGTGCTGGGAATTGAACTCAGATCCTCTGCAAGAGCAGCCAGTGCTCTTAACCACTGAGCCACCTGCCCAGTCCTATCACCTTGCTGACGACTCTCTTACCCACTTGTAAGTATCTTGGCAGGATGCTCACAGGTGGTGTGTGGTGGGGTCGTGACTTACGATCAGCTCATGGAAACTAATGTCTTACAACTTAGCTGATCTGAGGACTCTCACAAAAGCTGATGCTACAGGCTTCTTCGGACTCAGCTTGGTGCTGTAAAAAAGTGGCAGAAACTGGAAGGGTGGGACTTCCAGCCACTGTGGGATGCCCTTGAAAAGGGTAGTGGAGCCTTGCATCTTTGTCTTGTTTTTTTCTATGGTTTCTTGACCCTTGTGAGGTTTGCAACTTTGTTTCAGTGCGTGTTCTTTGCCGTCAATGTCCTCTTTTCCCACAGCCCCAAAATCAGCAGGGCCAATGGACCATAACCTGAAACCGCAGAAACTCTGAGTGGGAACATCCTCTTTGTGTAAGCCTCGGGTGCTTTGATAAACAGATGTACTTCTGTTCCATGAGGGTCATGGCAGGGGAAAGAAAGATTCTAAATCTGAAAAACCAAAGCCAAAATAAAAAATGATTGCCAAGTAGTGCGACCTGCCATGGGAAAATAAATAGCATTGGCTATTGACAGGTAAAGTCAAGGCTCCTATTATGACAGCAACCCTGGCATCACTAGTCTCCCAGCCTGAGAAATGTATTTAACATTGTATTTAATCCATAATGTTAAGCATAGTCTACATGTTGCCAGGCGGTGGTGGCACACACCTTTAATCCCAGCACTCAGGAGGCAGAGACAGGTGGATCTCTGTGAGTTTGAGGCCAACCGGGTCTACAAGAGCTAGTTCTAGGATAGCCAGTACACAGAGAAACCCTGTTAAAATAACACAGTGGATCCAGTCTATCAGTGTTCAAAGATATCAAGTGGCCTCTTTTTGCTACTTGGTAGTATGAAGTCTAAATGCAATATAACCTACACTTAATCATAAGAAGAAAAAAAATCACTGTTTTAAGATGAGAGGAGCCGGGCGGTGGTGGCGCACGCCTTTAATCCCAGCACTCAGGAGGCAGAGGCAGGCAGATCTTTGTGAGTTCGAGACCAGCCTAGTCTACAAGAGCTAGTTCCAGGACAGGCTCCAAAGCTACAGAGAAACCCTGTCTCGAAAAATGAAAAAAAAAAAAAAGATGAGAGGAAAAGAAACCAGTGTGTGAGACAGTAGGTTTGTCATTTCCTCTCTCACAGACAGCTACTGGCTGTGGGTGCTATGGGTGCCCAGCTATGCGTGTCTTCTTGAATATTAAATCTTTTTTCCAGACACTTCACTGTGTATTGTGGATGCTTTGGGGAAACACAATAGAAAGCCCTTTCTGACCCTGCTTGGAGTTTACATTCTAGCGTGGGAATATGACCAACAGAGAAATACAAGCAACAGAGAAATACATATGGCTGATGGTGAGATTTCTGTGGCGCAAAATAAAGCCGCAGAGAAACACAGCGTTCTGAGGGGTAGGCTGCCGTCTAAAAGAACAATCAGGCTTAGCTTTCACTGGAAAGCTGATGTCTGGACAGGCATTGAAAGAGGAGAGGGAGTGAGCCCAGTGGTAGGTACCTGGCGGGTACATGCTGAGTGCCAGGGCATGCCAAGTGCCAGGGTCCCTGGGGTGTGCGTGCCAAGTACCAGGAACATTTTGTGCCTAAGTGAAAGTGACTTCTGGCAAGTGGCACGGGGAAGAGTGATAATAGTGGGAAGAATTCAGAGAAGTAACTGGGGGTGACTGGGAACTTTCCTTAAACCCTTGTTCACGTGAGAATTAAAGTCCCCAGCCTTGACCATCTAAGGAAGACCAAGTTCCCACTAATGGCAATGGCTTTTCTGCACAGGGAAAGCTGGTGTCAGTTATGAAGGAGGGAGAGTGGAGGTTTATTGTAGGCCACTAGTTGTCCATTGGCCATCCCAGCAGCCTTCCTGAGTGGGCAGCCGAATGTCTGGTTCTGGCAGGAAGACATGCATTCTAATGTAAGAGAGTCGGTGTAGAGAGGAGGCCCCCACGGTCCCTGGCACTCTAGGGAGCCAGGCCTGGGAAGCTGGGTACCCCTCTTGCACAGCTGGCCTCCACAGAGTAGAACCACCCGTGGGGAACCAGGCCAGGGAGGAGAGTGGGGAGGGACGGTCTGAGATGGGAGGTCAGCGTGGTAGAGAGTGGTGTCTCAGGATCTGAGTGAGGAGCATCTGTCGCCAAGAACCGCTAAACTGTGCACACTGCTAACCAGGCAACAGAGGTGACCCAGAATTGACCCCGGATGTAGCAGCGGTCACTAGAGGTCATAAGTGCAATCGCACTGGGAGCTGGTTGCCAGCTAATACTGTCTGCAGGGGTTTCTCTCTGCAGAGTACATCATGCACTTCTGGTGCATGTACCCCGTGGCTTAGATTCACCTTCATCTGACTGCCTTGTCCCAGCAAAGCCGTCTGCACACATCAGTACTCACAGACTCGGTTTTAGAGTCACGAGATGGTCTGGTGGGACGTGACATCTCATAGGTGTGCAGAGCAAGTCTTGGACAGGTGAAATGATACAGTCAGGTTTGTGCACGAGAGAGCCGTGAGAGCAATGACCAGGATCATGAGTGCCGGACCTGTACTGCTGACACATGGGACCTGTGATTGAAATTCATGAAAGTAATAGTGGGTGCAGATCAATGTTTCTCAATCTACGACCCTCACAGAAGTCACATACCTGATATCCTACGTATCAGATATTTACATTACGATTCATCACAGTAGCAAAATTATGCTTATGAAGTAGCAATGGAAATAATTTTAGGGTTGAGGTCAGCACAGCATGAGGAACCGCTATAAAGGGTCGCAATTAAAGGGTCGCAGTGTTAGGAAGTTTGAACACCAGTGGTGGTCCTTCCTTATTCTCTCCCTCACAAGCTTGCAGGGCTTGCTTCGAAGTCATCTAGGGTCAGGTTTGAATCTCGGTGCGGCCCGCTTACTAGCTCTCTGACTTTGAGCATAGCAGGTCTGTCGCAGCAAACCTCTGTTCATCTGCAAAACAGGGACAATAATGGCCCCAGGGGGTTGGGACCCACTGCAGCTTGCCTGGGAAACCCTTTGCATCCCAAGCCGAATGGAATACTGTGCACACAGCACCTCTTAGGATTATTGCAGCCCTGGGACCAAGGTTTCCGGGGGTGGGGGGGATGTCCTCCTTTGGTAGAGCTGTCTTTAAAAAGGGTTTTTAATTGGTGCCATTGCTTGGTTTATTTATGTAACAAATTGAATAGAGTTATCCCCACAAATCTGTTAGGATTTTCCCTAAAGAAGTTACCAAGTGTCTTTTTTCCCCCTCCTGGTTGCTGCTGCTGAGAGAAAAAAAAATGCCAACGAAAGAACTTCAAAGAGTGCACTGCACACTCAGGGCAAATACATAATTTGTTCCCCTTTATCAGCACCGAGAAAACAAAGCTGTCAGTTTGCAATTCCCCAGCTTGCCATTACTCATGCGAGGAGAGAGCCGCCAGAGGAAGCAAGAGGACGCCAGAGGAAGCAAGAGGACGTGCCAGGTATTCAGAAGAAACCAAGAGCCGTCTCTCTGTGAACCCAGGGCGTTTCAGATGCCAAAGGGTTACAACATCTCCCGTTACCGTTCCGAATGATCTAACGCTCCCAGTGGGCTGGAGAGGAAGCCCAGTGGGTAAAGTGCTTGCTTACAGTCGTGAAGGCTGCAGGTTCGGATCTCAGCACCCCAGCTGGGTTCTGGGGAGCATGTCTATAGCCTCAGTGCTGGGACAGGCGCAGACTTGGCAGTCTTTCGTTAGGCTATCTGGCTGGGTTTGATGCCAAAACCAAGCTCCAGGGTCAGTGAGAGACCAGTGAAGGACAAGGTAGCCTGCTTAGAGAGATGTCTCGGCAGCTAAGAACATTTGGTTCTCTTCTAGCAGATCTGAATTGGTTCCCAGCAACCTTCCTGGGTAATTCACAACCCTCAGTAACTCTGGCTCCAGGGTCTCTGATGCCCTCTCCTGGCCTTCAGGGCCCTGCCCACAGGTGTCATACACTCACACAGATGCAGCCACGCCAATGAACATAAAAATAATTTTTAAGAATATGAAGTAGAGAAATGGTTGAAGACCACAAATTCTGGCCTCCACTCGCTTGCACATGGCAAGTGTAACCTCACATATGCACGCACACACACACACACACACACACACACACACACACACAGCAGATATTTTCAAATGGATTGACACCAACTCCTTCAAAATAAAGTGGGAAGAGTAACAGGCGGCGCTGATTAAGTGGTTTTAGGCCAGCTGTCCTCAGTCGTCATGAGAGAGGAAACTACCGCCCGTCTAAACGTGCAGCAGCGAGAGCAATAAGGTGCTTCTAATCCTCTCTGGGACGAGCCTGATCTCTCCTTCCCTCCCTCGATCTCCTTCCCTCCCTTCCCCTCCCATGTCCTCCCCTCCCATATCCTTTCCTCTTTCTGCAACACCCCAATGTGGATGTATGTGTGTATGTATTGAGCAGAGAGCTTGGGAAAGGAGAGGGCAGGGAGCAGAAAGGAAAAGGTGAACTACCAAAATATCTTCAAGATGGTTACAGCTGCATTTCAGTGAGACGTAGAGAACAGACGAGATGGACATGGTTTTTTGTTTTTTTGGGTTTTTTTCTTTTTTTGGTTTTTTGAGACAGGGTTTCTCTGTGGCTTTGGAGCCTGTCCTGTAACTAGCTCTTGTAGATCAGGCTGGTCTCGAACTCACAAAAATCCGCCTGCCTCTGCCTCCCGAGTGCTGGGATTAAAGGTGTGCGCCACCACCGCCCGGCGAGATGGACATGTTTAAATAGTAACGAATGGTGTCACTTCACGTTTGTACAGTGAACACAGGAATTTCATGTATGTTGCAGACTCTGAGAACCACGGGCCAGTAAATGATAATAAATACTAAGTTTTTTAAAGTCAACTTTAGTATTCTGAAAATGGCGAAGAATTCCACCTTACAAACTTAGAGTGAAAAATAATTTTCCCTCTTCTTCCAGACAGTCAGTTTTTCTTGATTTTCCTTCTGAGCTTTCGCTGGCATATCCTCTGGTGTGTGTGTGTGTGTGTGTATATATATATATCATCATATTTCTTGTTTTTAATACAAACAGCATACTTCAACAAGGGTTCCAACCCTTTTCTTTTTTCCCACTCTCTGCTCTTCTTGTTAATGCACTAGCCACCGCTGATCTACCCCAGTGGTTTTATGACCATCGCCGCGTGGTCTGTTATAGGTATGTACATATTTTAATTTTCCAGACTTCTAACCTGTTCTAACAAGGTGACACTGTATCCCTGCACTACATTCCTGCCTTGCAGTTCTCTTAATGAGATGCACACAGAAGAATATCTGTGGCTAGCCCCCTAGCCCTGGCACACAATAGATTTCCAGTAAATATTAGCAGAAGGAGCGAATTCATCTTTTGTTCTATGTGTTAATCATTTATTTGGCATGTTGTTTTCCTTTATAGATATCAGAAAAAATAAAATTCAGCACCGAGGATAGTCACATATTCTAAATTAATGGACTCTATGTTAATAAGGTTCATGTCATATCATCTGTATCCCTGGAACCTAATTTGCATAGTAAGATACTTAATGTCCCCAGCGATGGCAACACAGATAGCTGTTTTAGAAGGCTGATGTCTACCAGCAGCAGCGGACACGGGAGCTCTGTATAGAGCAAGAGACTGGCACATTTCACTCGATCTGGTGGGTATTTAGTTTGTGTGGATAGCAGAGGCCTTAGTTTAAAAAATGCAGAATCCGGAAGCATGTAAGCATGGGTAGAATTGTTCTCAGAGCCTTTGGAGCCCTGATTCCGAGGACTTGAGACCTGTGCTCCGAGTGAAGAAGGCTCCCACTTCCTCAGCAGGAACCCTCTATGCTCTGCTCAGGGCAGACCTGTAGGTAAGCGGTCTTCTTCAGTTTAGATGTCTTGAAAACTAACCCCGTTCTCATTGTCATGAATCATCCCAGCTTCTTGGAGGGTTCCAGATCTGTGTGAAATCCTGCATGCTGCCAAGTGAGGCGCTGTTGGGCCGATGTGTAAAAAGGGCCATAGAGTGGAATGTCTTGTTCCTTAGGGAAAATACAAAAACCAAAACAACAACAACAGCAAAACCTGTGGGCTCTGATACCGGCCAGCCTGAGGACACCATGCAGCTTCATAGCTGAAGGCCAACAATTTAAAAAGACAATAGATGAGGGTTTTGCTCCAGCCTTCCTTTTTATTTGTAGATTGCTCCATGAGAAGTGGCTATCTCCAAAGCGGGTGAAGGAATACAGGTGTGTGTGTGCTGGGGGAGGTGCCCCGGAAAAAGGAATATCAATAAAAAAATTCCTCAAGAGGGAGGAGGACATTCAAAACAGGATGGTTTTTTGGGGAGATAATAAACACAAGGTCACGCGGTAGACAAGAGAAGTCTAAAGCGGCCTTTAAACTGTAATGGTGTGAAAGCCTGTTTCCTTCCACGCGCCTCCAGGGACACATTTGGGAACAAACATCAGTTTCTATGTTGGGGCGACGGTCCCCGACAAAAACCCAAATCAAAAACAGGGCAGTGCCTTGAGGTACAATGACTTGGCTTAAATAACAATGACAGTCTGTCTTAGGAAGCCTTTCAGTATGAAATGGCATAGCTGGTTCCCTGCATGTGGTGAGTTTTGAATTAGGCCATTCACAGTAAGTTGTGGAAAATCCCCAAGTTCCTGAGGGCTGCAGTCTCTGTTAGCTCTTTTCTCCATGGACTCTCAGACACCTCCCATTGTCACAGCCTAAAAGGACTCAGGCCGTCCCCTCTCCATGCTGGGCAGTGGGGAGGAGAGCAATGCACCCTCACATTTCAGTGAGGTTCTCTCAATAGGGCTACTTCTGTCTCCTTGGTTACCTGATTAGAAGTATGGGTCAAGTGTAATGTTATCAAAGGACATTAATACTGCCAGCTAAAAATCAATTTCTGTCACTGGAAAAGAAGGAGGGGAGGAGAATGAGTGGGGGGCTCCCAGTTGCCCTCCTCCGCTTTAGGTCCAGCACTGCCATTCATGAGACATTTAACTTGCCCAAAGTCCCCGAGGATAAAGGCAGGGATACAGGCAGAGATCCCTGGGCCCTGTCTCACAGGCCTTTCTTCCGTGGCTGCTACCCCGAGTCCGGGACATTGGCCTTGAGATCTGAAGTCTTTCTTGAGAAGCACTTTCATCAAATTAGCAGGAGCTGTTTATGCCTTTGGGGAAGTAGACGGTGGAAGGTTTTTTTTTTTTTTTTTTTTTTTTTACTTATTAGTCTTGTGTCTGCCAGCATTTTCTTGATTTATTTTTTCTTTATATCCTGCCACTTTATGAATTCGATATTACACATCCTTTTCGGTCGATTTAGTGTACCTACGGATCTTTCTGTGCGCGTACTGAAGACCGCTCCTGGGCATTCAGATGTTGGTAAAGAATAATTATTGAGCTGGCTGGTAAAAATGAAAGTGCCAGCACATGGACCTAGGACAAAGGATTTGGTGAAGTCTGCATTTGCGTCTAGAAAATAGTGCTCATTAGAATATTTCCCACAGAGACCTATTATTTTTCCAAATGTAAAAGTGCTCATGAATGCATGAGGCATATATGGCGAATAAAGACATCTTATTTAACAGTTTTAAAGATATATGAAGCAATAAAGATCTTCCCCACCTTCATATCGTTTACCAAATGGCAGGAGCTATGACCGAAGGCCAATGGTGCAGCTGGGGCGATGACTCAGCAGATAAAGCTGTGTTACCGAGCAAGGCTTGGACCCGAGTTTAGAATATGTTCATAAATGTTGGCTGGGCGCGCCAGCCTGTTTGCAATCCCAGCGCCTGGGAGGCAGAGCCACAGAATCTCTGGATCAAGCTGGCTAGCCAGACTAGCCGAAACGGTGAGCTCCAGGGTCAGTGAGAGACCCTGTGTGAAAGTGAGGGGGAGAGCAATCACAGAGGACACCTGGCTTCCACCTCGGGCCTCCGTAAGCAGGTGCACCTGCACGCGCGCATCTACCTGCACGCGTGTGAGCGTGCCTACCCACATGCCCACGGCACACCTATTTTCATTCCAAACAGTGCTGTGGCGGACTTGATTCAGATGTTGCCAGCGTGTATGAGGGAGGCACCTAACTCCCCGTTTGGAAATAGAAGGAGGCTTTCTGGGTAGATACTCAGGCTGAGTCCCGAAGATGGAAGGTGGTCGTTCCAGGCAGAGGAAGCAGCTTGCGTAGAATGGGGACGCTGGTGCAGAAGCGGAGGTCAGCAATACCTGCTTATCAAGGGACTAGAGGCAGCAAGTGCTAACTGGCTAGCTGGTCCCAGAGAATTAGCCACACAGAGGCTCCTTAGGGCTTTGGAATGGCTCCATAGGACTAAAACTGGAGACTGATACCTGTGAATTGGGTTGGAGAAGGATCAGGAAAGATGGGGCTTGTTTGAGCACGTGCACGTACCCCCAAGAGAACCCAAAGCAAGCATGAGTGTGTCGCCGAGAAGGTGGCCAGCCCAGCTGGAACACACTGAACAAGAGGGAAAGGACTCTGTTAAAGTAGGGTGGAGGTCCAGTCTCTACTCGGAGATTGGTAGCATGTTAGTTTTTTAAAATTTTGTCCTGGGAAAAAAGTCATTAGCTTCTATGTAGCGAACGGACGGAGAGAAAGGCAGGGAGAGTGGACATGAGAAACCAGTTAGGAAGCCATAAGGCACCAGGGGGAAGAAATCTCTATGGCTTAGACTAACGGAGGCAAGTGGAGAAGCGTGGGCCTGTTTATGTGAACTTCAAAGAGCTCTCCAAAGGTCACAGAAGGACCATAAAAGGGAGATGGGTGCTTATTCTCGGACTGGTGTCTGGTGATGAGGGTAAGAAATCTCGACTCCTGTGGTTGTCCGTGGTGCAGGCTGGTGTGGGAAGACAGCCTCGGAGGGTCCTGTGTCATTGCCTCAGGGTCAGCAAGGCTCCTAGAGGAGCCACTCATTGTTGGCCAGGAGGGCAATGTGCTGATTTCCTGAGCTGGGGTCTCCCCCTACCCTTCTCTTATGATTCACCAGTCTTAGTTCTGACCTCTGGAGCCCTCTTCTCCCTGAAGAATCCCTTTTGCATGTCAGGCACTCAAGGCAACTGTTTTGTCAGCTAGTCTTCCCCAAGGCTCACATGCCTGTTCCTATGGCCTTTCCCCATGGGGCTTATTTTCGAAGCACTTTGCCAATCTGCCAGTCACCTTCCTTCAGATACATTGCATTGTGTGTGATGCCCTTTTGAAAATGTGATGGGTTGAAGCTGGCTGTCACCTTGACAACAGGGATAAAGGCCTCAGGAGAAAAGAAGAAAACCCATCTTCCATGTTTAGAGTAACCATTAGAAAAGCAATATATATTCACAGCTGAACATTAAAAATGTAGACAAAAATAATGAAAGCTTAAATTTCTGTGCTATTGCTGTTTTAAATTATGATTAAGTTTCTCTTAATCTTTTCTGGGTATTAGTTATTTTTAAAAAATGGATAGAGAGAGGTCTATTTTTCTGATAGCTGACATTTTCACATCATTAAAAGTTATCATCACCAGTGTTTCCCTTAACTATTTTCTGATGTGATGGATTTTTCTTCAGTCTCTAACTCTCATAAATAATGTATCTTGCACATGCACCAGTCCGTTTTGGTTGTTGTCTTGTAAGCATAGATCCCCAACATAGAATTGCTGGATACAGAGTTTTCTGGTCTGCCGACATATCTGGATGATTGTCCTCCGGGCAGGGTTTACCCATCTCTCCCCTTCTTTCCCTAACATGGATCAGTGGCCTTGTCCACTTCAACCATCCCTTACCCAGCCCGGTGTGGACAGAGGGCCACCAATTAAAAGAGCTCACGGGGATGAGTGCTTGCCTGTGTGCCGAGCGCTGGCTCGCCATTGCCTGTTTCTATCTAGTGCTTCTCTTGGCAACTCTATCCTTCAGGTGCCAGGGCAGAAAACGAGGCAGGCACGTGTGAAGTGGCTTTCCAGAGGTCACACGGTCTGACTGAAGATCAGTTCCGTATAAGCTACGATAAGAGTGACTAACGATGGCTTTAATTCTGCATTGAGTTTGTAAACCTTTTTCCTTCAGGTGGAAATTACCGAGAATTGCAAACACTTCTGGGGACGTCACTGATAAATTGTCCCATTTCCACAAGCACCACCCAGCGCGAGGTATGGACTGTTGTCAATCTTCCACACAAAGTTGTAGGGCCCCGGCGATTAGTCCCCTCACCTCCTCCACAGGAGTGACAGGGCCCCTTCCTAACACTTGCCATCACGCTTGCCGGGGTCGGAGCCTCACTAAAGAAAGTGTAGCGTGCCCATTTCCTTAGTGTTCCTTTCCCGCAACATTTTGGATCTGAGATTTATGGTGTGTCACAGTGCCTTGTACATTGCCCCCGTTATGGGACATTCATATTGCATGACTGGACCGCAACCGTCATTTGCTACTGATAGGCATTTCTATCAGTTCTGGTTTGGGGCGACAATGAATAGTGCAGTGGGGAACAGTTTGGTAGGACAAAAATAGACACGCATGTGCTCCAGGGTCAGGAGTCGTGTTACGCAATTATCCCTCCATGTCTGGATCTGTTACTTAAGAACAAAAGCTGTTCAGCGTGCACAGCAGCAGGAGAACATGCCCATATGTCCACACACTTGTGTGCATGCGTTCTACTGGAGGGAAGGGCTGCTGCTGCTCCGCTTAGAGAATATGGCTGCAGCCTCTTGGAGGCATGCTTGCTCCAGCAAATGGGACATTAACTCTGCTGCTGGCAGCAGAACCCAGGAGAGGCTGTGTGAGAGGAAGCATGTTTCTGTGATTTAATTATGAATCTCGGGGAAGCCTATTATGCTCCTTCCCAACCTGCTGCGCCGGATGGCAGGATGCCACAGGCGTGACTATCAGGTGTTTCAAATGTGCCAGAGAGAAAAGAGTGAGACGCTCCCTCAACCTGTGACAGCCTCTGCACACAGAGGGGGTCACCAGAGATTTGGGTCCTGAATCTGGTCAGCTCCTAAGTCATTTATGGCGACCCTTGGAAGATCTCAAGGGCATAAGATGAGGTTGGGATGGCTGGAAGAGGACATGTGATCCTCTGGAACTGGAATACAGGTAGTTGTGAGCCTGGGAGCTGGGAGCCAAACTCGGGCCGTCTGCAAGTGCAGCACCATCTCTCAGGCCCCTGTACATAGAATTTGATAAAGTCACCCTAAACGATTTCTTCTTTAGGGATGCATACTTATATGGGATAAAAGTATAAAGAAAAAGAAAGGTGTGGTTAATTTAGAATTCCCGGACAGTAGGAGGAGCTGAGGCATAGGGAGAAGCATGGTCTCAGAGAAAGATTTTATTCAGGTGAGGCTGAGGATGGAGGTGAGGTCTGTCTGTCTGTCTATCTATCTATCTCCCCTCTTTTTTTAACATAAAATATGGGTACATATCATGGACTTCCTTTGGATTCTTTAGAAGATTTAACAAGGAAAAATATACAGAAAAGAAGAAAACAAAACAAAATATTACGTTGTATCAAATTTTATACTTACTGCCCTTACTGTGCTTTGGGGTGACTCATTGCTGACTAAGTTGGGGAAGGCAGCCAGACTTGGGGGCTTTGAAGTGAGGTGCCAGGGAGGTGATTTTCTGGCTGGCAGCTTTGACTCTGTAACATGCTAACTGTGACCGTGGCCGTCTGGGTCTGTGCCGGCTGCTAGCATTGGCACTGCTCTGGCACGCACTGCCGGTGTTCACTGAACAAACGTTTTTCTAATGCCCAAGTGTATGGTTTGTCTCATTGCTCCAGTGCTGTGAGGGACACTCCAGTGTCACCTGTGTCCCCCAGTTAAAGACAATGAGACCTGCTGTTAGGACATTTCTGTTGCCTACAGATTCTCACAAACGGGTCCCAGAGCTATCTTCGGGGGCCAGTTTCCTGAAATGTCGCCTTTAGCCTGGCCTGCCCTGGTAGAGATAAAGGCCTGGCCCTTCCAGGCTTACAGAAGTCAACAGGGACAGTAAGGATACTGGACGTCAGAGAGTCCTCTCTCTACTTGCAGACACGGGGACCCCATCCACACTGCTCCTCAGCTTTTCTCTCCTGCAAAAGCATTTTTTCTTTATGATAAGTGTACCAAGGCTAACTTCAATGAAGCCATATTGACGGGTCACCAGGGAATAGTCAACTCTGCTCCCTTACATCCACCAGTCAGGTCAAAGTCAGGCTAGACAGATACCGGCCTTGCAGAGAACACACAGTCCCTGAGTGACTGTGCCCAGGGCCTGAAGAGTCCTGCAGGGTCACTGGGAGAGCGAGCGTCATGGTAACCACATCCCAGGAACCTGCAGGCTACTGAGAAAGGTGTAGCATGAAGACCGGAAGGGTCAGCACTCTTCCTGTCCTCACGAATGAAGCCAGACAGACATCTTGTAAACTCCTGAAGGATAGGCCTTGCTCGAGCCCTAGTGACAGACACACAGTGCCTTCATGTTCCTGAAATGGATGGGGAAGTCCACTGAGGGCAGCTGGGAGGAGAGCTCCATTCTTATGAGGAAGCAGAGGGGGAGACACTCTGTGCTGATCCCGGCTCTGAATGCAGTGCTTGGGGCTGTTGTAGCCACTCCATAGTGGGGAGGCATAGGACAAAAAGAACTGGTGATGCTGGCCCATGTCGTACCATCAATGATCCTCTAGCATCTCCAGCGTCTCCAGTATAGTTCATTGTTATTTCATGTTCTGCAAAGATTTTTTTTAATTTTATTTTTTGGTTTCACTGTGTTGCCCCTAGCTGTCCTGGAACTCGCTCCATAGACCAGGCTGGCTCAAACTTTCAGAGATTCATCTGCTCTGTCTCCTGAATGCTGGGATTAAAGGTGTGTGTCACCACCACCAGTCTAAGAAGAGACTCTGATCTACAGACTTCTATGTATGCTGGCTACATTTTCTGTTACTTGCAACAATAACAGCAAAAAACAAAACAAAACCCTAGGGGATCTAATGCCCTAGTCTGGCTTCTGCAATACCTTCACTCACAGGCACAGAGTGGTGATAGTGCATGTCTTTAATCCCAGCACTTGGGACGCAGAGGCAGACGGATCTCTGAGTTTGAGGCCAGACTGGCCTACTGAGAGAGTTCAGGACAGGCTCTAAAGCTACACAGAGAAAACCCTGTCTCGGAAAAAAAAAAAAAAAAGAGACAAGAACAAACCAAACCAAAAAACTTAGATTATGTGGTGTGGAGATTGTTTGCCTTATCAGTGGCTCAATATTATCCCTGGGTTTTTCTATGGCAACTCAGATGTGTGGGTGACGGATGAGAAGGCAGAAGGCTTTAGCCTGTCTTCTTATTCAATGTACTATACCACTTTGCAGGAGGCCATCCAAGGAATGGCGTGGTGCCTGAGCCAGAGGATGGTACTGGGAGTGGAAGGAAGTTGGCAGCGTCACCTTCTGTTTTGAGTTTATTCTGCTTATGCTGTATTTACTTGCAATGGGCTTGGTTATTCCGGGTCCCATATATTGAATGCATTCAACAACATTCATGGCTTAAAAACACTATAAGTGCTTATACCTTTGAAATCTTTGATGGCCGTCCCTTTGAACTGGTGCCCAGGGAATAGCGCTTCTCGGCACACAAAACATTTCTGTAGAGAATTATTATAACGAGGCGGTCTCTCTATTTCCAGCTCCAATTACCTTTCAATCCAGCCACTGTCATTAAGCTACGCTCGCACTTAGTGTGCTGGAAGTTGGAGAAATGAGTGCATTACCATCAAAGCACACGAGGCCAGAGCTTTGCATAATCACCGCCGGGACAGCTCCTCAGGCTTGGCATCTGCCACTTTCACCTTCCGGTGGCCTCGTTTTTTGATTCTGTGCCTGCGGAGTTCCAGTTACTGGGTTTAATAGTTTCTAAGCCCCACTGAGGGTTGCCTAGCCACTCACCATTGCCTTTTCCTCATGTCCACTTTGTGTGTGTGTGTGTGTGTGTGTGTATGTGTGTGTGTTAATCACCCTGGTGATTCTACATGTGCCAAAATAGCAAAGGGAGGAACATGGTCCCTGGTTGGTGCCTGTAACCCGTGGTCTTTCTGCACACCCAAGCTCTCTTGCACACCCGAACTCTGCACAGAGGTGGAGGGAAAATGTCTTCCATCTCTGAGAGCCTCCTCAGACAGGTGAAGAGATGGAGTGAGAGGGTGGGACAGAGTGGGCGCTGCGGGTAGATAAGAGCCCTGTGTTCGGTCTGTGGACCATTGAGTGAGGAGGGGCAAAGCCAGCAGCAAAGCTAAGGTTCTCAAGATCGACTGCTATAGGGTTGGCAGGCCCCAAGTCTCTGCTGAACCATACGGGAACCCACGCTGGAGATGCGGGTCTAGAGAAGAGAGCCGCTCTAAGGGGATACTAAACCCAAGGGGGGGGGCACAGCTGAACACGGAAGCCTGCTGCAGGAGAATCACTCCATACGAGTCCTGTGCAGCCCGAGGCGACGTTGTGTAGGAAGGGGGCAGCGACTGCGCTTGGAGCTCGGTTGGTATGTGCCAAAAGAAATCTTTTGAGCCGGGCGGTGGTGGCACACGCCTTTAATCCCAGCACTCGGGAGGCAGAGGCAGGCGGATCTCTGTGAGTTCGAGACCAGTCTGGTCTACAAGAGCTAGTTCTAGGATAGGCTCCAAAGCCACAGAGAAACCCTGTCTCGAAAAAAACAAAAAAATCTTTTGAGTGCCTTAATATGTGCTGAAAGTCCTCTCTATGTGTTATTGGGAGGAGTCATTTCCCCCCCCCCCAAAAAAAACCTTCTGGTGTTTTTCAGGGCTTGGGATTGTTTACATGCTATGAAGTTTTCAAAATACGAAGCAGTGGTGTGAAAGGAAACAGTGTGTCCTTGTAGAGAGAATGCAAGTTCAATGCCCTTTACCGAACTCCCCTCTGGTCTCTCTGCCTTGTGAGGTGGTCATTGCAGACGGAAGATCAGCTGTCTTTACATAAGCAGCTACTTTCCCGCCCTGATGAAGAGCTGTGAGAATGTCCTTTTATCCTCCATGAGTCAAAAACATTGAAACCCTCTAGCTGCAGGCTCCGGCTCAGGGTGACATGGCATTTGAGGTTTCAGGCAAGATGTCTCCTGGAGGCAGTATGGTAGGGCCGGGTCTGCATGGCTGAGTCAGGCACTGGTTCTTCCACAGTGACCATGGCCTTGAATTCTCCCCAGTGGATGAGCTTTGTGCAGTGACTGGTTCTGATGAGCTCGCTTAGGGGGAGCTGGACCAGGAGAGATTTAATGTGCTGGCAGGACTGGGAGTGCGGGCGCTGACTTTCCCTGCTCCTCCCCGAGAAGAACGCAGAGTGATGCTTAACAATTGTATAATGTCAGTGCTAATAAATAGATTTTTAATAATGGTAGTGACTTTCAGAAGCTAAACATCTGGACCAAGGAAAGGAGAAGGAAGACAGATACTGCCTGGCGTGCCGAGGAGAATGATTTCGTACGGAACCTCCCGGAAGTCATGGTGAAAAGGGAACGATGGGAACTTGCCAGTGCCTCGGAGAAGGGAACCATTCTGAAAGATTGATGTTTGCACTCCGTGTTAGTCTGGAGCTGACGAGTTTGAGTCCTGCATTTCGCCAGTTTTTCTCTATTTCCGTCGCCCTTTCCCTTTGTAGTCCCCACACTGCTGGTGAGCTCCTCATTCCTGCCATCAGAATGTATGGAGGAGGCAAAGGAAGCCATTTCGGTCCTGGTTCGAGTCATTGATGGCATGTCACTGGGACTGAGTTCTTGCTGATTTTTTTTTTTAATCTGTATTCCCTGAGACCACAGAATGGAGAATTATTTGTGTTTTGAAGTCCCTGTGGCTGTGTCAATTCTATGCAGCCATAAGTGCCCTTGGAATTAGAGCCCCAGGCAGGACATCACTGTTAGAGCACGACTTGCCTTTAAAAACCTTGTCACTCCCAAGCCTGGGCAGCTTCAGAACCATCCATGGAGCCTTGTAAAATACCTTACTGCCAGGCCTGCCCTTCTCTGCCAGGTCCCATCCCATGCTGCCAGGCCTGCCCCTGTCTGCCAGGTCCTGTTTCACCCTAGCTGGGTTAGATCCTCAGATGGCTGGTCTCGGGCATGTGGTTTGTAGTGGCTAATGCTTGGAGTTCAAACCCCTGTGTGTTTCCTGGTAACCAGTGATGCTTTGAACCTGCTGACCATCCATCTGCGGAGAGACGCCATGGCTCCTGATCGGGGCTCACGCTCACGGTCAGTTGTCCTTGGGGAGTCAGCCCTCAGCTGGAGGTTAGTCTCCTGAATAGCGCAGGGATTTCTAAGTGAGTTATAAACTGTCCAGTCCAGGGCTAGTGTGAAAACAGATGTCACTAGGAGAGAGGGAGGTGTCCTCTAAGAAACAGAGAAGCAGTAGAGAGAGGAGCAATTCCGCCTGTGTGCTTAGAGAGAAACCCCACCCCCCCCACCCCCCCACCCCCGGTCGGCTTGGCTTTGGCCTGTCCTGCCTGCCACTTGTGATAGCAGTAGCATCCTGATGGTGGCGCTAGTGACCTTTGCAGTTGTGTGAAAAGCTGTGACAGTTTTCACTGGCATATATGAAACATGGACATACAGACAGACGGCCTAAAAAGTGGTGGATCACGTTTGACACCCAGGTCTTGACAACCCTTGAATTCAACCTAAACAGAATAAAATATTACTTCTGGATATATCTTTTATTCATGAAATACTGTAGCATTCTTAAAAGCTTCAGTCCTTGTGTGTATTTGATCAACTTCTGCATGGTCCTGGCTTCGTGGAAGAATAAATAGCCTTTTTGTATGTCCTTTCTGGCAGCAGAGGTTGCATGGTGCAGGGTCCCCGCAAAGGCCAAATGACCCTTGGGGGACAAGCGGTCCCTTGGGAGCTCAGTGACGCATTGTGGAATGATTTACTTGGGATGTGACCCACTACCGGAGTCATGGCTGTCAGGGTCTGTGACAGAAGGGAGGGATGGTGAGTTGCAAGCCTCCTGGCTCTGTGAGGGCTTCCCTGACTAGCGCTGCGGTGCTTGGCACCCTGTTGCCTGCTTACTGACTTTCATCGATGAAAGAAATGCATTTTATTATGTTTAATTTATTATTCTGGCTCTCTGTTACAGCTGAATCTAATCTGTATATCAAAGAGACATCAACGGTTTCTATGCCTAAAACATTATCATTTTATTGGACGTGAATATTTCACAGGCTGAAAATTGACCAGAGTCCAAGCTCTGAATTCTTATCTTCCTGTGTCTCTCGGGTTTGCTAACAGCTATGCCCTCTCACGTTCTTTGTGTATGTTTAGTTCATTTGTTCCTTTGTGAGGAGTAACAGCTGCTCTCCCATCTCACAGATATAAAAACTGAGTCTGAAGAAGTCGCGAGTGTCGGGACGGGGCCCTGGCTCTTTCTTCCAAGCTGACTTGGGTAGTTGAGTTGTCTGTCTCCTGTGTTTGCTGCCCTCAGGAACACCAGTCCTCTCTCTGGCTGAGTCTCCTCTCCTCAAGCAAGCCTTCCTTGATTCCGTCACACCATCCCACAATCCTGTTGCTGTTCCAGCACCTTGTGTACCTCCTGTGACATCATCGTATCTTCCCCACACCCCTGCCTCCCTGTGGGAGGCACCGAGTTCTTGGAAGAGAAAGTTTGATTCTTGTATTTTACCTCTAGAGATAGATGTATAGCACCTCCAGAATGTTGTATCCCCAGAGCCTAGATGGGGCTTGGCTCAGAGTACATGCTTAATACCTATTTCTAGCTACTGACGGGACTCCTTTGTCTATAAATGATGCTCTGCTACATTTTTGAAGCAAAAAGTACTAAGTATTAGGATGGAAAGATACACAGGGAAAAAGGACAGTGCTCACATCCAGGATGTGGGTGCAGGTTTCTCGAGAGAGTGGCCCTTCTGTGTATTCAAAACAGATGGTAATGTCTGTGTGTGTGTATGTGTATATGTTTCGTGTGTGTATGTATTTATGTATGTGTGTCTGTTTGTGTGTATTTGTGCATATGTATGTGTATAGGTGCATGTATGTGTGTATATGAATGTGTGTATGTGAGTGTATGTATGTATTTGTGTGTATATGTGCTTATGTATGTGTGTGTCTATGTTTTTGTGTATGAGTTTAGGTGCATGTATGCATGTGTGTATGTATGTGTGTATGGTATGTGTATGTATGTGTGTATGTGCATGTATGTATGTGAATATCTGTGTGTATGTGTGTGCATGTATGCATGTGAATATCTGTGTGTATTTATGTATATGTGTATGGTGTGTGCATGTGAGTGTATGTGTGTGTATGTATGTGTGTGTTCTTTCACAGTTCTATGCATCATGCATATAATGTACTTTGATCATACCCCCTTACCCTGTTAGTCTTCTCTCATTCCTATTGAGCCCTTTCCTCCTAACAAGAAGCCTCTTCTGCTTTCATGTCCTCTTGTGTGTGTTTGGCCCATTGTAATCAGGGTTGCTGGCATGACCAGAGTGGGGGATGACTGCCTTGAGCAAAGCCAGCTTACCAGTAACTCTACCACGGAGGACTATGACTCCTCCTCCCTAGCAACCATTAATTGCCAATAGTCCTGGGCCATGAGGGAATATTGATTGCCCTGACTCTGCACAGGCCTTATGCAGATAGTGCTAGGGCCATGAGTTCATGTGTGCAACGGCCATGTTGTGTCTAGAAGACAGTATGTCATACTCCTCCCATCATCCCGATCTTACGTTCTTTCTCTCTCTCATCCATGATGTCCCTTGACCCTTGAAGGGGATGACGATGTCCGCTTTAGGAGTGAGAGCATCCTTCTAAACACTTATGTTTTATGGGTTTCTGCCTTCTCGGAAGCCCCCTTCTATTTTCTTAAAGTTCCTTTTGGCACAGGTACTCCAGCCAACCCTACCCTAGCCTTTGTTTTTGTCCTGGTATCTCATGTGCCAGATGGATGCATAATCTCGAGAGCCTTGGTTTGGTAGATCATTTTTTTCCTTCGGTCATACATTGGTATTTCTTCCTTGCTCTCAGCAGGATGGCTTCACTGCTAATGACTTCACAGTATGAATAGACTAGCAAACTATTAAGCCAGTGATCTTTTCCATGCAGCCTTGGGGGAAAAGAATGAGATAGTTGTAAATGAACATGTGCGTGAATTCATTGAGAAAAAGGATGGTCTGGGTCCCAAAGTGCTTAATTGCTCCCTCTGTGCTTAACAAGGGGATAAGAGGTCATGAATTCTCAGAGTTGAGAGCTGGGCTGCTGTGTCGAGGAGTCAAGGGCTCTGGCCTGAAGCGTTGTCACCACAGGTGCTCAGAATGGCTGCATTGCTGTTGTGGACACCGACCCAAAAGGCACACAGTTGAGTCAGGTTGACACCTCCTCCTGGGATTGAGACATCCACACCTTGAAATTCCTCCAGGGTGCGGGGTCCCTAAGTCGGGCTTTTTCAAGTCCTTAGCACCTTGTGTGGACAGGCCCTCTACATTGATAGTGTTCGTGGAAGGGATTCACGCTCACACGTTGCTGCCCATCCTCCACCCCAGTTGCTTGTTCTCTCTGTTTAGACATTTTACCTTTTTAGCATTTGACTTGTCTTAGGGGTTTTATTGCTGTGAAGAAATACCGTGACTATGGCAACTCTTACGAGAAAACATTTAATTGGAGTGGCTTGCTTACAGTTTCAGAGGCTCAGTCCATTGTCAACATGGAGGGACTCAAGACAGCATGCAGGCAGATGTGGTGCTGGCTACATCTTGATATACAGGTCACAGGACGTCGACTAGGATGCTGGGCAATATCCTGAGTGTAGGAAACCTCAAAGTCTGTTACTACAGTGACACCCTTCCTCCAACAAGGCCACACCTCCCAATAGTGCCACTGCCTATGAAATTATGGGGGCCAAATATATTCAAAATACCACATTCCACTCCCTGGTCCCCCAAAAACTTACAACAATATCATAATGCAAAATACATTTAGTCCAACTTCAAAAGTCTCCATAGTCTATCACAGTCTCAACAATAAAAGTCCAAAGTTCAAAATCTCTTCTAAGACACATCCAATTTCTTGACTGTAATCCCCTATAAAATCAAAATCAAAAGACAGATCACATACTTCAAACATATAAAGGCACAGGATGCACACTACCATTCTGAAATGTAGGGAAGGGAGCATAGTGAGAAAATGCTGTACCAAAGCAAGACTGAAAACCAGCTAGACAAACTCTAAATTCTGCACATCTATGTCTGATGTAGTTCTTTGGATCTCCAATGCCATAGGATTGTTGACTGCAACACACTTCTTTCCATGTCGCAGTTTATTCGGGCCTTTTGACAGTGATGTCTCTCCCCGGGCAAGCCTCTCCCAGCCCTTAAGTAGGCCTGGGCAGCCAACCCTGGACAGCTACGTGGGCACTACCCATTGGTCCACGCATACACAAGCGATCACATGATTCCAGCCATAGCCTAATAAGGAGTTATTTACCCCAAAGAGCGCTCGCCATCGGGAGGGCAGAGGGCGGAAGCCGGTGCCATCTTAATGGCGCAGCTCCACGTAGCTCTCTACAGTTTCACTCTCTGTTATCTCCAGTATCTTCTTGGAAGGTATCCCACAACTCTGACATCTCTAATATCTTGGGGTCACCAAGGCTATCTAGACTTCAACTTCACGGCTTCACTCGGTAGCCTCTCTTGGTGTAGGAGGTCCTTCTGTACTTGTGTTGCTTTCATTGGTTAAATAAAGAGACTTGCCTTGGCCTTTTGATAGGGCAAAACTTAGATAGGTGTGGAAAAGAGAACAGGATGCTGGGAAGAAGACAGTGTGGCAGACACCATGTTTCTCCTGCCTGAGACGGACGCTGGTTAGACTCATGCTGGTAAGCCACAGTCAAGTGGCGATACACATGAATGGAGATGGGTTAAACGAATATGTAAGAGTTAGCCAATAAGAGGTTAGAACTAATGGGCCAGGCAGTAATTTAATTAATACAGTTTCAGTGTGGTTATTTCGGGGCTAAGGTAGCCGGGCGATGGGATGCAGCCCGCTGCTTTTCCTACAACACTCTCTACTGACGTATGCCTGGTCTCAGCAACGTTCTTTAAGCACAGATTCCATAACTCATTTCTTCTGTCCTTAACTCTCAAGCCAGAACTTTGTCCAAAGCTGCCAGGTTCTGCTGCTTGCTGGGGCTGGAACATGTCCTCCTCATTCAATTGCATCATTACCAGTTTTCTGTCCTCCAGTGCCTAAGCCTGACTCTCCTGAAATGGATCTCTAGACCAGGCTGGTTTCAAACTCAGATCCACAAGCCTCTGCCACTGCTGGGATTAAGGGTGTGCCCCACCACACCCAGCTCTAAGCTTTTCTTTAGTTTCTTTCCACAGGTTGGAAACTTAGCTGGGTGAGATCTTTCCCCGGGGTCACCACTTCCTTTATTCCATTTCTTAATCCATTGAACACAGGACCTGGCTCCATTCCACTTCCTGGTGCTCTTTTGCTCCTCAAGTTTTACTTTTTGTAATTTACCCTTTTCAGCTTGCTCCTTCATTATAAATCTTCATTAGAGTTACCACTAATAACTACTTGACAGTCTATACTAGATTATTTTGAGATTTCTTCTGCCAATGGAATTACTCCAAAACTCTTCACTTTAGCCTTAGACAAACTCTTCGGATAAGGGCAGAAAGTAGCCACTTTCTTCATCAAAACATCGCAAGAACAGCCTCTAGACCACATACTAACATTCTCCTCCTCTGAAACCTCTCAATCCCCACCCACAGTTCATCAAATCACACTCAGCACACTGTCTTCCATGCTCCTACTGGTGTAGCTCATTAAGCAGTGCTTAAAACATTCCACAGCTTTCCTTACCTAGATTCCCAAAGTCCATATTACTCCAAACAAAAACATGTTCAGGCCTATCACAACAATACCCCAGTCCCTGGTACCAACTTCCGTCATAGTTAGGGTCTTTATTGCTGTGAAGAGATACCATGCCATGTCAGTTCTTATAAAGAACACATTTTGGGTGGTGGTGGTTTCGAGACAGGGTTTCTCTGTGGCTTTGGAGCCTGTCCTGGAACCAGCTCTTGTAGACCAGGTTGGTCTCGAACTCATAGAGATATGCCTGCCTCTGCCTCCTGAGTGCTGGGATTAAAGGCGTGCGCCACCACCGCCCGGCAAAGAACACATTTAACTGGTGTGACTTGCTTATAGATTCAGGGGTTCAGTCCATTGTCATCATGATGGGGCTCATTGCAGCATGCAGGCAGATGTGGTGCTGGCTACACCTTGATATGCAGGCCATAGGAAGTCTACTGGGACACTGGGCGGTATCCTGACCATAGGAAACCACACCCCTCCACTACAGCCACACACTTTCTCCAACAAGGCCATACCCACTCCAACAGAGCCATACCTCCCAATAGCACAACCCCCTAGGAGATTATGGGGGCCAATTACATTCCAGCTACCACATGGCTCATCATATCTATTTGCACAGAATTTGGTGGGAAGGGACTGATCAATCAGAACCACCACCTAGCCGAAACAAAACATTCTTATTTTCATCCCCTCCACCTCCTATAGCTTCTAATTCCCTAATCTCTTCTCAGAATTCTACTTGACATTGGGTAACAAGCCTGCCTCTATGACTGATCTCTACCTGAATCCGAGCAAGCTAGGTACCTGACAGTGATTGAGCTGCTGCAGTGTTTGTCCTTTTGTTGCTGCCTGTTTCACTTAGCACAATGTCTACAAGATTCCTCCATGGTGAAGTGTGAGCTAAGTTCTCCATCCTCTTTAAGGCTAATAATACCGTGTACACACTCACCGCATTCCATCAGTGGACACTTGAGTTGCTTCTTTTGTAGCAAATGGAGTGTATTCTAAGTTTCCCTCCCTAATGGATGTGGGTGGGCCAAGAGATGCTTTTAAGACCATTAACATCCTCGAATTTTAAAATTTGTGCCTTAGGGAAAAAAAAGTGAAAACTCAACTCTGAAACAAGAGTAAAGGTTTGGAAATCATGTATACGTGTGTATGACTTGCACCCAGAATATAAAAGAGCTCTTACAAGTGAACAACGAAAAGATCACCCAGTTTCAAATGGGGAAAGAATCTGAGAATAAGACATTCAGACAACCAATAGATGCTGGAGAAATTCTCACCATTCGTAGGCCTCGTGAGGATGCTAATCAGATCCACACTCGACAGGCATGAGGATAGGTAGTTAAGCTGGCAGAGTAACAAGGGTTGAGGAGAGAGGCCTTCACACAGCACTCTGCAAAGGAGAGGGGTGTGCAATATAGGAAGATGGTTTAGCCTCCCCTCAAACGGCTAAACACTTTCGCACTCACATCCCTAGCAACATTAGTGATGGCCAGGAAAAGTGGAAGCAACTGAGATTTCCCTTGTCTGTTAGCAAATGCCAAACATACGGTCTGTTTCTATAATGGAAATATATCTAGTAATGAAGCAAAATGGGTTACTTAACTATTACCTCTTATAACATGAGTGGGCCCTCAAATTACGCTTGGCGAAAGGAACCAATCACAGAAAGCCAATATTGTATGATTCTGTTTCTGTAGGATGGCCCCAATAGTCCCATCCAGAGACAGAAGGGGGACCAGTGGTTACCAAGGTGACATAGAGAGTGGGTCACATCACAAGAAATCAGGAGTGGCCACTAATATGAGGATTTGTTTGGGATGATGAAAACGTTCTAAAATTAGATTACATGGAAAAACAATGAGTTATATATCTAAGCAAGTGAACTTGATGGTATGTAAATTATAGCCCAGAAAAACTGCTTGAGAACACATTTGGCAGCCATAGCCCAGCGTTCCACAGGCTGAGGAGGTCATGGAGGCAGGCTTGTTACCCAGTGTCAAGTAGAATTCTGAGAAGAGATTAGGGAATTAGAAATACAGGAGGTGGAGGGGAGGAAAATAAGAATGTTGTGTTTCGGCTGGGTGGTGGTGGTGCATGCCTTTAATCCCAGCACTCAGGAGGCAGAGGCAGGCGGATCTCTGTGAGTTCTAGGCCAGCCTGGTGTACAAGAGCTAGTTCCAGGACAGGCTCCAAAGCCACAGAGAAACCCTGTCTTGAAAAAACAAAAAAACAAGCAAAAAAAAAAAAACCAAACAAACAATCGTTCCTCTTCTCTATGCCCAGTTAGTCCATCTCAGGCTTAGTAGATGTGTGGTTAAGGCTGATTGAGGGCTGGGGTGTGAATTCATGGTGGTGAAATTGCCTTTTATGTGTTAGACCCTGGAGTCAGCCTCTGGCAACACACACACACACACGCATGCACGCACGCACGTACGCACACACACACACATGCACGTACATGCTCTTGAGCGTGATTTGCTTATTAATCTCCAAAATCTCCCCAAAACGTTTTACCTGTCAAATTAGTTTAAATCTGTGCCACTTGCTGGGCTGTTCCACACGGCCACATACTGACTGAATTCTCCCTTGGTCACTCTTCCCATTGTTCTTATGGTTCATTCTCCTACAAGGCCTTGAACATGGGTACACATCTCACTTGCTTTACCAGATGGTAGACTCTTTGCGAAGACCAAGGCCAGCTTTAAATCCCACAGTTTCTAAGCCAGGCAGGTGCACAGGAGCCATTAGTTCTTGTTGGAGCCTGTCAGACAGGAGCCAGAAAGAGCTGTCTTCTCTATAACAGTGTTTTTCCTCAGCTAATGTCTGCTAAAGGAATGCTCGGTAGCCAGCATCCCACCGTCCTGTGGAAGAATGTGCATGACTTCCCATTTGATTGACCATGACCCAGGCTTACAAGCATGCAAACGCGGCATTAAATCACATGGATTAAGCCTTAAAAATGAACGTCATGTTTGGCTTTTCTTCCTTAGAGTCTGTGGTTCCCAAACCTTGTAAAACGCCTCGGGAATGTGAGCTCTAGATGTCTCTGGTAGGGCTGATCAGAGCCGTCAGTCATGTGAAGGGTTAGGCCGCTGAGACGACAAACCTTCTCCAGAGTCATGCACAGACTTGTACCAATTGATTTAAAATGTATTTTTTCTTGTTTAAATAGTAATCATGGCTATTAATGAAGTGCAGAGTGACATTTTAATAGGCACCTACAGTGTGCGGTGACGGGATGGGGCAATTTGCGTGTCCGTCACTCCGGAATGGTCTGACTTCTTTATATTGGAAACATTCTCAACCTCCTTTCCTGCCTGTTATGAGATGGTCAATTAATTACCGTCGACTACAGCTATCCTTCTGCTTTGTGCAAGGTTATAAATCATTAATCTTGTCCAGCTATTCTCCTGAACCCATTAACTATCTTCTCTGTATCCCACTCTACCCCATAGGCTTCCCGGGTTCTTTTAGTCACTATTCTCTACTTTAGAAAGGAGAAGAAAAAGATAAACATTTTAGCTTCCAGATATCAGTGAGAACACATAGTATTTGTCCTTCTGTGTCCAACGTCTTCTTGTGAGCTTGTATGGAAGTTACCGGAGGGGAGCACAGCTACTTATCTACCCCTGACTGAAGACCAGTCCTCCTCTGTTCGGCGAAGCTCATTCTCTTCAACACGACTTCTGGAAGGACAAACATGGAGCAGTGAGGGAGGAAGGGGACACCCGCCTAGCCAGCCAGATCACCCAAATCTACCCTGGCGATCAATGGGGTGGCAGATGTCACAACCAGACCGCCCACACCTCCTCAACTTATTCATTGAATGTGATATCCTCTAGTTTCATGCTACTGACATTGACTGACAGGATTTTCTTTTTTATGACTAGATAGTATTTCACCCCACATATTTTCTTTGTCCTCTTCTCTGTCGATGGACCAGTCAGGCTGACTTCCTCTTGATAGTTGTGGCTAGTCCTGCAATGAACATGATAACACCACCCAGACTTTCCAAACAAAGGTCTTTCTTATTCCCATCTCCTTGTGTACTATAATCCGCCTTCCCTTCACCACAAAGAATGTTAGGCACTTCTTGAATTTGTGTGTGTTTTCCACCGAGCTCCAGATGGAATATGCTGAGTGTGAATGACACAGGCTTAACCTCCATTTCAGCAGCTGGGTTCCAGAAGGTCATGTAAGGATGTATACTGAGTGTTGCTTTCTCAACACTGGTCAGCGTCGGAGGGCAAGAAGCTGAGGGCCTTCCCGTGTGACATTCCTAGTCTCACACAGCTCTGATGGTCCTTGTCATCTGCTCTGGTGTGCCC
>JAQHUG010000011.1:3409119-3422879 GCA_028555095.1 Dicrostonyx torquatus
ACAGAGGTTGGTTGGTCTTCAGAAAGCAACACTAGGCAGAATGCAGTAATGCATTTTGATTTTTGTTTTTGTGAGCTGTCTTTTATTCACGGCAGTGATATGGATGCTTTCTCTTAGGGAAGTGATTCCAAGCTTCCATTTAAAATAAAACTGAGTAGCTGGGCATGGTGGCACATGCCTTTAATCCCAATACTCAAGAGTCAGAGGCAGGTAAATCTCCAAGTTCAAGGGCAGCCTGGGCTACAGGGTGAGTTCCAGAACAGCTAGGGTTACACTGAGAAACCCTGTCTTGAAAAAGGAAGGAAGAGAGGAAGGGAGGAAGGGGGGAAGGCAGACAGGCAAAATCAAGTAAGTTTATCAGATAAAAATATGTAGAGGAAATATTTATGCTACAAGTTCTCGAAGAGTCTCTGGTTTTACTCTGCCCCTCTTTGCTGCATTTCTAGAACCATATTTCTTGGCTGAGGGTTCCTGGGATCCCATTTCTGAGCCAGTGTAGACCCATGGCAAAGTTTATGGAAACAGACAAAGACTTATAAGTCAAACTTATTCAAGTCACCCTGGAAACATAACCTTCAGCCTCTTTCAAAATTGTGATTTTTTTTCCACAAATTTGCCTTTGGTAACTCTGTCGGTTCCTCCTGATTTTGTGGAGATATTGACTTGGAGAAGCAGAGCTCATCTGGGTGGGCTCCAACAGTCTGGAGTTCACTACTCTCGGGGGACACACACACTCAAGAACACACAGATATGCCTTTATAAATAGTAAAGGGAACAGAGAATCGAATGTATGTGGATGGGGTGTGTGTATGTGTGTTGTAAGAATGTTTGTGTGTTGCATGAGTGTGTGTATATATCTGTGTGCTCTTGAGTGTGTGTGTGTGTCTTTAAGGCCCCTGATACAAATGTATATGTGTTATAGCAAATAGCCTTTCTATTTTTAAAAAGTGGGGAATTATTTTTCTTCATTTCAAACAAAGATCCCAAGAAACATATTTGTAATGAAAGAGGATGTATAATATAAATAATTCATAGATATGGCCAGTGTTGTGTGAGAGGGTGGTAGCAGATAGGTGGATGTATCCCTGAAGCAATTTCTTCTCCTGGAGGAAGGCCAGGGATGGAAGGACCTGAGGCCATGGTTCCTGGAAGACAGATGGGTATTTGGAAGGCAGCAGCCTCCTGGTGTCCTGAGGAGAGAGGCAAGCAGGAGTGTGCAGAGGAGACGCAGCCTGTCATCTGTGGAAGTTTCTGAATGTCGGATGCTGCTTTCTTCCCTGAGTGCGGGAGAAGCCAGTGCCTGGCAGCGGGTGTGACTACTGCCTTGTGTTTGGTGCTGAGCTCGTGTTTGTCTGAAACACTTATGACTCTGTAGGAAACTCAGCAGATAGTGGGAGTGCGGGACTTGCAGCCATATCCCTTTTATCAGCACCAGCAATTGCCTACCAAAAGCATCCAAAGAACAGACCCTTGACATGATGTAGGCTCACACATATCCTTGAGGACCGAACAGAACAACGTTTTAACTATGGATAAAGGAATTCAGGAATGCCTTATTGAAGGGGCATGTGAAGAGTTCATTCTGCTCTTGTGGTGGACCTGGGGTTCAGCTGCCAGCAGTCACGCTGGGCCCCTCACAGCTGCCTGTGACTCTGGCTCCAGGAGACACAACTCCTCTGGCCTCTGTGGGCATCTGCACGTATCTATCACCACACAGGCACGTCATTCAAAATAAAATGAAGTTTGTGGTTGGGGATGCTGGAGAAGTGGCTCCAATGGTTGAGAGCTCTTCCAGAAAACCCGAGTTCAATTCCTGGCACCCACGTGACAGCTCAAAGCCATCTAAGGCTTCAGTCCCAGGAGATCTAATATCTCTTTCTGGCTTCTGTGGGCACCAGGCATGAGAGGCACATATCTACGTGCAGATCAAGCAGCCATACTCATAAAATAAGATGAAAAAACTAAAAATAAAATATAAAACTTTTTTAAAGATTGTTTTTAATATTTATTTATTATGTATACAATATTCTGTCTGCGTGTATGCCTACATGACAGAAAAGGGCACCAGACCCCATTACAGATGGTTGTGAGCCACCATGTGGTTGCTGGGAATTGAACTCAGGACCTTTGGAAGAGCAGGCAATGCTCTTAACCTCTGAGCCATCTCTCCAGCCCCCCATATTTAATGTCTTTTCTTGAGCATACTATCCAAAGGATACTAAATATAGCTTTCCATCTAGAATAGGGATGGGATCTAAGACAGATGCTAGGTCACTCTCCCAAGGTCACTCACTCACTCACCCAGAGGTCAAAGCAGGCGCCCCTTTGTCCTCTAAACCCATGTTCTACAGTTTTACCCTGCTTGATGATGATGGAAGAGAAGAAGCCTGAAGACCAGCAGAAAATGTCGTTCAAGGTGAGACGTCTGAGAAGGTCAATGGTAAGTTAACCTTATGTATCACGAAGCAGCAGTAGCTTCCAGTGTGGGAACAAGCGGCCTGAGCAACAGTGTAAATGACCGCCCCCGATGCCAAGCCAGCCTCACTCTCGGCTTCCTGGGAAAGCAAGACAGAGCCAAGTCGAGCATCGAGCAACTTGAACAGTGCAGAGGTAGCTGCGGAGTCTTGGAATCTCAGCTCCACACCTTCCTCAGCTAAGGTGTCCCGAGCCACCTCCTTAGTCCTGCACCTCAGTTTCTCCATTTATTATTCACGGAGCTGTCGTGGAGCCGCCCCTCAGGGAAGTTGTAAATTTGAAATATAGCACGCATAGAGACTCAGGGCTGTGCCTGGAGCATGCTAAGGTCTCAGTAAATATCGGGGGGTGGGGTAGGGGGTGGCGGGGGCGCAAATGATTGTTACTGTGGCTGAACAAAGTGTTTCTCAGAGCCTCTCAGAAATTCCCACTGCTTGGCAGGATCCAGAAGTCGGCGGCCCAGGTTAAGCACAGAAGCCTGATGAGCGAGTGGTAGTTTCCTTCCTCCACGGAGCTTTGGGGCTGGGCTGTCCTCAGTTGTGGAGCACCGTCCTGGCATGCAGGAGACCTTGGGTTTGACAGTGAGATCCTCACACACACATACAGGCAGGTAGTCTTCGGAGATTCCATCCAAGGTTCCCACGTGTGGCGCTCCCATTGAAGGCAGGCCTTAGGGCGAGGCCCCTATCCTATGCTACTGAAAACATTTAATTTCTAAAAGGTATTTATTATCAGTTTCTGTGTGCATGCGTGCATGCATGTGTGTGTGTACATGCTGTGGTATACATGTGGGGATCAGAGGACTCTTTGTGGAGTCAGGTTCTCTCCTTCCGCTGTTCTGTGAGTGATGGTTTTAAACAGAGGTCCCCAGGCTTGCATGGCAAAAGCCTTTACCTACCGGTCCCTCTTGCCAAACCAGAGCAGTTTTCTGGCGAGCAGAGAAATGGACAGCAGACACTAAGAGGGTTTGTTATTTAAAATAAAGAAGAAGCTAGTCTGTTCTTCCTGCAAATATATAAAGCAAATTGATTTCCAGGGCAGGCTTGCAACTAAGCGCCAAGCTCTCTGCTGAGTCCCAGAGAACTGTGACTCGCTTATGAAAGTTTTATGTTTGCTTCCTGCCAGCTTAATAAAGTGGGCTTGGCGGCCTTTAGGAGACCGCTCAGGTTCTTAACTGTTAGGTGTGACTCTAGCAGGACCTGCTTGGCCAGCAAAAACATTTGGGAGCATCCGCGAGGATGTCCTGGTGGGATGTAGGGGATGCCCATGGACCAGATCCAGAAAGGGCATTCCAGCCTGCTCTGACCCCAGCATTCTGACCACTTCGGGCAGAAGCTCATTTCCTTCCTTGCTGGAAATGGGATGAGAGAAAAGATGGCCATCCGTGCTGCTGGCATGGAATATGAGAAACATGGAGCATGGCTGTGGAATACGGGAAACAGTAACTATTGTTTGGGCTTTTTTTTTTAATCTTATGTTTTATTTGATATGGAGTTTGCTATGTAGCTCTGGATGACCTGGAACTCACGATGTAGTCTAGACTGGCTTTAAATTCATGGAAATCCTTCTGCCTCAGCATCCTGAGTATTAAAATTACAGTGTGCTTCACCACCCTCTGTAGTGATAGTCTATTTGTATTTTAATAAATAAAGCTTGCCTGAAGTTCAGAGAGTAAAACACTGATCAGCCTTACAGACCAGGTCGTGGTGACACACACCTTTAATCCCAGTAGCCACACTAGCTTGCCCTAGAAACCAGGTGGTAGTGGTGCTCACCTTTAATCCCAACATTAGAGAGGATTATAAAACGGAAGGAGACAGCTCTCAGACACAGTCTCATTCTGAGATTCCTGGAGGCAGGATCGCCATTCTGGCCCGAGGTAGAGGTAAGAGCCAGTGGCTGGCTGTTTTGCTTTCCTGACCTTCAGGTTGAACCCCAATTTCTGTCTCTGGGTTTTTATTAATCGTGCTACAACCTCAGCTACTGTAGCTCCTTTTTATGTCCTTCTCAGACAGCCTGTCTTCTTCGAGGCTGTAAAATAAGTACCTTCTCATGAGCTCACTTGCTCTGTGGCTTGTGACTTAGGAGAGGAAAAACTCCACAAGGGAGTGTTCCCCACACTTCATTCCCGGGGGAGGGAGAGATCCTCACCAGCCTTTGATAATTTCCCTACAGTCCTAGGAAAGCTCTAGCATCTATGAGCTCATTTCTGGGATCTGGATTTGAGGATATGATCACTATGCTGAAAAACGCAATCTTGGAAACATGGGCGCTGTAGGAACACTGGAAGCCATCTCGATAGCTCTTTCCCACAATGTGCCACACCCAGGAATGCCGGTGGGTTTAGGTGGGAGTGACTCTGATTTCCAAGGAGTGCAGAGTGACTGGGATGAGACACCAGGGTGGTACTTAATGTTGGCTACATTTAAAAGGTGGAGCCTAGATTCCTATCTTCGAGTGTAGACTGTGCTTGATGGCACAGTTAATATGGAGTTAAGGTCGTGATGGCGTTGGCATGGCTTCAGTTTCGCCCTCCTTTGTGAAGGAAGGCAACTCCCATGTCATGAGGACATGCGCCCCTGTGGAGAGCCCCAGGTAAGGAAACTGAGGCTCTTACCAACAGCTCTGGAAATGAGGCACCTTAGGGTGGAGCTTGCAGCAGCAGCCCAGCCTTTAGATGAACTCAGCCTGAACCCATACCTCGATCCCCTAAGCCAGCAAGATAAGCTTTTTTTTTAATTGACTTTATTGAGCTCTACATTTTTCTCTGCTCCCCTCTATTCCTCTCCCCTCCCCTTCTACCCTCTCCATGGTCCCCATGCTCCCAATTTACTCAGGAGATCTTGTCTTTTTCTACTCCCCATGTAGGTTAGATCCATTTATATCTCTCTTAGGGTCCTCATTGTTGTCTAGGTTCTCTGGGAATATGAATTGTAGGTTGTATTTTCTTTGTTCTGTGTCTAAAAGCCACTTATGAGCGAGTACATATGATGTTTGTCTTTCTGAGTCTGAGTTACCTCATTCAATATGATGTTTTCTAGATCCACCCATTTGCCTGCAAATCTCGAGATGTCCTTATTTTTGGCTGCTGTGTAGTGCTCCATTGTGTAAATGTACCACATTTTCCTTATCCATTCTTCAGTAGAGGGGCAGCCCCGGATTCTTGAGCCATAGAAACTTTAAGATAACAAATGTTTCGTGTTTCAGATCAGTGTGTATGGAATGACTTGTTAGGTAGCAGCCAAAGATCCCTAAGGACCTAAACCTCACTTTTAAGTGACTGTTGGGAGAGTGGTGATTATCTGCTAATATCAACCCTAATCATCCAGACTGTTGTCTGTACATTTAGGAGGTTACTAGCTAGCTAAAACACTTGAACTGCTGCAAGTCTTGGTTTCTTCCTCTGTAAAATGTATGTAATTAGACATCACTGGGTTTACATGGGTACCTTGTCCACAGTAGGCTGCTCCATAAATGGGTAACTTAATATTATTAATAGACTATCAAGCGGCTTGGTTCTTGGTTCCTCTCCCCATCCTGCAGGCCTTTCTTGTTTTCTTGGACACCTGTAACACACAGGCATAGGGCTCTTCATCTCTCAGTGTGTTATATAGAGATGCTCACCTCAAGAGCTTCCGCATTGATAATGAGCTCCTGAGAAGAGGGGGGTACCCCATCTTTGTTTCCATAGCACCTGACACCATATAAATGAGAGGATGAACTGCTTTGGGGATATTTGCACGTAAGCCGTCATCAGTGTGTTAATGTCATGAAAGGATTGACTCTTAACTCCAGCCGTCCAGGGTGACATTCGAAAGCAGAAGAGCGTGGCAGAGTGGGCTAACCTCACCCTCTGCCTGCCTATCACAGAGAACCAGTGACGTGGCTGTTGACTCGCTGTGGTAGATAATAGTTCTCACGTCTATGTCTTCCCCAAATGCAGGAAGCCCTTAGAAGTCAGAATCTCTTCAACAGTTAGCATATAGGTGACAATTGGAGATTCATTGATTCAAAGTTATGATCCATATTGTTTCCCAGAACACGGATCCTCGGAAGTCATGAAGCATTTTTCTGTAGCGCTGCAAGCAAAGCAAAAGACAGGCAATGAGATTGTCTGAGTTATGTCCACATCTACATTTCAGAATTTATGAGCTGTGTATCTGCCCAGCTGTGGGCCCAGCTGTTTCTTCCCTGAGTGTACATTTGTTCCACCCCATAGGGTGGCAATGAAGACCTCCCCCCGCCAGGCTTCCCGGAATCTCAGCCTCCATTCTGTCTTTGGTGTCTGCCTACTCTCCAGATGTACAAGAGGCCCATCATCTGTCAAGCAATGATGCTTGTGGGAACACACCCACAAACAAGGAACTCTCTCACCCCTGAGGGATCCCTGGGGGCTGACAAGTTCTGTACACTGATAACAGGAGAGCAAGCGTCTCTCCGGCATGACGTCACTGGGTTAGACTCTGAGCCTTGGCTGATTCTGGGTCAGCTCCCTCTGGCGATTGCATCTTTCCAGCTGGCAGGTCCGGATGCCGTGGCTCGGCCCAGTGTGCTGTTTACTCACAGTTTTGCTTTGCCAAGGGAAATCTGAGGACTTGTTATTCTGCTGTTAAAACATTAATTAGTTATCCTTGCAGCAGCAAGCATCCTGTAAGCCCAAATTAGTTGTTCTAATACCTCCTCTGCTGATGCTGAGTGGGAGAGAAGCCAGATCTGGTCGGACATGAGCTTAGTGTTCCCCACCATCAGGTGGAGATTGAGCTCTTCGACGTTTTACTAGGCAGCAGGCACCATCCCCATGGTAGGAGCATCCACTGGACAGGCGAGCCCCGGGAACCAGAAGAATGCAGCTCACTGCCTTTCCTTGTACCTCTTGATGAATTTCATCCAGCCACCCACCACTGTAGACACCATCACACTGTATGTCAGTAGCACCCCAAAGGTCAAGGACGGCCTTCAGAAATGTGTGGTCCAGCAGAGGAGATTCATAGCCAACAGAAAGTCACAACACAGAGCTACCGATGTTTAGAAAGTACAAGCATCTACTAGTAGTGAAGAAGGACGGGATAAGCATTCTTAAACAGTAGCATGCTGGAGTATTGATCGGCACACTTGTTCTGCAAAGCATTTTGCAGTAGTTACAAGAAATGCAATTTGTTTGCATTTGCAGAACACTTGCCACTTATAGGACTCCATCTGGATGATATAATAACGGCAATATGTGCCAGAGTGGGGACTGTTATTTTTTTCATAATAGCTAAAAGGGGAAAAAAAGAAGAGAGGACAACTGAGAGATGTTTTCACAAGAGACCCATTAGTGACACCCTTGTTTGGCTATGCAGTGACCTACCATCCAGCCTCAAAATGGGGTGGGTTGGAAGAGAGCTGAGATGCCTATAGGATGTTCATGCCACCTGGTCAGATGGAAAGAATGGGTCACAAATCAATAAAAATAGAATAATTCCAATTTTGTATGATAAATATTTGCATAAGAGCAATTTGGCAGCTGCATCTCTGGGTTATTTTCATCTTCAGATGGTATTCTTTGTGGATTTCCAACTTTTCCACAAAGAGAACGTGCTATCTTTGTAGTTCTAAAAGGCCATGAACAAGAGGAGCGAGTGCGGTCGGCCAGGGGCCTTGCCCTGTGTTTAGGGGTACCGAGGACAGAGCTTGGGAAGAAATGTGCTGGGATGGGCACACTTCCTCCAGCTCAACCTTCAGCATTGCCATGGTCTATGCTGGGGGCTGGGCAGAGGAAGGAGCCCCTGTCCCACAAATGAGAAGCCTGTTGCCATGGCACTGATGTTCTGGAAGAGCCTGAACTGGGGCTGGTAGCAGATGCTCTGAGGACCTTAACCAGGGTGTTTCACCCGTGAGGCACTGGAGTAGAGGGAAGTCGGTGTTGGCCGGGGATGATCTCTGCAGAGTTCACAACTATGAAAAGAACTCATGGAAAAGCAAGTATGGAAAATCTCGAAGGTTGCCAGGAGATTTGTTTTGTTTTGTTTTGTTTGAGGCAGAGTCTTGTCACATAACCCAGGCTCGCCCCAACATCACGGCAGTCCTCCTGGGGTGTTGGAGGAGTCGCCTGGCTGAGCTTCGCTCTTCAAATGACAAAACAACGAACTTCATGTTTATTTAAGAAGGCTGGCAGAACAGATCGCTGGATCAAATTAGCGAGGCGGGGAGGAGCAGATCACACAGGGCTGTGTGGAGTGATGGCTTTTATTGGGATGGAGACAGTTGAAGAGTAGCAGGATCTAGTTTCCTTCACTGACCTGAGCCTCCATCACCACAGACTCCATAGAGAGGGCGCTGTACCTTGACACGTGCCTGAAGCTGGAACTCTCCGTGTCGCTGAATGTCCGTCTAGCCAAGCTTTGCTCAGTATGGTCACAAAGGTGGCCGCGAGTCCCCATGGTGATGGACAGCTAGCTCAGGGTCATCAGGAAGCTGGCCGCGCGTCCCCATGTGCTGGGCTGCTCAGTATACTCAGGTGGGTAGTGGTGTCCTCAAACTCAGAGCAGCTTCCTGTGGTCCACCCTTCCCGCCACGCTCTGAACTCTGGGAGACTGACGTGTCTGAGGCTATGAACAGATTCCCTCAGTCTTGAGTTTCCAGGATTCCACTAGCAGGGAGGTTAACGGAGTGGGTAGCATAATAGTGGCAGAGTTTAATGAGCTTCCCGTGCCAGAACACCCCGGTTCTCAAGTCCCCTGATTGCAGCTCCTGAGGAAGGCGTGTATTATCTTCAGACAACTACCCCTACTTTTCCCCTCCAGGGCTTGGGCTATTGTGAGTCCTAAGGGGCTGTGCTTTCTCTTGTGTCTCTGTGTCCTGCACACTTTCCTAAGTAAACCCACTATTGATCTCACCTCAGATTTGCAATCCGGGTTTGCCATTCATTTCCAGTGGGAGCTTTGTCTGAAAATCTGCCTCCTTATTAGTGAGTTGGGATGTTCTGCCCGCTGAATGGGAGCTGGTGTGCCAGAGCCCACAGGGCCAAGTAGACAGCTATCCTCAAAGGCCTCAAGAACTCTGGCTCCGACAAAGTCTGGAAAGTTGGTGCATTTGAAAGCACTCACGTAGCTGTTCTCCGAGTCCGGGAATGTGCTGCAGGCTCCCACAGACCTTGCGAAGGCACCTACTCCTACTAGATCTTAAACTGCAGGAGACAGAACTTTTAGCTGTGCTTTGGAACCAGGGAACATGCAGACAATGACAGACGAGTAACTGTGCATCATTGGATCGGGGATTTCTAGGTTCAAGTCCTAACTCAGCCACTGTGCTGGCTGGTTTTATGTCAACTTGACCCGAGCTGGAAAGGAGGAAGCCTCAGTTGAGAAAATGCCTTCGTAAATCGGGCCATGGGTAGTGATTAATGCAGGTGGGCCCGTCCATTGTGGGTGGTGCCATCTCTGGGCTGGTGATCCTGACCTCTGCATGGGCTCCTGCCTCCAGGTTCCTGCCCTGTTTGTGTTCCTGTCCTGACTTCCTTTACTAATGGACAGGGATGCGGAAGTGTAAGCCAAATAAACTCCTCCCCAAGTTGCCTGGGTCACGGTGTTTCATCACAGCAATAGTAACCCTAGCTAGGACAGTCACCTTGACCAAGCTGCTTCCCCATCCTCTGGGTCAGTTCTCTGGTCAAATGATACTTGTGTGGGATCATCTCTCTTCTAGTGTATTAGAAGCCCATATAATGTAGGGTGTCTAAATCAAAGTGTGAGATAATTATCGATACTGGAGCACCAACAGGACTAGTGGTTACCATACAGATTCGCCATCAAAATTATAGGCACGGTCATAGTTATGTGATTATGTTTTCAAAAGCGAATCCTTATCTCTTTGAGATACATCCTTATCCACGTGTGGATTTGCTGCAGAATTACCAACGGGAAGGAAGGTAGCGGCGAGGGATATAATCACGGGTCAGTAATTATTAAAGATGGATACTCGCTACATGGGAATTTGTTTTCAATATTCTCTTTCTATATTCTGATTCTTCATGAAACAGTTTGAAGTTCCTATGCTGGGAAACATCTGCTGGCCACTGAGGCCACAGTAGGTGCCTCTCAAGTCACCTTGCTTGTCAAGAAGCTAATGGGGTCATATAGCTCCCCTGTGTGATGGGATCACTGTATCCCCTTGATGAATGTGAAGTCTCCCCTTTCCTCATGGACAGCACACAGAGCCACCTGCTCTCTAGAGGTGGCACGTTCTGCTGTCATGTTGGGAGCGTGCTCTACTCATGTGACAGTACTTTCTCAGTTCATGTCGCTTACGGGGATAACGTCACTGGACAGCCTGCTTCAGGTTAGGCTTGGGGGCCTTTGAAGGCATTTCATGTCTTTGGGAGGAGTCAAGGGTAGAGTGGGAGAAATCGTATTTGGCAGAGAAGCAGGGATGGCCTCGACTTGCTTCCCACAAGCCAAGCCACTTTGGCACTGTGTGAAGCTTCTCCGGGCTCCGGTTTCTGAGTGTATGAGGTGAGAGGATTGGATGACTTTCTGTGATCCTTCCTAAAGCCAACATAAAATCTTAATAGCTTTCTGAATAAACGCATTCACGTTCACTGGAGAAAACCAGGGAAGTGTAGGAAAAGCAGAGATGATGTGAAAATTGCCGTGCTCTGCCCCCAACAAGCTAGCTGTCTTTAAACATCTGCCAGTGTTGTTTTCCAGAGCCAAAGCCATGCACATTTTGTTGTACACTTAATTCGTAGGTTACGTCAGTGAAGACATGACAGGTGAATAGGCCCGGCCCCTGCCCTCCGTTGCTGCTCGTCTAACAGCTTAGATGATGCCCTACAGGTGGTAGGAACATTCCACGGGAGGATGAAGCCCTTTCATCTATCAGGAAAATCAGCTGCGTTTTGCTGCCAGTTTTGGGGATTGCTCTGCTCAGACCTGAAGAACTTTTCTTGAATGCTGTTTCTTATGGCGAGGTGCAAAGACACTTTAGGAAGCTGCCTTCGTGACTTTTCTGCTGCTATGATAGAGCACGACAAAGGTAACGGCTAGAAGCCATCATTTATTTGGGCTTATGGTTTCAGAGGGTTCCAAGTCCACCATGGTGGAGGCAGCATGGCGGCAGGCAGGCATGATGGCTGGACCGGCTGACTGAGAGCTCACGTCTTGAGCCTCGAGTGTGAAGCAGAAAGAACAAACTCTCAAAGTCCACCTTCTAGCAAGGCCATACCTTGTAAACTATCCCCCACAGAGCCACCAGCAAGGGACCAGGTGTCCAAATGCCCTAGACTATGGGAAGCATTTCTCATTCAAGCCACCATGGAAGCTAAGAAGGAAACACAGAAAAGCAACTTACAGCCTTCCACTAGCCTGCTCCATCATGTTCAGTTTCTTTGCCTGTCTCAGATACATCAGCAGTGACTTCAGGGACCAAGTTCTCTGCCCTTTGCCCTGCTGTCTTCAAGACACCTCTGCCGGAGGCATAATAAACAATATGGCCGTTACAGAGGAGAAAGGCTGGTGGAGGGGAATTGGGAGGCTAACCCTCTTTTCCTGTTACCTTTGCAGCGGGAGCTAGAAATACTCCTGCTTCTGATGTAAGACCTCTGAGGAGAGACCAGGGATGGGGAAGCAGAGACAACACTGGGGTGGGGGGGACAGACAGACTTCAGCTTCTCCAGTGTGTTTCCAAAGGCCACTTGCTTTTCATTCAGCCTATAGAGGGACATGTGATTTGCTCAGAAGTCCCCGTTCTGTGATGCCTTCTCCATCCAGCCCACTTTCAACAAGCAGATACTCAGCCCCACTTGGCGTAGTGCCCTGCCTACCCAGCACACAGCACACCCTGCCACCTCGCCTCCTGCAGGGCAATCTGAGTCCATAGCAGAAACGCTTCAGAGCAGGTTTTTTTGCATGTGACATGGCTATAAGGTTGCACGTTTCTTCCAAATGAACGCAAGGCTGGTTTCAATAGCAAATAATATATTTTTCCTACTTGTATAAAATGGAATTTTGGTGCCTTCCCTGTGGATGCATCTTTTGAAAGAGATCCTGAGCCCACCCTTGCAAAGGGAATTTGTCATGCAGGCACAAGAATCAGACGTGAAAGAAGAAATAAATATTATTAGTGGCATGAATTTGCAGTTTCCTAGCTCTACAGGAACTCAGGCCTGAACAGACACGACTTAGCTAGGTCCTGTCCAGCAAGGCAGTTGGAGGAAGAGAACCAAAAGAAGATGAAACTAACAGGCAGCCGAGACTCAACGTTTGGATTAGATGAAGAGAAAGAAATTTAGATTCCCTAACAGAAATGGGCATGGAGGATCTGCCTTCCTCCAGAGAGGCGCACAGAGGACTCCGGTCTCTGTGGTGTTGGAAGGAAGGGGTAGAAACGGAACTCCAGATCTCTGCAGTTCTTCAGGGCTGTCTTGTGCTGGAGTGATGGAATTCTCTCTCTGCACTGATATTTTGTGTGGGAAACAAACAAAAGATGGATTTCTCTTTGAGGAAATGTTTCTAAGAACCAATGCAAAGGAGTATCCATGGAGAGAGGGGCAGTAAGTTTCACCTCCTCCCTCCTCTGACTGGCCTGCCAGGTTTTGAGCTTTCAACTCCTTGCATGGGCCAACTCCTTCCGCACGCTGTAGTTAACTCCGCTTGGAACACCCTGTGTAATCCTGCCCGAGTCCTGATTCTGTCTCTGACCTTTGAACCTGCTGAGTTCCATGCTTCCTTTGGGTCTCAGCCTGATTGTGGTAGCCCCACACAGTTCTTTCCTGACCCCCTTCTCCGAGGAAGTTTCTACTTTGCAACACCATGGTATTCTGTATTTTCCAAATATGTACATACATGTGTGTGTTATGTGTGTATAGGAATGGGTATTTGTGCACATACATATATTCTATGTGCATGCGCACATACAAACACAGAACACAAATAAAATTTGTGTGGCCATATGTTTATGTCTCAGCATCAGCCATAGAACCCATTGCTTTATTCCACTGTGCATGAAACCAGATACAGCAGGTGCCCAATAAGTGTGCTAAATGCTGTGGTTTCAGCCACCGCAATGTCTTGAATTTATTGCTCTGAACTGAACTGTGAACCACCAAAGATGGTTGTAGATGTACCTGCCTCCAGATCTTGATAATACTGCACCACCTTGTGTGAAAGGAACTTGTTTTCCATTCGCTTTCAATTCTTCTGATTTTGTCAAAGGGAAAAGCTTGCTTTGGTGATGGATCTAACATCTGCCAGTCTAAAAGAGATAGATGATAGATAGATAGATGATAGATGGATAGATAGATAGAT
>JAQHUG010000011.1:3425174-3459806 GCA_028555095.1 Dicrostonyx torquatus
TTAAAGATTGTTTTTAATATTTATTTATTATGTATACAATATTCTGTCTGCGTGTATGCCTACATGACAGAAAAGGGCACCAGACCCCATTACAGATGGTTGTGAGCCACCATGTGGTTGCTGGTAATTGAACTCAGGACCTTTGGAAGAGCAGGCAATGCTCTTAACCGCTGAGCCATCTCTCCAGCCCCCAATATAAAACTTTTAAAGAAAGTGTGAATAAAAAGATAAGGAAACATTTGGTCAGTGGTGGTCCCTGGGAAAGGCCATCTTGACTATCACAGTTGTTGGTGACACACTGGTAAGGGACTGTCTCTACACTATGCAGGGAACGCCACACCGTAGTGGCAGTAGATATCACTGAGGGCAGCATCAGCTTGCCCAGGGTGACAGAAAAGAACAATACTAAGACTTTGAGCTCTATGCAGGGTCATCTTTTAATATATCTTTAAAAATATTTTAAATTACTTTGTGTGTGTGTGTGATCTTTAAAAATATTTTAAAGTACTTTGAGTGTGTGTGAGTGCAAGTGTGTGTGCGCATGTGGGCATGGGTGTGTATGCACACACGCGTGTGTGTCGGGACAAGTTTCGGGAGCTGATTCTTTCCCATCTTGTGGGTCCAGGGGAGCTAGCTCTCAGGTCATGAGCCGTGGTGGTGAGGCATCTCACCAGCTCTTAATAAATGTTTTTAAGGGGTTTGAGGAGATATAGTCCTTAAAATATTTGACAAGTGACCAGAAGAATAATGCTACATGTGGCAGGGGATATGATTTTTCTTAGCACTCAGACTAAAACAAAAGCTCTTTAGCTCCTGAAAGGCAGAATTCTTTCCAGGTAAAGGAAACCTTCTACTGCTACTATTGTTTTTCCATTGCTAAAAGTCCCTAAGTCCAGATGGAAACAACGGAAAACGAAGAGCCCAGCTCTAGCTGTTCTCCATCCTCAGCATCACCACCTGCTGTACTTGTACTTTTTAAATTGTCATGGCCTTTCTTCACCTTTGCCAGCAGGTGGCGACAGTGTTGTCTGGGCATTGGTTGTTTCCTGTTCTGTATTTTCTCTTGAAACCACACCCAACACGTGTGTTCGGTTTAGGACAAGCTAGGAAATAGAGGCAAGCGCTCACAGAAAGCCACCATCTGTAGATAATCACGACTTGTGATACAATCTGCTTCTGTTGCACAGCGGCCTGAACTGTGTTGCCACGATTTACAGGTCATTTTCAACAGCTCTTGGCAACCTTGAATGATCACAGAGCAGCCGAGGTGAGGACCAGTGGTAAAGCGGGTTCCACTGCAGGGGCGAATACACAAATGAACAGATGCTTGGCCTGCGCTGCCAAAGGTAGCTGGGAGATCCAGTTCCTGCCTTCTTGCTCAGACAGCATCCCACGAGAAAGCCGTCCTGAGCTGGCACTTTTAATTTGTATTCATGATGCGTACAGATTGCTTACTGAAAGTAGACACTTGATACCTTGATTATATATAAATTTCATAACCTTTCCCCATTAATAACAGGTTATGAATATGTCTCCGAATCAAGGTACCCCTGCATTTTAGTGATCACTTTGTATTCCTTTGCAGGATAGTATGCCCATGTGGTTTTTACAACTTAAGCTATAATGAGCATCATGATAAAGACTATCTATCTTTGCACAGGCTTCTGTGTGTATTTGTTTTGATAGCAAACATTCCTGGAAGTGGGACTGCAGGATCATAGAGTATTCTCATTTCTAAAAGTATCTTAAACGGGAGTCCAGATTACTTTGTGAAAGAATGTTGCGATCTCCCCTCCCACCAGCATCTGCTGTCTCAACCGCTCTCCCACACTGGAAAGAATTCACTAAGCATTGCCTAGTCAATAGGTTTTTAAAGTGGGGGGCGGGGGGAGCTTGTGTTAATCTCACTGATGAAGTTAGTGGGTTGTTTTGAGGTTTGTTTTTTTAAAAAATATGGTTGTTACTGCTTTGTGCTCACCCTTTAATTACCTCTTCAAACACGGCGGTGTAGGCAAATTAATCACCGTATGCCTTTTCTCTCATCAGTTGCCAGGTGCCCTCACGTCACGTATTTTTCAGTTTGGGAACTGCAACCCCCCCCTCAAAGCAGTCCCAGAGTGTCCCATTTCCTACTGAAGTGCCAGCCCAAGACTGGGGCAGCGGTGGAAGCCTGCCACTTCCCGTGTCCTCTCAGGGGCCAAGGACACTGTCGGAAGGGGTGAGCATTCCCGCTGCCAGCCAATTTTGAGATGATGATTGGGAGCCTTGGGTCCTCCACTGTTAAGTCTGCCACAGTAATGTTCATGTAAAATAATATGAAATAGGACTTTTGAATCTTGAATTAATCTGATGGATGTAGACAGCCAACGAGATAATTGAACTACCAGAGGGGCCCTTTCTCAGCAGAATCGTCTAGTTTTCTTGTCTAGAGCTGATTAGATTAACAAGGAAATCGCTCTGTCTCCAGTTTCTGTGCTGATGTGTTTTGAGGAAGTCACACAGGGAGTTCTGTTCTCTTCCCTCCACCTCATCTGTGGTTAAGAACTCAAGTACGAATCCGGACCAAGAGAACAATTCTCCGAGATTCTCCTCAGCTGCTCAGATATCTAAAAGAAGGACAAACTTCCCGGGAGGGTGACCCCCAGTCTCACAACAGCCTGTTGAGGCCAAACCTCCAAGTGAGATCTCTGTTTGGTGTTGGGGCCTGAAATAGAAATACACAAAAGGGTAAAAATCATACATTCTCACTAAACAACCAATGTTGTCCACTGGCCATTTCATAGAGGAGGGTTGGTCTTCAAAGGGAGGCAAAGTAAGAGCCACCGTGAAGAAAAACCTGGACAAGAGACACCGGGGTATGGAGGCCATGTTTGGTTTGAACCTGGCCCTGCATGAGGATGGCTTCTCAGGACCTTTTCTATGGTGCTGTTGGCCTTGGTAATGGAGTGCTTTGTAGAAATGGGAATTCTAACGACGTTTTCTGATGTATGTTCTGCTTAGGGGAACATTTCTTTCACCCCCTGACTTTCTGGCCACATTGACAGGGTGACAGAAGTGTTTAGGCTTCTCGCCTCCCTAGCTCCACCCTGCGCCCCTCAGATGCCTTCCACCCACTCTCGAGAGCCTTTGCCTTTACTATCCTGGTCTTCCGTGTCCCACCCTGGCTGTGGTCCTCCGGGCATCCTTGCTCCCGCATGGAAAGCCTGAATTTCTGTGACTGTCTTCTCAAAGGGTTCCCAGATGCCTGCCTTCAAACAGGAACAGCTTCTGAATGTTCTCTCTCTCTCTCTCTCTCTCTCTCTCTCTCTCTCTCTCCCTCTCCCTCTCTGTAAGTTGACAATTAGTTACCATTTTTGAATGCTGATTTATATCATCCAGTGCTCTGGAAAGAGATTATGTTAACCCCTATTGTTAAGCCACCGTTTTGGGGGTATCCAACCCCAGCCCAAGTGTCACTTTCTGAGAAAGGCCTGGCTTAGCACCTGAGCTCCAGGTGGGGGCAGGGGGCACCCATTTCTTCTTTGTATCAAAACACTAAACACCCCCAGGTCCCAGTGAAGTTGTCCTGACCTTTTGAATCTGGACACTCTAAGGGTCATTAGAATAGTTATTAAACCATCTGACTACAATGGGGACATGAGATTTTTTTTCTTTTCTGTTTTTATTTATATTTGCTATATAAAATTACACTTTGTAAGAATGTTAGACATGGAGGAAGTACATGATTTAGCAAGTCCCTTTCTGGGTCCTTGGGCAGCCCTCTTGTGAGCACGCGGGGTGAAGGGACACTAGCCCACTCGGGCATGTGGCGCTGGCAGGTCTTGCCCTTCCCTGCAATTCCCTCTGCCTTGCTAAAACCATTAGATTACATTCTTAAAGCTACCCACCAAGGTCCAGTCCCCTTTTTGTCCACTTTCTCCTCCTGAGACTGACTACCGAGGTTCAGCTATTGAAGTATTGAAGTCCAGCTATCAAAAGCCTCTTTTTTTATTTATTTATTTATTATGTATACAGTGTTCTGTCTGTCTGTACGCTTACTGGCCAGAAGAGGGCACCAGATCTCATTACAGATGGCTATGAGCCACCATGTGGTTGCTGGGAATCGAACTCAGGACCTCTGGAAGTGCAGTCAGTGCTCTTAACCTCTGAGCCATCTCTCCAGCCCTCAAAAGCCTCTTTTGACTACCCTAATTAATGTGCCCAATTAAAATTAAACACCTCATTCTAACACAGGGTTTCTCCCTTTCCCTTTATAAACTGCCATCTGCCTATGGGCCACATCTGTCTCCTCTCTATCCAGATGCAGTCCTTCTGGGACCAGTACCCCTCATCCCTCTCCCTTGTCCCTTTTCTCCCCTCTTATCCCCTTCTCCCTCTTCTTCTATCCCCTGTCTTTTTCTGATTCCCTGCCCTCTGTCCTTCTAGGGAACACAAACCTCCCTTGTGCTGAGAACTTGGTCTTGGGGTGTCTTGAGCCAACTTCCAGGGTCCTTACACAGAGCATGCACCACCATAGCGCCACCTGCTTCCCCAACCCCTCCCACCTGAGGAGAGGAGCCTCACTTTTGAGCTTTGTGTCCTAACACCTAATGAGGTACCCGCCATGTGGTGCACACTCAGTAAATAGAGCAGAGAGGAAGTCAGGATCTCAGAAAGCATTGTCAGGTTGCCCATGCACCCAGAATGGAGCCTACTGTGGCCCACAGACGTCTTTTCTGCTCCGTCTCTCCAGAGGGGTGATTTGTGTGTCTTCTCCCCCATCTCCAGGTCCTCATCCGCTCTCACACAGAGGAGAGTCATCCTCTTCTAGCTGGCTTGGCTTTCCCCGTTGTTAGAATCTGCGCGGCTCCCGTGGGAGCCAGGGAGGCTGTTCGCTGAGGCTGTCTGCTTGTGTGATTTGTTGCCATGTCTGTTTCTAATCTTCCCCTCGGTGTTCCCGAAGTCAATATCACTGCCCTTGCTGAGCCAAGCAATCTGGTGAAATCGGAAGAGAAGCCGTGCCCTGCTCACAGGTCTGGATCTCACAGCAGTAACTGAGTGCCTACAGCATGCTGGAGGTTCTCTACATGCTGTTTAATCCTCATTAAAACCCTGTGAGGAAAATACCATTCTTTTCCAGGGTCCAGATGACTCCCCAGGGTGACCAACTACAAAACAGTGATGCCTGACTTTGGACCCTGGTCTTCCTAGCTATAAACCATACCCCTCCGTAGCCTTTCCACTTTGGAACAGGGAGGGTAGATCTTGTTGGGAAAGCTTGGAATCCCTTCTCGTGGTCACTGAAAGATGGTGAGCCTGCAAGAAGCCAGATCATCTTTGCAAACCATCTTCTCTATGTCTAAAACCATAGCTGCCTGGAGAAGAAAGGGACCAGGTTCACATGCTTCTGGGAGTAGCCGCAGACCCGTGACTGCGTTCTCACCGCTCCAGTACAGGGCAAGTCTGCCGTTCGCAGCGAGAGTGTAAGGCCCATTGCTTTGGGTTTAGATGGATGGAGAGTGAGACTCAAATAGAATTCAGTGTCTAGGTCAACTGTAGACCAGATCCAGATCGTAAGGCTAGGCTGGTCTCTGGACCCTGTGAGTACAAACGTAGATTATCCCAGAGACCGGTTTCTCTCTGGAGACCCAGGTTATCTCGGAGAGTCCTTCTTGATAGTATCCACCCATTCTGTACAGCCAAACATTTCTCTCATTTCTGATGACCTATAGAAAAGGAGATGGTGTCGACGTCACTCAAAAGTTTTGAGGATGTTCTTCTGGTGTTATACTGGGTGTCAAATTCCCAGTGGAAACCGGAGATACAAGACGTAACTCTGCCTTCAGTGAGATGCGCTAAAATGCAGACCTCTCTCTTTCTCTCCCTGTCCCCCTTCTCCTCCTCCCTCCCTCCTTCTCCTCTCTCTCTCTCTCTCTCTCTCTCTCTCTCTCTCTGTCTCCCTTCCCTCCCTCCCCCCTTCCCCTCCTCCCCTTCCTCCTTCCCTCTCTCCTTCCTTCTCCTCCCTCCCTCCTTCTCCCCCCTCTTCTCAGACATTCACCCTGTGAATCACCAAAAATGTGTTCTAAAGAGAATCAATCCTCATTGTTCTTCATTTAAAGTCAAATAAACCTTGTTTCTGCAGAGGGGCCTGGCCCTCCTCCCTAACTTTAAGGAGCACCATTCCTTGGAGCCTGGATAGCTTTGCTCTCTCAGTTTGATGCTGTCAGAGGTGGAGAGTTCTCTTGGCTCCCCTGGACCCTCATCTCCACCAGGTCCTGCAGCCATGTTCCCTTTTTCCTGTCCGAGGTGGCTCTGTGAGACAGCCCATTTCTGTCACTGCATGGAGACCATCACAGCTCAAGCTACTCAGCAGGCTTCTTGTCTGGACACGCCATATTCCCAGTCTTTGTTTCTTCGTTCGGGGAGCCTTCACCATGGTAACCACTTCAGCTGGTCTCCTCCATCCCCAGGTGGTCTCCAGCTTTGCCCACACAGTGCCACCCTGAGCATGCAGCCTGGTTCTGAGGTTCGCTCTTCACTTCTTCATTGCTTTTGTGGTTCATGGTCTGATCCCAAGATTTTTTTTTCCTGCAGAGGGGTGTTTTCCCCCATACACGGGGATGAGGGTGTCACCTCTCGCTCTGTTCAGTGTAAAACATACTGACTTCTCATGCCCACAGTTACGTCTCGCTGTTTCCACAGCCACCCTGAGATCAGGTCTACCATTTACTCCCCTGACTTTGGTTCATTTGCTTCTGATTAGTTGTTGGGTCTCGCCCTAGCTGGCTAGGGGCGGGTGTAACTTGAGAGGGAAGCACCCTCGTAGACTGCCGTTGCCCGCTGCCCGCACATTGTTGCTGGTGGCCGGTTTGGCAGTGCCCCTCTGCTTCTCCCAGCTCCTGATTTAGCAGAGTGCAGTATTTATGCCATGTGCTTCTCAGTTGAGCCAAGAGTCTTCAATCAGCCTTGTGACTTAAGTTGCCAAGGAAACGGCGCCGAGTGGGACCTGAAGATTTACAACCTGTTCCCCGGCTGCAAGGATTCCTCCAGAATTCTTGCTGACACAGTTTACTCCCATAAACACTCGATCCTGTGGGGGAGATAAATCTCTGCTTGTCTCTGCACAGTTCATTCTCCCCAAATACAAGGTCTAGAGCAGGAGTCAGGGAGGATGGAAGAAAGAGAACACGGCTGCAGAGGGTTCACGAGCTCCTGGACGTGAGATGCTCTGCTTTGTGATTTATGGCCATCTTTGCACCCGGAAGTCTCCAAGCAGGGACGAACTGCCTGAGCGCTCCAAGCCTCTGGAAAAGCAAGAATGATCTTTCCCCATTCATTCCCACAACAACAAGATGAGAGGATGCTTGTCAACTGCCTTAGAGAGTGGACACAGGCATTCCCCCGTTAGCCACCACTATTTGTCGGAATCTACGAGCCTCCGAGGGTTGTGATGATGTGCGTTGCCCTTCATTACTTAGAATTGGGAGACACGGAGTAACTTTCAATATTTCATGGCCTTTTATGCTGTGCCTAGAATACTCATTGAGCTAATGGGTTAGTCGGGTTTTCGTTGCTGTGATAAAACACCCGAGCATGTGCCGGGGAAGAAGCTCAGTCTGTAAAGCATGATGTGCAAGCTGAGTTCAGATTCCCCAGAGATCACATAGAAAGCCTGGCATGGCTGCCTGCCAACTCCACTCGGGGAGGGGTGGAGACAGGCAGCCAGCTTAGCCACACTCACGAGCTTCAGGGCCTGAGCTTCAGGGCCTGTGAAAGCCTGTCTCGAAATAAAGTAAAATAAAATTGAAAAGTGTGGAGAGCAAGTAAGGAAAGATACCCAGTGTCTGTCTTTGGCCTCCGTGTACGCATGGCACATCCATGGACCCGTGTGAACCCATATATACACATGCACATAACACACTCCTAAGTGTATATAACATACATGATCATACACACATATCTGAGTCATATCAACTTAAGGGCACCCAAGTCACCAGCACCTAGAGGGTGGTCATGGGGTTCTGTCTTTGGTGACCATCTTCTTCCCTCTGTTCTTCCTCTCCGCTCCTTTAGAATGTGTTTCTTCCCGGAGCTCGTCCCTCTGGGTCCTTTTCCCACTCGTTCGTCTTGTCGGTGTTCTCTAGACTCACTCTGACGTTCTGTGTGGATTCTTGTTTGAGGAGCCTTCTGCTGAAACAAGCCCAGACTACAGAACCACAAAGATGTGTGGATTAGAGAGAAGAGCCTTGCCAAGCGATGATGCCTCATCGCTTTGGATAGGAATCAAACCACAGAAATCAGCTGTCCATCCTGCAAGAGCCACATCTTCACAAATCTGTCACAAGCTGAACCATAGACGAGCTGTAAAGGGGACCTACGAAGCAGAGACTAGAAATGAGTGGCAATGAGGTTTCGGTTTTAACCCATCTTTTCTTAATTTAAAAAGTTGCTCCATATATAAAGATACTACCAGTAGTCTTCCCAGTATTTAAGCCTTTTAGCCAAGAAATTCTACCTGCAATAGTCTATTCTAAGAAAATGATTATGGATATGTGCAGTCTTTTGTGTATAAAAAACCTTCACCCTGTGTTAAAAGACTTAAGTGGGAGAGTCACATAGACAGCAGAAAGTTGATTCAATGAATTGTATAATACATTCCCGTAGACCTTAAAATGGTAGATGGCGTCATAGAAGAGTAGATGTAATGGTGTGAGAAACCGTTTATAGTCTGTTTTATCTCTTAATATAAATATTACACAGTGGCTGAAGTAGATGAGGATGAATGGTTCTCACCTAACAAGACTGATTCAGTTACATCAAGACCGGTGTCACAGCCGTTCCCACCATCACTCTAAGACTTACACACTATGGCCTCTGGTCAACCCCTGGGACACAGCGGGGATAGGGCAGCAAGGGCTGCCGTTGCTTCTGTTTTAGCCTGTTGGCCAAAAGAATGTCACGGGCTGGCGCTGTTTGCAAAGGATACTTTAATAATTAAGTGTTGGACTTTCCAAATGACCCGGGGAAATGAGGACCGGCTGTGAGCGTTGGATTAAGGCAGGAGAGAGATCTTGGGAACATGGGAAGGGAAAGGGGGCCCCCTCATAACAAGAATTCAGTTAGAGCCTCTGCCAACAAAGGTGCAAAAATTGGGCACAACTGACAGACGCTCAAGGCCTTTCTTTCTGCCCTAGTGTAAGGCTGTCGTTGTCTAGGAAACACATCTGGAACCCCATTCGCGGGGAAAGGGCATGGCCATTTTAAACTCCCAGTGTAGCCCTGATGGTTCCTGGTTTTATTGTACCGGATTATAATCCATCCAAGGCCACCTCCCCTTCCACCTCGTGCTTGGTGTCCCTTGGCAGGTGCTAAATGTTCTTCCCACTTAAACCACTAAGGCCTGAGGTCGTACATATTCGTGGAAGTGCCAGCCAGTCACTTATCAATCAGTTATTAATCTCCAGAGCTACCTCATTTGTCTCGCTTATCAAAAGAGAAACAAGGAAAACTGAAAGGATTTCTTCGCAGCCTTTTGAGATTTAACTCGAGAGTCACCAGAGTGTTCTATGTGGCTGGTGCTAAGCACAGTTAATCCCCACTCTCTAGAAGAGCCTGTGCCTGGGCTTGGCTATGTCTCATTCTCTGACTTCCTCTTAGAGAAGCCCGTATCCATGCCCCTCTTAGAGAAGCCCGTATCCATGCCCTTGGGTGTGTTTTCCCTCCTTCTGAATAGGGCTCTTTGCCTCAACCCTCCCGTTCCAGCCTTCCTCCTTAATGGGTTTAAGAAAACCTCCGATGCTGTTTCAAGAGGGTGAGGCCTAAAAACGCTTTCTCCGTTGAAGCAATGAGTCGAGGCCCCTAAAATACTAGGTGGCACTCCTTGAAGTGCTGAAGGTGACAGTGTGGAGCTGCGACTCTGTCCCTTCACTGCCGACGGGATCAGCCAAACCCCAGGGTCTGCACCCAGTGTTCAGTGGCTTGAAGAGTGACATTAGGGGCATGGCTCTGTTAAGATATAGAAAACCAAACATTTAGCACCTGTCAGGGACAATGACACAGTGTGGGAGGATCAGGACGTCAGGACGCGACAGCCAGAGAACATGAAGACCCATGTTCAATTTGTCAGTGTCCCCAAAGAAACCAGTGCTGTTTGAAGAAGTAGGTGAATTTTTTTTTGAATTAGAAAGAAATACTCCAGAATTTTATTTTGTAATGCTTTCATTTTCTTTTTTTTATATGTATCTTTAACACCTTATACAGGACAAGTTCAAATGTTCCTCTCACTCTATCAGCCACTTTGGAAGTCCCAAAGCCCTGGAAATGGGGTCATATTAGATTATTTCTTCTTCTTAATTTTAAAAGAAGATGTCTTTTTTTTTGTAATGAGCATACATCAGTTTTATATAAAACCATGAGAGCTCATTGAAGTTTATATCAAGGCACACAGAAAGCTGTTCAGAGGTTTTAGAATTCTGTTCACCTCTTCATTAGGAACACGAGCGGAGCTCAGAGGAGGGAGGGGCAGGGAACTCACTCCAAGCCCCACCTCTCTAAGGGCAGAGCTTGCCAGGCTCTGGTGTCCTGGCACTAGCATCCGTCACTTTGAAAACATGGCAGTGCTTTCTGTGGGGACCCTGTCAAGTTGGACATGGACTGTTCTCTGGCTGTCACATCCTAACTCCCTCCTCCTCCTTCCACAACATATTGTTGTCCCTGACAGATGCTGGGGGTCGTGTCTCCATTTAAATAATTAACACTGGAGGTTGGATATATTTGTGGAACGATCTTTCATTCATTCATTCATTTGTTAATTGGTTGTTGAACAAGGATTTATCACCAGCACTCCATGAGGGATGGAAAGATGTCCCGTGGACAGTCTCAGAAAGCAACTCAACCCATAAGCAGTTTCAACACAGAGTAACCTTGTCACCATGAAAGCGGGCTTACACTATGAGGGACACTCTCCTGGCTTTATGGTGTGTGAGGGGCACCTCTATAGAGGGAGAGAGCTGCCAGGGAAGTAGTGCTGAGTTAGAAAGAGGGGTGAGGAAAATGGGGGTGCATCCCAGGCCAGGGAAGGGAATTTCAGACCTTCTTAAAGTAGGGCTGAGAGCGGCATGTTAGCGTTCTTTGTCTGGTAAAGAGATAGCATTAATAAGATTAGGAAGGCTTAATAGGTTCCTACATACTCCAAACCAAAGCAGTTTGTTTTCCTGTGGACTGCGTTGCCAAACCATTTTTCCCTCTAGAGCCTTGGACCTTATAAATGTCATTCTCCTGACACTGAGTTTTGTGACAGAGGTGAATTCATACTTTTTTATAATTTTTATTTAATTTTTTTCTATGTTAACTTGCTTTTTATATGCACACGTATTTTGAGTGTGGAAGCGTGCCTTCCTCTATTGCTCTCCACCCTTTTGGGGTTTTTTCCTGAGACAGGGTCTCTTGCTGAGTCTGGATCTAGCTGGTTCCGTTGGACTGACTGGCAGCCTGCTCCTGGTGGCCCCTTTCTCTGCCTCTCCCGTAGGTACAGTGCGGGGCTCTCTCTGCCATAGGTCGTTAGTCTTTCACAGTTAATGTTTAACCACTGAGCACCCTCCTTCTCCAGCAGGCTCCCTTCACCTAAAGTTTTGGTTTAAAAATATCACCCGGCAGTCATGTTGGTGAAACTTCAAGGTAGCACCTTTTGACGGCTGGAATTTTCGGTTCTCTGGCTCTTAAAATCTATCTGCCATCTCTTCCCTCAGGGAGGGAGTTGTTCTGTAGATGTGACAGTTGGGACCGCCCTGCCTACACCTGAGCTGAGCATGGTCTCTGACAGACATCCTAAAGTCAGTCAGTCTCTTGCCGACCTGTGTTCCCTGTGCGAATCTCCTGCCTGAAGAGCCCATAGGTCCTTAACCTTATGTAAAGAGGCACAGGCAACTAAGGAATGCTGGGAACAGGAGAAACAGTCTTCCTCAGGGAGGAGGACACCGCTTGGTTAGCCAATACGCAATGGTCAGCCCTAAAAACATGTGTTCAAAGTAACATTATACAGACAGAGCAGGTTGTGTTTACATATTTAGAAATATGTATGGATATGCAAATACATATGTATATGTAACAACAATGAGAAAAGAGACAACACATTTGAAAGAGCACAGGGAGGGGTATATGGGGAGTTTGGAGGTGGGACAAAAAGAGGGGACATTATGTAATTATAATCACAAAAAAAGAATTTAAAAACATCTTTTATTACTTTTTACTTTTTATTTATTTTTGTTACTTTTATTACATTTTAGTGCAGATTTTCAGCGCAGTATCAGATTTAAGTTTGAGGTTTTATTCTTGGTTCGTTATAGAAGGAATGTAAGAACACACGGGCTCGGGGGTGCAGCTCCTGCCTGACATGCAAGATGCCCTAGGCTCAGTCCCCAGTGTGGCATAAATGGGGGGTGGTGACGAGGCATGCCTGGGAAGGTGACGCTAGCAAGATCAGGCGTTCAGGGGAATTCTTAGACACATAGTGAGTTTAAGACCAGCCTGGGACACAGAAGATCCTGTCTCAATAAATAAATAAATAAATGAATGAATAAAGTAAGACATGAACCTGGTGTGGTGGTGGCACATGCCTGTAGTTCCTAATCACCCAACAGGCTGAGACGGGAATAGTGCTTGTCCCAGGCCACCAGAAACTATCTGGAAAAGAATTACAATTAAGGATGTATCTCAGTGAAGGCGTGTTTACACAGCATGTCCATGGTGCCAGGTCTGATCCCTGCAGAGAGAGGCGGTGTGAGAGGCGGGGGGATATGACTAAATTGGCTTTAAAATTAATAAACATATAAAATCCATATTTTGGTAATCCTAGGGATTTAAAAAACTCTGTTCTCGAGATTGCAGATGACTCTTGGCTACTAGAAGATAGTTTAAACCCGGTAAATAGGCAGGATTCTCCAGGTTTGACACTGACTGCTAGGGGAATTCGGAATAATGATTACATCTTTTTAAATATGTTCCCCTGAGCCAGCACAGACCCCTCTCACTCTCTGGGGACCTTCAGGTCAGTCACTAGCATCACCTGCACAGTAGAGGCAGGGGTGCCGGAAATGCCTGGTTCCTCACCGTGGGCCCTGTGGACTTGCAACTTTCCAGCCTTCCGGTTGGACTGACTCCTTCGGTCCCCACCCGCTGCGTTTAGAGCTTCTCACCCCCTCCACATCTGCAGCCCCCTTATTGCCCTCCAGCGAAGATCTTCAGCGGTTAGACCACATCCCCCCACCCCATTCCCTCCTAAAGTAGCTTTCTAACTGGTGGGCAGGGCCTGGCTGGATGGGGCGGAGTGGGGCGGGGCGGGGCAGGACCTAGCTGGGCGGGGCAGGGCACGGCAGGGCAGGGCAAGGCAAGACAAAGCTGGCTATGATTCCTAGCGGATCATTCAAGACATTTCCTACTTAGCTTTTCTGAGCCTCAACGTGGTCTTCTATAAAATTACGACTATGAACTCCCACAACCTAAGATTTGTATGTTTGAAAGAGGGTAGCACGCAGAGCCATATATGGTCTCAGTACATGCGAAGCTGTCTGAAGGTTTGTGGGAGGGCTTTTGCCCATGGGATCAAAGTGAAGCCCTTCATGATTGGCCTGTCTGTTTGTCCTTCCTTGCCACCACCCGTTTTTCTTCCTACCTGGTTCTCCAGGCTCTGGCTTCCGTTCACCAAGCCAGTTATCACCTCTCTGTTTCTTCCACCACACCTCTGCCTAGCCAGCTCTGTGTTAATTAAGACTCAGCTCAGGAAAAGAAACCCAGCACAAAAGCGTGCATTCCGAAGGCGCTGTTTTTATGAGTCCCAAGAGCATAAAAAACTAATTTATGATATTAAAAATGAGAAGCTGGAGGAGGGAGAGCTAGTGATAGGAAAGGGGCATGGGGGAATTTTCTAGTCGTGTTTTATTTTATTTCGTTTTACGTGTGCATGGGTGTTTTGTTTGCATTGATGTCTGTGCACCTCATGTGTGCAGTACCCATGGAGGCCAGAAGAGGGCAGTCCTTTGATACTGGAGTTGCAGATGGTTGTTGAAAAGACTGGAATTGGTACCAGACACCCCAAGACCAAGCTCTCAGCACAAACGAGATGTATTTGCCCCAGAGGGACAGGGGACAGGAATGAGAGACAAAGATAGGAAGTAGAGGGTGAGGGAGAAGGAGAAGGGAATAAGGGAGAGATACAGAGAGGAGACAGACATGGCCCAGAGGCAAATGACGGCTTATCAGGTAAAAGGAGAAACCCTGCATTTGGATGAGGTGTTTAATTTTAATTGGGCATATCAATTAAGTGAGCCAAAAGAGGACATTAGATTGCTGTTCTCCAATGCTCTGATAGCTGGACCTTGGTGGTCAGCCTCAGGAGGAGGAAGTGCCCAAATAAGGGAACAGACCTTGGTGGCTAGCTTTAGGAATATAATCCAAGGGCTTTAGCAAGGCTGAGGGAATGAGGGAAGGGCAAGGCCTGCCACAGCCATGTTGGCTAGATCCCCTTTAGTTGTGAGCTTCCCTGTGAGTGCAGGGAATTGAACCCGCGTCCTCTGTGTTAATAACCAGAGTTCTTAAAAGCTGAACCATCGCTCCAGGTAGCTACACAGGTGCACATAGTTGTTAGCGCGTTTAACATCTGTGCATTTTGTCGCATAGTAGTAATGCCTTAAAAAATAAGTCACAGGTATCATTTCCTCCAGGACAATGCCTGCCTGGGCTGGATCTTAGCTACTCTTCATGGCCCTCCCTTCTCCACACGTATCTCTGCCCTTCCACTTTGCACATGGCGTCACCGATGTCTTCTCTTTATGTACTTCGTGCCCCCATTGGTGTGTAAGTTCTGGTAAGGGACCAATGACCTGCCATCTGTGTGACTGCAGGAAGGCTGCCTGTCTGCACCTGCTTACACTCATAAATAGGAGGCTGTGGGTATCTCCTCTGCACAGAGCTGTCGGGACGATGAAAAGAGCAGATCTATGCAGGGAACCCAGCACATACTAGGTGTTCTGTAACAACCCATCGTTTAACGGAAACAGAGAGTTTACTCTCATTTACAAAGCAAGTATACTCTTGTTTCTACAGTGAGCCCACTTTTTATTTGAGCCCCTCCTCTGTGTCCTAGGCATGACAGCAGAAGAAACCCGAGACTTTATTCCAGCCTGGTCATTCTGTCTCATCCAGCAACTGATATAGGCTCATCGTACAACACACATCTGCTTGGTTCCCATCCGCGCCCACTGAAACCGTTTTGTAACGCGTTGATTAGCTTAAAGCACATTAAAGTGTGTGTCACTCTCAAGAGAACAAATGGGATCTGATCCCGCAATATAAAATACCTAGAGTAATAGAGCTGATGGAAACAGAGATAAAGCGATGGTTGCCATGGGGAGGGAGATGGGGATGCTGTTTGATGGATGCGGAGCTTCTGTTGGGGTGAAGTTCTGGAGATGGATGGCGTTGATCACAGTGCAACAGAAGTAAATGCTCTCTGTGCCACAGAAGTGTATGCTGAAAAATGGTTAAAGTACTGAACTTTGGTTTTTTTTAAATTGATTTATTTTATGTGTTTGGGAATTTTGCTTACACATGTTTGTGCACCATGTGCCTACCTGGGAAGTGAGAAAGCCAGGAGAGGGTGTCAGAGCCCCTGGAACTGGAGTTACAGACAGCTGGGCGTCACCATGTTGGTTGCTGGGAATTAAAGGGGTTCTCTAGAGGATAATCCAGTACTCTGAATCAGTGAACCACCTCTCCTGCCCCTAAAGTGCTAAACTTCACTATAACTTTAGAATGTTCTACTATTCCCATGCCTGTGAGTCCTCACATGGAGCTTAACCATCAGCGTGGCCCCCACGCGGGTCCTGATCTGTAAAAGTAATGCCACCTCCCTGCTGGGTCTTGCAGTCCTCTTCCTCCTCTAGATCCTTTGCCAGAGCCCTGTTGCTGTGAGCTGGGGACATTGCATTGAGCTCTCCGTTGGCCCAAGCTTTGTGCCAGGCATAGGAAGTACAAAGAAACACAGTTGCAAATGTCTGGTGAGAGCTGCAGACCAATCAACAGATCATTTCCATGGAGAGTGGGAGGGGCCGCGGTGGGGGTGGGGGTGGCTGGGGTACCCATAGCAGGGCAGGAAGGCTTCCTGGAGTCCTTAGAGAGATGGGGGGCGCACAAGGGTTAACCTGCAGAGTAGGGTCAGATGCCAGACGGTCCCCACTTTCCTAATGCTCCTTTTGCATTTACGTTTGCTGGCTTTCTTCCTTCAGCTAGAGTGCACTCTTTCCCTCCCTATGAAAGCCTTCCAGTCCTTAAAGAGCCAGCCCGGCGAGCTGCCCCCTCTCTTCTGGAAGCAGAGCCTCAGCCCAGCCAAAATTAATCTTCCCCCCTCGTGTTCCCACCCCTTCTATCTCCAGCGAGCACATATTTCATCCCGTCAGGTAATGCAGACTTTTTTAGGTCTCACGCTCCCCCTACACCCCGTTTGATATATTTTGGGAATTTATATTTCTAAGTAAGACATACTGACTGGAACCAGCCATAGTATAAAAGACTCTCACTCATCAGTGTGGATGCTTTCCCTGCCTTTCTGCTCCACTTCCCTCTGCTCCACCTGCTTCCTGATTCGCACAGGCAGTGTCTGTGACTCCACTTTCTGGGGCTTCCACAGAACAACTGAGAAAATCAACCCAGAAAAAGCTTATCCGAGTTCATAGTCGGAGAGGTTTCCACGTGTGGTCATTTGGGTCTGTGGTTTGGGGGACTTCTGGAGAGGTGACTTCAGGTTGGGAGTATGATGTCACAACAGTGCTCACCCCTTGGTGGCCAGGAGCAGTAAGACAGGAGAGGCTGGAGTCCGAATATTTCCTACAAGGCCCCACCTATTACAGCTTCTACCACAGGCTGGAGGCAAAGACTTTACAGCATGATATCTCAACTGTGATATGGGGACAGATGACATGCCGTGACTCACAGGTCTGGCTCATCTCTCCTTCTAGGAGCTCAAGCCCATAGTGACCTCTGTCCTCCTTAACGGTCCTAACCACTCCTTGGTCAGTGATGTCATATGAGCAGAACTCTGTGACATTGAGGGTGTCAACGCTCAGTCCTGGCGTTCCCACTCTACTCTCCTACCCAGTTCTACTGCTTACTGTTGAGTAGTTATGACCACATCCCCGACACACACAACCTAAAGGTTTGTTTTGGTGCACGGGCGCAGAGATTTCAGTCCGCAGCCCTTGGACCTGGGAATGTGTGCAGAGATCGTGAGCTCATCTCAGACAGGAAGTGCAGCATAAGAACAAGATTAGGGGATGAGATGTAACCTCTGAGGGGGTGACCTCCTTCCTCCAGCTAGGTCCTGCCTGCTTTGAGTTCCCAGAACCTGCCCCAGTATAGCACCGTTGCTGTGGGCTCAATCTGCACAACTTGGGGAGACAGTTCACACTGAACTGCGATAGCACCTCCTTCGTGGCTCTCTTCCTGTTCCTCTGGCCGCTTCATGGTCTCCTTCACGGACGCCGCTGCTTGTACCATCCCTGATTCTGGGGTTGCATGGCGGGGTTCCATGGCGTTCTGCCTGTGTGTCTTTTCACTTCGTGCGATTTCACTGAATGATGTCGGTAAAGCCTGTGACTTTCGTTCCTAGTTGCATTCAGGGTAGTTCCTGCTCAGATCCGATGCCTGACCCGTTGTCTGGTGATCCCTTCCAGGAACTGACCTGTGGTGCACAGGGTCACCTGCCCCTTCATTCTCCTGACCCTCTGGCATTGTGTGCTTCAGTGGGCAGCACCACAAACCACCCATCAGATCTGGGAGTCACATTATTCCTGGATCTTTCACCCTTTAGATCCAGTCTGTCACTAACCCCTGTTGCTAAAGCCTCCTAAAGACTCGCCAATCTGCCTGCTGCCATGGCTTTAATCTTGGGCTGCATCACTTCTTACCAGTGGCAGTGGCCTTGTGCCACCTTGCAGTGTGCGTTCCCACAGTGCAGCCCTGTGATCTCTCTAAACAAACGATCTGGTCACGGCAGCCTCATGCTTGTGCTCTCTCGGTGGCTCTTAGTTGCTGCTGGAAAGAAAGTCACACACGCTTTGATAGATGGTCTAAAAAGGCTCCCTTGCTAATCTATGTAATCTTATATTAGACCTTCATGAACCATTTATAGTTTCTAAACGGACCCTGCTCGCAACAAGATCTAAACTGTAATATGGGGACTCTTACTCATTTTTGTCTTCTTTAAAAAATAATAATAGCCTGCAAGCCCGGCCCTAGAACCAGCTGGAGACAGGCAGGTCCCTGGCGCTCACTGGGCAGCCGGCCAAACCCACAAGCTTCAGGTTCGGTGAGAAAACCCTGTATTGAAAATCAAGGTGGGGGCCTGGGGAGAGAGCTCAGGGCTTCAGAGAACCTGCTGGTCCTGTAGAGGACTCGGGTTCATTTCCCAGCACCCACAGCAGGCTTCTCACAACCACCTGTTAACTCCAGCACCAGGGACCTGACAGCCTCTTCCTTCAGGACCTGCACACACACCCACATACACACATATGCACTCTCACACACACATACACACTCTTACATACACACATATGCACTCTCACACACACATATACACTCTTACATACACACATATGCACTCTCACACACACATACACACTCTCACATACACACATATGCACTCTCACACAACATACATATGCACATACATACTCCCACATACATATACATACATACACACTATCATACACAGATACATACACACTCACACATACACACTTTCACACACATATACACACAACACACATATGTACACACATAAAAACACATACATATATATACACTCTCATATACACAAACACATACACAATACACACATATACACATACAAACACATACACACAAACAAACTCTCATATACACAAACACATACACAATACACACATATACACATACAAACACATACACACAAACACATACATACACACACATACACATATATACATACACAAATACACACTTACTTATACACACATATACACTCACACATACATACAAACACATACACATATATACATACACACATGCACATACACACACATATATACATATATGCATACACACAGTCTTTTTCTCAAAAATAAATAAAGATGGAGAGTGATTAAAGAAGACATCTGACCTTGACCTTTGACCTCTACACACACACACACACGCGTGTGCACACGCGCGCACACACAGCACCTGCAATCACACACACACCCCTTTATATGACCATGTGCTAGTTAGTTTTATGCCAACTTCACACAAGCTGTAGTCATCTGAAAGGAGGGAACTTCGGTTTACCAAAACTGCCTCCGTGAGACTGGCCTGCAGGCAAAGCTGGAGGGCATTTTTTAAAATAGTGATCGATGGGGGAGGGCCCAGCCCATGGTGGGTGGTGCCAGCCCTGGGCAGGTGGCCCTGGGTGCTACAAGAAGGCAGGCTGGGCAAGCCATGATGAGCAAGGCAGTAGGCAGCTGCCTCCATGGCTCTCGCATCAGCTCCTGCCGCCAGGTTCCAGCCCAGTTTGAGTTCCTGCCTTGGTTTCCCTCAATGGACCGTAATATAAAAACCCTTTCCTCCCCAAGGTGCTTTTGGTGTTTCATCACAGCCATAGCAGACCTAACTGGACTAACCCACATGGCATGTACATCCACCACAAAGCACAGTAAATGTGTGCACACATGTATATACATACGTATGTACGTGTATGCATGTATGTATGGAATAAAGCTTCACTGTGTATAAGTAAAGGCTTAACAGAGGACCCAGGAGGCCTGAAGGTGCTGATAATGTAATTGAACACACCCTAAAGTCAGCCAGTCTCTTGCCAATCTGTGTTCCCTATGGGAATCTCCTGCCTCTTGGGTGGGGCTAGAACCAGCTGAGCTGTCTACGCAGTGGGCGGGGCCTAGATTAGCTTCCCATCTTTCATTGTTTGTGGCCCAGGTGTCTGAAATGGGGCATTTTGTAAGGCTGGAAAAGGACATGTGGGGACCATGTGGGAATAAATTCAGGATTCAGCTGGTGAAAACGAAGATGGCGAGCGTGTGTTGGAACAACCATCCCGGTTTGGCATTCCGTGATGCACCGTATGGCACACTGGTTGCTTCCTGGAACGTGAGCAATCACTAACTGTAGAGGGTTCTCGGTCTCTATGGTGACGCTGCCTAAGGTTCAGACTCTCAAGTACAACCTTCTGTCCGTTAGGAGTGGTTGGTTGCAAATAACAGAAAAACCCAAGAACAGTGCTTGTCTAACACAATACCGAATCTAGACGTAGGCTAGTTCACGTCCTCATCAGAGCCACTCAACACGCTGGCTTCTGTTGCCATGGCGATACCAGGTGGCCTAAGGCCCAGTCATCCGGTCTGTGTTGAAGGATGTGGGAAGGGTTTTCCTTATCAACTGTATTTTCTTTCACTAAGAAATGATTAAAAAAAAAAAAAAAGACTTTTGTTTGGGTTTTCCTTTTCACCAGAACCATCATACATGGCCGTCTGTGACTTCAAGAAAGCCAAGAAGAGCGGACTGAACGAGGCGTGTTAGTGTCCTGAGCGAAAGTGGGATGATGCTAATGAGAAAAGAAGGGATAAAGGTGAGTGACCCTCCCCTCCCCAGTCCTCCGTGTTCCCACCAGAAGGCCATGGACCGCTTGTCCTGCATCCTGCTCCGAATCCCCTCAGCAGGGTTCTGTTCACTCATGACGTCCAGACGCATTCCACTAACCTGCAGAGCCAGGTCCCTCTGCCAAAGGCAGCTCTCGTTAAAACCTTGTCTTGGAGCAGAGGGGCAAGATATTGGTGGGATGGTCTTCTGAAAAGCCACCCTCCTCTACTAGTTTTTTCCACTTGAGCAATTTCATCAATCACGTATAATATGTACGCAGATCATGTTAATCTGCAGAGCACAATCAGGAGCCTGGGTGGCCGTGGTGTGTCGGAATGACTGGCTGTGCATATAGAGATGTTAGTCCTTTCTTCAGCGTTTATATTGATGGCTCTTCACAATAGTTCGGTTTCGTGATACGAATTTGTTGGAGTTCAACTCAAGCAGCTCATGTAAAATTAATTTCTGTTCCGCTTCAGTTCCCATCACTAATGGGTTGAAGGCCAGTGTGCTGTACTCTCTCTGCTGCCCTCCTGTTCCTCGGGTGCCAACGCTCGGTGTTTTGATTTTGCTCTCCCCCACAACTGTAGGAGCTGTGCCACTGTCCTATAATTCTCTCTGGACCTCATTGACATTTTATAGCCCAGGCACCCTGGAAGAGAATGACGTGTTTCCTGGTCCCAACTCCCCAGGGGATTGTGGTGGCCATAATTTTGGTCTGAACCTGGCCCTCTCCTAGCTCTCTGTGATGGGGCAGGAAGTCCCCACCTTAGTGTTCTGTCTGTAGACACCAAGGCTCTCAGAAGCAATGCTGGAAGGGAGGCGTGGAGTCAGGCAGTTCCGCAGGACCGACCAGGCCACCTTAGCAAATGTGTGCCCAGCTGCACCTGCCCACCTCTCTCTGGGTAGCATGTTCACTGTTCATCTGTTTTGTAACTGGTTTTAAGCCCTGCTGTCTCCTCTCCATGTGGTCACTGCTCTGTGCCTTATTTCCTTCTCTGGAGACGGCAGTGGTGCATTGTGGGTTTGTTGTGAGGACTGAGATTTTGCACACACTATATGTATTGCACAAGTATGTGTGAATGTGGCAGACCTAGGACGTACACTGTGTGCTGCATGATGTGCTGTAAATGTGGAACCCTGCCCGGGGCATCATGTCTAGGTAATGTCCCTTGTTACCAATCCACAGTTCAACTTCCTGCAAGTTTAAAATCCAAAGCTCTTGAAAACCCACGTTTCTTCTTCACATTGGTAGAAATTCCAACCTGATCTGAATGAAAGGGCTTGCAGGGCCTGACCTGAAGGGATGTGAGACAGTTCCAAGGCCTTGCTTAGTTCCTAGGTATAAATATTCACACATTTCTGCTGAAGAAACAGCAGTGTGGTGGGTTATAGGGTGTGATACCAGCTCCCTCTTCCCCCCAGAAATATTGCTTAATACTGCCCATTTCAAATGAAGAATTCTCAAGTCGGACGCATCTGAGCTCAAAGTTTCTGAGGAGGGTCCGGAACCTGGTGTGTGTGTGTGTGTGTGTGTGTGCGCACGTGCCTGTGTGTCTCACCCTCCACTGTCCTTGGATAAATGCATTATAGTCTCTGCCTTGGCGTCTGACACCGAGAGTAGCATTAGTCCCGTGTGGCAGACCCAGGTCAGGGGCCTTCAGGAGAGCATCTAAAAGTGGTGCTGAAGTTGCCAAATCCGGTGCTGGTCATACCTGACCAACGCAGCGCGGGCTGAGGGTCTGGATGCCTGGTAGTCTATTTGCCAAGTGGGACTTTGCGCATCTGAAGCCAGGCCGCAGCCACAGAACGAGACACTGTGGGCCGTGATGGGGGCTCTGGACGTGCTGTGGGAGGGAGGAGCATCAGAAGGCCACGCCCTCTCCTGTTTCCAAAGAATGAAAGTGTGGCCAGAGGGGAGGATCAGCAGAGGACAGGAGTGAGGAGGAGGGGTGGCTACCTAAGTGGGCACTTGAGGAACGAGCCACAGCCTGGTCTCTCAGCCCTGGCCTATGGCTGCTGTCACAGGATTCTCAGTAGCTCCATCTTTCATTCTCCAACGTCCCTGTTCAGACGATTAAAGAAAGGGGTCCATCCTGCTCGGAGGCCAGCTTAGGAAACTGTGGACTTAACCTGAAGGGACGGCTAAAGTATTCAAAAGTTTTAAAGGTTGTACATCTAAAAAGGCGATTTAGGGGATTTGGGCCACTCAGCTGCCCAATAAAAACGGCCTTTTGTTTTATTGTGCCAGCCATTCTGTTGGTCCCAGAGGTGACTGGAAAGGAAATCAGGCCGCGGAAAGTACGCTAAGGACTGGCCACCTGGGCAACTGCTGCCGCCACAGGTCACCGGTACTGTTTGTGAGTGTCTGTGTGTACACATGCCTAGAAATGGAAGCGGTGTTGGATGACCCCGGGCAGTGAAGCTGGCCTCTCAGTTGAACTCCCAGGAATTCCTGCACTGTTTGGAACTGCTCCCCCAAAACAATCATGTCTGTCTCAGAAAACTCGGGAAGGGTGGCAGCGGCGTGTGTGAGTGTTTATGTGCATGCATGTGTGCCTGTGTGTGCATATGTGTATGTGTGTGTGCACATGTGTGTGCGTGTGTGTGTGTTTCTCTCACTCGGCTGCATTTCCTGATTCGGTTTTCATTTTCTTTTATTTACTATTTGATTTTCTCTCATGGTCGGATCTGGCAGTTGGCAGATACTGTTTTTATACTTTCAACCCAGGGGGGAAAAAAAAAGCAAGAGAAATTTTAGGAGAGCCTGAGATTCGTGTTTTCCGTTTTGTGTAGGACGGTCTTGGTGCTCTGCAGACAGGGATTTGCCCCTTGGGAATCCTTTGCTTTTGGTTTGTAATTCTGTCACATTTTGAGCTCTCCTCCCTGCTGTTGGGGAGGCAGAAAGATAAAAGCTACATGACAGCTAGTCATCCCTGCTAGGCCCCATGGTGAGGTGTGGTTTACAGAAGCTTAGCTGGTAAGAGGCAGAAGAAGGGATCGGAACTGTCCAAAATGGCTGAGAAGGCTTCCATGCGGGCAAGTGTCTTCACCATGACCGTGGCCCTACAAGTGGGATGGTTGGTGAGGTTAACTGGACTGCTTCCTGACTGCTCAACCTGCTTGCCTAGAGGACTCCAGGCTGGCTCTTATCTGTGTGAATTCATTGCAGGCAGGTGTGCTAGAACATGGAAGATGCAGACATTATGACTCCCAGGAGAAGACCCACATAACCAGACAGCACACACACACACACACACACACACACACAATATAGCAGTACTGACTTATTCAAATACTTGCATTCTTTCTTTGGGGACAAACTAAATTATAATTATAAAACTAGTTTTCTTTTTTGTTTTTCAAAACAGGGTTTCTCTGTGTTAACTGTCATGGTTTTCCTGGAACTCGATTTGTTGACCAAGTTGGCCTTGAACTCATTCTGCTTGCCAAGTGTTGGGGTCGGCACTACCAAGCCAATCTTTATATTTCTTTCCTTTTTTTTTTTGTATTGAGAAACACCCAGTTAACTATAGTTCCCTGCATTCTTCACAAAGGGAGGGCAGTTGTCACAGGTCATCAGACTGTGTGCATACTGGTGAATCAGGAAGAAGGGGAGAAAAGCTACTGGGGTGCTTGTCTTAGGGTTTCTATTGCTATGAAGAGACACTATGACCATGGCAACTCTTATAAAAGAAAAATATTTAATTGGAGAAGTTTACATTTTTAGAGGTTTAGTCCATCATCATCATTATGGGGCATGGTGGCATGCAGGCAGACAGAAGAAGCTGAGGGTCCTACATCTTGACCAGCAGGCAACAGGAAGTGGTCTGAGACACTGGGTGTGGCTTGAACATATATGAGACCTCAAAGCCTGCCCCCACAGTGACATAGTTCCTCCCACAAGGCCATACCCACTCCAACAAAGCCACATCTCCTAATAGTGCCACTCCCCATGAGCTTATGGGGGCCACTGACACTCAAACTACCCCAGTGCTCCTGGCCCATTTTAGAACTTCTTCAAGGTTTATCCACACCCCAGTGAGATTTCTTACTTTGGGATCCTGGGCCTTACACTAAGAGTCTAGGAGACACATTTCTTAGATGTGTGGACATATGTGTATTTCTGGGGAAAGGAAGGTGCAGAGTGTTCATGAGGGGCTCGTGCACACAACAGTGACAAGAACAAAGATTTTTTTTGAGCATGGACAGCCACAGCTGCCTAATAATCCAATGCTCTTTGAAGTGATATCTTAAAAATCATTAAAGGATGGCTGGCATATGGAGAACAAGGTCCTTGAGTTTTCTATGGTGGCCCCAAAAAGTTGAACTTTGACCTATATCTATCAGTCTTGACAAGCTTTGTGGATATGCAGATCTGTTGTGTCCCCCCCCTCCTGTAGTAGGCAGCTCAGTTGTACCCCCACTTCTGTAGTAATCATCTCTACGGTCCCCCCTTTTCTGCAGCATTAATCAGAGCAGAAATCAGCCTATGGAAAGGGGATTTCCACTAAAGCAGGCTGAGGTGGCCGGGCAGTACTTGCCAAAACAGGCTTTACAATTAAACTAATTGACAAAAGTTAGGTTCTCAAGGTCATCTCCAGATGAGATTACTGAAGCATACGATAAATGCTTGGTGCCAATGGCCCCTGGCAGAGGAATAGCATTGTACTATATTGACCAAGAGGATGCATACTTTAACTTCTAAAATGGGCCCCAGCTGTCATAAGGCGATTCCTACCTCTCCCTGGCAAACTGACAGAGTATGGCATAGCGACCACCTGATCCTACTGAAGGGGATGCCACTTTCTTTCAGGGATGCCTGATGTGCCCCTGAGAGACTTGAATTGGCCATTGAATGCCTCATTCATATGGAGCTCTGCCTACTGCTTGCCTTTCACAGGTGGGATGCTGGCATGCTCCTGGCCATTTCCTCTATACCCTATTTGGCCTTGTTCTTACAGCTTAATGCTCTGTTTCAGTGATGACAATGCCTAGTGATGCTAGCCTCATAGAAATGGCACAATAGCTATTAAGTGTGAATGGTAACTTACCTGTAATCTTCCTTTCCTCCCTCCCTCCCTCCCTTCCTCCTTTCTCCCTTCCTTCCTTTTAAAACCTTTAACTTACTTTAAAGTCCAAGTGCCCTCTTTTATCCCAAGAGGGTGTGAGAGAGCCTTGATTTCCACACTGTTTATTTGCTCAGATTTTAGCTTTCCATGGTTCCGGTGAATGAGATAAATGACCCGGAAAACTCTGCTTAGACTAGACTCACCAGGTTCTCAGCCTTGACTCAAACACTTTGCCAGTTATGGCGGAGACAGAGGCAGGTTTCCTAGGCAAGGATCAGCGAGTTTATCCTATAACGGGTGTGTTGATTTCCCACCGCGCCAACCAAACTCCTGAGATTTTCAAATAAGAAGAGAAAAGGCTTCTACAATGCCTGAGTTTGTAAGTTTTCATGTGTGGCCAGTTGGATTTCCTGGATCTGGAAGACGAAAAGAACATTTTGGCAGGAATACCTAGGGCAACCGCTTGCTCCCTTCAAGGGATCTAGGGAACAGAGGGGGAAGAGATAGGGCAGGGTCCCAGTGTTCCTCTCAGGGGCATGCCTTACATGACCAAAAACATTTTTGGCTTGGGTTCTACCTCTTAAGGATTCACCTCCTCCCAAGAGTGCCAGGGGCTGGGGCCAAACCCTTAACATGCAGACCTTGGGAGACACCCAAACCATAGCAACAGTCAAGACGTACATACTTCAGGCTCTGTGGACGTGTGGTTTCGGATGCAGATATTCATCCCAGCAGCTGCAGTATAAAAGCGGCTGTAGACAATATGTAAATGAGCGGTGGAAATTGCATGGCAATAAAATTTATTGTAGGCACTGAAATTTGAATTTCGTGTAATCTTCACATGCCGTGAAACGTACCTCTTTTTCTTCCCGTCCTTTAAAAAAGCATCTTAGATCATAGATCATGTGAAAACAGGCAGCTGGCTGGATTTGGCCAGCTCCAGGTGACCTCCAACCTCAGAGCATATGGTGCGGAGTCTTAGCTGCCAGGATAGCTGTCCATCAGGGTTTGAGTCTTTGGCCGGTTCCTGTAACCCACAGCTTCAGAACACATGGTGCGGCGTCTCAGCTGCCAGAATAGCTGTCCATCAACATTTGCTTCCTGGAACATGGTAGAGACGGACACAGAAGGGCCAGCAGGTAACTAGAGGAGATAGTTACGCATGTATGCATCTGTCCGATGGATGGAGGTTTCTTTCTTTTTTTTTTTTTTTCGAGACAGGGTTTCTCTGTGGCTTTGGTGCCTGTCCTGGAACTAGCTAGCTCTTGTAGACCAGGCTGGCCTTGAACTCACAAAGATCCACCTGCCTCTGCCTCCTGAGTGCTGGGATTAAAGGCGTGCGCCACCACTGCCTGGCTGGAGGTTTCTTTAAAATCCAAACATTCAGTTGAATCTTTCAGTGGGAATTATAGGATTGCGTGCTGCATGACAGCCCCCAGACCTCAGTGGCACACAGTGGATAAACTTTGTTTCTCTCTTGTGTGTCTACGAGTCCGTGGAGCTGGTGTGTGCCACTCGCGTTTCTCTTCTGGGTCCAAGACTGGGTGGGCAAGCTCTTCTCTGGGTAGATGCACAAGCCAGCAAAGCGAAGAGCATTTGCCCATTTCAATCCTCTGCTTGCTATGCTGCTCTGACACAGCCCGACTGCAGGTGGCTGCATATCCCGATTTAAGAAAATGGGCCAATAGTGGGGGTGGAGGAACTGGGCCCTCATATATGAAACCAGCCAAATCTCAATCTTTAAATGGATGGCAGATACCACCAGATAGCAGGACACACATGTATGAGATATTAGAGTAGGGTAACAGGAATGAGAAAACCAAGTATGGAAGGATGTACGTCTCCAGATAAAAACAGGTCGGAAGGGGCTGTCCTCTGTTGTCCGTGCAGGAATGCTGGCGCCCATGACAGAGCTTCCTCTGCCAGTTCTCTAGGGCAGAGCGGTGCTCTCTCTTCTCTCTTAGCTGGGTGACCTCACCCTGTCCATGGCTCCAGCAGTCCCTCTTGCTGCAGCCAGGACCGCGGATTTGCCCTGTCCGTCCTCCCTTAAATATTTCATAAGTTCTTCCAGTTGCCATGGAACACATTTGGGATCCAATTAGGATTTCTGAGACACCTTGTAAAAGCCTCTACCATGGTCTCTAGGTATCCGGTTGTCTTATTCCACTATCTGAAGTAACCATCTAGCCCCTGTGTGTGTGTGCGCGTGCATGTGCACATGTGTGTATGTGTACGTGTGCATGCATGTCTGTGTTTGACAACTGTTGTTTGTAGTATAGGACATCTAGAATGGGATAGGAAGAACACCTACTTTTGACTAGCTGTCTTTACCGTGTTGGAGTAGCTTATCTTTAGTTTTGAAATGAAGTAATTATGAAGAGACGAGCAGAGGAACTGAGACAAGGTCTATACTCATTGGACATGAAATAGAAGAAGAGTCAGATACTTAAAAATAAAGCCCAGATTCATGGGGCATGGTTATAATTCTGAAGCTAAGTAGCACGTTCTGTAGTAATATGCTGTAGGCAGAAGTTTCTGTCCCACACACCAATTCCCAAATAATCAACTCAGATACTCAATATTTATCACAAATGCTCAGCCAGTAGCTCAGGCTTATTACTAACTAGCTCTTACAACTTAAATAGCCCATTTCTATTTATGTATTGCCACGGGACTCGTGCCTTTACCTGTCCTCTAACATGTCTTGCTTCCTCTGTGTCTCATGACAGCTCCACTGACTCCGCCCTTCTTCCTCCCAGCATCATCAGTTTAGCTGTCCTGCCTATACTTCCTCTGTGTGGGACAATTCTGTCAATCATGTTTTAAATAAACGCTGATTGGCCAGGCAGGAAGTATAGGTGGGAAAACCAGACAGGAAGTAGAGCAAGGAGAACAAGAGAAACTGGGAAGCAGGAAGCTTCCCTGGCATTCCTGCGCAGATCTCCAACAAGGCAACATGTAGCAGCCCAGCTGAGAGAAGGTACTGGCTATGTGGCTGACAATGGGTTAATATAACTTATGGGAGCTAGTAAGAAGCCTGAGATAATGGGCCAATCAGTTAATAACCTAATGTAGACTCTCTGTGTGATTTTCTTTGGGGCTTGCTGGCTGTGGGGTACTGGGTAGGACAGTAACCCCAACGAGCCAACCCTCATGTTACACTTCCTGCCTGGCTACTGGCCAGTCAGTTCTTTATTAGCCAATGAGAGTAACATATATTCACAGTGTACAGGATGACTTCACAACAATACACTGAACTTCTTTTCTGGCTCTTGGGTTATGCGCATCCCCTAGAGCACGGAGCCCTTCAGTCTGTTAACCCCACAGTCTCTGAAGAGCAGATTTATGCTTTCTTATGAACTCTTAGTTGTAGCCAGAATAACGAGTTAAAACAGTTAGAGTGGGATCTTCAGTAGGTGTAACACTAAGGCCCTGGAGTCATCATGAATCCTTCTGGTTACACATATCTGCTCTCTAAACTTGAGCAAGTTATTTCAACTGTGACTCTCTGTGGTAATAGTGCCTGTTCCATAGAAAGACTTTTGAAGACCGAAGTGGGCATTTTACATAAAGCTCTCACTCCAGCCTCTAGCTCATAGGCTGTCCTGGGTAAATGCAGGATATTTTGTTAATAAAGTATATCCTATATCCAATTGAACTGGAGGGCTTTATGTTAAGAGAAATCAACCACACACAGAATAACACTTCATGCTCTCATATGGGAACGCTGAAAGCGTTACACAGAATAAGGTATAGGAGACTAGGAAGGGTGGAGTGAGATGGGATGGATCTTGGTACCAAATACTGATAGGCAGAGTAAGTTCCAGGGTTCTGCAGCACCGCGACCACAGCTGTCAATCAGCCTCTACATAGTTCATAAAAGGGCTCGCAGCAGAGAAGAGTTCAAAGTAATGATAAATATCTGAGGGGAAAGAAATGTTATCACTCTGACTTGGTCATTACACACTGTATATGGATCTTGAATAATTGCCCATACGTACCTACAATAATTGTGTGTCTGTTTTTAAAGTATATCCAAGGACTGGAGCGATGGCTCAGTTGGTTATACAGTTGTGAGCTCCTGAGTGTGGATCCCAGCATAAAAGGCCAAGAATAATGACACAACACCCTTAACCTCAGCACTGGGGTAGCAGAAGGGAGGTGGAGATAGGCGGAGCCCTAGAGATCACTGGCCAGCTAGCCCAGCCAATGGGTGAGCTCTAGGTTCAGGGAGAGGCTCTGTCTCTACCACAGTAGACAGTGGTAGAGAAAGATGTCTAATGTCAGCCTCTGACCTCCACAGAGACACACAGATACATATGTCCTCTCATGTACATGCACAGGCACCTGCACACACACACACACACACACACACACACACACACACACAGAATCCAAAATTAGTTTTCCTTTGCTTTAGCACCTCCAGCATGAAGGACTCCTTGTTGGAAACCTCATCCCACTAAAAGTCATCTTGAGCTTAGAATCATCTGTAATTAATGCCTGTAAGTCTTCATTCATGATAATTATATGATCCATAATTTTCTCGGCTCTATCCCCCCATTCCACCTCCTTCCCTCCCCTCACTGTGTTGTAGGCTTTATAGTTGTTTTTAATGCATTTCGTCTCGCTTAATGTCATCCCGGCTACTGATACAAGCTGAAAATACTGATGCGTTTTAAAGAGTATTTACATAAACGTATGAATTAGGAAAGCAGACGGCTCGTGGGGGTTATGCTTTTGGAAAATCAGAAGCCTTTCATCAGACAGCTTATTCCTCCAACAAATACTAAATGGCCACAGCTGGTCATTGATCCAGCAATGCTGAAACAGTACAGACTGGACTCTGCCCCGAGTCCACTCACTGATGCAAGATGACCTCAGATGACACGAAGAATAGGACTGTGGTCCTCGCGGTCATGGATCAGCAGTGAGAGCTAAGGGAGGAAGGCTGCTCTTAGAAGACCGATGAGCAGTCAGGGCGCGTGGAAACAGACGGAGCCCGTAGCAGGAGGAAGTCAGTGGAAGGAGAGCTGGGGCCGGGAACTCCTCAAGGCTGAGCCGAGCCAGCCCTACCTGTGCCAGCTAAGGCACAGTGAGGAAGTGTTTGGGATTTGCGTGGTGTTGGTTTGGTTTTGTAACTGCCTGGCTATCCCCACCCCGATCCGTGTCCCTAGAACCTCTGAGAATATTATCTTACCCAGTGAAAGCAGCCTCACTGACGTGATGAGGTGAGGTGCAGAGGAGCCCTAGAAGAGGGTCAGAGTCAGAGGAGACGAGGAGAAGCCATGAGTCCAAAGACGCAGACAGCCTCCAGAAGCCAAAAAATAAGAAAATGTGTTCTCCCGGGGAGCCGCAAGAAGAGCTATTCTCAACCTGTGGGTCGCGATCCCCTTGGGGCCATATATTAGATGTTTACATTATGATTCATAACAATGGCAAAACAATGAGATAAATTCATGATGGGGGGGGGAGTCACCGTGACTTGAGGAACTGTATCAAGGAGCCGCAGCCTTAGGAAGGTTGAGAACAGCCGTGACAGCGCTTTGATTTCAGACTGCACTCCAGAACTGTAAAGGACAGATTTATGACGTGGTCAGCTGCTAAACTGTGGGGTTTGGTTTTGTTTTTACAGTAGGAAACAGATTCTGGTTTCTAGTTCTATAGTGCAGTTGAGGGTGATGGTGGGAGATGGCTCAGTCAATTAAGCGCTGGCCTTTCAAGCTTGAGGACCCGAGGTCAGATCCCAGCACCCTCATAAAAAGCTGATTGTGGCGGTGTGTGTCTGCAACTCCAGTGCTAGCCTGGCAGACAGGCTGGGGCCTGGAGTCTCTGGCAAGGCAGTTTAGCCGAAGGGACAGGTTTTAGGTGAAGGGAGAGACCTTGCCTAAATAGAGCGGGGAAGCAATTGAGAAAGATGCCTGACATTGGCCTCTGGCCACCACTCTCTCTCTCTCTCTCTCTCTCTCTCTCTCTCTCTCTCTCTCTCTCTCTCTCTCTCACACTCACACACACACACACACACACACACTCCCTCTCACTTTCTCTCTCTCTCTCTCTCTCTCACACACACACACACACATTAATAGTTTTTAAAATGCAGTGGGGAGCTAGTAGAAGATCTTACAGGAGAGCAAAGAGATCATACTTAGTTTGTAAAAGGTTGGGCTGTTGGTGGATTGGTCTGAGGATACAGAGAAAAACAAGCAAGCGTTCAAACCAACCAACCCAAAAAAAAAAAAAAAAAAGCAGGGAGATGCTGTGGAGTAGAATTGGGAACATGTGTGGAAGTAGAAGTGAGGGGAAGCTGGGAAGAAAATTACGTTTTCTCTTTGGAATGTATTGCCACCCCTGAAATGCTTACTGAACCTTGAAACTGAGGAGCACAGGTTCCTGAAAAGAGACGATGCACAAATCCCTCCACCCCAGGCAGAGTTCACTCTCTTTCTGTAGTCTAACCTTCCATAGTCATGGCCAAAGCTCCGTGAGAGCGGTTTACAGAGAGAATTGTTTATTCTGGTTCAGAATTTCAGAGTTCTCGGCCTGTGGAGCCTGAAGTGAGGCTGTGCGCCCCAGAGGTGGGAGCATGTGAAGGGAGAGGCTGCTTGCCCCATGCAGACAGGAAATGGGAGAGCAAGGAAAGGAGCACGAGCAGCTATAACATTCAGAGACCTACTTCTTCCAGTGAGGAAGAAGTTTCTAGAACCCCATAAAATATCGCTGCCAGCTAAAGAACAATGTGTAAGCCTATGGGGGACATTTCCTATCCAAACGATAACAATCGTAGTGCGTTGATACCCCTATCACTGAGAGACCCCTCCATCCATGTGGCCCTTCCTTCTTACCGGTGTCCTGGCCTTGTTTTTCATTACCTCCTCAGTAGGGACTGAGTGAATTAAAAGTCTAAACCAGGCCTGGTCTGTTTGATGACTAAAGAGTCCTAGGGAAAGCGATGGAGATTAATTTGTGCCCCAAATGTGTTCAGTTATTTAGTGCTTTTTCAGGAAGCTAAATGGATTCTGTGAATTTTAATTGATGTTTAACTTTTAATTGTGTTCATGTGGGGTGGCCAGTTGGAACGGCGCCTAATAAGACTGATGAGGCTCCACGCATTTGCATGCGGCTTGCATTAGCAGGGCAGCCAGGGAGAGGCTCCAAGCAAGAGGGGGAAAACTGCAAGGAGAGGAGCAGACAAAACACGCCAATTTAGGGGGAAATGAAAAATTGTCAATCTTGCTTTCTATTCATATTAAATAAGTATAGGTTTGCTATTATTCTTCCCTCACTGGTATTTCTTATTTAATTTTTTGAGCAAAAAACAAAAGTGTGTGTGTGTATGTGTGTGTGTGTATTTTTTTTTTAGAGGTGTTGCCTTGTTTGCAGTGGAAAGAATTCTAATTTTGCTGGAGTTTGGGGTTCAGGTTGCTGGCCAGCCCCACAAATGCTATTTCACTGGACATCTGTCCCCTGTGACGTGCATGGGTATAAGTGCTGAACCAGGGATGGTGGTGTAGTAATTAAGATGCTTTTTGGCTAAACCATTGCTTTAAGGAACATTTTGTTTTGCCTAAGAAGTGAAGTGGGCCCCAGGCACAGTATACAAGCTTCTGACCTCTCTGTGTTTCTCAGGGCTCTGCTCTCCTGTGTTTGGTAGCCGCATTTGCAGGACAAAGCAAGAATGGCCACAGCAATTCCAGCTATCACATCCAGATTTGATAATACCCAAAGGGACAGAGAAGGGTTATCTCTTCTACTAGCCTGAAAGAGGTCATCTTTCCTGGGAGCCCTCCCAGAGATTCAGCTCAGACACTATCCACTAGCACGGGCTCACACAGCATCACATCCCCTGGGACTGGCTCACATTCTGTCCCCAGGATTAGGTCACACACCATCCCCTGGGATTGGAGCGCATGGCATTCACTGGAATTGGGTCAGATGCCATCTACTGAGACTGGCCCACATTCCATTCACTGGGATTGTATCACACACCCATTTATCAACCATTTGAGGAAATGGAGTTACCATGATTGCCTCAGACCAAGGAAGATTTAGCAAACTACAGCTAACACCTGTTTGTACAAATCCTTTTGACATAATCCACACCGCCATTAAATTGTACTGCCCTAGAAGAGCTGAAAAAGTTGTGACAGAGATATGGGCTGATCCATAAAGCCTGCATTTCCTGTCTGCCCACTGACAAAGTCAGCGCTTGGAGCAGTCACCCACGTGTGGTCATTAGAAGGGCAACAAAGTAGCCACTTTAGCTCCTGAAGTGGTGTAGAATGCGATCTTGTTTATCAGCTGGTCTACTCTGAAGATTGGTATTTTAATATATTCAAGTAGCTGTGAATGCTGTGGCATTTGACACTCAAGGGAAGGATGTCCTAGAAACACTTGTAATTGGGAGAAACTGTCTTTGGTATACATTTGGAAGAAAAAAAGAAAACCTCTCCACTCGTTTATTAAGCTGCATTCCAAAGAAATTATAGAAGGGTTTATAAAACAGAGAAACCTAAGCACTTCTTAGTCTCGGGAAAACAGAATAGTACGCTTGAAAAGTGATTCTTTCAGGCTACGGAACTGCTCAGAAGGCCCACAAGCAGTCCCGCAGAAGGTGGCCTCTCCACTCTTTGTTTCCCTGCCCCTTTGGTCTATGGCAGTTGATGTCAAAACCAAAAGCAACAGAACAAACCATGTTCATTCCTTTGGGTTTTTAGGTTTTCTGTTGCTCTGTTCTGTTCCATTTGGTCCTGCTGGATAGCCCAGGCTGGCCTCATCCTCCTGCCACTGCTTCTGCCTCCTGGATTACAGGTCTACCCCGACATGCTCAGCTAATGTTAAAGAGATTAACGAAAAGGCAACGAGAGTGGACCAGGGCACAATTCCACAGTGCGGTAAGGTCTGGCCTGCAGCCGGTGGTGTG
>JAQHUG010000011.1:3461438-3477083 GCA_028555095.1 Dicrostonyx torquatus
TATACAACTAAGCTTAACAGTAGCCATAGTGCAATCCAATGTATAGGTTTAAAAGAACAGGCATGACTGTTAATACTCACAGTGAGAGACACACAGCTTTGTAGAAGTTAGCGTGGAAAAAACAGTTCCATTGGTGCTATAACAGCATCTGTTACTCACAGACAAGTGGGAGTGACCATTGGACCATCTGAGGGTAGCTGGAGACAATTAAACTAGAGATAACGGCAGGGCAGAGAGGGCAGGTGGGTTAGGAGGTCAGGGGGCAGAGGGAATGTGCACACAGGGGTGGCTTGTGGCTAGCTTTTGGGCATCCAGGCCCTCCTCACAGAGACCCTTTAAGATTTAAAAAAAAAAAAAAAAAAGCCGGGCTAGAGAGATGGCTTGGTGGCTAAAAACATCAGCTGCTCTTCCAGAGGCCTCAGGTTCAATTCCCAGCTCCAACAGGGTGGCTCACAGTCATCCATAATTTGAATTCTGGAGGATTCTGTGGTTTTTTTTTTTCTGCCCTCCATGGGCACCAGGCATGTGCGTGGTGCAAAGACATAAGAAGCTGGCAAAACATTCATGCACATAAATAATTTAAAAATTACCAAAAGCAATAGCCAAAGGGCTGGTGGGAACTAGATAGAGGGGCCAGGTTGGATGCCAATACCTCCCGACAAGTGAAGTGAGCCCAAACATTCTCGTCTAAACATGTTCATCAGTGTAAGGCATGGGTTATATGGCGAAATACGTACTAGGACTAAAGGTATCTCTCTGAGTTCTGCCAGAACACACCACCCTCCTTTTGTGTGTGTGTGCCTGGATGGCTTACCTGACATTTTCGAGATTTTTTTTTTTTTTTTGGCATCTGTTCAATGAGAATAATAAAAGCGCCGGCTTCACGGGACTGCTGAATGGATCAGATGTGGTTTGTGGAGCACCGAGCATGTCCCCTGCACTGCGTGGTAGGACCCTCTGCTGCAGGGGATGGATCGACTTGGAGCGGCAGGATGAGCCGCAGACTGTATTTCACTTTTAGAAGGAACTCCCTCCTGCAGCCTCTTGGGACCTTGACGTCATGACGTTAAATGAATCACTTCAAAACAATAATAATAATAATAATAATAATAACAATAACAATAATAGTACTGTATAAAAACGTACCTGCACTGCTGAGCCAGAACCTGTGTGGTTTCAAAGCTCTCCAGATGATTCCGCTGTGCTGCCCGCATGGAGAACTGTCAACAGCAAAGCAGTCCCCGTGTGGCCATCCAGGGCCTGACTCGGGTTTCCACCTGACTGGAGACAGCTGAGAGAAGCGGCAGACGGGGGATTGATAGCCACCTATGAGCTCGAGAGGGCACAGCCTTGAGAGCGCCCAAGTCCCGTCACCAACGCTGTACGCTGTACGTCTGCTTCAGGAGAACTGCTGCATGCCGTGAGGGAAGGGCTGTCGTGCTGAGCTCAGAGCCAGTCCTGGCTCACCTGTAGGGGCATCTCCTGGGCAGGAAGGATCTGGAAGAGGGGAGAGACATCTCCCCAGGACTTTGGACTGAACTGAAGAATGGCAGTGTTAAAAATAGCCAGCAGTGTCCAGACATTTCCGTGTGCTGGAAAAGATCACAGGCCTGGGACAATTGCCATGAATCACCAGTCTGGGGACGACATGATGTAAGAAGGGTAAAATCCAAGACAATTCAAGCTCATGCAGTAGAACGTAGCCAAGAGATGAAATTTACTTATTTTATTATGCATATGAGTGTATGTCTGTGCACTACATGTGTGTCTAGTGCCTGTGGAGGTCAGAAGGTGGCATTAGATTCCCTGGCGCTGGAGTTCCAGATACCTGTGAGCTTCCAAGTGGCTTTGGGAAGTGAACCCAGGTCCTCTGGGAGAGCAACCAGTGCTCTTAGCCCCTGAGCCATCTCTCCAGCCTCCGGAGATGGGTTTTAATAAACCTCCTTTTAGTTTTAAGGCCAAAAGGTAGAAAGAAGGCTGACAGATCAGGGCACGTTTGTCAAGGGCAGTTGAAAACCACATTCACCCTGGGACAGGGGCTTGTTTTGTTTTGCTTTGCTTGCCTTTGGGATAGGGTCTTGTTCTTGCTCCAGATCCTCCTGCCTCTGTTTCCCCAGTGCTGGATTATAGGTGTATGCCATCACATGAGCCCCAAAACTCAGTAAAAGCTAAGCAGGAGCAGAAACTGTGTCCTCTGGGCAGCAGACCTGGAGATACCACACCCAGGGCAAGCTGGAGAGCTGAACAGAACAGAAGCCATCTTAACATGCTTGAAACCTGTAAAACAAAGTTTAGAGCCTCATGAGAAATCAAATCAGTGGGTGGTATCAAGTCCAACCAGCCGATTAAAGTACTGTGGATTGTAGAGTTTCTAAGGAAACGTGAAGAAGCTGGGATTGTTATGATGCCTTTTCTAAACTTTGAACTGATAGAGACGACAACTGTGTATATTTATGGGATAGGATGGTTACTGGTGAAATGATTAGATCAATATAATTGATATAACCCTTTATCTCACATATTTTTGTCATTTTTGGGACAAATATCCTTTTTGGAAGAATATTTAAATGCTATCCTTTTTAAATTTGTATGTATGTATATGGGTGTGTTGCTTGCATGTAAGTATGTACAAAGCGTGTGTGTGTGTGTGTGTGTGTGTGTGTGTGCCTGGTGTCCATGGAAGAGAAGAGGGCATTGGATACCCTGGAATTGGAGTTACAGATGCTCGTGAGCCACTGTGGTGGTGCTGAGAATCAAACTCTGGTCTCTGATCTCTGAAAGAGCAACAAGCACCTTTGTTTGTTTGTTTGTTTTGTGAGACAGGGTATTGCTATGTAACTATGGCTTTCCTGAAACTCACTCTGTAGACCAGGCTGGCCTCGAACTCACAGAGACCCTCCTCCTTCTGTCTCCCAAGTGCTTGGATTAAAGGCATGCATTATCATGCCCTGTTGTGGAATACTAACGAGGCAAAGATGTGTTACATTTGTTTATTCTGCAGAATATGACTTCAGCTGTCTAAAGGTGAATTACTTTTGTTTATGCTGCATCTGTTTCCCCTTGCCTGCCTAAGGTGCCTGATTGGTCTAATAAAGTGCTGAACAGCCAATAGCTAGCCAGGAGAAGGAGCTAGCCTAGAGAAAGGATAGGCAGGGCTGGCGGGCAGAGAGAATAAATAGGAAGAGAAATCTAGGCTGGAGAGAAGGAAGAGAGGAACGAGAGAAGGAGGAGGAGAGAACGAAGGATACGCCCAGTGCAAGAAGCCAGGCAGATGCCAACTAGACACATGAGAAGCAGAGAAAGTAAGATTTACAGAAGAAAGACAGCAAACCCCGATGCAAATGGTAGATAAAGAGAAACAGGTTAATTTAAGTTAAAAGAGGTGGCCAGAAAAGGGCTAAGCGAAGGCATTCAAAATTAATAAGTCCCTGTGTCCATTTGGGGGCTAGTTGATTGGTGGTCCCAAGGAAAAAGCCTGGTACAGTGCCCAGCTCAAGAAGTACCCTTAACTTCTGAGCCACGTCTCTAACCCCAAACGCTGTTCTTCATGCAATTTAAAAATAGATGCTATTAATTACAGCCACAGTCCCGTGTAATTCCTCACCAAAGGTTATTCCTCTTATCTCACTGATTCTCTGTGCCCTTTGATTGGCGTTTCTTTGTTTCTAGCTACTCTCCCAACTGTTGGTAACCGCCCTTCTATTCTCTATTTCTAGGGGTTTGACATATGGTGACATGGTTCTTTGTTTCATGTTACAAGCAGGGGCAGGGAAAGATGATAAATATTTGAACAACCGAGTGCTGCGTGTTTGCATAGCCAACCAAAAGTGTCAAACATTTGTGCAAATACAGACTGTGGTTTTTAGTGCAGGTGGAATGGCTCGTTCTTATGTTTGGGTTTTCTACCTTTAAGATCTTTTCAATCATTTTCTAAATGACTCCACAAATGTTTGCGGTGTCTGCCGAGTCTGAGGCATCAGCCTGTGCTTGAAGAGTTGAAAACATCTTCTCTCCTAAATTTGAACAAATTAGTAACGGATGGCAGTGTCTTATCAGAGGAAAAGCAAGTATAGAGGCCGGCCGTGGAATGTCATCTGTCACCTCCCTCACACGCCCCCTTGCATCTTCCTGAAGGGTCCATTGCTATGGAAGGACCCATGTTTAGGGAAGACCAGCTGTGCCTGGATGAGAGGCTAGGCTGAGCGCGTTCATACAGTGTATTCCTCTGTCATCGTCCATTCAAAGGTAGCCAGACAACTCACCCTAGCCCCACCAGGAGCAGCTGGGTTATAGATGGATTTTCCTTCTTCAGTGTGAGGAAGACACTCATGATTCTAGGGCCTGTAGGTAATGGCTGTTACACACCCATGATGAGGCTTGATACCGAGAAAGTCCAATCCGAGAGATGGAGAAAATCAGGTTTTTGGTGACGCCGTTCATTTCCTGTATCACGCCTTGCCTGCAGCCCAGACCTCTTTTAAATTTTCTGCATCTACTCAGAAAGCTCAATTTAGATCTTTGACTTAGAACCGAAGATCCCTACCTGACCAGAACAGTGGCTATTTCTGCGTGGCGAGATTATGTGGTCCAGTTGATGCTTATTTAATTAGATTTGCCAAGTAATCTATGGCTCGGGTCATATTTGTAATGAGAACAAACAGGAGAGTCCATTGACATGTGAGCACAGTGCCCACAGCAATCCTCTGGGAAGGCAGATGTCTGTAACCAGAGCTGGATCAGGCAAGATACACAGCCCGGTGACACTGTGAGATGTCACTGATGGCCTTGGTAGTGCCATCTGCATTACTGTCCTGCTGGAAACTCTCCAGTTCTGTAACTTCTTAAACCGTTTTATATATTAATGCACTCTTGTCTCGCTGCCTTCTGGGGGGCAGGGGACCCCATCTTGTGGCTGCTACACTGTCTACCCTCGTTGCTCTGCTGATCCTAAGTAGTGGAGGATCCAGCGTTCTGCTCTCAGCCGTGGGATTCTGCCTTCCTCTGCCTTACTAAATGAAGACAAGCATCTGCAGTCCATGTTAAATTAGTAAATATGTAACATTTTAAATGTAACAAACATACTAGAAGGATGTCATAAGAAATAAGGCCCCATTAGCTAGTGGCTAATGAATCTTGTCTGAATGAATCATGATTTAACAACCTATAAAACAAAACCACGAAAGGAAACTCACTCTGGATTGAGGCTGCCCCTATAAGCAGACTCCCTTCTTAAATAACAGCACCACAGCTTAGCAGGTAAACACACTGGAAGGTCAAACTTTGGAGTATATTTAGTAACAAATAGATTGGCCCCAGCCAACCACACCAGCCAAGTTTCAGCCAGTCACAGGCTATGGGCTGATCGGGCCATGCCCGCACAAACAGTGCCAGGCTCCTGGCAGCGCGGTGTTTCTGGACTTGGTTTGGCTCTCTGTCTGTAACTGTTCCCAGCCCCATCCTGTGGGGCAGAGTTCCCCTGGACCGTTTCTGGCTCTGGGTACTGTCCAACTTACAAATCACTCTTTACTCAGGAAAACTCACATTCACTTTGTCTGAAGTGTGTGTGTGTGTGTGTGTGTGTGTGTGTGTGAGAGAGAGAGAGAGAGAGAGAGAGAGAGAGAGAGAGAGAGAGAGAGAGAGAGGTTGAACCATTTGGAAATTTAAGTATTAGACACCATCTTGGAAACATTAATGTCCAGTTATTGTTGCTTTTATATAATAGTGGTGTTATTTTCATGTTTTTAAATTGTCCTTTTTAGCAATACATATTTGTATTAACTCATTCATCTCGACTGTCAATGGGACAGGATTCAGACCCATCACGGAAACAAACCACGGGCATATCTGTGAGAGAGTTTCTAGATTCAGTTAATGAGGTAGGAAGACACTCTTCTAAAGGTGGGCAGCACCATTCCGCGGGCTGGATTCTTGGACAGAATGAAAAGAAGAAAGGGGGCTGGGCAGCCGCAGCCATCTGTCCCAATGGAATATGACCGGCTATGCCCAGCCCCTGTGGTAACTTTCCCCACGATGATCGACCACACCTCGGAACTGTTAGCCCAAAGCAAGCCTTCTTGAATTGCTCTTGTTGGGTGTTTTTTTGCAGCAATGAAGAGAAATTGGCGTTAGGATCTACTCTTCGATTGGACGCGGAGCCATGGATTAAGGGAGTGATTGCAAAGCTGAGGTAGAATTGGCTCTGATTGAGAACGGCCGAGCAAAAGCGGTGACTGTGGCCTTTCCAGCTCTCAGAACTACAGGACACACTATTCTAAACTAAAATTATCCCTTATCTTCCTGTGGGAGTCATGATAAACGATTTGATAAACATGTCCAGGGGAGAAAATTGTAGAAATTACAGAGAGAATTGAGGCAGTGACAAGGCTGGGTTTGTTGAAATATACAGACTGACTGTTCCCATTGTCTGTAAGTCTCTTCACAGGGGTGGGGTGCTTTTTATACCACAGACACTTTTCCATTGAATTTGATTTAGAAGCAATTGATAGATTTTTTTTGTTTGTTTGTTTCTTCTCACAAAGAACAGAATCTCTGTGGAATCTCTCCACCTACAAATCTCTTGCTCCGGTAATAATATACCTTCTGTGCTGCATGGGTGTTTGTGCCAGGTGCCGGCATTGGGAACCTGGCCCTTCTGGTTTTCGGCCAGATCGTTAATTCCAAGTCTTGGTGTTGCTTGTTCACCCGACTATAATTCTTTCTCCGCCTCTGATCATCTCCCTGTCTGAAACATCCACTCTTGGTCTTTTGTCTTTGTCTATTGGGGTTATGCACATACATGTATGTATGTGCACATATGTGTTCATGTATGTGTGTGGTGCGTGTGCAGAAGCTGGAGATCAGTGTTCTGTGTCTCCATCACTCTCCACTTCTTTGAGGTCTTTCACTGAACCTGAAGCTATTGACGAAAGCGGCAGGCCATCAAGACCCCTGGGACCGGCCTAGCTCCACCTCGCCAGCATGGGAATCAGAGGAGTGTGCCACTGTGCCTGGGCTTTTATGGAGGTTTTGGGGATCAAATTCAGGTCTTTGTGTTTGCTTATGTGTCACACACTTTACTCACAGAGTCCCTACTGGCCTTACTCTTGGTCTGTTTTCTGCTGCTTATATCTGAGCAACACAGGTTGGGTAATTTATTTTTAAATATTTTTTAAATGTTTAAAACATTGAACCAGGTGATGGTGGTGCAGGCCTTTATTCCCAGTACTTTGGAGGCAGAGGCAGCTGGATCTCTATGAGTTCGAGGCTACCAGGGTCGACAGAATGAGTTCCAGGACTGTTTCACAAAGAAACCCTGTATTGAAAAATCAAAAAAAAAATCATTTAGGATCTGGAGAAATGTCTCAGTGGTTAAAGAGCCATGGTTGCTCTACCAAAGGACCTGGGTTCAATTCCCAACACCCACATGATAGCTCATAACTGTCTGTAAGTCCAGTTCCTGGGGATCCAACCCAGACATACATGTAGGCAAAACACCAATGCTCATAAAGTAAAAATAAATTATTTTTAAAAAGAATATTTTTTAAAAAATGGTTCTGAAGGTTGAAATAGCCGGAGTCATTGGTGGGGTGGGGCACACATGGTGAGAGCCCCCTTGCTGATGGGGACTCCGCAGTGCCCTGAGCTATGGAGAGCTGGAGGAAGCAGCTCTCAGCAAGCCATGACATCAGCCTGTGGATTTATCCATCCAGGAGGACAGGGTCCGCTCAGCGGCCCTACCTCTTAATCCTTCAGGTTGAGCATTAAATTTCAATGTGACATCCTCATGGGGACATTCAGACTATATGACAGATGGTCACCTCCTCCTTAGGACCCCCCCCCCAGACCGCAACTGTACAACCTGCTGGAAACTCAGCATCCTCCCTTGTATGCTTTGAGGGGTCAAACATTTGTGAGACCAGAAAAGGCGTCGAAGTCTTATTGCTTTCTGTGGGTTTTGTATAAAGCCCGTTCTTAGTTTCTAAACCACGATAGTAGGAGGAAGCCTGTGAGCAGGCTCTGTTTGGCTTTAGATGGAGTGAGTGGGTGTGGGCAGCCTTAGGTCCAAGGCGGTGCTTTCTCTTCTCATGCTGGGAAACTGACAGGTTAGCTTCAGTGAATCTTCAGTGTCTGTTGCTGCTCATTTCTTCTTTATCCTATGGGAAGAAGAAGGGTATCTAAGTTTAGGATCCCGTTTTCTCTTCCTTTTGATCCTTAGGGAACACAACAAGCACCACACATTCCGCGACATATTTTCAAAGTGTTTTTAAACATTACCAATGTTATTTCACCCGCTTACCTAATACTTTGGCCGCATTTGCCCTGGGCCTGGTTTCATATCAGGGTGGGCGGGATCCGGTAATACAAGAAGATCGGTTTTCAGGGTTGCTCTGGTGGAAATGGAGGCTGGACATTGAAGAAGGGTGGATTTATGATTAGCAAGGTAAGCATTTGTTAAATGGGCTTGCTTTGTGTATAGATCCATAATGACGGGAACCGTGTTCTGATTCATTGCCGTGTGTTGAGTGCCTGTCTGAAAGTCTTATCAAATACTCCATTTGTTATTCTCGATGAACTTAGGAATGTGTGTTCCTTCTCTTTTCTAGACGGAAACAAAGCACAGAGAGGTTAAATTATATGTCCAAAATCATATATCTAGACTTAACTTAAAGTTAAGTGAGTTTAAGCACAGGTAGTCAACTCTAAAATCTGTGTTCATTACAGAATCGTTACTAAGGAATTGTTGGCTCTTTGTTATTGTATCAATGGCTTCCAATGTAAAGAAAACTATGGAAGGTTGATGACTGTTTACCGCCATCTTCCCTGGCTGTGAAACATGTTGGCATTTCTAACAGATACAATAAGATAGTGCAGCTGGCTGGCTACCTTGCTCCATGCAGCTGCTATGGCAAATACCTTTTTGAGACCGAGTTTCTCCGGGTAGCCCTGGCTATCCTGAACTATCTACAGAACTAGCTCTGTAGACCAGGCTGGCCTCGAACTCACAGAGATCTGTCTGCCTCTGCCTCCCGAGTGCTGAGATTAAAGGTGTGCGCCACCCCCACCGTATGACTTATGGCAAATATCTTAGCTGAGCTGACTGATAAACCATAGACATGTGTCTCGTTTTCTTCTGGAGGCTGGGAGTCTAAGATCAAGTTACAGATGAGTTTGACCCTTTCATGCAGCATCCTCACATGGCAGAGGTGGGGGTGAGCACTGTGAACTCGGACGATGGAAAGACAGATAAAGGACCAGGGAGCTTTCTGAAATTGATGGACTGGGCACTGGTCCCCTTCACAAGGGTGGAGTCCTTGTGTGTAAATCACTTCCTCAAGGAATTGCCCTGTCGAGGTTTAAATTTCAGCGTGGAGTTTGGGGCGACATGGGCCTTTAAACCATTTCAGAGACAGCGACTTTCTAAACTTAAAGAAAATTGATCAGTTTGCTGTCTGCTAACTTTCTGGGATGAAGTTGACCTTAGTGGGTCGAGAGCCCTATGGGATGAGTCCCACTCTGTCACTTGCAGAGTTCATTTGTTGGTGACAATAAAGCCACTGTGCTGTTGGCTTAATTTTATCTACCCACCATGTAGTGTAATGTTGAGAGTGTTTCTTCAATATGCATGTATCTATGATACACATACATGCATACACACTCCGCCTAATGAGGAAAATTGCAGTCCTTATGCTAGTTCTCTGTAACCTGTGTTCACCGGCTCTAAATTCTCTTAGCTAGGAACTACATGTTACTCCAAGCTCAGCCGTGGACCACTCAGCTCAGACTCACAGCCCTATGCCAGCTCCTCACCCCGGTACAGAAAGCTGCCATGTATGTCACCTGTGTCAAGCTCTTCCTCATCACACCATTTCAAACCATTCTGATTTGCTCTAAAAAGTCTCTGGACAGAAGGATGCAGGCACCTGTCGTGGCTTTTCATCTCGTTCTCTTGGATGACAGGCAAATCTGAGAGGTGTGGTGTGAAGCAGGACAAAGATGTTCTCCTAGTCCTGAAGACACAATGGGTCACTCTTTGGGGACTTGCTTCCCAGTCTTCCCAAACTTAGAGGCCCTTAGCAAGGTTGTTTAATCTGGAACCATCTGTATACTTTGTTTGTTTGTTTTGAGGTGGTCTCTCTATGTGGCCCTGGCTATCCTGAAACTTACTATGAAGACCAGGCTAGTCTTGAACTCACAGAAATCCACCTGCCTCTGCCTCCCATGCCCAACTGCCATCCATATAAATCTGAAATCCCTCCAAATGAAAAGAACCACACATTCCTCTAAACTGTAAGAATGATGTCTTGTTCATTCCGAATATATTTAAACCGGAGAGCCCACAGGTTTTCATATTGAATTCTTTTAAATACTGAAATTAATCCTCTTTCTTTTGGGCAACTGCCATGAAGACAGGTATTGTTCGTTTCAGCCAGTGCTTGCTAAGCATTGCCTAGGGTAGGTAGGCCTTGGGTGGGACCAGACACCCAAAAGCCACCCAAAGCCTTAGCCCCTATCACAACAGCATGACTGGGAAATCTCTTGGGCATCACCTCTTCTGTTCAACTGTTTTCGGGCTTGGTGCTTTTTAGGGAACTCTGAGACCATCTAGCTTGTTTGCTGGGGTGGGTGGACTAGTGAGAAGTCTGAGGCCTGGAAAGATAAAAACATATGGCCCTGGGTGTTCATTAGGGACTGCATCAAAACCAGACCTGTGTTCTCTGGGAGAAAACAAGTACGGCCTGTCCAGCTCACTCCCCGCCACCTACACGTAGAGGTCAACTTCAGAAGGCTGCCTTGTGACTGCTCACACCCTATAAGGGAGATAGCTGTGTGGTGCAGGGGGATGAGTTTCCATGGGATGAAACATCTTCTAAAGGTAACGTTAATTTGCGGTGACTCGTAGCTTGCTGGAAACATCAGCACTGCCATGCTTAGGCTGCACATTTGAAAGCCGGGAAGGGATAGCGGACTCCCCCAGCAGCAGCTGTCGCTGTGTGGGTGGTCTTGGCCAGGACTGCCTTAGGTCACCCTGTGTTCCTGTGTTTGCCGTTTCACCACCAGAGCACACCATGGCCGCTGCGTGTCACCCGGATTTATGGCAGAAGCCATCTGACACTCGGATAATCGGACTGTCAGAGAAGAAGGACCATTTCGTAGCGTCATTTCTCTTCCATCTGCATTGGGTCTGAAGCGCTGAATGCCTCTTGCCATCCGTGTGCTAGTGGGACAAGGGGATATAAAATAACGACCTCCAGAAACTGAAGTTTGTTTGGAAGCAGGACTCAGTACTTCTAGAACCCAGCCGATCAGGCCAGCAGCTCTGAGGTTCTGGAAGAAATGATAGGTTGTGAGATTGCTCAGTAGCATGCAAATGCTAGGTCACCTCTGTCCCTGGGAAGAATAATTCCCAGCCTTCTGCAGCTCTCACCCTTGCTGACTTCTGACAGTGGTTTTCAAAAGTGGTTGTGATAGTCTCCATCCCTCGCTTACTTGGGGAAGAGGGAGTGCTGGTTGCTTATGTCTGGACCCCTCTCCTGAGATGTGCCTTTTCCATGGGCCAGTAGTTCTAAAAGGAAAGAAAAGAAGAGCCCTGATGGGACTGGAGAGATGGCTCAGTGGTTAAGAGCACTGACTGCTCTTCCAGAGGTCCTCAGTTCAATTCCCAGCAACCACATGGTGGCTCACAACCATCTGTAATGAGATCTGGCACTCTCCTCTGGCATGCGAGCATACATGGAGGCATAATGTTGTATACATAATACATAAATAAATCTTTTAAAAAAAACAAAAAAAGAAGAGTCCTGACCCGCCAATGCATTGAACATGTCAAAGATACATACAATAGATACAACATTTGAAAGATATTAAGTGGGATCCCTTATCCAATCCTATTAACACCTTGATGTAATGCTATGCGCATTTATGAATCTGGATACACTCTCTTTAATTATCTTTCTATTGGCACATATGATAATATACTGTATTATTCATTCTGCATGTACCTAGAGACTGATTCCCTCCAGAAGTGGCTATGCTACCCAGACTTGGCATATCAGTGCCCAGCTACCAATGGCCAAGGCTGATTACCTCCTCTCCCTGGACCCTCCACTAACCCCTTTTAAGATTCTTGTTGCTTCTCACTCAGGATATACCCTTTTATAAAAATCATTGAGGCCACAGAAAAAAGCTCATTCTGATTTATTAGCTCTGAGGAGGGGGCTGAAATTTCTCATTTCCAACATATTTTCAGATGGTCCCCAAGCTAACTGTGCTTTGAAGCAAGGGGCACTAGTGAGGAGCCAGCAACATCTCCAGGTTCCTTCTAGTCGAATTGTCCTGGGATGTCATACAAACACTAAAAACTGTGCTGTCAATTCTAGTTTGTCTCCACTGTACAAAGCAAAGAGAAGCAACGTCTTTATGAACACATTTATTAGAGAAAGTATAAAATATCTGTTGGGGGAGGCTGCTTGTTTCCTGGCCACCCAGGCTAATAAAATAATCACACAAAAAAATCTGTATTATTTGCAATACTGTTTGGCCAATAGCTTAATCATATTTCTGGCTAACTCTTATATCCTAAACTAACCCATCTCCATTAATCTGTGTGTCACCACAAGATCATGGCCTACCTGCAAAGTACGGGCAGGCTCCAGCACAGGGGTCCGTGCTGGTGGCAGCTACATGGCTTCTCACTGACTCCGCCTTCTTTCTCCCAGCATTCAGTTTAGTGTCCCCCACCACCACCTAGCTCTGCTCTGCCCTATCACAGGCCAAGACAGCTTCTTTATTCATTAACCAATAAAAGCAACAGATACATAGAGGGACTTCCCACTTATCTTCCCAAATATCTATTCACTTTTAGAAACAGTTCTGTTCCTTGCCTTGATAGGTTGTGAGAAGAAACCTGTACAGAAGTGGCCCCCAAACATTGCACTATAGGCTGGGGATGTGGATAAGTAGATAGAGTGCTTGCCTAGGATGAACAACACCCCAAATTCCATTACTATATAAACCAACTGTGTCGGTCCATGCCTGCAATCCCAGCACTCAGGATCTAGGGGCAGGATGTTCAGGAGTTCAAGTTCATCCGCAGCTATATAGTGAGTTTAAAGCCAGTGGAAGACAGGAAAGCCTGTCTTGGGAAAACAAACAGATAAACAAACAAAAAGTAGAATCAAACATTTGACCAGTGTTGTCAAGAACGTTCCTTTTTCTTCGAGAGACTCACAGCTCTCTGTTGTCTTTCTGGAAATCATCACCCAGCATGCACTGTGTCTGTCCAGCCAGTGGCTTTGGATGAGGAACAAGTTTGCCCCTGGCAGACAATAAGCTGGTGTAGCTAATTATCCTTTCAGCGTTGGGTGGCGTGGTGGCCATACTGGGGACAGTATGCTATTTTCTCGGGAATAGTAAAAATAAGGAAGTTTCTTTTGTGGCCAACTACTCTTTTGGTTTTCTTTTGAAGTGAATTCTTTCCTTACCCTTTCTCAGAACTCATACCTCAGCCTAAGACTAGTCTGACCGACATTAAAGAGTTTCTTTGCTCCCTCTCATTCAGATCAGGCATTGAATGGGCTTCCTCAAACTCCAGTATCTTTTATTGAATCAGAAAAAAATGATTTCTTCTGTGAAGCAATTTCATGCCTTGTTATCTCCAATATGTCTGTAAAAGTGAAGGTTACACGGTCTTACCTGACAGTATCTATTATTGCAAAGATGGAAAAATGAAATTTTGATGAAAGACTCACTAAGCCCATGACATCATCCATTTGGAGTCCCATGCCTTGAGGAGCATTGTGGGGCATGATAAGGGTATTTGTATTAAAGCCATGCAAGAAAACTTGTGACCTCATGCATCACTTGTTTCAATATGTCAATAGTATAAATGAGTCACAAATGATTACAAGTTTCACTATTATTAGAAGGAAATAACAAAGGTACGGCTAGCTGACTTTTCTTTGGCATTTTCATGCACGGTCCTACTGTATTTTATATATGTGACTTCTAACAAAAAGCTGGTCTAAAGAATCCTGCAGAACCCTTATCTGTCACTTCCTCCTCTTATTGTTAGGGTTAGGATACAGCCTTAAGACTTAATAATTTAAAACATAGTTATTTCTTCGAGGCTGTACAGAGGGTCAGTGGTTAGGAGTACGTATTGCTCTTGCTGAGAACTTTGGTTCAGTTCTCAGCGCCCACAAGGTGATTCCTAACAATCCCTAAGTCCAGCACGAGGGGATCTGACGACCCCTTCTGGCCTCTGTGGGCACTGCATGCATGTAGTACTCTGCTACATAGTCGCACAAAACACCCATACACATAAAATAAACAAATCTAAAGCATCTCCTCTATAAGTGTGGGTCCACATTTGCTTTTTAAGAGTTATATGATCCAACCCATTGGAATTAGCTTAAGAAAGAAGACACTGAGGCCCTCTCCTCACTCTTTCCAAACAGCAGCACTCAGTGGCAGAAGGACCCTTGGATGACACCCAAGCTGGCCGTCACAGACAGACAAATTGCATCTTGAAGTCAGAATGGATCTGTTGTGGCACTGGCCACTTTTATCCATTAGCAATGGAAATAGCTCCAGGCTGCAGGTTTGAGGGTTGTCATTTGGCCAATAATATTTTCCCAACAAGTCTTATTGAGTTCCTGCTGCTGGTAAATGTTGAGTCTGTAACAAACCCCATGTACTGAGCTAAGGCTTCATAGAGGTAACTTAAGTGAGCCATTTAATTTCTTTGGACTTGAAAAAAATGGAGCTCATTCTTAATCTCCTAGGATTGCTGTTACAATCAGGTATGTTGAAAAAACCTGAGATGTTAATTCCTGAGTTCTTTAGGTCAGTATGGTCACGCAGCCTTGAATTTTCTAACGTCAGCCCATTTGCATGGGGTCTGCTGTCATATGCTTCCCCTGAAGTGACCCCCTCCTTTGCCTTTGTCTTATTGTGACAGTTGCCTTGTCCTCTCCAGAGAAGATCACATTTTCCTGATCGCTCAACAATGCCAGTTTCTTTCCCTCTTGACCAAGTACTCTCTAAAGGAGGGGCTGAGAAAGAACTGGCGGGTGTTCAATAGGAACTTAGAAGGAAGAGAATGACGATTGATCAAAGATACTGGGGGGTGGAGTAATTTTTCTGCATTAAATAGCACAAATCAGCTACTTAAAATAACGGCACAGAATACAGTTATCATGGAACATCTCTGTCATTTCCTAGAGTCAGAAATAAACAGAGATCAGCTTTGGAGCTGGGCAAGTGGCCAGCCTTGTCATTGGTGGCTCGGAATGATGAAGGGTCAGGTTTGAGTGAGGGCGCCGGCTAGAAGCAGCCTTCTCTAGAGCACGCAGGAGCAGCTGGAAGTTGAAAACACTCAGGCCAGGCTTCTGTGAGCCTCCAGACTGGGCAGGTAGACAAGAGACCGCAGTGCACTTTGAAGACTCCTGACCCTTCGCACTCGCCCGGATCCTCCTTCGGTTTTGTTTTATAGCTAATTGTAGGCATTTTATGTCTGATCCTGTTGACTGGAGGAGCTACCATGCCATTCCCTTCCTAATGTCCGGGGGAATCTCTCTCTCTCTCTCTCTCTCTCTCTCTCTCTCTCTCTCTCTCCCTTCCTAATGTTCAGGGGAGTCTCTCTCT
>JAQHUG010000011.1:3477313-3491788 GCA_028555095.1 Dicrostonyx torquatus
TCTCTCTCTCTCTCTCTCTCTCTCTCTCTCTCTCTCTCTCTTTCCCTTCCTAATGTTCAGGGGAGTCTCTCTCTCTCTTTCTCTCCCAGCTCTTACCCCTCCATTGCACACATGCATCTGCATCACTCAGAGAGTGCAGAAGAAGCACCTCAAGCCCCGCCCCTTAGATATTTTAGAGGCTCTGGTTTCGTACTTTGAAAACTGTGCCAGACTGACAGACTCGAAGGAACTGGGGATGCCTCTTTCCTTTATCATGTAAGAAAAAAGAAGCTCCGCAATTAGTCACAGCTGTAGTGCAGAGTTTGGGAAGTGCTTTCTGTCAAGGGTCAGTTAGGAAATGCAGTACTTGAAGTCTCCAGGGCCATGTAGTCTGTCATGACTACTTGATCACATTTCGTGATAGCGGCGACCGGTAAGAAGCGAGCACACAGGAGTTTAGCAACCTCCACATACACAAATGTCAGATTTGTCAGATTTTTATATCATGAAATACCCCTTTTTTCCATTCAACTTTTTAACATATGAAAAACATGCTTAGTAAGCCGGGCGGTGGTGGTGCATGCTTTTAATCCCAGCACTTGGGAGGCAGAGGAAGGAGGATCTCTGTAACTTTGAGACCAGCCGGGTCTACAGAGCAAGTTCCAGGACAGGCTCCAAAGCTACACAGAGAAACCCTGTCTCAAAAAACCAAAATAAATAAATAAAATAAAAAGAAAGAAAAAGAAAAACATGCTTAGCTTGCAGACTTATAAAATAGGTGGTGGGGGCCTAGAGAAGAGGGCTCAGCAGTGTCTAGTATGGCTGCTCTTCTAGAGAATCTGAGTTTGTTCCCAGCACTCACACCAGGCTGCTCACAGCCTAGAACCCCAGCTCCATATAGGTTGCTGTATTCTGGATTCCAAGGACCCCTGCACCCTGCCCCATAGACACAGACACATATACACACAGACACACATGCACACACAGAGACACATATATACACATAAATATATGCACACAGGCCCACAGACACATATGCACATAGGCAGACAGACACACACACACATAGGCATGCACATAGACACACACTCACAAGTACACATTCACACACACAAATAAAAATAAAATCTATAAAATAAAATAGGTTTGGATTTGTCCTGAGGGCCATCATAGTTAGAGCCCTGGCATACAAGAAACTCAGAAGTAGAAGCAAGAAGCCTGTTGTTCTCATTTGAGCTTATTACTTTTTAACCTTGGCATTGTTCTTAATTTCCTAACCTCGTTTTCCCAATCTGAAGCTGAGTCCAGAGGGAGCAGGGTGTGAGCGCAGAGAGCCCTAAAAAACAAAGTCAGCGGTCAAGGTTCACGTCTGCTGTCTTGTTGGGATAGGAAGGGAAATAGACGGTAAGGCTTTGATCTCGGTTCCTGACATAGAGTTCCGAAAACCCTTGGAATTTCCCGAGTGACAGGGTGGCAGGCACATGTATGTCACCCATTGTAAGCCCCTTTTAGCCTGAGTTTATGCTAATGAGAGCACCCTGGACTCCTAGATAGCTTCAGGGTGGGTCTGGTGGCCGAGAAACATAGGGAGTGTTGAGAGAGACAACCAAACTGGTCTGTGTTATGAAACTTAAACCACAGCGTTCTGAAAGCTTCCAGGCTGGCGATCTCATCCATGTATCAGGGGAGAGATGCTCCCGACTGCTCAGCCATGGAGCCCTCTTCACCTGGCTGCTCACCTGCAGCCTGTAAGAAAGACACCAGTAGTCACAGGCAGAGTGCTTCCCAGAGTGAGCTATTCTGTGACTGGGGTGGGGTTGGGAGCCCTTCAGCTTACAGCTGGCCAGTCAGAATAGCTGGGGCTCCAGTAGTTGGGGCTAGTGTCCAGAGTGGGAGCAGTTGCATGGGGCTAAACCCTTAGCCTTCAGGGTCTGTACTGAATGCCTAGTTAGTATGGGAAGCGATTGGCTCAGGTGGTAGAATTCTTGCCTAGCATGCATGAAGTCCTGCTTCAGCTCCCAGCACTACATAAATCAGTCATGCTGGTACATACCTCTTGACAGGCAAAAGCAGAAACAGGAGGGTCAGAAGTTCAAGGTCATTCCCAGCTACGAAGGAATTTTGAGGACAGCCTGAGCTGGAGACCTTAATTTAAAAAAAAAAAGTGGGTTACATTATAGGACATATGGTATCTAAAATGTCAGGGAAGTGGTGTGAGGAAAAGTCTCACGCGTTTAGAAGTATTATTACAGTTTCTAGTCCTGTTAATATGGTTTACATCAGTGTGTGTGTGTGTGTGTGTATGTGTGTGTAAGAGAGAGAGAGAAAGAGAGCATGTATGTGTGAGCGTGCATGTAAGTGTGTTTGTGCGAGTATGTGTGTGTGAAAGAGCGTGTGTGTGTGAGCGAGAGCATGCCTGTGTGTGTGAGTGTGTGTGTAAGCATGTGTGTGTGAGCGTGTGTGTAAGTATGTGTGTGTGTGAGAGAGAGAGCGTATGTGTGAGCCTGTGTGTGAGTGCGTATGTGAATGTGTGTTTGTGTGTGTATGTGTGTGTGCAAGTGTGTGTGAGAGAGAGCATGTGTGTATTGTGTGTGTGAGAGAGAGAGCACGCATGTGTGTGAGAGAGCGTGTGTGTGTGTGTGTGTGTGTGTGAGAGAGAGAGAGAGAGAGAGAGAGAGAGAGAGAGAAAGAGAGCATGTGTGTGAGCATGCGTGTGAAGCTTCCCAGCTGTGGTTGTCCTCCCCAAACAGCATAATGTCAGCGGAAATATGAGAGAAGTACCAGTCTATAAAACGCCCGACCAGTAATTCCTCAACGTTGCCAAGACCATCAAAAGCAAAGGAAGGCTCTCCCACTGCCACAGCTACAGCAGACTAGGGGGTGTGGCCTGGAGTTGGGGTCCTGAGTCAGGGAGGGGCTGTGGGTGGGGAAGAGTAGCCTCTGCTCCAAACGTGGTGTTTGGTTCATGGTAATGTATCAGTGTTGTCCCCTCACGAGGGACAGCCCCTGGAGCGGAGTCTCCAACTGAGAATAGAATAGTGGTTGTAAACCAACAATCACTGCATAATTTAAATTTTATATTTAAAAAACTAGAAAGAAAACCTCTAGGACTTAGCAGCTGATGGGGTATGGTGAAGAAGGGAGAAGGAGGCGATGGCCATCTTTAGCCTGAACAGAAATGATGCCAGTGGCAGGCTTGAGATAGGGAGTAATGATGTTGGATGTCAGGGAAGCATCTGTGGATAATGGGAAGGGATCATTCTACAGCTCAGGTCACAAATGCCCGGAAAGGGGTTTCTGGATTTCAGATGCTTTATTTAAACCGTTACCTGGAGGCTAGAGAGACGGCTTAGCAATTATGAGCACTAACCGCTCTTCCAGATACCTGAGTTCAGTTCCCGTGCCTGGTAATGTAGCATCCTCTTCTGGCCTCTGCAGGCATCCTTATGTGCGTGGTGGGTACATGTGCACGCGTACACACTCACACACACACTCACATGGACACAATCACAGACATACAGGACACACACATCCATGGACACAGAAGCATAAAATAAATATAAGTAAAATGTTCCCTAAGCTTTGCAGGATTTAGCACTAAACCCTGGTCTAAGAACAAAAGACTATCTGGCTCAAATAGTCAAAACGGCTGTTGAATCCCGCTTGACTGTCTGTCCTCCAGCTCATGTGCATATATCTCTTGAGGGTGCGCTTATCCTGTCATCATAGCTACTCTGATTGCAGGATGCTAAGCCCTCTCCATTTGCAGAAAGACTGAGGGTTGTGCGGCCAAGTGGGACATCACTTATTTGACCGCAGCCTTTTCTTCCTACTGAAGCAGCCCTCCTCCTTCAGCCAGCAGCACTAGCTGTGTTGACCCAAACCACACTGGAGAGCTGGTTTTATTTACTTCAGTCGAGAGCGAGAGCTTTATTTAAGTCTCCTCATTCTCCTACTCATGTTTCACACCCACGGCTGCTCCCGCAGGGCACACTGTCCTTGATCAGAGGCTTGGGGTGTCTGCTGTGCCCTCTAACAATATATGTACCAGGGCACCTCAGGAACAGTGCACTCACAAAACGAGAAGTCCAAATGATGAGAAATATATGAAATATATGAAAAAAATCAGCTTCCCAAATAATCTAAGATAGCTGACTGAGTCCATGGCAATGTGTTGGTGACGACAGCAAAGAGATGTAGGATCCGGTGCTGGCAGGACAGGAGATGATCTCATAGGGCAGCTCTGAGATGCATTTCTCTTTCGCTCTGCTTACCTCACTTCTAGGATTGTTGAAAAGAATGAACAATGAACTTTTCAGCAAGAGGAGATAGCAAGGACGGGTAGTTTTGCAGGGCAGCTGGGCAGGTTGAGCGCAGAGGGGGCCCCTCATGCGGAGAAACCGGGCAGCCGGCAAGTGGGCCACCCTCTCACCTGTCACTCAGTAAACACGGGGAGCCTGATGACTCAGCACGCACAGCCTAGGTCTCCGCGCTCTGTGAGTGTCTTCAGCAGTACAGGAAGCAACTCCCATCCCATGATCCACGGATCCCTGTGTGTCAGCTGTCCAGAGAAGGATGTCTAGAAAAACAAATAAGAAAAAGGAAAACCCAGCAATAGGCCATCGACTAGCTTCAGAATTTATGTCCTATGGTGCTGGAAAATTTGTAAGGTTTGTTTTCTGGAAGAATATTTCAAAGTAAACGCAAGTGGTTCAATTATGTAAATTGTGCGTTTGCCTATACACTTCTGGAGCACATGCTGAAGTGTCAATACCTTTGAGACATAAATACAAAAGAATATATCTTAACTCTCTCACAGCCACCCTCGGAATGCTGGGAACTGCCCTGGTCTCATAACTGCTGCTGTTCGTAAACTCTACAGAATGTCCCCACTGCCGGGCGGGCGATGGTGGCGCACACCTTTAATCCCAGCACTCGGGAGGCAGAGGCAGGTGGATCTCCGTGAGTTTGAGGCCAGCCTGGTCTACAAGAGCTAGTTCCAGGACAGGCTCCAAAGTCCAAAGCTACAACCCCCTGACTTTCTCCACAGCAGCCCTGTCTTTCTCCAGTGACGGCTTTGTTTCTCATTGTTGCTGCTTGAGATGAAGCTCTGCTGTCCTGGAAAGCCACAAGGCCTTAGACTCAAGTAATCCTCCTGCTTCTACCTCCCAAGTACCTGACATATGCCTCTATGCCCATATAATCCACACTTTAAGTGACACCCTAACTTATTAAGAAGTTTCATTCTGCTGGGCAGTGGTAGCACACGCCTCTAATCCCAGAACTTGGGAAGCAGAGGCAGGTGGATCTCTGTGAGTTTGAGGTCAGCCTGGTCTATTAGAACTAGTTCCAGGACAAGATTGCAAGCTACAGAGGAAACCCTGTCTTGAAAAGCAAACAAACAAACAATTTAAAAAAGAAGAAGTTTTATTCTTTCATTGAAAAAAAAATCCAGTGGTCTTAACCAAAGAGAATAAATAAATGGTTACATTTCCTTCATTCTGTTTTATGCCATAATAGTTAAAACACTCACGATTATGCCTAAGGAGGAAAAACCTTGACTTAATGATACAGGGTGGAAAACAAGATTTCACAGGGAAAAAAGAGTCACCTTTTTCTTCATTAATTTACACCTTGCCTGAAGTTTTCAGACACATTTGGTTATCATGCTCATACAAGAGAGTAAGAAAGAATTCACACACACCCATAAGCCAAATAGATCATAGCTGCCCTTACTCAAGGAAATGGGTGGTTTCCCCCTACACACACCCCAGGAATAGTGATCTGTTAAAGACAATTCATTTCTGGAGAACTCTTAGATCTCTAAACTAGACGCTTGACCTTCATTGCATGAATAAAATGATTCCAAAGCATCGTTCTCCCAACGTCAACAGAGAACCACTGTGGTCGTCAGTGATTTGAATCAGGCAGGAGGTAGAGCCAGCCGGAGAAGGACCCGCAGTCACCCTGGAGGTCCTTAAGTCTGTCTCCTGATAGACCAGTGATTCTCAACCTGTGGATCATGAGCCCTGTGGGGGTTCACAAAGACCATTGGAAAGCACAGCTAATCCCATTCTGATTCATAACAGGAACAAAATGACAGTGATGGAATAGCAACGAAAATAATTCTATAATGTATGTGGTGGGAAGGGGCTCACTACAACATGAGGAGCTATATTAAAGTCAGGAAGGTTGAGAGCCACTGGTCTAGACTGATAAGATTGAGGGAGGCAGAGAGGGAGGAAAGAAGAGAGGGCTCTGCTTTGGGCCCGGCACTGAACTTAACTGATTTTTGTGTTCTGTCTTGTGTAAGCTGCAAGCATCACACACAGACGGTAGTTCATTTAAACATTTCCAAACAAATCCCTCTTCCTCCTGATACTGCTCTTACCATCTTACCCTGTGCTCAACCATCTCTAAACCATCTGGTTCCCAGACCCCCTCTTCTCTTCCCACTGCTGAGTATTACATTAGCTGCTCCTTAGAGCTCCCACATGGCCACAGTGAGGCCATCATGGGGTTAGCTGAAGAGGTCTATCAGAGCCTGGATTTCACAGGCTTGGGAAGAGGGCTGTATTTTCTTACTCTGTCTCATGCCAAAAAAGATTTGAAGTGCCCAGATCATCTGAAAATACATGTGTTATGAGTTTTTTTTTTTCATGAGAAAAGGAAACCTTAGAAACCTCACAGTGAAGGAGAAAGACCTGGGAGCCCCTTTAAGTTACTCCTCAGAATAGCAGCTGAATGTGTTGGAGATGGTGTGTCTCAGGAGGATTCTGGGCGTCACACAAAGAGAAAGGCTGCATAACAATGACATTAAGAAACATCTCCATTAGCCAGCGGTGGTGGCACACGCCTTTAATCGCAGCACTCGGGAGGCAGAGGCAGGCGGATCTCTGTGAGTTCGAGACCAGCCTGAACTACAAGAGCTAGTTCCAGGACAGGCTCCAAAGCTACAGAGAAACCCTGTCTCAAAAAAACAAAAACAAAAAAAAGAAAGAAAGAAAAAGAAAAAGAAACATCTCCATCTAAAGAAGGAAGTGAACTACAGGATACAACAATGGTGCCTGAGATACCTTGGCCATGTTATGAGAATGAATGACGGAAGACACCCAAAGACAGCACTGCTTGGAGGAGTGCATGGGATAAGGGAGGAGGAAGGCCCCCAAAACGCTGGATAGACAGCTAAAGGAAGACCATGGAACCTTGGGTATGACGATAACACAAGCATCTAGGACGGCCCAGGGTAGGAACAACTGGAGAACCGCCGTAAACGAGCTGCCCATGCATGCTCACATGTTGCATGCATGCATGAATGAGTGAATTTAAACAGGGGGCGCATGAACCATGTGTACCTGGCTTTGTGGCTAGGTGTAGACAGAGACTGTGCTGTTATAAAAGGAGACTCCATGTAGCTGCTGAAGGAGAAAGATGCTGGAACATTACCGGTAGGCCACAGCCTTGTGCCGATACATCGATTAATAGAAATGGGTTAATTTAAGATGTTAGAGCTAGTTAGGAATACACCTGATCCATTAGCCAAACAGTGTTGTAATTAGTATGGTTTCTGTGTAGTAATGAGCACGGGCCCCTTGTTCCGTCCCGCCAGGCTAGCTTACACTCGAAATAATTACACAGAAACTGTATTCATTGAAATACTGCCTGGCCCATTATCTCCAGCCTCTTATTGGCTAACTCTCACATATTGATTCAGCCCATTTCTTTTTGTTTGTTTGTTTGTTTTTTTATTCAGCCCATTTCTAATAATCTGTGTGTCACCACAAGTCGTGGCTTACCAGGAAAGATTCAGCATGTCTGACCTGGGAGTTTCATGGCAGGTGGCTCTCTGTTTCCTTCCCAGCATTCTGCTCTCTTTTCCCCACCTATCTAAGTCCTGCCCTATCAAAAAGCCAAGGCAGTTTCTTTATTTAACCAATAAAAATAACATAAACACAGAAGGACCTCCTACACCATTTCTGTGTGATTATTTGGGTCTGGGCAGCAGGGAAACGAAAACGCAGTCTCTGCCTGCAGCTTGAGTTCCCTGTACTCCTCCTGATGTCTGGAAGCCATCCTCATGTGTTCTGATGACTCCCAAGTCAACATGCCTTCCAGAAACTCGACTCTCATTGAGTCCACCCCGCCATGTTCAGCTGTACATAAGATGGCAACCTCTTTGTGATGTCCCCTCTCTGCTTCCTCTCCCTCTTCTTGTCCCTTACCATCGTGCCTGACCCCATGTGCTATTATTTGCACCATCTACTCTGTAAACAACTCCCGTTCCCAGTGTTCCTGTTCCTGTGGCCTCCAGCTGGGCCTCTGCCCGGCAACATTGTGGTGGCTCTATTTATGTCAACTTGACACAAACTAGAGTCCCAGGCGAGGAGGGAGCCTCGATTGAGAACATGCCTGATAAGAATGGCTGTAGACAAACCTATAGTGCATTTTCCTAATTAGTGATTGACGAGAGAGGGGACTGAACATTGTGGGTGGGGGTCCCCCTTGGGCTGATGGTCCTGGGGTCTAAAGCAGGCTGAGTAAAAAACACCCCTTCATGGCCTCTGCTTCAGCTCCTGCCTCCCAGTTCCTGCCCTATTTGAGTTCCTGTCCTGACTTCCTTCAATAAAAAACAGTAACACGGAAGCGTAAACCAAGTAAACCCTTTCCTCCCCAGGCTGTCTTGGTCAGAGTGTTTCATTACAGCAGTAATGAGCCTGAGGAAGACAGACACCAATCCACACATCTACCTTTATGGCCACATGGCAGCTACTGGCAAAAATACCAAGCCTCTTGTCTTCTATTTGCCCAAATGTCCAGCACACACGACTGGCTCCCAATACCATGGGATTGTTTCTTCATGATCTACATATTGGTAGTCAAATGACTCCCTCCAGTTTGTAAGCGCTCAGAGGAGTCATTATTACTTTTGCAATTTTTTTCTCTGCTGTTATATACATTTTGAAAAGAATTTAAAACTATTTTGCAACCAGAATCTTGATGTTCCCACCCCCAGAAAATCCCTCTGCCATAGACATTATTTCTCCCTTCCATTTTATAGATGAACATATGAGGATGTTTATACATCAAGATGTGGAGGGCAGTGTGTCCAGAGGCACAGCCGTGTGTCCTCAGTGGCACAGCCATGTGTCTATAGTGGCACAGCCTGTGTCCGCAGAGGCACAGCCATTTGTCCACAGTGGCACAGATGTGTGTCCGCAGTGGCACAGCCGTGTGTCTATAGTGGCACAGCCGCATGTCCGCAGTGGCACAACCGTGTGTCTATAGTGGCACAGATGTGTGTCCGCAGTGGCATAACTGTGTGTCTATAGTGGCACAGATGTGTGTCTGCAGAGGCACAGCCGTGTGTCCGCAGTGGCACAGCGTGTATCTGCAATGGCACAGATGTGTGTCCGCAGTGGCACAGACGTGTGTCCGCAGTGGCACAACTGTGTGCCCGCAGTGGCACAACTGTGTGCCCGCAGTGGCACAGCCGTGTGTCCGCAGTGGCACAACCGTGTGTCTATAGTGGCACAGCCATGTGTCTATAGTGGCACAGATGTGTGTCCGCAGAGGCACAACTGTGTGTCCACAGTGGCACAGCGTGTATCTGCAGTGGCACAGATGTGTGTCCGCAGTGGCACAGACATGTGTCCGCAGTGGCACAGCGTGTATCTGCAGTGGCACAGATGTGTGTCCGCAGTGGCACAGCATGTGTCCGCAGTGGCACAGCCGTATATCCGTTGTGGCAGAGCTAGGCATCACCGCAGGTGGCCGTGCACTTGAACACACTTTGCTTCCTCCCAGGAGAGTGGGTATAGACACAAGGTGCTCTGCTTTCCTTCCTAGCTTCTTTGTCACCACTGGGATCTGTTGTCCTCTTCTGGCCTTCAAGGGCTCCTGCATGCACGTGACACACAAACAGACAAGACGACGCATGCATGCATACACATAAAAATGTTTTTAATTAAAAAAAAATCTCTGCTTCCTGAAAACTAGGTGTGAGGGCTGTAGTCTGAAGTTAGATCCCCCCATTGGCTAGAAGAACACGGGACTCACATGTGACACTTACTGCTTGGGGCTCCTCAGTTACACATTTGCTTAGGAGCTGTTTTCCACACCAGCTGGTACAATGACACAGGGTGTGTCCCATAGGCCTGATCACCCAAGCTGGAGACGACAGGAGGATTTGTTTACTACAGAGGGAAGCGCCTATTTCTCGAGAGCCCTTCCCAATACGCAGTTGCCGTGCTCGGTATTCCCAGCGAGAGCAGCAAAGGGAGGCAGAAGTGGCTTTGGGTCTATGGTATGATGAAACGCCTCTGAGAAGCTTCTGCTTCATGGCACGATGGCTGGCAGTGACGTCTTTATAAGAAAGCTGCTAAGTCTTTGCAGACTTAGGGAAAGGGGGACGCCATGGCCACAGCCATAGGGCTTGCTGTCCTAACCTAACCCTCAGTGTGCGGATCTTAGGTGGGTCCTTTGATGGGCGAATGAGACGTGTGGCTTCCACGTGAACTCCCCATGGATGGACTAATGTCCTGGTAGAAGATGTGCGATGGAGCTTGTTGGCTGCTCCCAGCACATGGCAAGGCACCGTGAGGGTGCCATCTGTGAAAAGCAGGCTCTCATCAGACAGTGGCTCTGCCAGTTTCTTGATCTTGGGCTTTAAAGACTTTGAGAAATAAACATTATAGCTGAGCAATTATGAAGCCTCTTATGATAGAGTCCTTAGTAAACTTAGACAACCATAATATATAGTTACTAAAATATTATATATTGATATATAGAATTAAAAGCAGGCTGACAAACAGGAGTATTGTATCAAATGGTTTTATATATGGACATCTGGGTAGAGGTGGCTAGCTAGAAAGAGAAACCGAGGGTCTCTCTATCAGATCCAGGAATCCTGTCCTCAACTCTATGGCTCTGGGCTGGAAGCAGCCATCGATGATAAGGAAATGGGATTGAAAAAGCTATGTGCTAAGGAGCTTTTACATATGACCGCTGAAAATTCGGTGTTACGTTATTTCTGTCTTTTTTCTCCTCTTCATTTTTTTAGAGACAGGAGATGGCCTGTAGCCCAGGCTGGCCTCACACCTGTGGCAATCCTCTTGCCTCAGCCTCCCGAAGGCTGGAATTACAGATGTGAACCACAACTGTTGGAGATTCATAACATTTTCCCCTCACAAAATACCCTCTCCCACCATTTCAAACCATTTCTACAAAAGTGGGTGTGGGGCGTGTTTGGCTCACGAGGCTTATGGAAAGGAGCAGAAGTCGGGTAGGTAGGAGAAACACTGTCCCCAAGGCATGGCATGGCCGTGGCCCTCCCAGCAGCTGTGACTGCTTCCTGAAGAAAGAGCAGGCCCAGTACCATTCTGTCAGGGCTCGAGGAGGGTTGCAGGGAGAGTGGTGGCTCTCATGAAGCCAGACAGGCAGATAAAGGTTGCTGGGAGCAAAACATTTCTTCAGTGATGTAGCCACTAAGTTGTCTATACTATGAATAACCCCTTACCCATGCTTCTGTAAGTAGTCCCAACTCTCTGGTTCAGCCAACTGGACTGGGGTGGCAAGCCTTTCTCTGGTCTGCCCCTGGTGCCCTGTCCGAGATGAACAGGCATTTGCTTGTCTCTCCGGTTCACACAATAATCAGGAAGAGAGGGGCATTGGCTTGCTTTTGCTTTTTACTTTCTCAACTTTTGTACTTTTGGAACTTTTTGGAACAAAAATTAAGTGAATATATTTGCAATTTCAAGTCAAGGGCTTCAGTAGAAAAGGGTAAAAACAGAACACGTCAAATAACTTAAAACTCATTTGTACTTACTGACTCGATTCAGGATAAAGCCCCGTTTGCTATCTCTATAAAGCAGAGACTTAACAGCATAAACTGTAAATAGTTAAAGGCAAATGGCACTAGTAATTATAAGTCATTTCCCTCTGCGTCTTAGAGCAGGCGACTTAGAATAGCAGCCCGCGAAGGCAGTGTGCGTAGACCAAGACACACGCAAGCCGTTCTGCATTTCCTTTTAACTGCTGTGTTATCCAGGGGATTTGGTCTGCTCTCTTCTCACTTGGCGATGGTACACTTTCACGGTCCCTGTCTCGGGGTGATCTGTGTTAGTTATGTCCTTCTTGTTGTCCGGCCTCTTTCCCTGTGAATTCTCTGAAGCCCGGGGGTTTACACACAGTGGCTTTCATTTCTCCCACAAATGCTAAGTGCTTTCTACTTAGTGGGCGCTGCTTGGGGTTCTGGGGATGCTGGTGGGAACAAAGCCAAATTCCTGCTTGATGGATCACATGCATTCTTTGTTGGACATGACTTTGTCCTGTTCTCTGAACGAATGTGTTCTTTCAGGAACAGAAAGGCAGTTTCCTCCGACAAGTGTGGGCTCATATTGTGCTCAGTCAGCTCTGACCAATTGTTAGTGTGTGCTCACAGTGTGTTTAGTTAATTCTGACCATTGTTAGTGTGTGCTCACAGTATTGTTAGTGTGTGCTCGAGGTAGTGTGTTCAGTCAGCTCCGACCATTGTTAGTGTGTGCTCACAGTGTGTTTAGTTAATTCTGACCAATTGTTAGCGTGTGCTCCAGGTAGTGTGTTCAGACACATTCTGAGCGTCAGAGAGAAAGAGGGTCCTCATCTGTCACTCATCTGGGGGAAGAGTATGACAGCACATGGGTTGCATCCATGTCATCTGTACAGATTAGAAATTGGGGTACATAGGTCACAACTGCGGGCGATTGTGACATAGCAGTGGTGGAACACACACGGATGTTGTGTGCCAGGGCTAGGGCCGAGGCTCAGCTGGAGAGCGCTTGCCCAGTAGGTGTCTACACAGAGCATGGTGACAAACGCCTGTCTTTGTGGCAGTCAGGAGGTGGACACAGGAGGATCCCAAGTCCGAGGTCATCTTCAGCTACACGTTGTGCCAAAGGCAGCCTGGGATGTACAAGACCCTTTTTCCAGGAGGAAGAACCGAAAGAAGGAAGAAACTCTGTGTGTGTGTGTGTGTGTGTGTGTGTGTGTGTGTGTGTGCATGCACACATTGTCAAGGTTCAAGTTAACTTTCCCTCTGCCCCCTTTTCTGCCCAATCACTCATCATCCATTTTATCATCTTTAAAATGGGCACAGTGATACCTACTCTAGCAGACTGGGTGAGGGCGGTTTCCTCTTACCACGGGTGTTGTCGTCATCGTCACTGCTAAGAGCTGACTTCCATTGACCGTGTGCTTGGTTCTGTCTCTACATGCATCATTTAACTTCATATCCTTCATAAATACTTTCTCAGCTTTTTGGCTGAAATCAGGTGTGATTCCATCAAAATTACTCTGTGCATCCCATTGTTTGGTGTGGGTTTAGTCTGATTCCCTTTACCTTGGATATATGGACAGTGGAAAACATGGGAGTCCTTTTAATTTGACTGCAGCTGGGGGTGGCCATGATTACTACACCACGTGGTTACTACTGGCATGTCTGTAACCCAGATGGAGCCCTCTAAAGCATGGCCTATTTAAAAAAATATATTGTTATCAATTATTTTAACTTTGGCTATGCTTTTTCATTGGTTTCCATTGAAGACTGTACAAGTGGTCAAGGGAAATCACTGTCTTTTTTCTACTACCAAGGCCTCTGAGATCTCTTTTACTTGGAAGGAGCCTCCCACTCCATCTTCTTTTTGCAAGTTGTTCCATGTTTTTGTTTTTGTTTTATTTTTTTTAATTATGTGTATTGGGGATTCAGGTGAGTGCAGCTGGTCTTGGAGACCGGAGGCGTTGGAACCCTGGGACTAGAGTCACAAGTGGCTGTGAGCCACCTGATGCAGATGCTGGGGACTGAACCAGAGTCCTCTGCAAGAGCAGTGTGCTCCCTTTACCACCAAGCCACCTCTCTGTCCCAGATTGCTCCATCTTGAGAATGAATGGGGCCTTGCTTGACCATGGCTTCCCTGGAAAGCATGGGTCACACATCCCGCTGTGTTGTCTCTCTCTCCTCTTTAGTGTAAATTTGATTAACTTGGAAGTTTGGATTAATATGACCAGAGACTTCTAAGTCAGTTTGATGCCAGAGGGTAGGAGCTATGATAAGTTGACTAGTCCCATTTTACAGACCAGAAAAAGATTGAGCTTTTCAAGGGAGCACAGCATATTATAATGTGCTAGGTGTAACCGTCCCTGCACAAGGCCCGGCACACGGTGACCACCCACTGTGTCCCTTTGCCCCTTCCCACCTCCCACTCACCTCCTCACCTTTGCTGTGTTGCAGAAGCATTGATAAGATTGTAAGGTCTCTGAGGTCAGAAGAGAAAAAGCCCATCCATTCCTTTTTCTTCCTTCAGGCCTTCTCAGCCTAGGTGTGTGTCTCTCCACGCTCTGGTAATGCCTTCTTTGTGCATGTGTTCTGAGGATTCTGGCTTGGGACTGCATAGCAACAGCAACCATGTAATGCCCCCACCTCGGGTCATATGAAGAGAATTGATAGGGGAACTTCTGACAGAG
>JAQHUG010000011.1:3496098-3524401 GCA_028555095.1 Dicrostonyx torquatus
GCCAATCAGCATTTATTTAAAACATGATTGACAGGATACAGAATTGTCCTGCACCACTCTGGTATTTGGGGGGACTATCTCATCTTAGAGATTCATACTCAAGATGAGTCATTTGACCTGAAAGGTCATCAAAGTTGTTTTTGATATTTTTCTACATCAACAGTCTTAGAATAAAGACCAGATAATGATTGGAATTTCTGCCAAGAAGCAGCCACTCCACTCAAGTGTGTAAGTTTCTTCCTCTGTTATCACCAGTCTATGCCTGCCGTTGACACCTAGAATTAACTGCTGAAATCAAAACTGAACACGGGGCCCACAAGATGATGCAGTGGGCAGAGGCATTTACAGTCAAGCCTGGTGACCTAAGTTTATCCCCAGAGCCCACACAGTGGAAAAAGAAGAAGGAGGAGGAGAGAAGTGACTCCCACAATTGACCTTTGACCTCCACATGCTCGTCAGGGCATGTATCATCCCTACACCCACAAATGATTATTTTTAGTGAATACCTAGTGTCACACTCTTGGAATTCTAGCAATCAGGAGGCCGAGGCAGGAGGGTCACACGCTTGGGGCCAGCTTAGACTACATGGTGAGACCCAATCTCCAAAGAATTAAGGCAAAACAAGATCATGTAAAATTCCCATCATACTCTACATGTACCAAGTACTTTGTGGTTTAGTCTGTGCATGTGGATAGTACCTCTGTGCCCGCGGGCCAGCAGAAATGCTCACACATTATCTGTGGGAATATAAACCGCTGCAGCCATTTTGAAAAGGTCCTTCTTTCCACTAAAATTAAATTAATTGAAGTTAAACTAATCCCTACCCATCCACAACAATTCTACTACATGCTGAGTGTTTTTACCAAAAAATGATCTGTATCTCCTTGGCACGCGCATGCCGTCTCTTACACATGTAGCCTGGTATTTTTAGTGAGGCTGAGCTTTGATTAGGATATCTCATCCAAGGTCAGGTTCTCCTTGGGATGTAATGTTGGTATCAGATAATAATGGATGTTTTAGATTTGTGGCTCACAGGTACTAAGTTCTAAGTAGACAGGCTCATGCCCAAGAGAGATGTCTGCAATCATTGCCCCCAAAGCATGCACAGTGGTTTCTCTCAGCCTTATTCCCCGTTTCCCTAAACGAATAACCCAAAATGGACATCAACGTGGGAATGGGTAAAATAAAATATGGTCCTTTCCAGCAGTAAAGTCCTAAAAATAATGAACTAATTATAAAGTAATGAACTAATGCAGCACAGAGCAGTCAGGGTGAACTTCAGCGATATTAGATTGAGCTTAAGAACCAGACGTTAATGAGTACAGAGAAACCATGGCCTCCGGAAAGAGGAGAAACTAGGTAACGGTCATGGAAGGATGGGGAAGCCTTATCCCTTGTGCCAGACCGAGGGGGCGGTTGTGGAAGAGTCCTGCCCAATGCATGAAGTCTTGGAATATTCTCTAGTCTGCCATGGGCTAGGATTACATGTGTATGCCCACATACAAATTCATTACATGTAGATTACCCCATTTCTTATATATTTCTATGAAAAGTGTTTCTTTGAAAGTTTATTTATCTAACCCCAGCAAGAGTCATACTAGGAAAATTGCAGAGAAACTTTTACCTTATTGTATAATTATATGTATATAATTTTTCCGGAGGCTTTGGCAATGTGTGTGTGTGTGTGTGTGTGTGTGTGTGTGTGTGTGTGTGTGTGTTCTTTCAAAGAAGTTGTCTTGAAGCCCACTTGGAGACAATCCAAGGTGTGCAGTATCGGATGGAAATACCATCACATGCTAGTCAGTTGTCATGGAACAACGATCAAACTGGGGATCATGATTCCCAAGGATTATATTAAATTTGGTCATTAGGCACAGCTGTTCTCTGAGAAAGACATTTTTTAAAAAAATTAATTTTGTTTCTTCTTTTGGCCAAAAGAAACGTCAAGCCCATGACCTTAATAGACTTCTCGTTTGGAACAGTTTGTATAAGAGATCTTGTACTGTCTTTTGTAAGAGGTTTTTTAATTCAAGTGAAGCCAATACTACATTTTTGTTGGTGGGGAAAAAGGAGGGATTGTCTTCCAAGGCCACCTTACATTGAGCTGTTTTTTGTTTGTTTGTTTTGTATCTTTTTTTTTTAAAGATTTATTTATTTATTATATACACAGTGTTCAGCCTCCATGTATTCCTGCAGGCCAGAAGAGGGCACCAGACCTCATTACAGATGGTTGTGAGCCACCATGTGGTTGCTGGGAATTGAACTCAGGACCTCCGGAAGAGCAGTGAGTGCTCTTAACCTCTGAGCCATCTCTCCAGCCCCTGTTTGTTTGTTTTGATCTTGTTTTTCAAGACAGGATTTCTCCCTGTAGTCCTGGCTGTCCTGGAACTCACTCTGTAGAGCAGGCTGGCCTCGAATGCACAGAGATCCACCTGCCTCCCTCCTGAGTGCAGGGATTAAAGGCCTGTGCTACCACTGCCCAGCTTATTTGAGCTGTTTTTTCCCAACTTCCTCTGAGCCTCGGTTTCTACATCTATAAAATGGAGGTGTACTGTGTGATCTTAGAAGAGTAAAAGTTCTTCTCTTTATTTCAGGAAAGTCTCGGGGCGCCCTGTCTTTCTAGCTCATCTTTCGTCTACTGCATTAGTGTTTCCTGAACACCTATCCTGAGCTGCACACTGAGCTCTAGGACACAGTGAGCTAAGCAGAAAGTGGCCCCCAACTTTTTCATTCATGGGGATTATATCTGCTGGGGTTTCTTTGTGGTGTCCCTTCTCCTGCTCTAGCAAATAATTCTTTTTTTAAAAAAAATATATTATGTTTTATTTATTTTTATTTCATGTGCACTGATGTTTTTGCCATGGATGTCTCATCCCTGGACCTGAAATTACAGACAGATGTGAGCCACCATGTGGGTGCTGGGAATTGAACTCAGATCCTCTGGAAGATCAGTACACGCTCTTAACCACTGAACCATCTCTCCAGCCTCAGCAAATAATTCTTAACCTTAACCCCCCCCCATGCTTATTAGGTAGCCACAGAAGCAAACTTCCTTCAGTGAGCACAGCCGCTCTCTGAGCCCTTCCTCTGCCTCCCTAACCTTGCTGGCCTTCCAGATAGGTCAGAGGTCCCACGGGGTCCTTGGGGAACTGGAGTCTTCTTTCCAGGAATCGCATTCAAATGCACTTATTGTTGTACAGATTCTTGGCTCGGGGACTTGTGGCAAAGGTCTCATAAACAAATACCAGGTCATTTGAGGCTTGTCCGTGTAATTTACCAGCTACCTTGCACATGACAAAGGCACGTGAGGAAGACCAGGGAAATGTGTCAGTCACTCTTGGCATGAACCAGAGTCGTTCGCCAGGAGGCTTCTAGCCCTTTTTAGAGTCTAGTCTTTTCAGATTCTCAGAACAGCAAAGACTGTGTAAAGATAAAACACAAAGTAAACACTGGAACTGTGGATGGAGAAGGAACACACAAAGGGGAAATCCTCTCTGTGTTAAAAACAAAACAAAACAAAAGCCACAGTCTGGAGGAATAAATGGAGGAGGAAGGCTGCCCCTTGGCCCTTGTTTCGCTGATAAAAGGCTAAGTTTTAAAATGGAAACGAGGACTTGGAATCTCAGGGGCTGATTTAGCAAACGCTGGTACCACTGGACAGTGAGGACCAGCAACAAATAGGATGGTGCTTTGGGGTGGATTAAATGGATAAAGAGGATACAGTCAAGTGAGAGAAAGCTAGCAAATTCTGCATTCCTGGGGAAGAGGCAGCTTGACCGGGGAGTGGTCCATCCATCTGCCTTACTCCTTCATTCACTGAGGTAGCATTAGCTGAGCACGTGTGTCCTGCATGGCGCTGGGCGCTGGGCTCTGGGCTCTAGAGAGAGCTTGGCGTGGGGGAAGGAGTCAGCGTCTGCCCAGCCCCACCACTTAAGGTCCTCTCTACAGGAAGCCACAGGGAGGTTCCTCTGGCTCCAGAGTCCACCGCCTCCTGATGTTTTGGAACCTCCATCCTGTTGTCCTTTGGTTTTGTTCTTTCTTTTAATCTTAGCTAGCATCTTTATCCTCTCCTGGAATGCCACTTCTCCTTTGATCTTGAGAACCTGCTTTGGGCCAAAATGTCCTTCGGATCTGCAAAGCCAGGTTCTCAAGCTAGATGCCTATGCTTGCTTTCCCTTCCCCCACCCCCACCTTCGCCTCAGTCTGCGTGGGCTCCTGTTCAAACTCTGATTCATCCTCTCTGGTGCCAAGTCTTCATTCTGAAATCTCCCCTGAAGATCTCTGCCTTCCCCCTGTGGCAGACACTAAGGCCTCCTTCCAAACCAAACACAGTGGGAGCCAGAGAGAAAGGCAGGAAGGAGACTGGGGTAACTGCTAACAGCACCCAGTTCTTGACTTCTCCCATGCCGAAGTCAAATTGTACTTGAAAGGCAAAAAGACATGATTCATACAGAACACGATACAATGAAGGCCCGTGTTTGATTCAGAACCACTAATGCAGCGGTCATAGGAAAATCATAAATGTACATGCCTGTGAAAACTCTAGGTGACCTAGCATTGTGCTTTTCTTTAACCTGTAGTGTTCATTCAGCTGACGTTTATCAAGCACCTACTATGTGCGTCTCCCTACAGGTGCTAGAAATGAAGTTCTTTCAGCAGAGCGTGGTGGTGCACAGCTGTAATCCCAGGAGCTGGGAGGCAGGAAGGTCAGGAGTTCAAGGCCTTCCTTGTCTAAGTAGGGAACTCAAGTCCAGGCTTGTCTGCATAAGCCCTCTCTTGAAAAAACAAACAATCAATAGAACTAAGAAAATAAAAACTCTTGTTATGGTAAAACTGCTGTGCTGATGAGGATATAGTCATTGGCCCAATCTAGTTAGGCCAAGGTGAATGCTAAGAAGAAGAAGCAGGAAGTTGAGACAGTACCAGGATAGGTTTGCAGCCTTACCTAAGGAGGTTTAAAAGCCTCCAGGAAAGGAGGTTTGAGTTAGGAGATACAACAGGGAAAGCATTGAGATGTGTCGAGATCAGCCAGAGAACGGCATGCGCAGTGGGTGGAGAGATCAGGAAAACCATTGGCTAGAGGAGCCCAAGGCCAATGGAGGCCAAAGCACAAAAGTAGCAAAGGGAGTGGATCTACAGGGACGGCCTGGCTCCACTTAGGATGAGAAAATAAAGCTCCCTAAGTCTGAGGATAGAGCGGGCTTTGTTGAACCTGGGACCCAGTGGCAGACTGGACAGGTCTGGCATCTTGGGCTGCTCATAACGTCTGGAAGTGGGAACCTGGCAGTGATGTCTGTTTGCCTGCCCCCCCACCCCCACCCCTGGTTATCTGGCATTGACAAACCTTAAGAGAAGCCAAGGTCATGACAGGCTATGGTCTCGGCTTTGGGGGCTAAGGTGTGTGCTTTGTGAGAGAAAAGACAACTGGGACGGGGTGGGGGGGACGGGGGGGGAGACTTCCAAGAACCTCTTAGAACTTGGCGTCACAATTAAACACCGGAAATAAAAAAGAACGGTGTCAATGTCCTCAGAGTCCTCCTATCAAGATGTTAGATTACGTACAGTTTTTCTTCTCTGCAGTGTTCTCCTACAATGGACCCAGTGATCTCAGTTTCAAAATTGTCCCAATTCTTGTCATTTGAACGAGACACGGAGTACATTCTGTACAGTGTGTGAATTTACTCGAATTCACTACGGAAAAAACACATTAAAAACAGTGACGGCAAAGTAACTGTTCGGCTAATGATATTTCCCCGAGTGTTTTTAATGTGTTTGCACAGGATATATCCCACATTAAAGCTAATGGTTTTTCTGGCCTTGACTGCAACTCGGTCCAGCATATCCGTTGCAGACTGAATTATGGTTTTCTGGCCAGACCCAAGCTTCTCGGGCTCTTCCAGGCTATGTCTTTTCAAAAAAATTCCCAGAGGCTTTGCAAAGAGCTCTTGTATGGCTTCACGCACAGCTGACCAGTTGTCCTTTATGCCCCAGTGGTTGTGAGAAGCCAAGTTGTTCCACCTCTCCCTTTTGCTTAATAAATTTGGTTTTCATCAGACAAAAAGAAAAGTCATTTTCACCCCCATCATAAACCTTCTTCCCAGCAGACCATCTGTATAATTCAGTCTCCTGATCCTGTAGGCTAAGAGGTTTTTCTCAAATGGTTTTCTCAAAAATTCATCCATCTGGCTGGGGCAAGATGGTCCACACCCATCTAATCCCAGCATTCAGGAAGGTAAAACAGGAAAATTTTGAGTTGAAGGGCAGTCTCGTCTATAAAACAAGAGTATATCTCAACAACGAAAAAGAAACTCGCTAGGCTGTCATTGGCTAAATAATACGTAATATGGATTTTGGCGGTGGTGTTTTGTTTTAATCCACTATCATACCTTGCTTTAAGAAAGGTATATTGGGCTGGAGAGATGGCTCAGAGGTTAAGAGCATTGCCTGCTCTTCCAAAGGTCCTGAGTTCAATTCCCAGCAACCACATGGTGGCTCACAACCATCTGTAATGAGATCGGGTGCCCTCTTCTGGCCTGCAGGCATATGTGCAGACAGAATACTGAGAATGCTGCATACATAATAATAAATAATAAATCTTAAAAAAAAAGGTATATTGATGTCCATCTGGGTTACCGGTCCACGCAGTCACTGGTCCTTCATTATTATACAATTCTTAAAGGACTGGGTGGGTGGGGATCAGTGTTTCAGAGAGTCCCTAGACCACCAAGCATCTTGAGATGCTGATCTGGGTTGAGTATGAAATGCCGTAAGAACCAACAGCTGCTCAGAGCAAGCAACACAGACTGGGTTAAATCCTTGAGTGTGTCCAAAGGTGAGCACCTCCGTGATCTCGGGCCATTTACGCAGCCTTATCTGGCTTCAGTTTTATCTTTAGAAGCACGAGAGAACTGAACTGAAACCAAAGGGTTAATTTCAAGTATGGTGGGCTGTAAGGGTTTAAGTCCTGGATCATTTCCTCCTCCATCACACTGGGCTGAGCTGTAAGCCACTGACAAACTAGGCTGCAGCTTTAAATGTCCTTTTAAATGAGCGGGGACTGTAGAGACAGACCTGCCCCGGTTGTCCATCTTACCCTTGCCCATGCCTCTTGGGCCTTCACTGAGGACTTTTGGATCAAAAGCTCCATCACACTGTGGTGATGGCTGCACAGCCTGTGGAAATGCTAAGAGCCTTTCAGCTGTGTACTCCCACTGGGTGAACGGATAGGATGTGCACTGTGCATGCCTAGAGTGAGGTCAGTGTAGTAATGAACGCGGGGCCCCTTGTTCCATTCCGCCCGGCTAGCTTACACTCAAAATAATTACACAGAAACTATATTCATTGAAATACTGCCTGGCCCATTATATCTAGCCTCTTCTTGGCTAACTCTCACATCTTGATTCAACCCATTTCTATTAATCTGTATGTCACCATGCGGTCATGGTTTACCAGGAAAGATTCAGCATGTCTGACTCTGGCAGGAGAATCATGGTGGCTGACACACTGCCTTCTTCCCAGCATTCTGTTCTGTCTACTCCACCCATCTAAGGGCTGCCCTATCAAAAGGCCAAGGCAGTCTCTTTATTCAACCAATGAAAGCAACACAAATGCAGAAGCACCTCCTACACTAGGTCAGAATTCTTTGGTTTGCAGAAGATAAAACCAGCTCAAGCAAGAAAGGAAAGTTGGTAGCTCACATCACAGCAAACTCCCTTACCAGATGACCAGGCATGACTGGACCATGTCTCGCACAGTGACATTAAGCCCACATGTGTGGTCTCCTCAGCTCTTGCCTCCCTGTGATGGCTTCCTCTCAGGAACACTTGTTCCTCTGTTCCTCAGGTGGCCTCTGATGATGTCCAGCCTGACTATTCACCCGCTCTCCCCATAGCTCCAGCTGAAGCCTACAACCGAATGTTTCTGGCCTGGTCAGCTGGCTAGCAACAGTAGCAAATGCTCATGTTATACCTGTTGTGTGCCTTCCCTGTTCTTCCTCACCAGGCCAATGAGATTCTAAAACACGACAGCTTTGTACCTTGTCTGTTTTAAGCGGGAGGAATCACAAGCAGCATGGAGGTCAGGATAACCTTTCCTCCACTCCTCCCTGAAGCAGGTCAGAAGCTGAACAGCCTGTTGCAAAAGATAAGGTCAGATGTGGAAGAATCCAGACAGACAGGCCTTGTGACATTCTCCTGGGGTTATCACAGATCCTTTGCCTTTTGTCTTATTTCCACACAACTATGCACATTTCAACAACTACTTAAAAAGGAAGGAAGGAAAAAAAAACAGGTCTGATTTTTCTTCCTTAGTGAACTTCATGTTCTATAAACTCATATTCAGTATTATGCACTTTTATTAATTTGTCTTGTATTGCAGGAACTTCAACCAATGCACCAAAAATGCACACACACAGAAGTTGGTTTTTACCGATACCTTTGAGAGAAGAAAATGAGGCACCCAGAGGTTGGGTAGCTTGCCCAGGGGGTCACGCATCAGTAGCAGAGCTGGAGTGTAAAATTCAGTTTATGCTCTTGGCCTTAAATACTAGATTGCCATTTCCGGAGCTCAGGAAAGGACTGCTCGGTCGGCCATCAAGCCATGGCAAGAGCAGATTCAGCATCTGCAAGCTATATTCTTTCAGACCCTCGAGGACAGACTTTATGAGTGGGGGAAAGGTGCCACACATTTATACAGCACTAATATAAAATGTTTGCCAGATTTATACATATCACCTCAAATATTAATGACCCCTAGCAGCAGGCTCGTGGCCACCTTCAGCTTCAGACACGATAGCTATTTCTGCAGTGTCTTCCTCTTGGCACGGTCATTTGGAAAAACAGCTTCGGGGGTCTGACAGGAAAACTAGGAGACAGACTTCTGGGTCCTAGAGTCGGCAGCACCATCCTAAGATAGTGGCCTGTCTCAAAGAAAATCATTCCAAGCCACCGGTGAGGAGGGACACGGTAGTAACTCTTCAGTGTTTCATCAGCAACTGAAAGAGTGAAGGGAGGCCCCAAATCATCTAGAATAATTTGTGACAAATAAACATGATATGCCCATTGCTGTGAACCCAGGAACTGGGCTTAATGTGTGTGTGGTTTTCAGAGAAGGAAGAGGTAGGTTTGGAGAAGTAAAAGGGAGTTGGTGGTTTCTGATGCTGGGAACAAACCTACGTGGATAAATATTTCTAAGTTGACAGTTAGTTACTCGTTATGTTATGTTTTCTCAAAATATGGTTCACAGAGCATAAGAAACAGGATCGCCCATGATGGTCTTTGTTTTTTCTCCCCCCCCCTTTCTTCCCTCCTCTTAAGCTTTTTGGGAAAAGGCATCACTATGTAGCTCTGACTGTCCTGGAATTCACAGTGTAGCAGAGGCTACCTCTGAACCCTCAGAGATGCCTCTGCCTCTGCCACTCTAACGCTGGGATTAAATCATAATCCCACGTGACACACCCAAGCATCTACATCTGATAACACACAACTTGCCCATTCCACTTTTCCCGGAAGTTTGAAAAGCGTCATGGTTGTGGCTGCTGGAGATGGGCTAGGATCTTAAATGCCAAGAAAGGCAGCATCCATGAAGACAACTTCTGTCCTGAGATGCTCGGCAAGCTTCACGGTTGCTGTGTTCACAGTGGCATCCACCCTGGTTGTCCCTTCTTGTGTTTGCACCTGCTCGTTCTCCTGCCTGCTCCACTTTGTCTCTCTGCTGCCAACACTGACCAAAACCAGCTTGGGGAAGAAAGCTCGGGCTTATTTAGTTTATGCTTCCCGATCCTGAAGGGAAGTCAGGGCCAGAACTCAAGGCAGCGACGTGGAGGCAGGACCTCCACGGCTGCAGAGACTGTGGGAGCCTGCTGCTCACTGGCTTGTTCTCCACGCGGCCCACTTAACTTGCTGCTTTGTAGATCCCAGAGCCACCTGCCCAGGTGTCCTACCTCCCGGGATGGCCTGAGCCCTCCTACACCAGCCATTAGTGAAGACAATGCCCCCATGGATTTGCGCAGAGGCCCATCTGGGGGAAGCATTCTCTCAGCTGAGGTTCCATTTTCCCAGGTGACTTTCGCTTGTATCAACATACTGCCTACATTTCTTGTTAGCTCTAGAGAGCAGAACAAAGAGCGCTAACTCCCAAGCTTCCCCAAGGAGGTGTACGCATGGAAAACTTTCTCCCGCATGGAGTCCTTAATCAGCAAGAGTTAGCTTTACTAGCGTTCTTCCTAAGGCTCTGTACTGGCATGGACCCATTCTCTTCTCCCTGTCTCCTTAGGGTGCCTGGGTGCTGACAGGATCTGCATTTCACAAGGAGATTGAGAACCATGGTTAAGCAATTCGTCCCAGGTCACAAAAGTGGAGTAGAGTTGAGGCTCTGGCAGCCCAGGTCTATTCCACGTTAAAGCCTGTCTTAACTTGTGAACCGTGCCTCAGGCTCTCAGTTAGAATTTATTCTCCACAAGATTGAAATCAGAAAACCTCCCCCCCACACACACACACAATCGTTGACTGAAGCAAACCCAAGTTGTTGGAAAAAGCCCCGAGCCTTGCCACCTCTGAGATCTAGCAGCTCTTGAGAGTCAGGCCTCTAGGGCTCAGGCACTGGCCACCTAAATTCAGAAACAGAAGTGTTTATATTTTACAGGCTCATTTCACGGGGTTGCGGGCCTGCACCACCTCGCCTGACTTTGTTCTTAGATCCGAGGTGCTGTAAGGGCAAGTTAATTGCCACCCTTAACGGGCCTTGAAAGCCCTTGTTCTGGGTAGAGCGGAGAGAATGAGCTTGCCTGGAAAGATCAGCCCGACGCCCTGCCTGTAAATGCACAGAACCAACACGCTTTTGCTCAAATTCAGGCAACCAATTTAGGCCAGTCTGTGAACTAGTTTAATAGGGTATTAAAGGATATATAGGCTCAGAAATCCACAAAGCAGATGGAATACATGTGTTAACCCTTGCCATAGAAGGCAACACTGCCTGCTCCAACACTTCCCTATCCTTTGCCTGGCCTCAGTTTTCCCAGCATGTAGGTACCACAAGGAAGAGACCAAGTAAGGAGCGTCACAGTCAGCCTGTAGTCACACTCAGGTGACTGAGTCACCCAGGCTGGAAACAGAGAATCACAATTGGGATGGTGCGGGATGGGGGGACGGGGGAGGGGGTAGCAAGATACCACCGTGTTTCTTTAGTTGGCTTCAGTGCCCAAACCTGAGTTTGACTGGAGTCTCAGAGGCCTTATAATACTGATTTGGGTGTGACTGGGGAAGCCCAGGACCCTAAGTCCAGGATGAGGTAGGGGACAGAAGGGGGAAACCAGCCAGTCTCCTATAGTGAGATACACGAGAGTACCCCAATGACATATGCTAAACAGGTGGTTTTCTCTGTTACCTGCTTGGAAATTGGATTGATTTGTTCCCACTCACAGGTTCTCTGAGCCCAGAATGTTACGTAAGTGACCCGCCTGATGCGTTTGGTCTCCGAGACACTTCATCCATCACCTCCACCCCCATTCAACATTTTCCATGTCTATAATGAACCGCAATTGCTAAAGGACAAACACAGGCTGTTGTAAAGTGGAACGGGGTTAAGAAAGCCAAGTCTAATGGTGCTCTCCCGACTTTGTCTCTCTAGCTAGGGAAAACCGTGTCTGTGTCTCCATGCTGTGCGGACAGTTAGGGAACCAGCTCCCGGCTGCAATTCTGTGTGTGTCTGCCTCAGTGAGGCCTAACGTGGAAAGTCTATGAAGCGAGCGCCTTAACGCTTGGCTGGCCTGGGGTTAGACTGGTGCTTCGGTTAGTGAAGGCGCGGATCAGAAACACTTGTGGAGCAGGACTTGGGCGTAGAATTGGTTCAATGCCAGGTCCAGCCCAAATTGAAAGTGTATCACAATTTCAGTATTTTTCAGAGAGCAGATGTGGCCCCGGGGCTTAGGCCTGGATTAACCTGATTCTCAGTAAATCTGTTTCAGCAGCACCATTTGTAATACAGAAAATTAAATATGTAGCTCTTGTAAACGTATGATTTTGTTTAGGCAAATCTTACTATGTAATCTAGGCTGTCTGCGAATGCCTGGCCCTGCTTTAAACCCCTCCATGCTGCCATTATAGGTGCACACACATATTTGAGGCTTTGGCGGTGCTAAGCTAGCGTTGAACTCTTTTTATGATCTTGAATCAATTGTTGAGCATTTGCGCAGCTACCCGAGGCCTTCCCAGGCTGTGCGTCATGACAGAAATGTCTTCTAATGCCACCTTCAGTCACAGCAAGTACTTGAAGGACCCTCCATTGATATAAACCACTTCAACTGCCCAGTAGCATCTGAATCTCCCCCCAAGAGAGCCAAGATGTCTGTTACCCATAAGGGACGCTGGCACAAAGGTAGGTAAACCATTCAAGGTTACAAAACCAAGCAGCAGCTAAGTTGGAGCAGCCAGCTAGGCCATGGGCTTCCGTGAGTGAGCCTCTTGACTACACGGCTGTTTTGAGATACACCTTATAGCCCAGACTGGCCTGGAACTCATAATTCTCCTGCCTCAGCCTCCCCAGTGCAGGAATTTATCGGCATGCGTGACGACACCTGACTTTTGATTTGTTTTCTAAAGCCCAGGTCTCCCAGTTTCACACAAATAGGTCATCTTTGGTTTCTTGCTATGTTGACCGAGTTACGCTCCTTTCTGTAGATTTAGCCCATCTTCCAGGATGTAGAAAGCAAATTCCGTAGATAACCAAGGCCTTAGAAACAAAAGTTCTAAGCAAAATCCGTATTTCTTTGAAATGGGGGAAGCAAGGAAGATGAATAGCTTCTCGTGTCGAGTACTCACCTGAGGTAAACAGGCTTCAAAGGTTGGGTTTAGATGTCCAAACCACTGCTGTCTTATAAAACCAAACCTCTGTCAGGCACCCCCCACACACACTCCTCTTTAGGGCTGCGATCTCCAGCTTCAGTCTCTCCCACCTCTTCCGGTCCAGAAGCTGTGGGAAGAGTTGACATTTCCTCATCTCCTTGTTTTTTACTCTTCACCAACCTAGGAGTTTGGAATATGGTCGCCCATGGTCCCATGAGATTATCAGACGGATGAACAGTTTTTAAAGATTTATTTTCATTTCTTGAGATGTATGCACGTGGGCGTGTGTGGAGGTATGTGCAGGTGTCTATGCACTTGAGTGCGGGTGCATGTGAGTGCGGGTGCATGTGAGTGCAGGTGACTGTGCTTGAGTGTGGGTGCATGTGAGTGCGGGTGCATGTGAGTGTGGGTGCATGTGAGTGCAGGTGCGTGTGAGTACGGGTGCGTGTGAGTACGGGTGCGTATGAGTGTGGGTGCATGTGAGTGCAGATGCCTATGGAAGCCACAAGTGTCCAGTCTTCTGGAGTTACAGGTGACTGCACGCTCCCTGACATGGGTGCTGGGAATCAGACTCAGGACCTCTGCAAAAGCGGTGTGCCCTCTTAATCACTGAGCCATCTCTCCAGCCATAAGCAGTTTTTGGATGCACTTGCTCTTTCTCTCTTCAGCAAGTCTTAGCACACATCATGGCCTTAGAAAGTTTCTCTAAATTATTTACAAAGTGGGATTAGTACCTTCCTCATACAATGGTAGGGAGGTCTCAATGAGTTGGTTTGTGGGAGGCAGTAAGCACGGAGCTGGCTGTGGCGATGAGCGGGGAGAAACGCTGGCCCCACTTTTACAAACACGCTATGCCTTTGCTTGTAGACACGATGCTTTCCTCTTGTGTTTTATTTTACTTCTCCATTTCCTTTGCTGTGAGGCTATCATAAAATATTTAAACACGGAGGAGGGCAATGGGGGAGGGGACTAAACGTGAACAAAGTATAATGATGGGTAGAGGTGAAAATGTCACAGTGAGAGCCATTGCTTTGTATGCTGACCCAAAATAATTTTTTAAATGAGTTTTTTAAAAGAAGAAGAAATGTTTAAAATTTTCCATCCTGAATGTGCATTAGCATACTAGCCAGAAAATGTTCATGGCTATGAGAATATAAAAATTAGCACAGCTAGAATTAGTCCACTGGTTTCACTTATGGGTGTAAAATTTTGATAATTATTGCACAGATATTTCAGATGATGGTATATACACAGCAGAACCTCTTACCCAGTACACTTACTGGATGCCTGCCTCTGCAAATAAAGCTCTGTGTGTTCTCTGGTTTTGCCTATACATTTATACCTGTGGTGAAGCTCAGTTACCAATTAGGGACAGTAAGAGATTAGCCATAATTACCATAACAACAGTTATATCAAAACGCTGGGATGAGATTACCAGCATTATCGCTCCTGTACTTTGGGATCATTATTAAATAAAATAAGGTTACTTGATAAAAAAAAAAAAGTACATCGTGGAAACAATTACTAAGTGATTAGCAAGCAAGTAGCATATACAGAATGGATACAGTGGACAGAAAGACAGTTTGTGTATTTGGCTGATGGGGCCCGATGGTGTGAAGTTTTGACATTTTAAGAGTGGCACACAGTTTAAAGTTTACACATGGGCTATGGCTAACCACGGGACACTGAAATTGCTGAAAGTGAAACAGTGGTATCTGGCATGTATGCCATATATATAATACATATAACATATGCCATACATATATCATTGTTTACAATTTATATAATTATTGTGTTTATATTATATATTATGTAAATGTACATTTATAATAATATATACCCTATTGTGTGTATATATACAATAATATATATAAAACATATAGCATATAAGATATTAGGAGGGATGAGGGTTGTCATTTAGAATAAAATGGTCAGAGATGTCACCAATTGGCTGTGATATAGACCAGTGGGAGTGAGGATGTAACTCATACCAGACACCTAGAAGTTGATCTTTCCAGGCAAGAACCTGCAGGTATGAGGGCACCGACCACCTTCTCTGCATTCACCCCACTTTTCCTCTTGTTCCGGGTCATAGTTGCATCTCAAAACAGCCCCCATGTTTCTGCCATCCACAAACTCCTGTGTCTCCTGACCACCAGCCTTTCTTGTCTACTTCCAAGTGTGTACATGGATGTGGCCACCTGTTCCGGTGCTCCTCCGCCCTTTAGGATCCTTTCGGACCCACCTTTTAGTAGATGTCACCAGACCAGTGCTTGTGTGTCCCTTTTATCACCTCACACCCATGGAGCACCGGTTGTCTCTGTCCACAGCGTGCTGTATGTGCCTCCACACCCCCTGTCTGAGCTGCCCTCACTTCTTGCATCACCCAGAGCGGTAGTTCCTGCCTGTACAGCATCCTCTCGGCCTTCCCTGCTGCAGCTTGGGTTTCTAATGATCTGCACAAAGGAGAGCTGTGTGGGACCAGCGGAAAGAAAGTCTAAAGATGTGCTTTGCTCCCAGTCGGGCAGCCTTGTCTGTTGGTTTAAAAAAGGGGGAGGGACGACACTTGAGAGCATCTGAATGGTGTACTTTGGGATTGCAGAACTGGCATGGGGAACTAGCCAAAAACAGCTGGCATTGTGCCAGCATTTACAACCAGGGCATTATTTCCCTGAACAAAGAACACCCCTCCCTCCTACCCTCCTAGGATGCAAATTCCAGCATCCCTTGGTTGCAGAAAGCCTGCTTCTGTCTGGTTCAGGATAGTAGTTTTCTCTGCACATCCTGTCTCAGAGCACCGCAGACAGCTACACATGAAGGAGCATCATCAGTTGGAAAGGAAGAGAGCTCGGTGTAGAGCATAGGTATGCCTGGTCCTTTATTTCTGCCAGAGAGAAAACTAACAGGTCTATCTATTTCTACCCCCAACCACAGCCAGAGCGGTTACAGAGCAGCTACAACTAATGACAGTCTGACAGAGCCCCTCAGTACATTCCAGTGACCTTGGTGGTGTCACACTCTGTAGGTACCCTCACCTGGCCTGGCTGCTAGGCTCTCTGGTGCTCTGCTTCTCCCAGCCTCATCCCCTTAGCCTTTCCAGGTGCTCTAGGCTTATCTCAATTTCTCAAACATGTGCCCCGATGCCCCACTGTATTTCTCTGTCTCTTCCACACCTACTTAAAAGCTATTCTCCTTTTAGACCGTGACTGAAATGTCTCATTATCACGTGCCACATGCCTCAGCATGGGTTTTTGTTGTTGTTGTTGTTGTTGCTGTAACAAAATACCTGATGCTAAGTAGTATATAATGAAAAGAAAATTGGGGCTGGAGAGAGAGCTAAGCCATTGAGAGTCCTTGCTGTTCTGGCAGAGAACCTGTTAGGTTCCCAGCACCCACAAGGCAGCTTGCAACTGTCTGTAGCACCAGTCCCAGGGGATCTGATGACCCCTTATGACCTTCATAGGTACCAGGTACACATGTGGTACACATACATTGATTTAGGAAAAACATCATGCACTCAAAAGGTTTACAATCTAAGAAATTTTTTAAAAGGAAGGGAAACTTATTTGGGTTGTGAAGTTGGCGGGTAGCTAGAAAGTCTAAACCACAAAGTACCCGTTTTGGCAAGGGCACCTGGGTGGTGCCTCAATCTGACGGACGCGTTACATGGGAAGAGAAGTGTGGACAGAGTTTGGCCCATTCATGTAGAACAATCTGGTCTCATGGGAATTAACCTAGTCCTAGAGACCAGCATTAATCCCAGTGTCCTCCTACTAGGCTTGTCTTGTGACCTTTCTATACCGTCACACTGGAGACCAGACTTCGAGTGCATGAGCCCTCAGCAGGCAGCTCATACCTGAACCACAGCACTGGGGAGTCCTTCCCAGCTCCCGACTCTATGTTGTACCCTCGCTATGTTGTGCCCAGCTCACACTCTTCATTTTCTCCCCGAGTTCAGTTCACACTGCACTTGTTTGGTGGGTGATCCTGTCCAATGTTGGTCAGCCAGCTTTGCTGATGCTCTCATTCAGCCGCCGCGTCCTCCAACCTGACTACGGGTCAGACAGGGGCAGTCCTCCAATGACCAGCGTTTGGCCACTTTGCTTGGGTTTTGATGTAAACGTCCGGATGTTTCATGACTGCTTATAACCTGAAGATTGAAATTGCTGTTCTCATTGGCTGGGAAGCCCGTTTTAAGATAAGCAGGGAAACAAACAGTAGTTGTCTGAACTGGAGAAACATTAGACTCCTAGGAAGGCTTGGTGAGATGAGAGCATAGGAGTGACCATACGGTGACCTTGTTTGTAACCTTCATCTTATCTGGTCCTGCTCAGTAAAGCAGTGACATCGTAGGCCACGAGGTACATTGCCAGCAGGGTTTCTCACAGCACAGCCACGTATACTGAGCTCTCCCCAAGTCAGGACAGTGAAGACAGCATGGCCAGAAACCTGCAAATCTAAAATTCATTCCACCTCCTGAGGTTGCAATCTGAAGCTGCAAGAGACATCCCGTGGGGTTGGTTGAACTGGTCCCAGTGCATTTTGTGCCTTGTGTAATAATGTCCACAAAATGAGGGATGGGTTTGCAGTTTCCACGGGGGCAGGGTGTGCTTGACCTTACTAAGTTTCTTCCTTTGGAAACCTGGGGCTCCTTTGCTTCAGGAAATGCATATTTCTGCCAGGATACAGAAGGGGTCTAGGAAGATGCTGAAGGAAGTAGGTGTAGCTTACTGAATATACCCTTGGCACCTGAGAGGGGTTATCTGAGAGCACAGAAGAAGAATAAGAGGCTCTGCCAGCTTGTACATTGTCAGACTTGCCAGACTACAGCAAGGTTTTTGTGCCTGACTTTTGTGTTCTCTCTAAAAAAAAAAAAGCAATACCACTGCCTAATTATGGACATAATAATGACATAAAAAAACAAAAGAGGCTCATTGCTTTTCCAATTCTCATTCTGGCGTGGGTGACCCAAGGCTGACTTAGATTTTCTCACCGATTCAAAAGAAAATGGAGTATTATTAAAGGGGAAAGAGCTTTATTCTTAGACTCTGAAATTGTTCATTAAATGTGAGTAGAGCCACCGAGTCTCCTGATGACTGCTGCTGCTCCTTTTGAAAGCTATTGTTATACACGCCACTGGCCCTTTAAGGTGTTTCTATGTCAGTGGTAAGATTCTTACCTAATCCCCCATGCAATTTAGACGTGCCAGATGGGGGCTTGGGAGTGACCTTTGTGTCCAAAGAACTTTGGGTCAGTGGGTGTGAAATATTGTCTCATTAGCTCTGTGGCCCACTGTCTTTAATGATTATAGTAAGTTACCCGACTGTCTCAGACAAGGTGTGTCTTTTGCCTGCCAAGTAAAACAGTTCCGAATTGGTAGGGCCACAGAAATCAGGGACCGGTGGGAGGCAGAGGCAGGCAGATCTCTGTGAGTTCGAGACCAGCCTGATCTACAAGAGCTGGTTCCAGGACAGGCTCTAAAACCACAGAGAAACCCTGTCTCAAAAAACCAAAAAAAAGAAATCAGGGACCGGAGTTCAGGTTGATGAAATGGCTCTCAACCAAGATGTCAAGTTCTGTGAAATGCCGTCAAGATTCTAGGAATCTGTCTCAGTGTGCTTACGTGTTTGGAACCTGCGTCCTGTACATTTTGTACGCTTTTCTGCTTTTGCCTGGGGCATGTTCTGCAACGAAAGGTCTTGCTTTCCAGTGTCGCATGGTCTTCACTTTGAATCCATCACCAGCTGATTCTCTCACCTTTCTGTGTCTCTGTGAGCATTGGAGCAGGGAGTGGGGACATGTAAGCTGAACTCGGAGCGCTGTTTCTGTTCAGGTAAGGGAGACGGAAGAGTAGCTGTTATATTTTCACTTTAAATAATTGCATTCAAGATGAGAGATCCAGAAGTGTGTGGAATTCTCATCACTAGTCAGGTCAGGAAGCTAGGGTTCGGTCCTACCCAATTACATAGTCATTCATACTTTCTTAATTAAACGTCAGTCACGCCACCAATACAGAAACCGGGAGCAATTCATTCTGAATATTAGGAAATAAACCAAGGATTTTCAAGAAGCTATCAAATCGAATTTTGTGTGATGCTATTATAAATCTTTGAACTTAATAATATAACTTGGTTCTGTTTGCTTTCTTGGAAAAGGTTGGTCTGTGGAATTAGGTAGATTCTAGTCCAAACTAGTCACTCAGTAAAGATGGCTGAGTTTGGGGGCTGGACCGATGGTTCAACAGGTAAGAGCACTTGCTTCTCTTGCAGAGGACCCGAGTTTGATCTCCAGCACCCGTACGGTGGTTCCCAGTCATCCATAACTCCAGTTCTAGGGGATCCAATACCCTCTCCTGACCTTCAGAGGGGCACCAAGCATGCACATGGTACACATACACACATATAGACAAAACATACATACAAAAAATAAACATACAATAAAATAAACAAATCTATTTTTGAAAAAATGAAATGCTTCAATGGGCAAGACTTCCAATCCTGCTCAGCCTCTACCTCGATGGTGACAAGAAGGCTCGGTTGGTACAGGTTTGTGTTTGTGGAAAGTGCATAGCCTAACGGGCTGCCTAGCAATGTCCAGAATAGCTGCACTGTCGCTGCTCGCCTGCCTCCTCCCCAAGTTCTGCCACTTGGTAGCATATCCTTTTGATATGCCTGTCGGTCCTCAGCTCCTCATGTTAAAAAAAAAAAAGTCACACCGTCCACATTCATTCTCGAACATTCTACAATTCTAAGCTTTAAAAAGTATAAATAAGTAAATAGGGGGTGGAAAGATGGCTCCGCAGTTAAGACAGCTTCCTGCTCTTACTTCCAGAGGACTCCAGTTCGGTCGCGAGCATCTACATAAGGTGACTCACAGCTGCCCGTGACCCCAGCTCTAGGAGATCCAACACGTTCTTCTGGCCTCCTCAGGCCCTGGCACACATGTGGCATTCATTCACATAGACATACATGAATAAAAAATAATAAAAATAAGTCTTTAAAAATATATAAGCAAGCCAGGGATAGTAGAGCACACCTTTCATCCCAGCATGCCGGAGGCAGAGACAGGTGGATCTCTGAGTTCGAGGCCAGCCTGGTCTACAGAGTGAGTTCCAGGACAGCCAGAGATACACAGAGAACCCCTACCTCAAAAAAACAAAACAAACCAACAAAAAAAAAGATATAAGGAAATAAAATTTTCCAACTTGGGAAAGGAAATGAGCGCCAAACCTATAATATTTGATATGTAGATTGACAACATGCACCAACTCTAAGCTGGGCCTGTTTTCATGCTATCAATAAATTACTCCGAGAACGAGTTAATTAGAAAACCCAGAAAGCATTGCCGTTTCTTGCAATTGTCTTAAAAGAGCAATAAAACTCAATATCCTCAGTTTTGAAATGAGTGCATGGAAGGATGTAAATATTTATCGGAAGAGTGGAGCAGAGAGACTCTCTGCTTTGTCTGTTAGTGGGCGGTGACGTATCTATGGATCATTGTTTGCGCGAAGCATTTAATAACCCCATCTGTCGGGAATGCATTTTTGGAGGTGCTCTGAAGCTGCTGTAAGCTACCTACGGATTGGTAGGCAAGCAGTCCTGGAGAGACGCGAGACTCCGAGGCAGACTGAGAAATTCAATATAAGTCAATACGTAATTATAAAATTCCATCTTTTGGCCGCAGCTCCTTAAATGCATATTTATTTTGGTGCGTTGCGGAGTAACAGCCAGAGCCTGGCAATTGTTGAGTTCTTTGCTAACCCGTGATTTGAATCTCGGGAGAGGAGGGGAGGACACCACTTACCTGGCCTGAAAAATCGATCCAAAGTGTGACCGTGTGGTCGGCCTGGCGGTTGCTGCCTCGTGGCCTCCTGTGATTCCGCACTCTCCCAAGTCCTGTCAGGAAGATTACTTTTCACTTCCAAGGAAAAGATAATCTTATAAAAGCTCTACATCTTTTTCCCTCCCTCTCACACGCCAGCGTCCCGCTCTAGCTCTCTCTAGCAACAGTATTGCGCTGCTGTTCATTTTCTTAGCTCTCAGTCGAGTGGGTATTTTCCTGACCCTACTTCATCCTTTAGCAATCCTCTCGCTGGCATTCCCGCGCCCCCACCTCTTCTGCCTCCTCGGCTCACACTCTGTCTTCCCGTCCACTCTTCCTGAGTGTTTAATGGTGGGGGCGGGCACAGTGAGAATTGCAACTTCTAACTAGGGGTTCAGTTGGAGCTGACAGACATATTTAATGGATCGTTACCTCTCTAGCTATCTCTTTTGGGCGAGATTCTTTATATAACTGTCTTTATGTAAAATTAGATGGAGCCATCGGGAGAATGTCTAATCAAAAGGGAACGTTTTCAACTTAGGAAGTCGGGGTTTTGTTTCCCTGGGGCTGTTGAGGTCTCAGTGGGTTTAGGGTCCATTCCCTTTCACCTCCAGGCTGCCACTGTTCCTCGTCTTACAGCATGGCTAGTTACGTATACCCGCTAAGTGAGTCATCGCTAAAGTGCTTACTCGCTGAGTTGTGTCACCCTGTACCTTAAATGTAACTGTATTCGGAGTTGGGGTCCCTACAGAGCTAATGAAGATGAAGCAAGTCAATTGATCTAAGATATCTGAATCTGCTCTGACTGCTCTCCTCATTAGAGGGGAGTCAGACACAGTGAGGCACCGGGGTACTATGTGTGTGGAGGGACAGCCGTGTGAGGACAGACGATACACTTCTGCGGTTTAAGCCTCTCAGACTGGGGTCCACACAAACAGCCACCTACAGCAGAGGTCTGTGTCATGAGACCACCATAGGACCAGTGAGAGGAGCCCGAGGCAGGAATTCTAGGAAACGGAGAAACAACACCCATGCATCAAGTAAGTTGCCAGAGGTGTGACCTGAAACATGTATGGTTACTGGGTCCAGTGTTTTTCTAACAAAAGAAGACATGTCACCATAGGTAGGGCAGGCGGGAAGGTATCACACTGTAAGGCATCCAGAGGCGGCTGTCACTACACTGGGGATGCTGGATGCTCTGAGTGGCTGCCATGTGGAGATCTCCTGAAGGGGTGAGTGGAGATAGTTCTCAGCGCGGCTTGGTTAACTCATGTGTCTGTGTGGAGGGGGCTTTAATAGCGCTCGCTCGGGCTTGTCAGCCGCTGTTCATAGATCTGCAGCTTCAGCTTTCTGCAGTTAGCGGCAAAAGACTTGCTGCAATACTTGGTGCAGTTGTTGAGTCTGTCTGTGTATTTGGTGGCCTCTCCCTGAGTTCTAGATCTTTGACCCTTAGAAAGCCACAGATGACTGAGTCTCTCTTCCGTATGTTATAAAAGAAAAAAGTCAGGGTTTATAGACTCAGTTGCATAGGCATCTTTCGGGAAGTTTCTTTGAAATACAGCTTCTGTTTCTTTTTATGCCTGTTGCCTTAGTCCTATTTATGTCTCTTACTGGGTAGTGATAAAGGCTATCAGTATATAACTATGTGCTATATAACCCAGTCGGAATCACAGCGGCTTCTCAATAATAAAAAGCCAGGTGTATACCTTAGATTTTGATTTTTTTTATCTTCAGCGGTCTACTGTATTGTCCAATATCCTTATGATTTGCCAGTTGTTCCCTCCCCTAAATTGATCGTACTTTGTTTCCAGATTTGCCCAGGTCTCCTGTGAGCTGTCTCATCATTGGTCTGCATCCCCCAAGCCTACCCAGTCTCGTGACCTTCATTATTGCTGCTGATAAAATATCCAGCCATCTGATAAGGATGGTGCAGCCTGCCAGCTCCTATTCATCATGCCCCCCACCCCCTGAGTTGTCTTTTTCTTCCGCCGAAGTTTAAAATAAGCTTGTCAGCTTTCAGGAAAAGCCTTTTTGACAGAGTTCTGTTTTATCTGTAGACTGATTTAGGGGAAAGTGCCATCTGCTTTCTGATGCCTCTTTCCTTCCCCGGGCACAGAATACCTCAATATTAGTTTTAGGCTTTCTTTTATAGGGGGAGGAAAGGAGAATGTTTACAACGCATCAGTATATACAATATTCAAATCCTCAAACATTTAGAGAAGAATTTCCATCGCAAGAAGCATGCTGGGAATGGGCAGATTTGAGAATGTGTGAGTCCTCTGGCTCAAAAAAAAATTGTAATCTTCGCAGAAGGAGATGTGGTGGATAGGTACACCGTTTAATATGAACTAGGCCATGGCAAATAGTTTTATACAAAATGGGCTTCCTGGGAAGTGTCTTCGTTTCTTTCCTATTTTCCTGTGATGTAACAAAATGCCCCATCAAGGCAACCCAAGGGACGAAAGGTTTGTAGAGCTTACAGTCCTCGCTTAGGTCCGTGGTGGCAAGGATGTCACAGGGACAGGAGCATATACCCACAGTCTAGAGTGGAGACACCTAGAGAGTCTGGGATCCCTGAACAGGGGTTGGCGCCACCCACAGTGGGCAGAGCCTCCCACCTCGTTTCATGTGATGGAGATAATCCCGCGTAGACAAAGGCTGTCTCCCGGGCGATTATCACTAACCATCGCAGGAAGTGATATTAATCTTAGCCTGAATCACTTGGGGTAAAGAGCTATGGATATTACTGATTTTAATATGCTTATGACTCTTTGGTATTTCTTTTTTTTAATTTTTATGATTTATTTAACTTTATTTCATGTGCATTGGAGTGACGGTGTCAGATCCCCTCGAAGTGGATTTACAGACAGTTGTGAGCTGCCATGTGGGTGCTGGGAATTGAACCCGGGTCCTCTGAAAGAGCAGTCAGTGCTCTTAACCACTGAGCCATCTCTCCAGCCCCAGACTCTTTGGTATTTCATATGAGGTGTAGAGATAACAGTCAGTTGCGTTTTTCATATCTCAATAGCTAAGTCAGAGTGCAATCTGCTATTTACATTGTTGAGTAGTTGCATAAAAATGAAATCATCCCAAAATGAAATATCCAACATGTTCCCAGATCTGAAACTTCTCAAATAGTGTACGGCACGGCAACTAGTAAATCCCATGCCTGGCCTTACATGATGGAATACATTCTGGTGCCGTCAGAGTGCAGATGTATTAAACCCGTTGCTCAAAATCAACCTCCCGGCTATGTGGTGAATTTCATGTTTGGACTCGGAAGGAATCTCATTTTGCCCGTGCAAGCATTCCAAAATTTAAAAAAATAAAAATCCACAGTGTAAAATCTTCTGGTTGTGATCATTTTGGATAAGGAATATGGAACCTGTATTAATAATACGTTATATTCTTTTTTGGTAGTGGCCTTCAGGGTATAAATTAAGTAAAGTTTAAACTCAGTCTCCCTCACAGTAGGCTCGTCTCACATGCGCTGTGGCCTCATGGGACTCATCTACTCTACCGGGCATGGAAGTTGTGGACAATAATTGGTTATAGTTGGTTATGTAATTAATCTTGGTATCTGAATGACAGAAATCTTCAAATACAATACTTTGAGTAAATGTTCCTGAGCCTGGTGGATTATATAAATTCTGTTGGGTAATCTGTATTTTAATGAGCTGGATCTAAAACACTCTAATATTTTTGAAATGCAGAGTGTGATTCCACTTACAAAAAGACCAAGTGGGAACAATGAGGGATGGGGAAAACTTTATCTTAGCAGAGCACTGTCTAGAAAATAGTTCTGTAGTCTTGAGTGTCAAGAGGCTTTGGAGAAATTGATAGACTTTTGCTGTTTTTGTGGGGGAGCAGAAATTCAAAAGTCGAGCTGTATAAATTAAGCGGCAGATCTTCTTTTATTTATTTATTTTTTTCTTTTGTTACCTCTAAGGGACATTTTGGGAAACCAAGAGGAATGTTGGTCTTGATTTTAACTCTAGCTTTGTTTTGCATTTCTGATCCTTTTTTAACAATTCTCTCCTATATGTGCTGTGGGCACACAAGGGATCCGGTACATTTTGCTACGCAATGGCTCAAATCTTGTGTGTGGTTTAGCATTCTTTCCTTTTGTGAAAGACATTGTGCCGCACGGTGGTGGCGCACACCTTTAATCCCAGTACTCGGGAGGCAGAGGCAGGCGGATCTTTGTGAGTTCGAGACCAGCCTGGTCTACAAGAGCTAGTTCCAGCGCCACAGAGAAACCCTGTCTCAAAAAAACACAAAAACACAACACACAACAAAAAAACCCATTGCTTTGACTGGGAGGAAGATCCATGGCCTGTCAGAAACGCTAACTGGGTGTGCATGAGCCACGGCGGAGCTGCAAAGAAGCAATGCGAAATAACGGAGCCATGGGTGCCCTTCAAAAACTGGCAGCGGTGAGCGAGCACTGTGAAGTACTTACATAGCCGTGGATCTCCAATCCCAGTGTCAGAGGAGGGTTGTGTTCTCATCTTGCGAAACCTGAACTGCTAAACCAAACATCTAATTGTGCTAAGAAGCAGCCTCCAGGTGAGGGCTGAAATCAAAATCATGTCATCCTGTTTTAGAGCCCAAACCAGAGTCCCTCCCCCCAGAGGAAAAACAGAAAACAAAAGTTTAGCATATTGTAATATTTCTTCTGCCGTTTTTGTAAACAGTGAATATTCATTAGACATCTCGGGAGAAGCATGGAAAAGTGGGATGGGCAGAGACAAGGCTCGCTGATGCCGATTTAATGACCTGTAGGGTGGCCAGCTACAGTATTCTTTCCAGATGCCTCTCATTCTTCCCCTGTGCAAGCTCCCCTCAGCATGGACCAGCAGTTCTCCCGGTGGGAAAACTGAGGCTTGTAAAGGCAAAATAAGTTACCCAAGCATATACGCCTTCGTGAACTCTGGAGTCACAAGGGACATGCAATTTTCATGCTTTTGTCGTCCTTGCTGGACATCTCTGGTCAACTCTTCTCTGAGACCCCGATTGTCACTCAGTAAAGTCAGAAAATACTAGTACCTACCTACCTCACAGACTGTGCCCACCGGGAGCATTCCTGTGTGTGTGTCCTGTGGGTGTATGCTCTCTAGGATGATGCCAGGGAGGGGAGCTACCAGGTGTGAGAATCCAGGGTGCCGTGGTCATTGCCAGCTCCAAAGGTCCTCATACTGTTCAGATTTTATTAGTCTGGCAGGGTTAGCCGGTGTGCCGTTATAAAGTTTAGAACATTATGTCATTGCTTTCTCCTGCAATTGCACATCCATCCTAAGTAGAATCTGCACTGGCCATACTATATTTTGTATGGCTCTATTGTAGTTTATGTAACCATTCCTTATTTCTCCATAAATAATAAACCTGGGACTCACCCCAGCCTTTCAGAATGATAAAAACTGATGGATGAACTTGGGTATACATTTTTTTGTCTGTATTGTCTCATTCTGGGACAGATTCCCAGGAATGGAATTACTTGATAAAGGTATGCCTGGGAAAGAAACTTTCCGTGTGTGGGAGGAAAGGCTTGTGACGAAAGGGGAACCGAAGAGTGTTAGGAAGGGGGAAGTTTGCCTTCCTCATTCCTGTCAGAGTGTAGGCCCTGAAATGGCAGCAACGGCGTGGGCAGAGGTGAAGAAGGGTCAGATGCTGGCTAGGGTCCAGATCCAGCGACTGTTATTTTCTCCCTAGTTCCCCTGACACATCATTGACACGAGCCCTCCTTCACAGAAGACTTGCCAAGGTCGCTGCATCAATCCTGATGCTCTCACTGGAAGGAGCAAAAGGTGTCACATGGAGATGGGCTTTGAGTTTGATTTCACCTGCACAGACTTCGCTGAGTTCCGATTGTCCTATGTGACTCATCTATCACCGTCTCATTTTCATCAGTGTGACCAGGGAGGGTTGTCACCTTCAACTTACAGTGTGGGGACCAAACGCTTCATAGTTAGTAAAGGGTAACAACAAGTCTGGGACCCAGGCTGGTTATTTCCAGTAGCCAAGCCTGGCTTTCCGGGAATGATCAGTTATACGCCAGTGCCTGAGTGATATACGGAAAAGATATTGGCAGAGTTCAGGGAAGAAAGAGACGAGCAAGGATGAAGGCTGCCAAGGAGGACTCCACAGACCTAGGCCATTTCAAACATCTCGTCACCTTTCTTTTGTGGTTTCATTATGCACCAACCTTACCTGGCAGTGCGAGCTGATAAAGTCCAAGGCGAGATCCTTGGCACTGTGCTCCTGACACATAGCTCAGTAAGGGATTTAGGAAAGAAAAAAAAAAAGTTTCCCTCTGGGTAGAGGACGTAGTCAACCAGACATCCCCAGAGAGCAGCTCTCTCCACGGCTGTGGGAGGCGGGAGGCTAGCGTCTCAGCCACAGCCTCACATGGAACAGGATGGAACATTCTGTGCCTGGTGGGAAGAAAAGCATTGTTCCTCTGTTTTTGTACCATTGTCATGAGCTCCTAGGAGAGTGCAGTTGGAGATAGCCAAGAGTCAGAGGCCATAACCAGACAGCTGAACTCTTTGCTTCTGAAGGTCAGGGTCAAGAGGTGAGCCACAGGAATGCCCATTCTGTAGTAGTCTGTGTGTCTTTGTTATAAAACAAAAGCGCAGACCAAGGTCAGAGCCCCAAGGCAGTAAGGCAGGGAGAGCTTAGAGAATTGTCTGTTTAGCCCTGAAATGTAAAATCTTACTAAACAATTGGATTTGTAAGGTTCTATGGATCAACTCTATGCTAACACCTGTCATTATCGATTATTTACATAACAAAAACCTCATAGGGTTATTGCTTTGTGCCAGGTTCTGTGCACAGCACTGGTGGCTTGGGGACACTGCCTTTGGCCCTCAGTTTGTTGATAGCTGACCTAGGCTGTGACACAGCATCCAGTATGGCCAGACACAGATGTTAACGGGCACAGATGTTCCCGGTTTCGTTAACGGACACCACACAGAACCTCTCCTCTGCCCTGAGGATCGACCCCAGGCCCGCTTCTCTGCTGTGGCAAGGGGGCAGTTGTCTTCTAGGTGGACAATGACAGCTCCAGAAAATAACCCATATATCAAAGCGCCCCGCCCCCTTGCTGGGTTGTTCCCCTCTTCCCAACACGTGGAATTTTTCTTGGGGCAGAAGAAAGTCACACTCGCATCTAACTTTTAGCTCGGCTTTTTGTCGTAAGATTACCATGGTTTCAGATACAGTTGTAAGGAATAATATTGAAAGATCACAGATACCCTTTTTCTACCTTGCCCATAATAGTATCTTGTATGAATAAATACCATAGTGACATTGGTGGAATCCACTATCTGTTCTGATTTTTCCAAATTTTGCTTATATACTCTTACTCTTCTTACAATGGAATTATATCTCCCTAAATTATATCCCCCTTATGGTAAGAAGAAAATACTTTAAGTCAAAACTGTGTTTACAATCAGACATCTCCGTGTATTGTAAAATGTGGGGATGGTGTGGCTGACACAGCCCTGTGGCTCTCTGCCTCTGCCTAGCCTAGCATGAGAGTGTTGAGCTGCTAACTGCTAGCCCAGGACAAGGTTAAAATTCAAAGCACATAGGGGCCGACAAGATGGCTCCATGGATAAAGGCACTTGCTACCAAGCCTG
>JAQHUG010000011.1:3533320-3569626 GCA_028555095.1 Dicrostonyx torquatus
CACACACACACACACACACAATATCACACAATCACAATCTCTACAGTCTCTATTTTCTGCTTGAAAGAATTTACCTGAAAATCTTTCTGGGCCTGGTGTAGGTGTGTGTGTAAGTTTTTTTTTTTTTAATTAAATGTCTTTAGATTAGGTTTCTGATTCTTAAGTTTTAATAATTTGCTCTACTCTTTGCATAGTTAAAATGTGACCATGTCTGCCTCTGGCTACCCAGTCCTCCTACTCTGGCTTCAGTTGTTTGTTCAATTATTTCTGCAGTCTTTGTTTATCAGAAACAAGCCATACATACACATACTTATGTATATGTGTACATAGATATGCACAGATATGCTCTGCATTTGTTATAAATGGTAGAATGCCATAGATTATTCTGCACCTCACCTTTTTTTCCCCACTTAACTATGTATGCTAGAAACAACCCCATAGTTAGAGGGTCATCGCATGTTAGACTTGCCTCTTACTCTGCTGGGTGGACATGCCTTGGTTACTTGATCTTTGTGAATGTCACGTAGGTCATCCTCAGTCTCTGTCAAGGCCTCCTAGCCTGTCCCTCACCGATCTTTCATCAATGCTTCACAGGATGGCCAGAACTCTTAGACTTCCATTCTGATTTTGTCAACTCCTGGTCCAGGAACCCCGGCAGCTTGCCAACACTCATAGAATAATGCTGAACTCTTACAAGCTGTAAGTACAGTCCCACACAGTCTCTTTCCTTCCACCTCCGACCTCTGAGCCTGCAGACGCCCGCCCCCTAATCCTATGCCTGGAGGTTTTTTCCAAATGTTCAGTCCTGTTTTTTCTCAGTCAGCTAGGGGATAAGCTCCTCCTCCCCTCCTCGTAGGTAGATCACAGTGCACTCAGGGCCTGTGGCGATCAGAGATTTAAACCTGCCAACCTGGTCTCAGTGGCACGTCCAGCATAACCAGACCTTGTGCGGTGAATTTTGGGTTAGGCAACTGAGAGTGAATCCATTACCAAGCAGGACTTTTTCTACTGGACTCCAAATTCCACTGGGACCAGAGATGGCTGAAGTGAAAAGATTATGTCCGGACTTCAAGGTAGCTTACAACACAGTGAGTCACACAAGCACAATTAAGATACACAACACTGTGAAAGTGTGGTTCCGTGGAATCCTAGGTGGAAAAAAGCCCCTCCCTCCTGCAATCTTTAGCCCACCATCCAGGTCCAGGATGGCTGCCCGGCTGCCTGTTGAATGAAGAGTGTACTAAAACTGCAGCCGCCAACCTCCTGTCACAAAAGTCATCTTTTATCACAGTCAGATGGGTCCCTAACCTGTGCCGACGTAGCTCCTCTGAGCAGGGGGCGGCGTGGGAGCGCGTGGGCCCGGGTTGCAGGCAGGGAGGGCAGCTGAGCCCAGCACCTGGAGCGGGTCTGGGCGCCGCGCGGGGCGCAGGGGCGGGGAGCGGGGGGAAGGGGCGGAGACTGTTGCCTGCTTTCCCACCGGCAGCGGCGGCGCAGGGCCGCGGGGTGTCGACAGCAGCTGCAGCCGCCCGCGCCACCCCCCTCAACCGAGGCTCCCGGGCGAGCGAGGGTGAGCTGAGCTCTGCGGGCAGCTGCCACCCCGCGCCGCCGTACTGAGCAGAGTGGAGCGGCGGCCCCGGAGAAGGCAAAGTTGCCAGCCTAAGCGCAGACATGCCGGGCAGCGACACGGCGCTCACGGTGGACCGGACCTACTCGGATCCCGGCCGGCACCACCGCTGCAAGAGCCGGGTGAGGGCGCGCTCAGGGTGGCGCGGGGGTGCGAGTCGGTGGGGAGGGCGGGGGTCGAGCCGGAGACGCTGAGACTCAGAACCCATTGCCGGCCTCTCCCAGCCTAGTAAGGTTGGAAGAAACCTGCGGCCCGGGGACCCGTGGCCACTGCTGGATTGGGAGGCTAGCCAGCCTACACTGCCACCCCGGCTCCGCGACTGACCGTGTCTCCCCACCAGGGAGCGCACGCAGCTGGCACCCGGGACACCCGGGGTCTGGCTCGGGGCACCGCCACCTGCGGGGCTCAGCGTGGCTGCTGCATCCCTAGCCCAGCAGCCCAGTCCCTGTACCATGCGCCCCAGATGCGGTGCCAAAAAATAAAAAAGAAGAAAAGAAATCCAAAGTCCGTTTCGGCGTGTACGCTCCGGAGTTGGGAGCTGTGCAGAGTGGGTGCCTTAGCCACGGTTTTCAGTGTTAATTTGCTGTTGCTGATTTTGGCTGTGAGCGAAAATAGCTCTTCTGAGCAAGCTGTGAAGACCGGCCCTGGAGGGCTTCAGTATCAAGACTGAGGCCGCTGCAGCTGCAGCCCCGGCCCTGGGCCCTCCCAGGGAACACCTTCCCTCCTGGGCAGCTCAAGTGTCCAGGCGGGATGGGGCTCCCAAATTCCTTCTCCCCTTGACTGATTAAAGTGCCGTTTGAAACAGCACCTCCTCCACTGTGGCAGGCGGTACCTGGAGTTGTTCTCTGAGCCTCCCAACTTCTGGCTTGTCCGTGGAATTGGGCATTTCGGTGTCAGCTACCCGGTATAAAGTTCGTCCAGGTAAACCAGGCATAGTTTCTACCCCACCACCTCCAAGATCTATTGATCAGCCAGAAGTTGTTGCCATAAGTGACAGTCGTGTGCCCCGTCCCTCATACAGAATGTGCAGTCATAGTTTGAAATAGTAATTGATCGTCCCAGAAGTAGTATGTTCGCCTCATTTCTCTCTTCACTTTAACTCCTCCTAATCAATTTTAGAAAATGATTTTTTTTTGAAACCCAAATTTAATGTGTTTGGTGGAATTGCTCCTGCATCGACCCACTCTTTCCCGGTTTCTTTAAAAGTTTCATAGCAAATACACTAGGCAAGTATTCCAAAACTCCATTTGGGGAAAAAAAAAATAGATTGATTACCTGCAGCCAGAAGTTTGTTTGGGAGGGTGACTGCGCCTGAACACAACTCTCTGAAAGAAAGATCTTTTCCTAAGGCTTTTATAATGGGCTGAGGGTAAAGTTAATATTGCAGTTGACAGGAGAAATCGCAATCTTAAAATAATTTGAGAGCCTGAATTGTCACAACTCAGTGATCTCCGTAAGCAGCAAAGTTAGGAATATTGGAGGGAGGGAGGGGTGAGCTAGTTGACAAAACTCATGGAATGAGCTTTGTTCCGAGATTCAAGTTTTGTTGTCCATCGGATGGTTGGGAAAACCAGTGCTTACAGACTTGGGTGGGAAGTGGAAAAATGCGCTGAACTGCAGGCTTGAGTGTCTTTTCCACACCGTTCAAGTCTCAGAAAGTGTCCAAGACCTCGTGTGGAGGGGATTCGCGTATTTTCTTTGAAAGGGTGGTTAGGGTTGTCCTTGTTACTTTATCGGTAGGAAGAGTCTCGATCTGTAAACCCTGTGGTGAAACTGCCTTAGATGCTGAATGTACTGACTATTCTACACTGCTTGTCCATTGAGCAGATGAAATCTAGTGAGGACTAGGGGAAAAAAAAAATTAGAGGGAAGAGGGCTAGAGTTGAGTAGGCCCAGGTCACAGTTCAACTTTCCTAGAGATCCCAGTTTGGCCTTCTAGGCCGCCTGCTTTTAGCTGCTTTTTGTTGTTGCTCTGTCCTTTAGGGCTTATTTTTGAAACAAGGTCTCACTGTGTAGCCCCTGCTGGCCTGGAATCCAGACCCTCCAGTGTTGGCCTCCTGAGTGCTGGAATCACAGGCATGCCCTGCCCTGCCTGGCATTGCTCTTATGTTATGTGTGTGTGTGTGTGTGTTTTCTTGTGGAGATATCAAGGTATCACGAGAACTAATATACAAACATTTCTCTAGTGGGGCTGGTGTAATTTTGCATCCCTCCTTAAGGCTGTAATAAGCCCGCTGTAATGAAGGCACAGCGAAAGCTATTTTGCTATTGCAGAAAGCGCCATCCCATTAGGTGATCTAGCAGCTCCTTTGTGGAACTCAATTTGATAGAGCTATAAAAAAAATCATTTTCCCCTTACACCCAGAAAAGTATGCTGTACAGAAAGAAAGCACCAAATGGCACTAAGGCTTAATTTCTTGATGTGTCTCTCTCATTGGAAATAAACCAGGATTTAAAAGTCATCCCTGTAGTCAGTCTCCTCTGGCAAACTGTTTCTTTTAAGATGCTGATGATTACCTGGGTGGATGTGTGGAGGTGACTAACCTCTCAGGAGTCTCTAGTTTCCTCCCAAGAACACCTTGCTGATTAACAAATGGTCATTTAAAAGATTCAAAATCTTCTGCCCACTGGGGGTAAAAGAGCATGCAGATACCTATGCTGGACTTTCTTAAGCCGTTGAGACTAAATGGCAGTGAGACAGAGGACCACTTTAGTGCTGTGGAGGTCTACTTTTACAGCCAGGGAGACTAATTTAGGTCCCCCTCCCCTTCCAAAGTGTAACGAGTGATGTTTCTGGTCGTCCCTAAGCTAAAAAGCCAGAGTCATTCATATTTTTAAACTTCTTCGTAAAACTCAAAAAATGGCGCTTGTTAACTTGACAGACATCACCTCTTTCTGCTTTGAAAGGAAAAGCACGCATAATTAGAGCCTGCATTTTTTTTCCTTATGCCCTAGATAATCAGAACCTATATTGAGAATATAGGCTTTCCGTCTTCCGCACCGTAACTGGGTTTTGTTAATTATGCGTGAGTCCGGTTGTTTCGTTTTGTTGGTTGGTTCTCACTTTAAGTGCCCCCTAATGCCACCTTCAGCCACTCGGGTGCAGCTATGGACTGCTGAGACTCCACAGGCAGACATAGCTCCCAGCTGGGTGATCACCAGGGCAAGGGCTTCAATGACTCTCTGAGACTCCAGTCCCCACTATATGGAGCAGGGGATGCCAGTTCGTTCTTTACCTAGTGAATGTGACTCTTACTTAAATCAGAATTTCTTCATCTTTTTTTAAATTAACATTCCTGTGATTCGATTGTTACTCTTTTTATCTGTATGTATTTTTTTTCTTGCCACTGTAATGTCACTACCACTTGGCATTGCTCTCCTATTACACTGTCGGCCACTGGGCTTTCTGTGACGTCTCTGCAGTTGGTCCATTAGCTACTTAGGCCCTCCAAGAAAGGACTAGATTGTTTTTCCTTCCTAGCGTGGACTGTTCCTATGTGACTTGGACCCCTGTAATATTACCCCATGCCTCAGTTTCTTCTTCGACACAGTAGGGGTGTTATAAGGAATGGGTACAATCATGTCTATAATCTGTGAGGCACATAATAAGAACCCAATAGGGGGTAAACTTACTTTGTTTATGTATGTATTTATATAATGTTATCAAGAGGTTCCATAGCTTGGAAATGGAAAGACTCCTAATTTTGTGACAGACCCCACTGGGCATCTTTTGTGTACCAGCTGCCATTCTGGGCATCCGGAAGAATGATAGGAAGTTAACACTCTGGGCTGGCTGGGCGCTTGCTGCCTGGTGAGTCTTTCTTATACTGTGGCCCATGGCACTTTAGCCTTCTCTTTCACTGAAAGAATTGGTCCTACTAAGTACAAAAGTATCTGACATCCAACATAAAACCTGTGTGGAGCCTGAAGGCCACCTGACACACATTTTGAAGGCTCTGCCATTGGGAACAGTCCCAGTGGGTGATGAGTAACCACAGAGGTTGTCAGGGAGAGGGGGGGTGTTGTGGCCCTCCCACAGTGGAACTGGCTGAGCTTGTTCCCGGGCAGGAAGTAGGACAGATAGAAACAGATTCTTGTAGGTGCCACTGACCTAGGGAGGTGGCAAACTGAGGAGTTTGTAAGGGCTGTTTTAATTAGTGATTTGTTTCATTCTGAGGTTCAGCAAGGAGCCTGAACCATGCTGAGTGCTTCAGGTCAGAATTTGTTTACGTTAGGAGGAGGAGGTTGATGGCACCTATGTTTTTACCCTGAGTTCTGCTTTGCCGCAGGCTTGCTGGCTCTCCCTCAGAGAAGAATGACTTGCCAGCCACCAGCAGCAGCTCACACATGCCTGTCACATCCGCTGCAGAGCGCCACCACAGCTGCTCCCAAGTTGGAGCTCAGAATCTGTTTTCCTTTAGACACTTCCTGAATTCCCAGAGCCAAAACCCAGAGCCCTAGATGAAAATCACCCACATCTCCGGGAGGATCGGCCGTAATTGTGTTTTTGTGTTTTCAGCGGAGGGGGTGGGTGAGAGCAAAGGAAGAGAGAACTGTGAATCACTGTCCTGTGAATCAGAATTAGGACTTCTCATCCCTGCTAAAAGGAACATCAGGAGACATGATGTGTGCATCCTCTGGCCTCTGCATGGATGTGGAGGGGGTTCACGTCGAAGGGGAAACAGTGTACTTGTCGAGTGGTTTTCTTCAGGGAGGCAAAAAGACCCTGCATGAAAGGGTGTAGCAACAACAGTAGCTAGTGCGTAGCAATGGTTTCATAGACAGCAGAACTCCTAAGTGCTTCAGTCTCAAGCTCTCCCTAATCCTGACAGGGTTTCTCTGTATATCTTTGGCTGTCCTGGAACTGGCTTTCTAGAACAGGCTGGCCTCGAACTCACAAAGATTGGCCTGCCTCTGCCTCTGCTCCCAAGTGTTGGAATTAAAGGAGTGCACCAACCACCACACCTAGCCTGGAGCTTGGTCTTAAGCCCTTCACTGGTGGCCCCAGGGCTGAGTGCAGGAAGGTGGCTTGGTCCTGATAACCCGAGAATTGTGTGAAGCAGCTCAGCCTTGATGGACCATTTGGCTGCTTTCAGACAGGTGTGTGTGGCACCTTCAGGGCACCTCCTTACTTGTGTGTTCCAGATTTTTATGACATACCTTTTCTGGTCTTTTGTACAAAGTCCTTTAGTCCAAGTAAACTTGTTTTGTTTTGGGCTGTCCTGGAATTCATGCTGTAGACCAGGCTTGCCTTGAACTCACAGAGATCCACCTGCCTCTGCCTCTGGAGTGCTGGGATTAAAGGCGTGCACCACCGCTGCCCGGCTCCAAGTAAACTTTTGAATGACTGCTGTGGGATGATGATTTGTGAACGTTTTATAATGCCGAGGCTAATTTTGTTTGGAAGTTCGGAGAGGCTTTAAAGGGTATTAAGTAAGATCATGGGTTAAGATCACTAGAGCGGGGTTGGAGAGATGACTCAGAGGTTAAGATCTCTGGCTGCTCTTCCAGGGGACACTCCCCTGAGTCCCCTTATCCCTGTGTTGGCTCACAACCACCTGTAACTCTAGTTCCAGGGGCTTTGACTCCCTCTCCTGGCTTCCAAGGACACTGCACACAGTGGTGCACTAATATACATGCAGGCCAAACAACCATACCAAATAAATATATATATATATATTTAAATTAGGCAACTACCTTTTAGCTCTCAATATTTGGTCTTCGGGGTGGCCACTGGCGAGCACAGCGGAAGTGGTTGTTTCTGTGAACACAAGTTCAGAGGGTGCCCGGTAGTCTGACTGGCGTGTGTGCTGACTCCTGTTCTTTGTGTCCTACAGTTGGTTGTCAGGTCGTCAGGCGGTGTTCCGGGAAGTCCCTCAGAGCAAGTCGCTCCCTCTTGTGTTTCCCTCACCACACTTAGGGGGAAGTAGACCAGAGTGGTTCAGGCCTGCTTGTTCAGGAGTCTACCTCCATAGTGTGCCCTTGGGTAATGTTCCCCAAGTAACTTTTTACAGAAGCTGTGGTACACTTCCCTTAGAGACCTGTTGCATAAATTAGATGCTGCAGCGTGAACCGGCAGCATTTGGTCCAATAACTGCTACGTGGCCAGTGAATGCTAGGGTAGAGAGGGCCAGCGCCGCTTCAGGAGCTGCCTCACTATGGAGGCCCCAGGTACGGTTTGCCATACTTTGTACGCTGCAGAGGCCAGGACTCTACAGCGATGGCTTCCGGAAATGCATTGCACTCGGTGTTCAACCTCTTATGCCTCAGTTCTAAGGGTGCGTGAGGAGCTTGATGAAGGACAATTGAGATCAGCTGGGAAGACAGTGACCCAGTGGCCACGCCAGGACCTTTATGGGGTCCTTTACTTTGCTGGACTCATAGCCCATACTTCTTATATGGTGCAAGCTTGGGAGCTTAGACTCCAAGGTTTATCATGTTAGAGTTCGAAGGAGATATATGTGTGTGTGTGTGTGTGTGTGTGTGTGTATATACACACACATATACACACATACACGTACATGTATGTATATATAGTGTGTGAAATATGAATGTAATATACATACTATACATACTATATATACATACATGTATATATAGATATAATTTTGGAGCTGTGGATTGAACTTAGGGCCTTGTGTATGCTAGACACATGCTCTGCCATTGACCCACACAATCCAGGACCCTGGAAGGGAGTTTAGACGTTACCTCCAGACCATTCCGTTCTCAGAAGTAGAAAGGTATGTCACTCAAGCTGTAAAGAGTAAAATTAAATAACGAATACAGCCTGACTGGGACTCTCTATTTCCCGTCTATTTTCTTAATAGGGAATCCCTTAAAAAGGAATTGCTTTAAAATGTATATGTATATTTAAAGCAAAGATATGTGTCAAATATATATATTTTAAATCAAGTTATTTATTTTAAAATACACACTATATGTACTGCTGGGCCCTGCCAAGTTAATTGCTGAGTTCTATAGGAAGATTATCTTAGCTAAACTAGAGGGGGTGCACATAAAATTATTTCCAGCGGAGGAGCTGGGGGGGGTCGCTGGGTAAGAACAATTGCTTGTAAAATCGAGAGGGCTTGAGTTTAGTTCATGTTAATAAAACGTGTGTAAAAGCTGCATGGCCTAGAATCCTATATAGCTCTAGAGTTATGGGTCAGAGACAGGCAGATCCTGGGAGCACCCTTGCCTTCCAATGTGGTGCTAGAGTTATGGGTCAGAGACAGGCAGATCCTGGGAGCCTTCCAATGTGGTGCTAGGAAATAGCAAGCTTCACATTCAGTGAGAGACCTTGTCTATAAATAAATAAATAAATACATACATACATACACAAATAAAAAGTGGGCCAGGTGGTAGTGGTGCACACCTTTAATTCCAGCATTTGGGAGGCAGAGACAGGTGGATCTCTGAGTTCTAAGTCAGCCTGGTCTACGGAATGGTCTACGGGACTATCTGCATAGCTACTGGGAAACCCTGTCTTGAAAAACTGGGAGGAAAGGGGGCGGGGAGGGCTGGTGAGATGGCTCAGTAGGTCAAGGTGCTTGCTGCGAAGCCTGATGGCCCGAGTTCGGTCCCTGACACCCGTATGGTGAAAGGAAGAGAACCAAGGCCCGCAAGCTGTCTTTTGAACTTCATAGATTGCTGTGGCACACACGTGCCCTCCCCCAAATAAATAGAAATAAATGTAATTCTAAAATCAAAGGAGAACGTAAGGTGGGGGGTGACAAAGGAGGACACCTTAGGTCTTTCTCTGTCTGTTATCGCCCCCCCCACCTCCCACACATGTATGAGCGTACCCTGCCACAAACCCACAGTTCTCCTCAGTGAACACTAAACTGAGTGGACTTAGAGCCATGGGAGTTTTCTAGGTAATAGCATGTATTCGAGTGATTTAGTGTTAGATCAGTAGTACCCTTCTGAGTTTATCTGCAGGTTTGGGGGGGGGGGAGCAGAAGCTGCAGCTGATTCATAAAAACCACCACGTAGCTGCGCCGGATTCTTGCTGCTTACAAGCCATCCTTCTTGAGGTCCCTTGCAGCATCTCTGTGTTGTCAGTCTCAAGTTCTGTGAAATGAGCTCATCCTCATCGTGGCCTTCTGCCAGCTGGGACAGGAAGTAGGGAATGACACACAGATGCACAAGCCGTTTGGTGCATTGTGCAATCTGCAGGCATGCAGCTTGCAATCCCTCCCACCCGAAGACCATCGCCTCTGCAGCCTTAGGGTCTATAGCCTCCCATCCAGAGAATCTTCTAGCGCCTCCCGTCGTTTGCAGCATACAGCCTGAACGTCCAGCGCCTGAAATGCTTCAAAAGTGGTTCCAAGTTTGGATTTCCTTGGGATTCTAGAATATTTGTGTGCACATCATAAAATACATTGGGCTTGGCATCCGAGTCTAAACTTGAAATTCTTTTTAAGTTTTATACACACCTGTACACGTAGCTCGAAGATCACTTTATGCCGTGTTTTGTATACCTGTGTTTTGACTGTGCCCCATCACAGTGCTCAGCTGTGACATTTCCTATGTGCTGCATCATGTTGGTATTCAAAATTAAGATTTTAGAATATTTTGAGGTTTTTACTAAGAACATCCAACCTACATACAACTTTTTACAGTCAAGCCTTACATCCAAATCAAAACCTTCATCTAGCTCTTGGTTAGGGAATGCATCCTGTCTTCCTTTGCAAGCGGGGGATGGGCAGAGCATCCAGTGGCCTGTTGAGAAATGGCACATGCAATGTCGGTCCCCAGTGACCCTCTGAGGGGGAATCTGTGTGACTTTTGCCGTGTACACGGCTGGACCTTCACCTAGCCAGACATTTCTCCCTAAGTGCCATACCTATTTGTCTATCAAAGTCTGTATGGCAGATGAAGCCCTCGCTCACTTCCTCTCGTTCCCAGCGGATGTTTCACTGTACAGCCAATCCCCAAGCCTCATTCCTGATAAACTTCCTCAGCCACTTCCTTCCCCACCCCATCCGAGGTACACTTCTTAAATATATATCTACTTCTTCTTTGTGACATCGCTCTCCCAGCAGGTTCCTGGCTTTGAGGAACAAAGTGACGGTGGAGAGCATGGGCTTGAGTTAAGCTTCAATGTTGCCGCTACCTGCCAGCTGTGCGAGCAACCACCGGAAGCGGCTTTAGAGGACTTCCACGGGTATCCTGTTGGTTAAGTCACTCACGGTCTGCCACAGGGATTCCCACACCGCCCACATAACGCTTGGTGCCCCCTGCACTATTATTTCCTTAATATTTCTAAGTCAGCTCACTCTCTAAAACTTAAATTTATTTTACAATTATCAGTGGGACTATGCTAGCTAAATGCTGTCTGAATTTGAGGCCTGCAGTCCCAGAGTGAATGAGGAGCAAGTGTTGGGGCTTGGCTGGGGAGGCTCTGCCGGACTGGATCAGCGGGATTGAGGTGAGGCTTGGAAAAAGAAACCTCCTCACTCCTACCCTGTTATTTAATGCTTTCGTCATAGGCTGTCTGAAGGAATTCAGAATCATTAAGGAAAACACGAGTCTTGGTGCAGCTGGTCCCCCATCCCTTTCTGAAATACTCAGTGGACATATGGCCTGGAAGATGCTTAGGAGAACATTTTCCCAGCTTTGCCCAATAGGAAACTCAAATCCAAATTTCAGTGGAACTAAAATATTAGATTGTGTTCTCGTTCTCTCTCTCTCTCTCTCTCTCTCTCTCTCTCTCTCTCTCTCTCTCCCCCTCCCTCCCTCTCTCCCTCTCCCTTTCCCTCTCTCCTGTTTTCTTTTTTCCTGTGGCTTTGATGTGATTCTGTCTTTGTGCATATATTTGTATTACATGCACTCATCATCAATAGTCCAACAGTGTTTCTCAATTTTACAGTGGAAGGAAAGTGGAGTGGGAAGTCCTTCTGTATATGTGTTGCTTTTGTTGGTTAATGAATAAAGAAGCTATTCAGGCCTATGGCAAGGCAGAATAAAGCCAGGCAGGAAATCTGAATAGAGATAGAGAGAGAAAGTAGGCAGAGTCGAGGAGACGCCATGTAGCTGCCGACAAAGACAGGTGGCAGAAGGTTACCCAGGAAGCTACGACCTTGTGGTGATACACAGAATAATAGAAATGGGTTAATTTAAGATGTAAGAACTAGTTAATAAGAAGTCTAAACTAGGGGGATGGAGAGATGGCTCAGCGGTTAAGAGCATTGCCTGCTCTTCCAAAGGTCCTGAGTTCAATTCCCAGCAACCACATGGTGGCTCACAACCATCTGTGATGAGGTCTGGTGCCCTCTTCTGGCCTGCAGGCATACACACAGAATATTGTATATACATAATAAATAAATAAATAAATAAATAAATAAATAAATAAATAAATATTTTTAAAAAGAAGTCTAGGCTAATAGACCAAGCAGTGTTTTAATTAATATAGTTTTGCGTGATTATTTCGGGTCTAGGCGGCCAGGAAACAAACGAGTAGCCTCCCACCCACAGGAGCGCATACCTGGATAACCGCTCTGATCTGTTTCAGTACAGTATCCAGTAGGTCACACAGGTTATTCATCAGCCTCTTCTAGCATAGACTTCGTGAGATGAGTTTCCCTCACCGTAGGCTACCGTGAGGGTCATGAGCGTGTTCGTGTCACAAGGCTAAGCTGTTTGGTAGGTTCCAATGCATTTTTCTACTTACATCATTTTCAGCTTGCCTCGGGGTTGTCTGGAGGGAACCCAATGCGGTGTAGCTGGTGGATTACCTCTGCCGATGTGGGTAAAATGTCAACCTCCTCAGTTTGGTTTCTATGGCGTGCAGATGGCTTTCGAAGTTGAGAAATCATACTTTGAACCACTGGAAACTTGTACATGTATGTTTTCTGTGATACCCTCCAAATTCTTTGTGTATTAAGCAAGGTGATAGATCAGGTGCTCTAATTTTATATAAATATTATTTGGAAGGAGTGACGTCCACCGTGGTAGGTGGATGGTAGCCTGCCTGGGTGGGAATCCTGGAAGGAGGTTGGGAATGAGTTGTGTCCACTCCAGGCTGCTTGTGTCTACATTGTGTTCCCTTCAGTAATTCTAGTGACCTGGGAGAGATGGAGGCAGGCAGTGGGAGACCTTCTGCTAACAAACAGAGCTCCTAGAAGATGCCTATCTTTAGGATGTTCAGAGAACACACTCAGATTGTGGAGCAAGGGGAAATTCAAAGTTGTGTGATTTTTTTTTAAAGTAAGATTGAACATAATTATACTGTGTGTGTGTGTGTGTGTGTGTGTGTGTGTGTTGACTTGGAATGAGAGGCAGTTAAGTGATGCCTGTCGCTACAGTCCCTGACAGGAGTGTTGTCCAGAAGTCATCCCCTGACTGAAAGCCACGCATTGGTACCGAAAATGCTTAAGTTCAGTGTTTGAGGTCAAAAGTCTCTCTGTCTGCTTTATAAAACTACTATGATCATCATGAAGGCCCCAACTTGACTTCAGGTGGCCGGCAATGTACTATTTTAATCTCACTAATTGGAACAGGTGGCTTCTGTTTGCGACTGAATCACTGGTTGGCACGGAATTTCATTTATGTGACAAGATGAGGCCCATTCAGTAAGAGCTGCTGATTGTTTTGGCATCAGGCAAAGCGCTTGCGAGCCCCGTGAAGAAGCACGGAGGGCCTCAGAGGAGGCGGCAGAAACGCGACAACCGCATGCTCTCCTAAATGGGAAGTACAGTGGAGACTGTGGCTCTGGGTAACACGGCCAGGTGCCGAGGCGAGGCACTCACGCGTGCTCTTTCTAGATGAGGAGAAGGTCTCCCGTGCATCCTTTGACTCTCTGCGATGAGTTGGCCAGCTTCAGGAGGACCTTGTGCTGTCTTAGTGTTTTCACAAGCGCTGGCTCATCTCCAGGCGTAGGGAAGGGGAAGGCCCCGGTGACTCTTCTGACCCCGGGAGCTCAAGCAGAAACTTCTTAAGTCACGTAAAGCAGAGCGGACCTGCGATTATGAAGCTATCCAACTTCATCTTTATAGTCACCATGTGTGGTAGGCATCGCATCACCACGATAAAGCAGTGGACATTAAATGCAACTTAAATGACAGGAAGGTTGATTTTGCCCAGTTTGAGAAGTTTTGGTCTGTGGTCTTTGGTCCCATTGATTCTGGGCTTATGGTGTGTCAGTAGGAATGCTCACTTAATGGTGGCCAAAAGAAGGGACTAGGGACTAGTGACAATCTCCCAGAACATGCTTCCTGTACTTCTGACAGCTAGACTGGCCCTCCAAAAGTAGCCATTCTTAACCATTCTTAACCAGTGGGTCGCAACCTCTTGGGGTCATAGGGCCCTTTCACAGGAATCACCTAAGACCTTTGGAAAACACAGATATTTACATTGTTATTCATAGCAGTAGCAAAATTGCAGCTGTGAAGTAGCAACGAAAATAATTTTGTGGCTGGGGGCGTGGTCACCCCAACATGGGGAACTGTATTAAAGAGTCGCAGCACTAGGAGGGTTGAGAACCACTGTGCTAAAGGTTCCAGGCTCTCCCCAAGTCCCACCAGCTAGGATGCATTTATTTAACGATGAGAGAACACTGGGCATTCAGACTGCCATAATGCATGTCAGGGTATAAACACGGAATCCCAGCTTCTTAACCCGATACCCAGATTCTCTGAAATGACTGCTGTCCAGCACTTGACCTGATTCCTTCCATAGCGACTACCAGCTCCCCCGTGCTTGTGCATACCCTTCCCATACTCTCTGGGGTCGTGGTTGTGTCCCCTCCACCTGCGCATGGAATCTGACACATGGATGAGACCTTATCAATGTTGAATGACTGAATACAGCTGGTATGTATGTTGGGGCACAGCAAGGTGGGACTGGAAAGGCTGAGAAGCATGTGTTGCCTTCAGTCTATCCATATCAGTGGAGAGAAATTAGTCCTGATTTAATTGCCGCATGGGATGCCTGTGTGTGCCTATCCCAAGATGTGCGTATTAACCTTCTCTGTATTGGAGGACTGTCTCACTTCCAGCCTCTGGTAATTAGGTATGTCAGCAACTCGCACATGCTTCTTTTGGCACGCGCGAAGCATAGGCTGGGCGCTGAAGTGGTTTGGGCCAAAGAACACCTGCACTGCTGCGTATAAAGTCGCCACTCTGAGCATGCGCCTTTGCTGTGTAGAACATGAGGCGCTACAAGTGCACAGTGAACAAACCAGCAACTATTTATAGACCCGCCAGGAATGCATGAGTGACCCTCAGCTCACCCACCTCAAGACCAGGTCTTCTTAGGGCTTTGGTTCCCGCTGATCTGCTAGGTAAAAATGGTCGCTCATTGTAATTGAAGTTTTTCCTGTTTCAAATGAGGTTGGATTATTGAGGTGGTTTGAAAGAAAATGGCCCCAAAGGTAGTGACACTATTAGAAGGTGTTGCTTGGATGGAGTACGTGTGTGTGACCTTGTTAGAGGAAGTGGGTCACTATGGAGGTGGGCATTGAGGTCTCATATATGTTCAAGCTGTGCCCAGTGGTTCAGACCACTTCCTGTTGCCTGCCGGTCAAGAGGTAGGACTCTCAGGTACTTCTTCAGCACCATGTCTGCCTGAAAGCCTCCATCTTGCACCGTGATGATAATGGACTAAACCTCTGAAACTCTAAGCCATCTAATTAAATGTTTTTCATTTATAAGAGTTGCCATGGTCGTGGTGTCTCTTCACAGCAATAGGACTCTAACTAAGACAATCCTATTTGAAAGTTTTGAACTTTGTAGACTATTTGGTTTTACAAGAAGTTCCTGGGAACAGTAGTGACATCCCCCTGTACCCCTCAGCCAGATTTTCCCGATAGCTAAGTCTTACAGAACCGCGTAACCTAACCAGTTGTGCTTCCATAGACTCAGAGCAAGTGTTTGTCTGTTTCTGAGTCCTCTGTTTGTCTATTCTGACCATGTACCCACTCATCTTCTGGATAGATTTGCAGGAGTCTTTTACCTATCGAAGAAGCTGCTGTACCTATCCCGCTCTCTGGTCTTATCATTCCTGACCACATTAATTTCTCTTATTATATAACAATTGAAAAAGAGTGTCTTCAAAACAAAGCCCGCTTAGTGCTACACGGTTTCCCTGGCTCGAAGTCCAGGTATACCACAGCCACACCCTCCACTGAGACTTTCATCAGTCTAAATCGCAAGTGTCAGCCAGGACCGAAGTCTCAAGGGACACTGCTCTGATCCTTTTGCATGCTCTCCGGTTGCTTCCAGACTTATGTCTCTTGCCATTGCAGGACAGAGGCCCTCAGAGGCTGCCCACCATTCCCTGCCACCTGGTCCCTTCACAACCTGGCAGCTTGCTTTTTCTAAGACCTCCATAGTCTCTCCATTACGTCTTCTCTCTTACCTCTACACCTTGCATTAGAGAGCTCACCTGATTAGGCCAGGCCCAACGGGTACTACACTTTGATTAAAGTCAACTGATTAGGAGTCTTAATTATGTTTGGCTAATTCCTTCCCCTTTGCCATAAAAGATAGCCTGGTCCTGGGAGTGAGATTCCATTCCGCTCTCAACTTTCCTGGTATCCAGGGCAGACAGGATCATTTCTTGAAGACCATCTTAGAATTCTGCTAACCATGCTCATGTATGTACTTTATGGGTGGTGGGGAGCATCAAGCTAGCGTCTAGAAAACACTGGGTATTAGCAGAGGACTTACCATGCAGACATTTGGAGGTCCTTAGGCTTGGAGGTTTGAGGCATAGCCTTTGTCCTTTACAAGATGAGGGTGCCTGTGTTCTGCTGGTGCGTTTTATGATTTTTGTTTTCCTGCACTGGGATTTTGGAACCAGGTAGAATCACTTGGTTGCTTTTCAGATGCTCAAGCATTTTTTTTTTGCATAGTTACCTGTTTTTAAAAATATACTGCTTCCCATATGGACTAAACTTTATTATTTTGTCTTTTCTTTTTTAACCTTTTCTGTGAGTTTTATAACTAATGAACTCAGCTGGTTGTAATTCTGGTGCATTTATTCTGGATTTTCATCCTCCCACCTCCTCCCCCAAGGAATTGAAATGAGCATTTTTGAGAACTCTAGCTCATACATTTAGAAGATTTCAGGCAGGCACAATTCCAGTATCGTTTACAACAGTGAGAAGCCAAAGATGGGGGCGGGGATAGTAAAGGTTTGTGCGAGCATGTGTGAACTGCCTCTGGGGCGAGTCAGATGGCTCAGTGGGTAAAAGTTCTTGCTGCAAGCCTGAGAACCTGAATTCAGTTTCCGGAACCCACAGGGGGAAGAAACAGCAACCTCCGACCTACAAAACAACAAAACACCAGCTTTTCAACAAGTATAATAATTTTCTGGTTGCTATGATAAAATACTTGATGGGGCCAGACCAGGTGATTCCTGTAATCCTAGTATTGGAGATGCAGAGGCAGGGGGATTACTTCCCAACTGAAGCCATCCTGGTCCATATAGCAAGTTTCAGTCCAACCAGGGCTACACGGAAGTAGAGCAAACCCAACAGAAGCAATTTAAAGGAGTAAGAATTTACTGTGGCTCGTAGTTCAAGAGGGTGCAGTGCAGTCACAGCAGGGAAGGCACGGCCACGGGAGCCACTTGGTCTGTGGCAGGAGCGTGAGGCAGCAGCTTGTTACGGTCACAGACCAGGAGGCAGAGAGTTTAGGCTAGAAGTGCAGCTAGCCATGTCTCCGTCCTGCCTCCCAGCCATCCTTCCACTTCCTGAGCTAGGTTCCACCACCACTCACCCTCCCCAAACAGGAGCCTGTTGGGGGTCATTTCACATTCAAGCATTAACGAGTTTGTTTAGCATTTGGAGACATCGCAAGATTTCAGGTCTGGAGGTAACATGCTGTTTCTTACCTTGTTCTTATTTTCTGTTCCCCTGGCTCCTGGCTCAATATAAGTAAACACCGAGGGGTTGTTGGGTGCGCCTGTGACCACTGGAGCTGTCTGCCTGCCTTTGTCACTGTTGTCTGTGCCCAGAAGCTAATGTTTACATTTCATGACCTGACCCAGGAGCATTTTCAGGTTTGGAGGGAGTGTTTTCATTGTGTGTGCTTTCATGTAGGGTGCTGCCAAAAGCCCCCCTTATAAGCAAATCATAGATGTTTGTTGTACAAAGCCAACCAAAGCCTTCCTCCTGTGCTGGGCGGGTAAGGGGCGCTCACTGAGTTGGCACTTGCTGGGCTTCATGGGCACCAAATTTCCATCAAGCGCCATCTTCCTGCAGGTGCTCCCAGGAACAGTTGGGGACACTTTCTCATAGTCCCTGTCATTCTTTGCCACCTACTAGTGCCCTGCTGCTCAGAAGTGGGAACACCTTCTCCTGCTGTTGAGAAATTTGACCAACTCGGTGAGACAGAAATCAGATGAGCATAAACGTGTATTTCTATGTCTTGTGTGTCTCTTTAAGTTGCCAGCTTTAAAATAATTCATATTTTGGAATGATTTTGACAACAACAAGTTGGTAAATAACAAGCCACAATTGAAGCAAGTCCTCTGAATACAAAAACTATTTTGCTTCCTCATAGTTGGGGCATTTCAGAAATCTCAGACATTTTGTCAGTAGATGCGGCTCTTAGGTAATTGCTTCTTAGTTTGTTTGCACAACAGCTAAGATAAGCATGACTTTTTATTTTTTCTTTTGGCAGCTAACTTATTAAACTCTCCGTGGATTTTAATTTTCTCGCGTTTATGATTGCTTTGCTTGTTGAATTTAATTTAAGGTTGAAGTTATTGCCCTGTGGATGTAAATGCAGTGATATCAGATTCTAGAATTCTAAGGGAATGGCATGGTCCATCAGAAGCAGTAGCTATTGTTAAAAAAAAAAAGGGGGGGTTGATATAAATCTCACAAGGAGCATATCAAATTGGTAACCCAGTGCTTTTGATTAAATAGTAAGTTGGCAGAATTATTCATGGCAACTAAATCCTCCAGATGTGGGGGAAAATTCTTTTGAAAAAAAAAAAATAAGATCCCCATGTCCCTACCTCCTGGTTGAACCTCCCTCAATCTATTTTCCTGTTGGCATCAGATTCTAATTACCAGTGGCCCCAGGTGCAGCTGTGTGGGTGTGGTCCCCCCCCCAGGTCTCCATCCCTCAGGTTGTTCTGTATGGCCCTCCTGCGTGTCTTTACACATCTAACGGATTAATAGATAACGTATGGCTGCTTGTCTCTTGTATTGCACTGTTTTTCACATCAGCAGTATCTCTTGAAACTTGCCCCTTTTCCACACTGTGGCTTTTTTTTTTTTTATGATTTCCTTACTTTCATCCTCCCCCTTCTTCCTTTTAAACCACTGTGCCTTACTTCAAGATGCATGGGAAAGGGGGGAGCAGAGATTGCACAGGGAAGTTCTAACGGTTCAGGTGACCTTGTTCTGAGGTCTTTATCCCTAGGGGAGCGTGTCTCGGAGGAGCAGAGCTAGAGGAAAAAGTACGCCTTCAGCCTCACTGTCCGTTCTGGTGGGGCTTTTTATAATGACATGTGTTTATGTGTGGGCACTGTGTGGAAGTCAGAGGACAACTCCGCCTCTCTCGTGTGGGTCCCAGGGTTTGAACGCAGCTCATCAGCCATGGCAGCAAGCGTGTTTATTCACTAAGCCACCCCGCCATTCTACCGTCTAGTCTTCAAGAATTTTCCCAACTGCTTGTCCTTAAGCAGTGGGTCTTGAACTGCGTTTAAGTGTCTTTAACAGGAAATTTTTATATTCATAGATTGTGTGCCTAGGTCTTGGGATAGTATTTATTTCAAATATGTGTATTTTAATTTTGCCTGGAGGCAAATTAGTTATTCCGGGTGTACCGAGAGACAGTTCTCCGATCTGGTCAAGGCTTCAGCTCCTCTGCCCCCGTTAACGTCGGTAACAATCGATTGCCGGTATTTTATTTATTCAGACATAGTTCACATAAGTAAAATGCCCCCTTTGTAAGTGTTTATGAATTCTAATAAAGGCAGAGTTTTGTCATCTGTCACCCAGTTAGGATACGGCTTACTTCCAACGCCTCCCAAAGCACCTATTTAACAGCCTTCTCTCTGCCGTCCTAGCCCCTGCCAGCCATTGACCTGACCTTTGACCTTACTAGTTCAACTTTTCTAGAACGCAGTGATACAGTATCCACCCCCCACACACACACCATATTCCTTTGTGAAGTTTAGCATAATGCTCTCGTAATTCTTCCTTGTAATACTGCTCCCCACTACACACCATTTTCCCGTGGGGAAGGGTCTCAGTATGTAGCCCAGGAAGTCCTGTGAGCTCACTGCCCTGCCTCAGCCTCTTGAGTGCTGTATCCCTCCATGCAATGCACATTCCTCTTTAGTGATGAGTAGTGGCCGTATATATTTTGTTTGTTTGTTTTTTGTTTTTCGAGACAGGGTTTCTCTGTGGCTTTGGAGCCTGTCCTGGAACTAGCTCTTATAGACCAAGCTGGTCTCGAACTCACAAAGATCCGCCTGCCTCTGCCTCCCAAGTGCTGGGATTAAAGGTGTGCGCCACCACCGCCCGGCGTGGCCGTATATTTTTCAGTGTGACTGGACAGCGATGAAAAACAATGAGCTATCATAACTCTGGCATATGGGTTAATGATTTTCCTCTGTGACTACCTCCACACTATGAAAAGATGTGTGTGTTGGGGAGAGCAATTCATAACCCTGTTGATTTTTAGGCCTTCTGTGACTGCAGAATTTAAAAGCGTGTATTAAAAATTATTATGTATGCGATGTGAGAGCAGAGCCATGTTCCGTCTTTGTTAGTCTACTAATTCGCTAGCTTTGTTCTAGCAACACAGTACTTCAGGTGGAAGTCAGAGGCTGCGGTATCAACAGGACTCTGTGAGGAGGCCTCCCTCCTGGGATTACTGCCACCTAGCACCAGCCTCTACCCCACCCCCGTGTCTTTACATCCTCCTCCTTCTTGTGCTAGTTTGAATGAATTTGGTGTCCACAGTCTCATGCGGAGTGACACTCTTAGGAAATGTGGCTTTGTTGGAGTGGGTGTGGTCTTGTTGGAGGAAGTGCGTCACTGTAGGGGTGGGCTTTGATTTTCCTATGCTCAAGATACTGCCCAGTGTCTTAATTGACTTCCTGTTGCCTGCAAGATGTAGCACTCTCAACTCCAGCACATCTGCCTGTGTGCTGCCACGCTCCCCTTCATGATGATAATGAACTAAACCTCTGATCTGTAAGCCACCCCCAATTAAATGTTTTCCTTTATAAGAGTTGCATGGTCGCTGGGCAGTGGTGGCGCACGCCTTTAATCCCAGCACTCGGGAGGTAGAGGCAGGGGGATCTTTGTGAGTTCGAGACCAGCCTGGTCTACAAGAGCTAGTTCCAGGACAGGCTCCAAAGCTACAGAGAAACCCTGTCTCAAAAAACAAAAAAACAAAACAAAAAAAAATTGCGTGGTCATGGTGTCTCTCTACAGCACTAGAAATCCTAACTTAGACACTTCTACATGGCTGAGTCTAAATTTTCTCTTCTTTTAAGGACAACTTCATATTGGATGTTTTATAACAAGTCTTCAACAACCTTATCTTGAAATAGTGAAATTCTGAGGTACTGGGGATTAGGACTTCAAGTGATGTTTGTTTGTTTGTTGAGATAGAGTCTCACTGGGCAGTCCTGGGTGGCCTGACTTGCTTTGTAAACCAGGCTGGCATTGAGTTTACAGAGATTCCTGTGCCTCTGCCACCTGAGTGCTTTGCTAGGAAGATACAGCAGAGGTTCGAGAAGAAAATCAAACACCCAGATTTCCACGACCCAGCAGTCACCCGAGCACCTACAACTAGGTTTCTGGGTCACTGCTCTTGAGATATGTGGGAAGTTCTGCCTGTCGGTTGGAAGCAAAGACTTAGAATTATCAAATTAGGCAGGCTCCAGTTACAGCCTTTCCACTTAATAGTGTGATCTTGGCCATGACATTTTTCAAAAAAATAAAATTTATTTATCATGCATACAATGTTCTGCCTGCATGTATGCCTGCATGCCATAAGGAGGCACCAGATCTCATTATAGATGATTGTGAGTCACCATGTGGTTGCTAGGAATTGAACCCAGGACCTCCGGTGGAGCAGCCAGTGCTCTTAACCTCTGAGCCATCTCTCCAGCCCTAGCCATGATATTTAACCCATTTGAACCTCAGATCTTCATCCACAGCCTGAGCACCATTGTCTCTATCTGGCATTCCTGCAGAATTGCTTTACCCCCCCCCCCATATGAAGCTTTTATTACCCCGATGTAAAGTATTTAATGAAATGTCAAGGTTGACTGACAGAGTTGACAAAATGGCTTATAGGATATCACTTTTATTTTAAAATGGCACCTACAAATAGGATATTCTCAGTGAGGCTGGCATAGAGAAGTAGGTATGCCATGCTAGCCTGCAGTAAAGCACTTGGACACTCGTGGAATTCTGAGCAAAGCGGAACAAAGGGCATCTCCCTCGACCTTTGTGTACATTTGGAAAGGCCACCAGTGTCCTGAGAAGTAATCCCATCTGTAGCGCTTCAGCTGCCTGGCTGATCCCTCCTTTGACTCCCGGTGTAGATCAGTGCTCATGATTGGCAGCCACAGGTGGAAGTTCTCAGCCGCAGGCAACCCAAGCTCACTCCCCAGGGCGGAACTCTAGAACTTCCCGGGACTGGCTCTTCTCAGACAGCGCATCAGCATCACCGCCAGCACCATCATTTTGTGTTTGTGTTTTTGTTTACGGGTGTTTTACCTGCATGTATGTCTCTTCACCACCTGTGTGCCTGACGCCTTGCAGAGGCCGGAAGAGGGCATCAGATCCCTTGTACCTAGAGTTACAGGTGGTTGTGAGCCACCATGTGGGTACTGAGAATCAAACCCAGGTCCTCTGGAAGAGCAGCCAGGAGCCGTCTTTCCATCCCGGACAGGGTGTTTTTGAAGCAGTGTCCCCTCCAATCTTAGTAACAACATCAGGAGAGGCTGTGTTGTCCCTGAGCACCCTTCATTGCCCTCAGTACTTCACTTGGTACCCAGCTGTGTCTCAGACCTGAGATCATCCTCCATGGAACTGAGACAACAGGCCTGTGGGTTGATATGGATGCTGTAGGTGGCCCAGACTGTTCTCCAGGGATCCCTGGCGTTATGTGATCTCCTCTGGGAAGAAATGAAGCTAGTCCACCCTGAGAGGCCATAGGTCAGAGGAATGGTGTCACCTTCGTTTCATACTAGCACACCCCTCTTTGCAGGGGGTCTCATCGTTTTTTAGGACATTTGTGGGGGTGGAGGACAGATGGTACCGATTTTCCAAGGATCTGGTTACCTCTGATTAGCCGTTTAGTGTGTGTTCTGTGTATGTGTGCGTCTGTCTTTTCTGTAGCCTTGTGCAAAGGAAGTGCTAAATCCTGGTTGTATAGGTGGGTTCTCTGGCTTGGCTCAGATGGAAGAAGGATGCTGCAGGAAGGGAGGAGTGAGGATGTCAATTGTCATGGCAACAGCAGGTTTTTATAGTGGAACACTGCCTTCGTAACCCAAATTCGTCACCTTTTTTGCTAACTACTGAAAACAGACTGGCACAAACTCAAGAAATTATAGCACCACCTCTCAGTGGGGTTTTATTTGCTCTTTGGAACAGCCTGACAGTGATTTCAGTCCCTTCCTAGAATTCCAGAATCAGAAGATACCCTTTATTTACATGCCTAGAATTTTTGTAAAGTTAGGAGCCTATGACTTTGTGGTAATTATGATGTCATTCCACTTGATCCCCAGTCTGATCCATAGGGCGCTTAGCATGGGGCGCAGAGTCAGGCGGACATTTATGTTCTGTGACACAGGCCCCTCCCAGGGAAAGTGTCCCATTTCCCACTTTGTAGCTTTTTGTTTGACTTTTTATTTGTTTTTGCTGTCTGAAATTACATGGTCTTGCTTCTTCACCGCCCATGAAGCTGAGATACCTAGAGTACCTCATTCCTGTCAGGCATCGTGTAGCCAAGTCCATAACCACTGTTAGCTGCCTGAGACCTGCTTTAAAAAAAAATCAAACCCTGGGAGCTCTGGGGAGGGTTTTGGGGGCATGCACAATGCAAGAGAACTCCGTGCAAACAGGCAGAGCTTAACTAGGGAAACTAGAGGTCCGGTTTAGTACCCACGGAGGGGGCTTTTGTTGCCAGACCCTTGGATCAGAGAAGCTGAAACTTCTGAGGTTGAGAAAGGATAATAGGAGTAAATCTGTGCAAGGAACACTTGCAAGTAAAGACATATGGACAGAGGGGCTTACTGTGTTACTCACTCTGTCGCACTGCAGCTTCCATGACAAGATTTTTAATTTTTTTCCCTTTTTTTTTTTTCTCTCTCAAATTTTGTTTTATTTGGGTGGTGGTGCAGGGGCAGAAGGTGTATATGAAGGGATTGGGGGAATGAATGGGATCAAGATGCATGATGTAAAAGACACACAATAAATAAACGAAAGCAAAAAAAGTATGATGTATGTGTATGGATATGACATGTCAAAATACATTAATCTGTCCAGTTATTATGCAGTGTGGTGGTTTTAATGAGCATGCCCCCCATAGACTCATGTTATTGCATCCTTGGTCCCCAGTTGGTGAAACTGTTTGAGAAGAATTGGTGGGTGTGGCCTTGTTGGAGGAGGTGTGTCACTGGGGTGGTCTTTGAGGTTTCAAAATCCCACGCCAGACCCAGTCCCTGTCCTTTGCCTCCAAATTGCAGATCCAGATGTGGCCCTCAGCTGCTGCTCCAGTGCTATGCCTGCCTGCCTGCCTGCCTGCCTGCCTGCTGCCATGCTCCCCGCTACGATGGTCATAGAGTCTAACCTTCTAGAACTATACAGCCCCCAGTAGACTCCTACCTGCCTGCTGCCATGCTCCCTGCTACGATGGTCATAGATTCTAACCTTCTGGAGCTGTACACCCCCCAATAGACTCTTCTCCAGGTTCTCTTGGTTGTAGTGTCTCTTCACAGCAATAGCGATGTAGTGAAGACATACAGCATGTTCTAAGATCCACAGAGAAAGAAGGAGAGAGACAGAAGGCGCTACCAGGCTGTTCTTTTCCTCCCCTAGAGTCTTAGCCTATGGAATTCCCTCCCCAAACCCATGCCTGGAACTTTCTTGTTCTGGGATTCTTGGCCCTATTAGAAGAGAAGATGGAGAGTATGTCCTTGGTAGTGATGTTGAGATTGGTGGTAGCCATGTGTCCCCAACACGTGACATGGAAGGGTGTCTTTTATGGCACTGAGTTGAAGGATGAACTCCTTTGAACCCCTTAAGCTGGCTACTTCCTGCTCCCCATTACCTGTTTGTCTCTTGGTCATCCCCTGCCTCTGAATAAGTGGAGATACAGGCTCAAGTTCTTTCGTATAGTACATGAATGGATTGCCAGCTTTGGAGCCTCATTCATAATGTCCCAAACACGAGTCAGTCCTCTGTGATGTTCTAGGCATCCTTAAGTGACAAGACAAAGACCCCGCTGTAATCTGGTGTTTGTTCCAGTGGGCTGAGGCAAGCAAACCAGACCCACAGGTGAAATCCACGTATGTTCAGTGGTAGTAATATATTAAAAAGTAAGCTACGCAGTGGTGGCACACGCCTGTAATCCCAGTACTCGGGAGGCAGAGGCAGGGGGATCTCTGAGAGTCTGAGGTCAGTTTAGTCTACAGAAAGAGTTCCAGGACAGTCAGGGTGGTTACACAGAGAAACCTTATCTTGAAAAACAACAACAACAACAATAATAATGATAAATAAAAGATGGGGAGGCCCAGGTGGGGCTAGAGAGAAGCAGTTTAAAAATCAGAGACCCCAGGAAAGCTTTTTGTAGCCGAGACCCGTGGAGGTGCCATGCAGGAACAGCATTCCTGGATAGGGAGGCAGCAAGTGCAGAAGCTCGGACACAGGCGCCTGCTGTGTTCCAGGCACACCAGGGGACATCATGGCTGGCGCCAGGTGGGCAGTGAGTTGAACAGAGACACTTGGGACCTGAGACGTTGTGGGGAAGCCAGTTCCTGACTCGGTATTTTGCAAGCACAGCCTTGGCTGCTGGGTTGCAGAGAGGCGAACCCAGGGAGACCTGTGGGGCGTGGTTATAGTGACAGTCGAGGAGATGGTGAGTAGTCAGCGCTAAATCCAGCCGAGGTTGGAGCCAGTACAGAGAGCTCTGCCTGGTAAACTGAGGGATAGTGCAAGGCCAGGGCTTAGGAGACACTGACCTCTTACAACTGTGTGAAATCAACTTAGCCCATCCTGAGCATCCAATTCCTCGGGTAAGAGACAGCTATTTCCCCATGAGCATGTTGGAGTCTTACGTAAGCTAATGCTTAGTGGTCTTCCTCAACTCCCTTTCTCAACTCACAGCTGGCTTGGTTGCCCCTCCATCCGACCTGGGCCAGCCTCTCCTGAGCCTTCACACCCTTTTAACTTGTGGTTTAATCTCCCCCAACCCAGGATCGCTGTCTCCACTGCAAAGTGGATGTGTGGGGGATCGAAAAGGGGGAAAAGGGAGGAAGAAAGGGAAACATACATTGAGAGCTTCACACATAGATATTAATATAATATTGAGTTCACACCTTCCAACAAGCCAGCAAAGTCTGTCTTTTCAGAGTTCCGTGTTTAAGTACACCAAACAATTAGTTAAGGCTTTGGCTGTGGTTTTTATTTAAATACGTCTAATTAGGGAAGGCATGTACCCTGATTTCCATATTTTAAATCTTATCTTCTCTCTGCTTTTGGCTCGTAGAAAATATTTGTTCAAAGATGCTAATTGGCATTTTTGCTTGAAGAATGTGTGGGCTTCTTGTTGTTAACGCAGGTTTCATTAACGTTCTAAGGAAAATTTCCCTCCATTTTTATTTTTTGTTGTTGGTGGTGGTGGTGTGATATTTTCAAACAAATTAAATACAAACGGCAGTAATCGCGAGTTGGTGGATCAGTCCAGCTCCAGGTATGGCGGAACATAGGATTGTGGGACTGTTTAGATATCGTTCCTCTGCAGAGAAATGATGAGCTGTTGGCAAAGCCTAGTACTGGTGGAAATGGATATTGCAATTTGGTAGCTGTGATTGACACCTATTTGCTAAACAGCGATTCAGCCTCGAGAAAGCTCACCTAGAAAAAGGGAAAATGGAAGAATCCTAAGAATAGTTGTATCCTCTTTGCCAGGTATTTGTTTTTTTTTAAAGAATCATCTTTGGTAAGACCCAGCCTAATGATTTAAAATAAAATATTGACAACTTTGGCTTAAGAATTCAGACGACCCTATATGAAACTCAAGTGTTAGTGGACACAAAGGTGTCGGGCCCTTTCTGTAGCCTCTTTGCCTTGATTTTTTTTTTTCTTTAAAGAAAACTCTAGTCTTTTGGTCACTGGGTCTTTTTTTAGCCCTGCAAGGAAGTCATAGTAACAGGCTCCATGTCTGATTGGGTTCCATGGCAACAAACGGTTGTGACTTTATTAAAAGAGAGCCGAGCTTGCCAAGGAAGATGAAAATCAGGACATGGAAGATGTCCGAAGTGATGGCATGTGTCTCGAGGACCAGGGATGGAAGAGGTTTCCCGCGCGGTATCAGTCTCCATTATAGACGTGAATCCCACCAGGTTGCCACCAAGGTCGCAGAGATGAGGGCCCTTTCTGTAAAACCCACTTGCATCTTTGCTTTTTCGTTCGTTCATTCATCTTATTCTTGAATCTCTTGATATATTAAGAAAGATAATCAAAACAGTTCCGTGAAGAGCCTCCCCAGAAAGGATTCTGGCTTTAAAGGTAGAAAAAGGGAATCTGCGGTGCTCTTTTTGGAACTGTCTACAGCTGTAAATTGTGCGGCCGTGTGGGAGGGCCAATTAGAGACAATTACATGTGGATCCAGCTCTCCTCGAGTCAAAGCTTGCTCTGTGATTGCCAAACTGGGGGTGGGGGCGGGGCGGGGCTCATCCTCGTTCCTCCGTTAAAAATGCCGATCCCAGGCCCTGGGGCCTAGAGTCTGCCCAAGGAGTCGCCTTCGTTTTTCTCCGCCTCACGAGGGGCTGGCAGCTGCTAGCACCAGCGCGTGGCGATTAGAGCTGCACGGCTGACAGCACTCAGGCTCGCTGAGGAAACGGTGACTCCGGAGGTGAGTCAGCCCGCGCGCCTCACCTGGGTGCACTTTGCCAGGCTGCCGGTGCCTTCCCCGACCCCGACCCCGTGCTGATACTGAAAGTGAAAGAAATGGGAGGGGCGGGTTCGAGGCGGGCTGCGTCACCCTGCCTCTTACTTAGCCTTGAAGCACGTTCCGACCTGCAGCCTGAACTCAGGCTTCTTCAGTCACGTCCCCACAGCAGCCTCATGGTGACTCAGAAACTTCACAGATACTCGCCCCGATGATGACACAGAGCAGGTGGTATTGGTCTGTGAGAAAAGAATTATGTCACCAGGCCCCGGGTCTCCCAGCCATAGTTAATCAGTCCTTGGGGAAATTATGTAACTCAGTCGGGCCTGGTTCCTTTCTCACAATGTGTCTGACCTGAATTGATGCTTCCCAGACTTCCCTGTGCATAGCAACCTGGGCTCCATCTTAAGACACAGAACCTATTAGAAATTCTGATTCACTGTCTGGGGTGGGGCAAGGGGTGGAAAGGCCCCAGGTGATCTCACAAGTGGAACAAGTGGACGTGTTCTGGAAACGCCGCTCATGGAGCTCAGCGATGTCAAACCGTAGTTGGAATCAAAACCAGGGTGGTGCTGGCGGGAGAAGGGAAGCTGTTAGGTGCAAGTTCCCATTGGTCACGATTAGGCGGTGGCCGCCACTCTCAGAAACAGGGCCCCACTTCCTTTCCCGCACACAGCTCTCCTCCATGCTTGCCCCCCACCTCTCTAAGGAGCCAGAAGGGGCGGAGTTGATGAGAGGCCCATCCCATTTGCTCGGTCCGGGTGCCTCTTACGTGTGGTTTCCTTAGAGAAGTGTCCACTAGGTGTCACCTCCAGTGTGCACGAGGCAATGGCAGCGACATCAGAATTACCTGGGGAGGTTAGGAAACAGTGGATCTGAGCCCTAAGTTCATATGTCCTACCCAGAGCCTGGGCTTTTTTTGGGGTGGGGGGGGAAGGGTGTTTTTTTTTTTAAATTTGAAACTAAACTATCAGAAACTAACCCCCGCCCCCTCCCCCGCCGCCACCCAGCAGACCTCCTGTGTAAAACTACAAGTTCAGACACACATGGTTAGCATAAAGACCAGCTGCAGCCTCTTAAAACGTAGAAGTAGTAACCGAACCAGGGCCTCAGAGAGCAGCCAGGTCTCCTAAGAATCTGAGTTGACTGATTACATCACTGCCGGCTACAGCAAACACATTTCAGTGTGTGTCCTCTCCGCTCTGTTTGTGCCTAGGTTTTGTGTGTCCTGCTGAGCCGAGATTAAATGACTCCCTTAAGTGACATACTCAATGTAGTATCTGAATAAGCTTGAAATTCTAAAGGTTTACCTTTTCCCTAACGAGTTTAACTGAAAAAGTGTAAGTTCTGGGGGTAGAGAGATGGCTCAGAGGTTAAGAGCATGGTCCATCTAGGTGGACCTGGGTTCAATTCCCAGCACCTGCATGGTGACTGACAACCACCTGTCACTCTAGTTCCAAAGGGTCCGGCGCCCTCTTCTGGCCTCTGCGGGCACTGCATGCAAATGGTGCGCAGACACATATGTGGGCAAAACATCCATATACGTAAAATAAAAATAAAGATCATTTTTAAATTGTTTCATTGGAAACAATAAGTTCCATGGTACCAAAGGTCCAAATGTGAAAACTAAAGGCTCTGCTCCCGTCCACCTCCACCCCCTCCGCCCCCCACCAGGGACAGCAAGGTTGTATTTGCTGCACGTCTTCATAGATGCATTTCTGTGCAAATGCATTGTTTTTTAACCAGTTCTCCATGACATACACACTGTTCAAGTTCTTCCGGGATGAGGCGGATCTTTGTTTTTCTTGTATTTGTTTGGACTTACAATATTATATTTCAAATCTCTGTCCTTTTTTCTGTAGCCTCATGTGGTTAAAACAATTTCACGTGTGTGTCAAAGATGAGACCCAGGGCTTTGTACGTGTTAGAAAAGTACTGAGCTACCAAGCTCACACACACACCCGCTCCCCCACCCCCAACTGCCCAAATAGATAGATAAATTATTAAGTAAAAGTGAAAAAGAAAAAAGAAAAAAAAAACTAAAAGTGTTTGGGTCAAGAATAGGTACAATCATTGTCCTCCCAAAGCTGGGGCCATCTTTGTTTGTTTGTTTGATTGCTTTGATTTGATTTGATTTTTGAGACTGGGTCCTGGGTAGGGTTGATTGTCTTGGAACTCGCTTCTATAGACCAGGCTGGCCTTGAACTCAGATTTACCTGCCTCTGCTTATGCCCTGCGCTGGTGCCATCTTTTACCTCGAGCCTGATCCCACAGTTTGGCTCCTCCGAGGCAGGCAAACAGCTGCCTGTCCCTATCTGTGACCTGAGGCTTCACCAAAAGACCCCCTGGCTTCAAAGAATGAAGTGAACTCTTGGTGAAAAAAGGAATTGAGTCTATCCCTGCAGTGTTCTGAGGGAGAAGGCGAGAGAAGACAAACTCGAAGCAGGTAGCTACCTGAACTTGCTGAGGGCTTGAGGTCATAAAGTTCACAGACGCCACAGATCCTGAGCCTTGTTCTGTGGAACTGAATTTGTTTAACTGCTGGTGGACTTGGGTTTTTTTGTTTGTTTGTTTGTTTTTGTTGTTGTTGTTCTTTTGGTTTTTTCGAGACAGGGTTTCTCTGTGGCTTTGGAGCCTGTCCTGAACTAGCTCTTGTAGACCAGGCTGGCCTCGAACTCACAGAGTTCCATCTGCCTTTGCCTCCTGAGTGCTGGGATTAAAGGCGTGCGCCACCACCACCCAGCCTGCTGGTGGACTGGTGATGTCGCGGTTTCCGCGCCCAGCAGCTACTGGCTTCTGGTGGGCTTTCATCCTGGTGAACTCGAGTTGAAAGTGCCATCCACTGAAAATGTGTTTACTGCATCTTGCCTGAGTGGAGCGACACAGCCACTACAGAGGGGCGCTCCGGCTAGCTCTCGTGAGCACATGACTGACACAGGGGGCTGCCGCTCTGCCATCGCCTGTCATCACAAGGGAATCTCAAACCCTGCATCCCTAGCCCAGGAAAAGATTTGAAATTTGGAGACACGGTCTCTACTGAAAGTACCTTTCTTCCATACTACCGTAAAGTTTAAAATTTTTATGTCGGACCTCCTGTGTCAGGGCAAGGGCCATCAATACTTTAAATGTGTTCATTTGCGTTAAAAATTAAATTTGTGTTGAAAATTAGCAGAATAAGCCCGGCCTCCTCCAAAAAGCGTGCATTTCTTATAGAGCGAGTGTTCTATTGACTTAACATTTGCTTGAGGTGAGATCCATTTGCCGGCATTTATTATTTAGCTCACTTTAGACCTTGATTTGAACTAAGGCAGAAAGAGACGATAGCGTGCGTCTTCCTAAATATTACACTAGACTTTATTATACTGATAAAATTCTCTTTTCTAAGCCCCAGTGCCCTTTTCTCCCCACCCCCAAACAGTTAGATCAATACCTCTGAAACCACACAGCAATTTTGGGATCTTTGCCTTCGTTATTTAATGTTAAGGGCAGGAAACTCCCGGCTCCCTTGGACCATCCTAGCCCTAGCTTTCCTTATGACTTGTGGCTATTCAAATATTTGAGAATCCGCACATATGAGGAAGGTCAAAAGGGATTTAAAGATGGGTGACCGGCGGCAGGAGAGCTTTTAACCTGCCGCGTGGGTTAAGAACTCAAATTATAAAACAAAGCACTGCATGGTCACCAAAGGGCAGTGGGAAGATATGAAATGTCTTCCGTCTGCTGTGACATTAGGTCCTTTCCTGAACTCGTTAAATCCCGAGAGAAATTTCCCTACGCCAAAGCAGAATCTCAAAAAGGTTAATTCACTTGCCCAGGGTCTCGCAGTTACAAGAGGCAGAGCTGGGGCTCCAGTGGTTAAGGCTGACCCTTGAACTCTATGCCCGTCCTCAGAGTAAGGGGCTCGGGTACTGTTCCTGCTGGCTCACCATACACCTGTGCTTGAGGGTCTAGGGGCCCTCAAGTTCACGTCTGACGCTGAACCCTCCGGCTCACACTCCACTAGCCTATGGTACGGATGATCTTAAGCCGCCAAGGGACTGGAACAGGAACGATATTGTCCCGCCTCTGCCTCTCTACCGCCACCCCACCCCACCCCCAGCTGCTGCCTTTTGATTCTACCATATCTTCATAGACGCCAACTGTCCCCTGGAGCCAGGGTACTAGCCTCTCATTTTGACCACCCCGGCCTCCCATCTCCTGTACCAATGCGGGCTTTCATTTCTCTACCCAAGCATTTTCCATCCTGATTCTGAGGATTCTTAGGCTGCCAGGGGCCTGGCAGCTGAGCTCAGCTTGAGTTAAGTGGGGACATTGAGGGTCTGATCCCTATGGGGGCTGTGGCCTCCATCCTTCCGCCATCTCTTGTTTCTTGGACCATGCTTCTCCAAACGTCTATTTCTTGACTTGCTAACCTAGAACAACTTTGGAGGAACCAATCTGCCTTTCTGATGTAGGAAGACAAGAAGCCCAGCCTCTCCCCCTTTGGCACGTCTTCCCCGAGGCTCCCTTAGCACCATACACCTGTCCCCTCATTTATCAGAACTATCATTGTCCCTTCTTCCTCTCTGGCCACTAGACAAGAAGTATGCTGTACCCCTTTGCTTCTCCAGGTGTGCCTGTCACTCAAGCCATCCGGAGCATCTGTCTTGGGGAAAAGTCAACAGAGGAAAGGGTCTCCTGTCTCCTCACATGGCCTCCACGCCAGTGCCACTTTTCCTCCCTCTTGGCTGAGTGGCTGTTTCACGGCTGACTCCGTGTGTGTGTGTGTGTGTGTGTGTGTGTGTGTATGTGTGTGAGTGTGTGTGTGTGTATGTGTGTATGTGTGTGTATGTATGTGTGTATGTGTATGTATGTGTGTTCATTCTGCTACTTTGCATTTGCTCTGCCAACCTGGACTTGTTAAACTGAGATCTTGCTCCTGTGGGCACACAGGTGTGGCAGCCAGGCTGAGTGTAAACTCCCAGAGTTGTGCGACAGCCTGCCTCTGCCCTGGTGGGCCTCCCTGCAGAGACCAAGTGCGTGGCTTGGCCATCAGCACAAAGAGCCCATTTGTGTAGCTGAATACATCCCATTATTGCTGACAGTGGTTCTGGGCACAGTGCAGGGCGTGGAGTTTCCCCTGAGACAAACACAGGAATATCCAGAGATAGCGCGAGTTGATCTCCTCCAAAGTCCAGGGTGAGTCATCCGTAGGTGCCGTGGAGAGTATGGGCCTGCCTGCACACAATCGGCCGGCTGCCATGGGCAGGATGGTGAGAGCCTCCGCCGCTTTATCCGGAGTTGGTAAGTCTTCTACAGCCCCTGTATGTAAATATGTATCGTTGGGCCCTTTGTAATTAATATCCTGCAAGATGCTTGAGAGACATACAAATTTCTTTGTTCCAACTAGTTGTCTTTGTGCTTTCTCAAATCCCTCTCTAATTTCCCAAGTGGGTTTCCAGGCATTTAAATACCCGAACTCGTAGTGAATTGCCAAATTCCTTCTTCACTAAGTTCAGTGAGAGTGTTTAAGGGAGGGGCAGACACCAGGGGTGGAGTGTGGGAACTCCAATTTAAAAAAAAATCAGTGCCTCCCCCACTCCCACTTGCCTGTGGGTCTGACAGGCTCAGAGCTGGCATCGAACTTCCCAGTGGCCACCTTCATTCCACTTCCCCTGAAAGCATGAACTTTCATATAACTGCCTTGGGGACACCTCAAGTCACCACAGGCAAGAAGGGTGTGGGGGACACTGCCCTATGAGTGGGGAAAGAGAGGAAGCAGACTGGGGTGTGTGTGCGTGTGTGCAGCGTGTCTTTGAATCCGGGCCCCCTTGCCCATCCTGGGACTTCTGTGATGGGATGTGATGGGCTCTGATGTGGGGCCCTCCACAGAGGTACAGGATCTAGGATGTGAGCGTCCGACCCTGGAACTGCGGTTGTTACAGGAAATCAGTATTCACGTGGCTGTGCTTGGAAAACTTTAAAAAGTGGTCTTTCTTTTATTCGTTAGATATTAAAATATCTTTTTATTTTTTGTTTGTTTGTTTAGACAGGGTTTCTCTGTGTAGCCCTGGCTGTTCTAGAACTCTGCTTTGTAACTAGGCTGGCCTGGAACTTAGAGCCTGCCTCTGCCTTCTCAGTGCAGGGATTAAAGGCACGTGCCACCACTGTCTGGCGGTATTAAAATATTTCACCACATTTAACTACAATCTTTTTTCCCCCCCTGGTGGGCTCTTCATCAAAGGTTTATCTAGAACGTCTTTTAAAAGGGTATGTTCTTGGTAGCTATCCTCTGGTCTTTCAAAACTGCAAGAACTGGGGTTGTAGGAGGGAGTGGCAAGTTAGAGATGTTGACTCCTTAAATCTCAGAAGTTAAAGATTCTGATAGTTCCAGCAAATGTATCCCATTGCCTCAGCATTGTGAGGGGCACAGTTAGCAGCGCTCGGCATGCATGGTGTCAGTTGGAATGAAAGAGAAAGTGCCTCTTAGATCACTCTGCTTATAAGACAGTTACAGCTGCCACCCCACCCCACCCCACCCCACAACCTTCGGCCCAGGCTGTCCACAAAGATACAGTGTAGCCTTGTCAAGCCATTGATTGGTGAACAGGCCATTCTAGAGGTGCCCTGTCCATGTTGACACCCCTTCCACCTTTACATATATGATCTTACATGTGTATGTCCACTCCATGTATGATCTTATATGTGTATGTCCACTCTATGTATGATCTTATATGTGTATGTCTACTTTGTGTGTGATCTTATATGTATATGTTCACTCCATGTATGATCTTATATGTGTATGTCTACTCCATGTATGATCCTATATGTGTATGTCCACTTGCTTTGCCCAAGGCCTTTGGGTTTTCTGTGCATTGTTTCTTGTTTTTTCCCATGGGTTGGTGGGTTAGTTATGCTATCGGGATTAGCCTTTCCCATGGCCAGGATCTTTCTCCTGACTGTGCCCTTTACTTGCCTGCATGTGACCTGGTAAGGACAACGATCAGAACGTCAGGACCAAATGCAGAGTGGCCTAAGGGTCTTTAAATCCAGGTCACAATTTCAATTTTAATATTACACAGAGGTTAAATTATGCTGGAGATAATCATAGTAAGGGGATCAAGCCCATCTTAGACAGTTTCCATGCTTTCTTGTGGTTCCTAGATTTTATGTAGATATGTAAAATCATGTATGTATGTATGTATGTATGTTTGTATGCTACAGAAGTAGAAGTAAAACCAGGAAGAAAGTAGGAGGGACTATGGAGGGAATATGCATAGCAGGTGATCTTTATCATACTTGTATGAAAATGTCTTTTGTTACACAATGCGAGATACAATAAAAACTGTTTTTATTTGTAATTTTTTAAATGATAAGAGGTGGCTATAGTGGCACACCTTCAATTCCAGCACTTGGGAGGCAGAGGAAAGTGGATCTATGTGGGTTCAAGCCCAGACTGGCTTATATAGTGAGCTCTGTCTAGGCTGTCTAGAGCTACATAATGAGACCCTGATGTGGGATCCCCCTCTGTATGCTGTGAATATGTTTTATTACCATTGGTTAATAAAGAAAATGGTTTGGCCTGTGGCAGAGCAGAATTTCACAAGGTGGGAAATCCAAGCAGAGATAGAGGAGGAAAGAAGGCGGAGTCAGGCAGACACCGCCCTATAGCTATACAAGAAACTGGAGGTATCAAACCACAAGCCTTGTGGTAAAATTTAAAATGATAGAAATGGGTTAATTTAAGATGTAAGAGCTAGCTAGCAATACATCCGAACCATCGGCCAAACAGTGTTGTAATTAATATCATTTCTGTATTTTTATTCAGGTCTGGGGTGGCTAGGAATGAAAGGGCAGTCTCCGCTTGCAAGACCCTATCTCAAAAAGAAAGAAAAATCTTTAAAAAAATAAAAGTGAAGTTATAGGGACAGAGCATAGGGGTTGGAAAAGGCGCTATCCGTTCTATTACTTCACACGTTTAGTATTTTATTCCATAGTTTTTTAAAATGACTGCAAAGTATTAAATATTGTGCAGAAGAGATATTGCATTAAGGGAAAAAGAAGGTGGTATGCCTAATAACCAGTGCCATTTACAGACATGACCTGTGACTCTCCTTGGTGGCGTGATGGTTTCATAGCCTTCCCAACCCTAAGATGCCAGCTCTCTCTTGAGACTTAACGTTAATCATTGTCCCGCTTTATCTCATCACTTTTTACATCGATGTATTTATTCAAAGGGTGTTGGCATCTGACCTTGGTAGAGCTTCCCTCTCAATATGTTGTTGTTTGCCTGTCTTGGCTTCTGTTTGTTTGGGTTGGAAGGATTTTACTAGGTAGCCCAGGCTGCCTCAAACTGATGATGTTCCAGCCTCAGCTTAACGAGTGCCTGGATGTGTTCTCTAACCTGCTTAATCTCACACTTAATCTATTAAATTAGCACAGCTCTAGTCCCACGTTATTCCACTATGCAGGTGTGTTCGTATGAGCTTATGTGTATATGTCCGCTCCATGTATGATCTTATATGTGTATGTCCACTCCATGTATGATCTTGTGTATGTATGTTCACCCAATGTATGATCTTATATGTGTATGTCCACTCC
>JAQHUG010000011.1:3583881-3601723 GCA_028555095.1 Dicrostonyx torquatus
CATTTTGTAGTGGGCTTAGCATGTGTATTGCTCTCCAGGTAGACTGTCTTAGCTGGATTTCTTTTTTTTTTTTTTTTTGCTTCCTTCTCAACTTCCTGGGTGTAAGGATAGCAGTTGTGAACTGTTGCAAGCATCTTGGTAGCTTTTTAAGCCTCCCCCTCCCACACAAGTCCAGGGGGGAGTTTACCTCCCCCGCAGTCATATCAGGTGTCTCCTTACCAAAACCCTCCCTGAATCATCAGACCTCCTCACAGCTTCCTCTCCGTTCCATTCTCTGTGACACGTACTGCATTCTCTTACGCACAGGTCACTCGCGTGCCTCTCCACCTAAGCAGTGGACACGCCCAGGGCCGAGCTTATCCGCCCCTCTCTGGGACTCCAGCACACAAGCATTCTGCCAGTCTCAGGGAGCAGATGGGGAGGGGAGGGCATTTTCCAAATAGAGAGTCTGGATTTGGGTGGGCTGGTTTGGAAGCGAACTTAATAAATTCTGTCTGCTATCACAGAAACAATGTGGCCTGTGTGTAAGTGAGCCCTGATTGTACTCAGGTCCTTTTTAGTTCAATCCAGCCTCTTTGAGAAACATTGGCTCTCTAAGTAACCATTATGTAATGAGACAAGACATGAGCCCAGTGTGTGTCAACATGGTATTTGGGGATTGCTGTTTTTCAGAATTTAAAATTGAGCATTTCTGTGTCTAAATCTGATGCAGCTCATTTACCTCCCAGATAATAGTGCCACTGTAGACCTTACTAACTTCTGATACTTTTCATTTACATTTTATGTTCTGGTAACACACTACACACACACACACACACACACACACACACACACACACACTACACACACACACACACACACACACACACTTTTATGATTTATCAGATAGCATTATGTGCATGCTGGAAACTAAAATGCAGTACACTGACAGGCTAATGTTCTCACTGTAAAATGATGACTTTGACAGCTCTTGCGTTTTTATGGTCTTAAGATTTTTTTGCTTCTTATGTTACTTTTTTTGAGATATAAGTTTCAATAACTCTTAGATGTATGGTTGGGTGATTCCTACCCTGCGTGGAGCGACTGTCATCTGGATCAGTAGCACCAGTAGCCTGGTGCTCCTCGGCGCCCCCTGCTGGTGACTCACTCTCCCAACTTCTGCAAGGGGAACCCCTGCGCCAGTCTCAGTGTGTATGTTCTGTGCTTTTCTTCTTGAAGTGTTTTATGCAGGAGCTTCCTCTACAGCAATGATTCTCAGGCTCCCTAATGCTGCGACTCTTTTATCCAGTTCCTCATGTTGTGCTGACCCCCCCCACCATAAAATTATTTCCATGGCCACTTCAAAATTGTAGTTTTACTACTGTAATGAATCATAATGTAAATATCTGATATGCAGATGGTCTTGGGCGCCCCTTGTGAAAGAGCTGTTGGACCCCCAAAGGGGTCGCAACCCACAGATGGAGAAGTGCTGCTCTATGGAGTTATATATTAGCAGGTCCCCTGCTCCTTTGGCTGGTTGCATTCTAAACTACTAGCTGCATGCTTTTCATTTTGGCCACACTGATGCCACAGACGGACACATATGCAATTTGCTGATAATTTAATGTGTTTAGTAAGCCCATTGTCACTCTCAGTACCATATTGCTGGGTGTGAGAGCTGCAGAGACCCTGTAGAGTTCAGCCACCTGGTTCCCTCTCCCAGGGTCCTAAGGTCTGAAGTTGACTACTGCACAGATCTCTGTTCCTCCTACGTCCGGTGTCTTCCTGAGGTAACTGTGTGGTGTCGCAATTCACGCTATATTCGGCGGAGGACTGTGTTTATTGCTTTGCTCATTGTAGTGGCGCAGACAACTCAAGGGAAGAGAGCTTTAGTTCAACTCTGTCCAGTACATCACGGCAGGGAAGCATGGTAGCTGGGGCAGCTCGGCAGAGCCTGAGCGTGAGGCCCCCGCCCCTCACATTTTGATAGATAGGAAGCAAAGGGTTGGGCTGGAAGCCGGGCCAGACTGTAACCCTCAGCGGCTTCTAAATTTGCCACATACACCAGCTAAGCCTCATCTCCCCATGTCCCCAAATAGTGCTACGATCTAGGGACCAGCCATTCAGCTCCCTGTCTCAAGCCATGTCCCAAACCGTGGCAATACCTGTGGTCAACAAGAACACAATACTGGTAAAACCTAAAATGCCAACTCTTACTTGGCAAGAGTTTCTGTTATCTGGAGGCTCCAGTCCCTCACCTGGAGCCCATCCACTTCCCTTAGTGTCAGTTAAATGAAGCGTAGCTGACTCTGTCCGAGAAGCCGGTTAATTAAAACCAGTCAGTGATGGAGAAGGAGGGGGCCGTTGACCAATTCCTGTGTTTCTATAGCGTTTTGAGTTTCGAGCTATTGTCTGGAATGTTTTGTGTTCTTGAATGTGGTCCTTTCTAAGCTCTCGTTAAAAAAATAAACAAAAAAACCAAAACAAAACAAAAACCAAAGAATTATTCTTAGGATGGGAAGTCTTAGGGTCAGTTCCATTTCTGTGGTCTCTGCATATAAAGACAAACAAATCCTTCATCTTCCTGCCAAGGCAGCAACGAGCTACAGAAAGTTTCACAGAAAGGGTTCTGAAGGGCAGAGTGGTAGACTGACAGCAAGGGCAGCTTTGTTGACCTACCGGCCAGGGAGGAACCATAGAACATTCTTCAGAGTGTCAGCGTCTCTTTAGATCTAGTTAGCAGGGGCTGGAGAGATGCTTCAGTGGTTAAGAGCACTGGCTGCTCTCCCAGAGGACCCGGGTTCAATTCTCAGCACCCACATGGCAGCTCACAGCTGTCTATAACCCCAGTTCCGGGGGTTCTGACACCCTCACACAGACGCACATGCAGGTGAAACACGTGAAATAAATAAATTAGATATAGTTAGCAAACAGGAAATTGGGAAAATTGTCTTTTCCCAATTAAAGTGCTTTCAAGCAGGATTAAAATCACCAGTTGGTCAGGAAATTAATTGAATATGAATAGTAAGTCGTGTTTTATGTTTTCAGGTGGAAAAGCAGAAGTTACATCACAGCAGATACTCATCTACTTACCCAGGCCAATAGTGGCAAATTTCATGCTTGCTGTGTGTTTGTGTACATCTGTGCTTGTGCTTTGCACACACATGTGTGGATGTGTGTGTACGTGTGTTGACAACAAAAGCAGTGGTATTCTTGCTGCTCTTGGCTTTGGACTTGAACAAATAAAGTTCCTATCGTCCTAGAGCGTATTGGGTTCAGTATGTGGTGGCCAACATTTTCAGCCCTTGCTCTCTCCAAGCCTGGTTAAAGCATTCCTAAGCGCCCGCTCACTCTGACCTCACAGTTACCCTGTGGAATTGATACACTGTCCTCATTTCACACATAGATCAAGACACAGTGGGGAGTAACTTATACAAAGTAACACAACATGGCAGAGCTTCAGCTTGATTCAAGTCGGGTCGACTCAGAAATCTGTGCCTCAGGCTCTGGTTTATGCCACCACCTGGTCATTGACCTCTTGGTAGGACACATGGCTATGGAATCTGAGCTGCCTGGTCGCTGCATGTGCTGGAGTTGGCCCTACCGGGCTGCTCCCTCTGTTTTGGGAATACAGTCAGCCCAACTATAGACTTGGGATTTAAGATGCGTCATGATAGGGTGCTTATCTTTAAAACCACAATTCACAGTGCCTTTTATTTCTTCGCGGATCCTTTTCTTGGACTGTAAAGTGTTCCGAGAACCCTCGCCTCCCTCTGAAACAAGCATCTCTGGTCTCTTCTAATCTGCAGTACAGTGCAAGCAGGAAGCCTGTGCCCAGCTACAGCTGATGGCGAGCATTTAGTGGCTGTGAAAGTTGGGCTCTGAACTCGGCCGAAGGAGGGAGTTCCCATCTGGCGTTATCAGTGGCTGAAACAGAAGTAGCCTGTGTTTTTCATTATGCAAGATATCTTGGGGGGCTGGAGAGATGGCTCAGCGGTTAAGAGCATTGCCTGCTCTTCCAAAGGTCCTGAGTTCAATTCCCAGCAACCACATGGTGGCTCACAACCATCTGTAATGAGGTCTGGTGCCCTCTTCTGGCCTTCAGGCATACACACAGAAAGAATAATGTATACATAATAAATAAATAAATTTTTTTTAAAAAAAAAAGATATCTTGGGATTTAAGCTAGCTTCCCTTGTTAATATCAGATTGAAAGCAGATCCAGTAATGGCCTCGTGGCACCAAGGACTGTCTTGAGTAAAACATTTCTGTGCCCATGTATGTGGCCAGCCAGCGGCTCAGCACTGGCACTGGCTGGCAGCAACTGTGGTGGCAGCCAGGTAGATGGGGACTGCAACCACAATTCTGCCGCTTGCCAGCTTGATAACTCCACACAGGCCATGTCACTCTCTCCACCTACAAAATCATAGTCTGAATTCTAGCCTCAGGCTCTTGAGGACAACACTGAAACCATGTACATTAAGCATTTAAAAAGTTACTTTGTACCTAGGAGACCTAATAACTTTCTTTTTGTTTTTTTTTTTAAATAATTTTGAACTCTCTAAGATCCCATCCTTTCTCAACCATTCTCCAGCTCTGCCTTTCTCCTTTAAACACATCATTGTCGTCTTAGATTTAGGACGGGAAAGACTGTTAGAGATACCTGGATGGATGGGTAGGTGGGTGGACAGACAGACAAGCATAGTCTGATTGTTTGAGGGGTAAAAACACTTGTGACCAACTCTGATGACCTGAGTTCAATCCTTTGGACCCACATAATTAGAGGGAAGAACCGATCACTACAAGCTGCCATCTGACTTCCACAGCACTCTGGCATGTGCCCACACTAAATAGACAAATAAATATAAAGCAATAAGGGGCTGGAGAAATGGCTCAGAGGTTAAGGGCATTGCCTGCTCTTCCAAAGGTCCTGAGTTCAATTCCCAGCAACCAGATGGTGGCTCACAACATCTGTAATGGGGTCTGGTGCCCTCTTCTGGCCTGCAAGCCAGACAGAATACTGTACACATAATAAATAAATAAATAAATATTTAAAAATAAAAATATATAAAGCAATAAATTGTCTTGGGCTTTCATCTTCGAGCCTCACATCATAGGCAAGCGCTCTAGCACCGAACTTCACTCTAAGCCCTAGGATACCTGTATTTTTTTTTGGGGGGGGGTCATGTTCAATTGAATTATGTTTACGAAGAATCAAGAAACTCTAGGTGCCACTATTTTCATTGACAGAGACCGAACTGTATGTCTTTAGGAATATGTAATGATATGTCTAGTAGTATGATATTGTCTATGTAATAACTCATACTTGGGGTTTTCATCTGAAACATTTATTATAATTTCTTTTTGGTAATAACATTCAAAATTCTCTCCTAGTTTTCACTGAAGGTTTCTGTACTGTTTGCTACAATTGCTGTCTGTGTAATAGAACCCTGTAACTCGTTCCTCTTGTCTGGCTGTAACATTGTATCTGTAAGCAGTCTCTCCCCATTCCCTCTTCTCCTGGCCTCTTTTTTCTAGTCCTATGAACTCAGCTTTTTCAGAATTCCGTATATGAATGAACACACACCTCTGTTTTCCCATGGCTTACTTCATACAGCACTTTTGTCTCTGGGTACTCCATGTTGCCACCACGTTTGACAGTCTTCCTGGTTCATTAGATAAGTTGAGGGTTTTCTAGTTAATACAAGACTGCCCTTATTACAAAGACCGAATCAAAAACGTATAGATGTGTTGGATATAGTAGGCGCCTGAGCTCTCGGCATTAATTATAATAGTACCTCCAGGGAAATGCCATTTAGGAAGGAGAGGTCCTGACTGTGTATTTTGTGCATTGTGACTCTTACTAGCATTCTGGGGGGCTAGAGAGATGGCTCAGAGATGAAGATCCATTCCCTGCTCTTGCAGAGGTCCTGAGTGTGTTACTTACCAGCCAATCAGGCAGCTCACTGTTGCCTTTAGCCCCACTTTCAGGGACTCCTCAGGCTCTTGCATTCACATCTACATACCTACACACAGACACACATTCGCAGAATTAAAATTAAATCTTTTTTTTGTTGTTGTTTTTTGTTTTTTCGAGACAGGGTTTCTCTGTGGCTTTGGTGCCTGTCCTGGAACTAGCTCTTGTAGACCAGGTTGGCCTCGAACTCACGGAGATCCGCCTGCCTCTGCCTCACGAGTGCTGGGATTAAAGGCGTGCGCCACCACTGCCCGGCCTTTAAAATTAAATCTTAAAAAAATATTTTTAAAAATATCATTGCATAGTTGACCACCTATACACTGCGTGGAGCAGAGGAGAGCCATGAGAGGTGCTGGGTTCCTTCGTATCTGAGCGTGAACAATTCTCCAGTCCGGCTTGAAAGCCATGTTGTCTTTCCAGCCAGGTCACATCCCCAGCCACAGGTTCCTCTTGATTTCATTGCAAGGAGCGGAACAAGTGTAAACAAGAGGACCAACTGGATGTCCCAGTTGGCTGTTTGTCAACCACTGATTCATTCCACAAACACAGAGGTTCTATTGAGGAAACAGTGTGGGCAGACAGGTGGCTCGTTAGACAAGCCTTCTCCCCAGGGAGGCTTCCAAATGTTGAGGGAGCAAATGTTATACAAATACTTACCACACAAAGCAGAATAAACACTGTAAAGAGGGCAGTTGCAAATTTGCGGTGAGGCACACGGGTCTCATCAATTCCAGCTGGTCCTGAGGGTGGGCGAGGCTTCTCGGAAGAGCCGGTGTTAGACTTGCGCCTTGGAAGGTGAGTTAGGATGGGGGCATGGGAGGTCATGCTACCGCTGGAGAGCCAGCAGAGAAATGGGGAAAATGCATCAAGTATTCAGGGCTGGTGCTCATCAGATACTTGGAATGAGATGAAGGTTAAAGTCTAGCCACTGGTAAAGCTCTCAGCTCTGTGTCCACAGTTATCTGCTGCCTCCCACGTCCGTACAGTAGAGCTCATGACGTGACCGCTGCTTACGGAGCTGTGAGGACTCAATAGGTCTGTGTCCCACCCAGCCCAGCCTTATTGCGGTGGTTGTACAGAGCTCTGCTCCATGTCGCACACAATGGGCGGCTGTGCTGTGGGGTGTGTCTAAGGCAGGAAGACCCTGCACAGACCTTCAGGTCCTTGACGCAGAAGGGCTGAGGACGGGTGCTATGTTTCTGTCATTCCTAAACTTGGCTTAAGCACAGATTGCTCCCAAGAGCTCTCACCATGCATGTTTGGGGTAAAGGGGCCCCCGAATCAGCGCTACAGGAGAAAGGGACAGGTCACCTGTCCTCATAGAAGGCAGAAGTTCTACCCCAGGCCTGGCCTTGTTCTCTCTTTTCATTGGCTAAAAGCTGTGAAGACTGGTTCAAGACTCTTTTACAGCTGCTTCCCTAGCTCTTCCTGGGGGTGTCTGTCTAGGGACAAGACAGGTTTTCCCACCTTCCCTTGCTCACTGGCTCCCCCTGCTGCCGGCCACAGTCCAGGAAGCATGCGCAGACAGAGTGGGCGCGGCTCCAGACACCTTTGAGAGGCCTCAAGTTTGAGCCCAGGGCTTTTCATTTTATTCCTTCCCCTCATTCTGCGTCAGGGAGTAAAAGCTTCAGCACTCAGTTGTTCTGTGCTTAGTTCAACATCTCCCGAGAGGACCAGCAAGCCCTTCTCTCCTGACGTCTCTGAGTGGCAGGGCCTGGGGAGGGGAGGACCAGGTACTGGGTACTCATTCCCTTCCCAGACGTGCTTGAACTCAAGGGACGTAGGTGTCTGGAGACTCTTCCTAGAAGCAGGTGCTGCAGGGGTTGCCTGGGAGCCTGTGCCGTTTCCAGTCTGCCTGTTCTTCACTGGAAGCTGTGCTCTGTCTAAGGTCACCATTGTTTTCCCTGCTTGCCCTTCTCGGGACAGTCGTCTTCCTCACTCCAACATCATTCTCCTGTATGTCTAGCACACAGGAAATCTCTACCAGGTCAGACGAATTTCACCAGCGATTAGTTTGTGCGAATTCAAAATGTGAGTTATGAGCCATTTTGAAGAAATGTGTATTTTCCTGTGCATGTAATTCAAAGTAGATTAGCAGTACTGGCTGGTAGAGGCTTAATGAGAAGATAATTATTTATAATTACGGTATCAAGTGTTTGTAAGCGCTCGAGGATGCTTGAAGAATTTGCCTTTGAGAGCCTTAAACGCTGCCTCATGCATCTTCCCCCACGGTATTAGCTTGTGGCGTCTATGGAGAAGGATGGAGCTGTCGAAGGTGTGTGCCCTCCAGCTGTGGTTCCAAATGGTCCTTACCTACAGAGTGGCAGGGCCTCCCTTCCGGGCAGGAGGCAGTGCAACCTTGGGAGATTCCCTTTCCAGTGATGCCCGGGAGGGAGCCAGGTGCTGGGAGTGACAGTGTTGGTGCTGGGCCCCATGGGGCCCGTGCTGGACCTAGTGCACTTCGTTGTCAGGTGGGGACAATCAGAAGAAATGTCCTTGTCCAAGCAAACTGGAAACAAACATTGGACAAAGGTACTTCCCTAAAAAAGCATCCTTCTGGGTGCCACGTGAGGGTCCTGAAGACTATTAGTTAGGGACATGTGGGGAGGGACTGGCCTTCTTACAGAGAATGGAGATCTCATTCTCTGAGCAGTTGTCTGTGTGAATGCAGCCATTGGTCTCTAGGAAGAGGTGACAAGAGGCTGGCCCAGGCTTTGGTTGTTTTTGGTTTTGGCGATGGGGGTTGTAGTGGTTGTGTTTTTGGGGTGCATTGTCTCCATTAGCAAGAAAGCCAAGTGCAGCCAGGTGGTGGTGGCACATGGCCTTTAATTCCAGCACTTGGAAGACAGACGCAGGTGGATCTGTGAGTTTGAGGCTAACCTGGTCTACAGAGTGAGTTCCAGGTCAGCCAGGGCTACACAGAGAAACCCTGTGGGGGGGGGACAGATACTTGGCATTCATCTAGCTAAGTGTCCTAAGCTCCGTGTTCACAGCCTCACTAGACAGTTTTCAAGTGTGTGACGAGCCAGGAGGAAGGTGACCTAGTACTAGGGAAGGGGAGGGAGAGCTCAGAGGCTACTGCACAGGAGAGGAACCTTGCCCTCCCTCCAGGCCTGCATTGGGTTCCCTTCCCAGATGCTAGGCCCTCAGTGGCTGGTCACATAGGCACTCCCCAATCCCCTTCCTCCCCTCCCACCTCCATCCCTTACTGTCCTTTCTTTCCCTTATACTTCTGTCCCAGTCTTTTCTCTTGGTGACCGTAAATGTTTAGGTATTGTAACCATAAAAGCAATTACCTTTTAGCCCTTATAAAAGCATTTGGTTTAAACCACGGCTCACATTTTACGACACAGATCCAGCCTGAGGTAGGGACATGCGAGAGAGCCACACCAGGGCTCTGGAGGCCCTCTTACTGAAAGTGGTAAGTGCAGAATTGGGGATGAAGGGAGATCTTCTGACAGGATTCTCCCTGAAGCTCAGAGTCCACACATGCCCAGATGGCCATGTTTACAGCACCGTGGAGTTTTCACAGCCAGCCTTGAGTATCTCATAAATCCAAGTTGAGATCCAGTTAAACCGGGCATTATCCATGGGCTTCCGGAGACATACATCTTCCTGGTAAGCCTCAGCGTTCTCATAAAAGACAGCTGGTGTGAAAGATGGACGTTTAAAAGGCCTAATTCACCAGTAGTGGCGCACGCCTTTAATCCCAGCACTCGGGAGGTAGAGGCAGGCGGATCTCTGTGAGTTCGAGGCCCAGCCTGGTCTATAAGAGCTAGTTCAGGACAGGCTCCAAAGCTACAGAGAAACTCTGTCTTAAAAACAAACAAACAAACAATAAAAGCACACAGAGTTACTCAGTCTTGTTAGGGAAGCAAGCTCTAGAGGAACAAGGCTTGAACTTCTGTCCTGGCTCCTCCCTTGATTAGCAACACCCTGCCACCGACTTAACTTCTCTGTGCCTGGCTCCCTCATTTGCAAAATCGTTATCACCAGTAGAATCTACCTCAGAGAGTGTTTCTCAGGGAAGCTCTTGTATCCGGCACTAAGGCTTTGTCCTTCTTTGTCCTTCTTTGGATTGAAGTAGGACAATGCTTCCTTGTCCCCCCCAGGAGTCACACAGGAGTGTGACTTGTGGAGCAAGTTCCTGTTGTGTGTCTCTGGGAGCTCAACAGCATCCCAGATGGGATTGGCTCCAGCACTGCTCGGGTCCTACAGCTGACCTGAGCTGCTGGCATGAGCAAGAAATGGACCTTAAAAAAAGAGAAGGTGAGGTGAGGGGGCCAACTGAGATCTTGACGTTGTTGCCATGGCAAAGCCTCGCCTATTCTGACTGGCACACGGTAGGAACAGTCTTCACTCTAGGCCGGAAATGCAGAAGTCAGCTAAGACATGTTAAAAACAGTAAAATCACTAAGAGTGATGAGAAGCCTGGCCACGGACCCCTCCAAACTCTTGGATTCTGACCATGCTGTCCCTTGTGGCCTGGGTATAAATCCGCACCTTCAGGTACCCGGAAATACCCATTGTTGTTGAAGTGGTTGCCTGTTGGAAGGACTTGCCCCTTTCCTTGTATGTCCAAATTCGGGCTGCCTTTCTATGGGCAGAGATCTATTGTGCTTGGCCCTGGGACTCAGTAGACAGTTCCTAGCCGTCTGTTGATCTGACTAGATCCCTGCTAGTTCTGAGCTTCAGTCCATGTCCCTTAGGGATCTCTTAGTCCACTGTCTGTTGTTAAAACGAAACGCTCACTGACTTACAGAGAGATTTGTTTGGTCTATGATAATGGAGGAATCGGGTCCAAATAGCATGGCAACAGCATCCTGCTGATGAACCCCAGTTACATCCCAGCATGGCAGAGGAGCAGAAGAGGAATGTGACATGTACAGAAGGGGCCAAGAATACGGGGTGGCCTTACCTTAACCACCCACTCCCAAGTAAGAAAATGGTCTTCTGTAAAACCAGCGTGACTCTGCCTCCATGACAGTGCCTCTCATGGCTGTGCATGGGCCCGGTACATGGACCTCTGGGGACTTCTGGGACAAGTTATGTTAACCAGAGAGGGTACACAGAAGTGCACAGCCCCCTTCTCCTGCCGGCTTTGTTGCCTGGGTTTTCAGGGTGTCCCTTGCACACCTTGTTCTCTTCCTGTAGGAACCAGAGAGGTAAATGCCCGGCAGAAAAGCGCCGAGCCCTGAGCTCACTCTTAAGGACCGCATTGTGCCAGAATCCAGGGTGGCTGTGAGTTACCTTGGGACACTGCAGGAGGCCTGATTGGCTGCAAGAGATGACTCAGGGTCAGGTTTTGACGTCTGTCCAGAGCTTAGTGTTTTCCTCAGCCTTTGTTCTAGAACGTTGAGGTGACAGTGGAAATGTCCCTGCTGCCGGAAGAAACCACAATTAGAAATGGAGTTTCGCTGGGACACTTGGTGGTCTGCCTTTTATCCAAGTAATAACAGCCAGGTCGCTGTGGGAGAACGGGAGGAGTCAGCCATCCTTTTTCAAAAACAACCTCTCTTCCTGCCAAAACAACATTACGCTGGCTTTATTTTTTTAAATGGGATAATACAGAAGAAGCATGATAAAGAATGATCTCTTATAGCCCCGTGTTGTAAAAATAGCCATTGGTAATACAATGGAGCTTGTTTTTCCCTCACATTTTGCATAAAAGTACATTTTTAAATGAAATTGGGAAGATGACAGGAAACACTTATTGAAGCCATTCTGTGTACCGGGGTTCTGTAGCTCTTTGTCATTCGTTTATTCTTCACAGTGACTGGAGAACACGGTGTGTGTGCGAGCATGCATGTGCGCGTGTGTGTGTGTGTGTGTGTGTGTGTGTGTGTGTGTGAGAGAGAGAGAGAGAGAGAGATCAGGGGAGAACTTTGAATGTCCTGCTCACTTATTCCCCACTGTATTCTCCTGATGCCGGCTCTTCCACTAAACCTGAAACTAGTCTAGAAACCAGGGAGCCCCAAGCATCCCCGGGCCTCCACACTCTCCATGGCATGGGGGATATATGTGTGTGTGCAGCCGTACCCTGCCTTTTTATGTGGTTGCTGGGGATTTGAACTCAGGTCCTCATACTTGAACAGCAACCTTGACCCATTAAGTCACCCCCTCAGCCCTTCTTGAAAGAATCTTTAAGTCCATTTCACAGAGGGGAAAACTGAGGCAAGGAGAGAGTCCTTGTCAGTGGCCATGCAGTTTACAGGAGCATGACGTCTGCCTCCAGGGCCCTCAGTCTGGACTGCACCACTGTTACCAGCTTTGATTTGTCGTATGCTGTATTTCCTCCAATTATACAGCATTTGCCCTGGTGTCTATCCCCCCGCCCCCATTCTGCAGATCTACAGATTGGGTAATAGAGCCTCACACATGTGACTTAGTTTACCCAGAAGCATGGAACTCGTAAATATCTGTGCCGGAAGAGACCCGCATCCCCTCATGCACGCAGTCCGTATCCATGCTGACTGCTGGTGGTCTGGGAAGCTCTGACCTCCTCCCGCAGCCTGATTCTTAAAGCAAGATGCACCATCCACTGCCAGTTCCAGGATAAGCAATGCAGGGAGGACTCAGCCGTCTTCCTCACACGTACGGGTCTCAGTTGACACCCAGGAAACCTGTGGGCATCGAGTGTCGAAAACCGGCTTCGACAAAACTCGTACGTTCCAGGGTAGGCGCATGAGGATTGTATTAAGCAAAAGGAACAGAGATATAGGAGAAATAAGAGGCAGAAACACAGAACAGCATCGGGAGGGACATTCAGTGAACACTGAATTCCTCGGTTAGTCTTCCACACACTTATATACGGCACTCCAAACGGGGAGCAGGGAGGCAACAGACTTCATTAACACGACAGGGAATAGATTTGAGTTCTCTGACCCTTGGTCCAGGTGGAGCAGATCCGCTTCTACACCCAAAATACTAATTAACCGCACCCTAGGTCAGACTCTCTGGTTTGTGGCCACACCTGTTGTCAACAACTTTGAGAGAGCAAAAGTAAACTCAGACTCTCTGACCTCCAGTCAAGGTAGAACGGGCTCACCCCTGTGTGTGCCCCAAAAATTGAGTATGTATACCTGGCCATCAGTTATCTCTGCAATGGTCAGGCTTTATATAAAAGATCAAAACATGCACCCCCAAACAGTTCTGCCGCTCTGCAAACGTGTTTAACTGAGATTTGCTGGCAGGCGGTAAGACTGACTGATCTGAGCCTTAAGTGCTGTTGGCTTTCCCCAACCCAGAGTCTTGAGGACATGCCAAGCATTGTCGCGGCTTTAAAGTAAGGCCCAAGTCAGTTGGCCTCCTGGGGGTAAACACGGCTCTGTAGATAAGGTTGCCCCAGACCTGTAGTCTTTAAGAGAACTGGGCCCATCGCCTTGGGACTACCTCTATGACTGACCGGCCCAGGGGTGCGGAGAACTGGAGAGGGATGCGCTGGTGGTTCAGTAAGATCAAGACTTACGGATGCGTTTTCCCAGGTAAACCATCTAACGTTTCTCTTCAGACATAGTGGGAAAATTCTCGAAAGAAGAATGGCTTGTTTTTTTAGCTATTTATATAGCTTAATTCAGTCGAATCTGTGAATTCTAGGACAAGAGCAAGTGCTTATGAAGTCATAAACAGGGCTGGGCAAGAAAAAACATTGGCAAGAATGTTGTATAAATAGGCCAAACCAGTGGACACTCCTTGGATTCCCCTGGAGGGAAAACTCGTGTGGCTGTGATTGACAGGACCCAGGAGTGCTTTCTGCTCTGCTTTAAACTCAAGACAGTTACACAGCACGGCGTGATTACGTGGTCAGCGTCCATCGTGCTTTACATACTGACGTCTTTCCCCGAGTGTAAGTCATGCTTCATTTAAAGACTAGAAGTCCGTTTTTGGATTTGTGTGTATATATCGTCACTCAGGGCCACTCAGGCTTCGTTCTTGTTGAATCTGTTTGGAACAATCTGGGTACTTGGAAATGGCTCTACCTAGAATTGTCAGGGCCGCCTGGCCAGCACACCTGAGGCTGTGTTTTTTTATTCTGTGAATCGATGTCTTGAATGACTCCAGTGTAGACTCCTTGAAATAGGGAATGACGTCACTTTAGTTGATCAGTTGTTGACAGCCCTTTGTGAATAAAGGAAGTGCTGGCCAAGGCTGGGTGCAGCTGTGACATCATTGCTCCAGTTTCACCCTCCGGCAGATGACCGGTGGTTAAAGTACAGGGATGAGCAATAAGAACAGGATTAAGTAGGACCAGCAATAAAAGGGCCATAAGAAGGCTCACAGGAAGAAAAGGCTTTTCCTCTGGCACTGGGGAAGCTTGGGGAAAGAGGCATCCGAGTGGCCGTCAGAAGCACGGTAGGATTTTGATAAGAAGATGAGGAGCAGACACTGTGAGAAAGTCTGTAGGATGCTCACACTCTCCACTCATTGCCGACTGACTCCCTTAGGATAAATGGCATCCTTCCAAGGCAACCAAGGTTTGAAAGGTGAGCTGGGGCCTCACCCAGGCTGGGTGGTGTGGTTTCAGTTGGGAGGTCTTAGGAGGTTGCAAAATCATTCTGTTATCTCCTGCGAGGTTCAGTTCCCGGCCTCATGGCTGCACAGACCCCATGAATTGTCCTGTGTGTCTCAAATCAGCATTTTCTAGGTTCAGTGTGTTTTTGTTGTTCTCATGTGAACCCTTTGCTGTTCCAGTTATGAGCCACGCAGCTTCTGTGAGCTTGCTGTGACCATCCTTCTGGGACCCAAAGATGGCCATGTACCTGACACTCCTCCTTCCTGACCAACCAAAGCCACAGTTCCTCTGTCTACTTCTTACAGGCATCTTGTTTTCGAGTCTCACAGTGGTTTGGCACTCATGTCCTTCCAGCCTGACTGGCGTGGTCCCTCATGATGCTCTTCCACCGGAGGAGGCAATGTGAAGGGTCCGTTTCATGGCAACCGTGTGTAGGAAAGAGATGTCAAGAGAGAACAGTAGCAAACTTGTGCAGGTTTTGTAGGAGGCCTCCCTGCTGCCCTTTGCCTGCTGGCAGAATCGCTTCCTCCTGATAAGGCACTGGGCAGGATTTAGGATGGTGGCAAAGATTTCATATGCAATGTTGAAGCCGACCTGTATTGGGTCACTCAGACACTGTGAGGTCTGCCTGTTTAATTTCTTACTCACTTTTTGCTACTAGTTTACGGGTCCTTTTACAGTGTGGGAAGGGGTAACTTCCACCAGCTATTACCTTATCTCCCACTGGGTACCGTCAAGTTATTAGTCTTATCATGGTGATGTTAGCTCAACATCTGAGATGTTCCAGTTTAGATACTATGATTGGAGTTTCTGTTCAGACTCTACAGTGGCTCATTTTTTGTCCTCTGAGGACAGTATCAGAGTACTAAGGTTTGAGACAGCTTGGATGCAAACCGTGACTCTGCAGCACTCAGTTTCTACGTGTGTGTGTGTGTGTGTGTGTGTGTCTGTGTGTCTGTGTGTGTGTGTGTGTGTGTCTTTAGCATGATCCTTGTCGAGCTTGGTAATAAAGATCAAACAAGATAATCCCTATGGACACATCCGCAAACTTAGCGCACTGTCTGGTTTCGACCTTCCCTCTTAGATCACAAACACCTAACCCCGACCAAGATGCCCAATGCTACTTGATAGTTCTCTGTCTGGACAGCCTGGGAGTGTAAAAGCAATGTCACGCTAGCTTTGTGTTCTCACGGTGCTTCTCAACCTGGGGGTCGCATATGAGATAGCCTTCTTAGCAGATATTTACATTACGATCCATGACAGTGGCAAAATTACAGTTCTGAGGTAGCAACAAAATAATTTTGTGGTTGCGGGTCACCTCAGCACAAGGAACTGTGTTTAAGAGCCGCAGCCTCAGGAAGGTCGAGAGCTGCTGCGTTATCATCTGTTCGCTTATTTTAATTGCTGTGGTTGTACTTTGGAGTTATTTGTTTTCATATAGAGATACTGTTATATTATTCAATTATCAAGGTTAATCATGCGCCATTCAGTTCTGTCATATCTGCTTAATGGTTCCATTAGAAAAATAATTTTCTTGATGGATGTATCTGCTTAAGTTTTTTTTTGTTGTTGTTGTTGTTGTTGTTTTCTTTTTTCTCGTCTGGTTAAACGACTGGGTTCCTTGCCTGTGGTAAAGTACACCGTGAGGAGCAAGCCTCCCAAGTTACGTGGGTTTTCTACCCTGGAAACCAACAGCTACCACATACAGATGGCAAACCAGATACACTGGAGGTAGGATTTCCCATCTAGGCTGTGTACAGCACACCCAAATTGAGGAAGGAATTGGGCTGACCTACCCTTTGAAGCTTGGGAGGATAGCGCGGAGTGTCCATCCTATGACACAAGCGCTTGGCCAGTCTAGGACTTCACGTGTGGGCCACGTGTGCCCGAACCAGTTCTGTCACATCGAATGTCTCCTTTGCTTCAGGTGTCAATGTGTTTCTCCTGTCCCTTCAGGTAGAACGTCATGACATGAATACCCTCAGCCTCCCCCTGAACATCCGCCGAGGGGGGTCAGACACCAACCTCAACTTTGATGTCCCAGATGGTATCCTGGACTTCCACAAGGTCAAACTCAACGCCGACAGCCTGAGACAAAAGATCCTAAAGGTGACGGAGCAGATCAAAATCGAGCAGACATCCCGCGATGGAAACGTGGCCGAGTACCTAAAACTCGTCAGCAGCGCGGACAAGCAGCAGGCCGGGCGCATCAAGCAGGTTTTCGAAAAGAAGAACCAGAAGTCAGCGCACTCGATCGCCCAGCTGCAGAAGAAGTTGGAGCAGTACCACAAAAAGCTGAGGGAGATTGAACAGAACGGGGCCTCTCGCAGCTCCAAGGAGATTTCTAAAGACAGCCTGAAGGAGATACACCACTCCCTGAAGGATGCCCACGTGAAATCTCGAACTGCTCCCCACTGCCTGGAAAGCAGTAAGTCGAGCATGCCGGGGGTATCCCTCACGCCCCCCGTGTTTGTCTTCAACAAGTCCAGAGAGTTTGCCAACTTGATCCGGAATAAGTTTGGCAGTGCTGACAACATCGCTCACTTGAAAAACTCCCTGGAAGAGTTCAGGCCCGAGGCCAGCACCAGGGCTTACGGAGGCAGCGCTACCATCGTCAACAAACCCAAGTATGGCAGCGACGATGAGTGTTCCAGCGGCACGTCAGGCTCCGCAGACAGCAACGGGAACCAGTCCTTCGGCCCTGGTGGGGCCAGCACACTGGACAGCCAGGGGAAGCTGGCCATGATCCTTGAGACGCTGAGGGAGATCAAAGACACCCAAGCCCAGCTGGCGGAGGACATTGAGGCGCTGAAGGTGCAGTTTAAGAGAGAGTATGGCTTCATCTCTCAGACTCTGCAAGAGGAGAGATACAGGTACGTAGGTCAGAGTGTTCCACCGGGATTCCTTTCGCAATGTGAGTTAGCAGCCAGAAGGGAAGCTGTCTGCTTCAAAGTCATGTGCTAACGAATGTGTCTGCAATAAATAGAGATGGGGGTGCAGAGGCATTTAAAAATTGATAATTCTTACCATCCTTCATAACTCTAAGTTCCATAGTTTCTGACAGTTAGAGGAAGACATTGTATGCGTGGGTCTCTTAAAACATCATCAGCCAAGCTGTGACTCGTGTGCATATTAAGACTTTGGTCCATCAGGCGTCTGTGATGGTCTTATTGCACTAGAGACCTGTTTCCCTCCATAATGCCAGTTGGCCAATGAGGTAGGTTTTCATTTGGTGTGCCGGCTTTATATATCCATATTTTGTTCACTAAACTCATTTTTTAGCTTTGCATGGATTAGAGGGATGATTCAATGGATAAATGGCATTGCTTACCATGTCAGAATGAAGACATAAGTCCAGAGAGCTGGCACCCATG